>CM058230.1:32630409-33279754 GCA_030180135.1 Orychophragmus violaceus
TGAATGTTGATTAAACGGACTGAGTAATTGTAAACCTAATTAGGGTTTTGAGATGCATGCTAGGACCGTAGGATTAAAAAGAGGATTAAACCGATTTTATGCCGTTAGGTTGTTAGAAGCGTTGATTGATGCATGCATATAGCCGTTGCATGATAGGGCCGTATATGCATGTATATGTATTAAAAGAATAATACCGAATGAATCTATGTACGGGAATTAAGACGATGTGAAAATACGGAATTAAACCTAACAAACGTATAACGTATGAACCGGATATAGGGATTAGGTTTAATAGAAGTTAAAGAGTAAGAAATGGGTTAAGCAAATGAACGATGGGACGTCGGGGAGTTTAGTAAGCTACTAACTCTAAACCGATGGATCGGGGAGTTATGAAAAGATACTTAGAAGGGTTAAGTAAGGGGAAGTGATGTGATTGTGAGCCGTCTACGGATTAGCACTCCGTTAATCCAAGGTAGCGGACATTAATGAGTTGAGAGCCGTCTACGGATTAGCAATCCACTAATCCAAGGTAGCGTACGAGATTAAGTGGTTAATAAATGAATTAAAAGATGTTAGAAATCTTAATAGCCTTGCTTGCGTGGTTATTGTGTTGTTGTTTGGTTGCTTGAGTGATTGTGTGGTTGCTGTTCAGCTTTGTTGTGCAGGCCTGTTAGACCGTCTCGGTGTTGGGCCACTTAACTCGGTCATGGGGGCGGTTAAGTTCGTAGCCGCTGACTTGGTACGGTGCCGAGTCAGGGTGGAAGTGTTGGTGTGTGTGAGTGTAGACTTGCGGGATATTGTGTGGAGATTGTTGTTGATTCTTGATTAAGTATGATTGATAGAGTCCGAGCGAGTCTGCGTGTTTACCTTTCTGCACTCGGACTCTAGGGTGCGTTAGATCCCGCAAGTCTAGGTTTTGAATACGTTCTGATACTTCCGACCCGATTGGATCCTCAGGTAGTTACCTAATAAGATCGTGGGCCTTTGGGTGGTGATTCCGGTTATGGCGTTAACCTAATGAGTGATGCCGGTAGGTGTGTCATTCGGAGAATACGGGGTCATGTCCTAGGGCCGAATCACATGGAAACTTAGGTTACCATGGGGTAGCCCGAGTCACTGCATATCGATGGGCTGAGAACAGTGTCCTAGGTTGTGAGACTTTGTGTTTACGTCTAGGAGTCGTGGGTTAGTTACCATGTTGGTGACGATGTAAACCCGTAGAAGTTACCGAGATCGTAAGGGCCCAGTGTTGTGTTTGTATTGATGGTGTTGCGCGATAGATAGATCGTGTTTCAATCAAGAGCATATGTTGCAGTGCCTTCGATTTCCTTTAATCGCTTTCTCTTTCTTTCGGCAAGTGCTTGTGTGTTGTGGGTTTGACACGACGTGGTAGTGCGTGATCGACCATTATCTTGTTGTTGTTATTTTGGGGTTTCGGGACGAGAATTTGTAAATTCTAGATAGAATAGAAGCTGTAGTGGGGAGCCGTCTCACTGGGTAATCTTAGATTGCTCATTAGACTCTTTTGTGTTTTTCAGGTTTGGCGTAGCTCGGCGGACGCGTAGGACACTCGGAGTAGTCTCGGGTTGGCGTTGGGTATCAATTGTTATGCATTTTGGCTTTATTTTCAGTTGCGGATTTTGTTGGGTACCCGCTAAACGATTTGTATTAGACCGTATATTGTTATGAATAAAGTTTATGATTTTAAAGTAATAAAAACGGAATAATTCCCTCATATACGGTTTCGTCCGAACCGAACACAAGGTAAACGGAGTCAAATATGGTTTGGTTCGAGCCTTTGTCTCAAACCGGATTGTCTCTGGCTTTCGTATTTAGACAAACTCTTCTCGTATGACTGCTCGGGTTCGATCGGTCATGTTCTTGTTTGATTGTTGGTCGGTCAGCTCGTCGGTCAGCGGAAAACGGGAAGGGGGCGTTACAACCAAAGTCAATGGGAAATGGTTAAGGATAACTCAAATCAAAAGTTGTCAAAGGCTTATCAGGCCGCGGCAAAGGGAGCGGACACAAAAGTTTACCACCACCGAATTCGAGGACGAATTCTTATTTGGTGGGGAATACATGTAACATCCCCATCCCGGGAATACTATACGGGGTCTATTCAGTTTAAGAGAGCTTGAAGACGAAAGGAGCGTTAGGAGGATCAGACATGGATCCCTCAACAACTAAAGAGTCTATCAAGGCTAAGGTACACGTTTAGTAGCCAAATATTATTCTAAGTAATGGTTTAGAATGAAATAGACTAATGGACCTATCTAAGTAAGAATTAGGTGGTTATAATGGATATATAGGGTTGGAACCTCGGAAAGAGTTTTGAGGAAACCAGTTAAGAACTTAGGAGGTTCACGGCTGGATAGTTCCTTAGAGGAACTAAATCAAGATTAGATAAAGATTTCCGCTGCATATTGTTAAGTATGAAGGATTTAAGACTAGAAACGAATAAGAAGTTCAATAGGAAGATTCTAGGAATACTTATCTTAGAGGGAAAATTTTAAATAGGACGGATTTCAGGAATGGGTAGAATATGAGACAACCTCTTAAGCCCTATGGTTGGGATAGGTTTCAGTCCCCTTGCTCCAAGGAAAAACTATATATCATTTATATGAGTGGCCGAAAACAACCATCCACTCATGGCACTCGCGATTAGGTCATCCTTCCTATTCTATTTTAAACTCTATTGTCTCTGCTTTCTCAATTCCAGTTTCTTCTTCTTCAAAAACAAAGCCTTTGTCTTGCTCAGATTTCTTCATTAATAAGAATCACAAACTTATGTTGTCTCATTCATTGATAATTTCACATCGTCCTCTTGAGTATATCTATATATATTTGTGGACATCCCCGATCTTATCTGTTGACAATTACAAGTATTATATTGTTCTTGTTGATCACTTTACTCGCTACTCATGGTTCTTTTCTATGAAGCGAAAATCAGATGTCAAAGCATATACACATTTCCTTCAAATCACTTCTCGAAAATCATTTTCAAACTTTAATTGGAACACTCTTCTCTGATAATGGCGGTGAGTATGTTTCTTTGCAAGATTTTTTGGCATCCAGTGGCATCTCTCTTCTTACTTCGCCACCACATACTCCGGAGCACAATGGCTTGTTAGAAAGAAATTATTGTCGTATAGGGGAAACTGGGCTTACACTATTATCTGAATAATCAATGCATAAATCCTACTGGCCACACGCTTTTGCAACATCAGTGTACCTTATCAACTGCATGTCCACTCCGGTTATATCAATGCAATCACCATACCAACGTTTATTCCAACAGTCACCCAACTACGAGAAATCAAGGATATTCATATGCTTTTGGTTTCCATGGTTGTGCCCCACTTCTCATAAGTTGGATGATTGATCATTAAGGTGCGTTTTTATGGGGTACTCAACGTCGCAAAGTGTGTATTACTGTCTACATCTACCAACTGAATGCATATACAATTCACGCCATGTTCAGTTTTACGAAATGAGATTCCCTTTTAACACAAAATGCAAAACAGTGAAACTGAGAAAACAAGGGATGTTATCGTGCAACAATCTGTTACGAGAGTTCCATGCCTACACAAAAATCTGGCCACTCATATGGGATCCCCACACTATGATCTTCACCCGACACAAGACTCTCCACCTATGTTTCCGGTCACCAATACACATGTATTACCTTCTATAACCCAAAAAACTTCTTGGTATCTTCCTAATCTCTAGCCCACTGCTCTTTCTCATAATGAGTTTCAACCTACAACTTAGCCAAGCGTTAGGTCTACTGAGCCAACTGTTCTACCTCAAAATGAGTTGCAACCCAAAACTCAGACTCAAACACTTACAAATATCCCTTAACCTCAACAAGCCAGTCCATCACATCCCACATTCACCAAAAACCAAATACATCTAACAGTCTCCCACATGCTAAACCACCAACAAAAATGCCCATAAAATGAGAACGATAACCAAAAATAGCATTCGCAAGCCAAACAAAAAACTTTCTCTTACTGTTGTAGGACCATCACCTAATGTAATGGAACACACGATGATCATTCAATCTCTAAAAGATGCAGATGGGAGTAGAGCCTCCTCAGCTCAATTTGCTGCCCTTACAATGAATCACATGTGGATATTTTGCCACACAAGTCTCATCAAAACGTGGCAGGCTGTCGATAGGTCTTCACGACAAAGTTTCACTCGGATGGAAAGTTGGACCAGTACAAAGCCCGACCTTTATAAAAGTATACACACATTAATATGGTCTGGATTATGCTGAAACATTTATTTCGGTGATCAAATAACGGTTATAAGGCTTGTTCTCAGTATTTCTACCATGAAGTCGTGGTCGCTCAACCAGCTAGATAAAAACAACGCGTTCTTGCAAGGAGATCTCACTGAGGAAGTGTACATGACACAACGGCCTGGTTTGAGTGATCAAGACCGCATCAGTTGTCTGTCGTCTTCGGAAACCAATCTACAGTCTCAAGAAAGCACCACGTGCCTGGTACATATCTATCAAACAACACCTCATTGACAACGGCTTCACACCTTCTCTTGCTGACACATCGTTACGGGTAACACAATCACATATGTCTTGGTATATGTTGATGAATTATTGTCACTGGTGATAATCCGGCTCGAGTCTCGGTTGTTCTCACAAGTTTTGAAGATCGCTTCTCAATCAAAGATATGATTGACCTGCATTATTTTCTCGGTGTTGAAGTCACACAAACATCCACATGTATTCATCTTATGCAGAGGAAATACATGACTGATTTACTTGCAAAACATAATATGCTTGAAGCAAAGCTAATCATTACTCCCTTACCATGATCGCCAAAACTTTCAATACAAGATGGCTCTCCTCTTTCTGATGCCAAGAAATACCCATCTCTTGTGGGCAGTCTGCAATACCTCTCATTCAAGAGACCAGACTTATGCTACTCAGTCAACAAGCTCTCTCAATTCATGCATTCACCAACAAAAGAACATTGGGAAGCTGCAAAACGCGTCTTGTGATATCTAGCTGGAACTCAGACTCATGGATTCCATCTTCATCAACAATCTCCAATAACTCTACATGCCTTCTCAGACGCTGAACAGGCAAGAGATGCCGATGACTTTGTCTCCACAGATGGATACATCATTTACATTGGGCGGAACCCATTTTCTTGGTCTTCGCGGAAGCTGAAGGGAGTTACACCATCATCAACAAAAGCCGAATATAGGGCTGTAGCTAACACATCTGCAGAGATACGTTGGTTGTGCTCAATACTTACTGAAATCAAGCTGCATATACCAGTACGACCAGTGGTCTACTACGATAATCTTGGGGCAACATACTTGTGTGCAAAGCATGTTTTCCATTCACGCATGAAATACATCGCACTTGACTATCACTTTGTTCGAAATCAAATTCAAGGAAGTATGCTAAGGGACTCCCATGTATCGACAAATGATCAATTGGCGGACAAGATAACAAAGCCACTTGCTTGTGCACGATTTCAACAAGCATGTGCTAAGATTGGAGTTTTCAAGACACCTCCATCTTGAGGGGTATAAGTCGTATATGTAAAGTAGATATTCATTTTTATTGGAATTATTCTTAGCATATTCTTAGCATCTAATTCTCCTCTACTCCATGTATATAATTATTGTAAACCTTTCTATAATTCAATATATATTTTAGACCTTATACTAGTTACGATAAAAAAATTCATTCTCTCTAGGAAGAAATGAACAAATTTCAGCAGAATCACATATTTTTTATGCAAAATGTGGATACCACCATATTCCACTAAAAATTAAAAAAATTATCAAATGAATGATTTTTGGAGTAATCAGCATAATAGCCAATTACACTGAATTTCTTCCTCTAGAGTGATAACTATTTTCACCCTACATTTTCGAAGGCTCGGTTAAGCTGCATTTTTTCTTTAATTAACACAGTTTTGTATACTATTAAGTCTTTGTTACCCACCTGTAAATTTTCTTTTATTGATTTTGATTGATGGACATTTTCCGGAAAGATATCACATGTAAACTTCGGGTCTAAATATTTGTGGTAAGTAGAAATATTAATAGAATAGAATATCATATAATCTAATTAAGTAGAATAGAAAAATAAATTCCACTAATTTTTGTTCAATCTAAATGGTTAAAATGTAAAGAAATGCTTAATTTCACCTATTTTTGTTCCTCTAAACATACAATCATATATGATAGGATATGGAATATTCTCCCTAACGGTCAACACATATTACTAATTGATCGGCTATTCAATTCTATATATGTGTTGACCGTTAAAGAGAATATTCCAGGATTACACTTAACTCAACGTCGTTATGTTGCAGATCTACTACACAAAGTGAAGATGGAGAACGCAAAACCTGTGGCTACACCTTTGTGCACCAGTACCGTACTCATGCTTCATTCATGGAATGCATTGGCGGATCCAACAGAATTTTGAACCGTTGTTGGCAGCCTTCAATATCTATCACTCACGCGACCCGATATCTTTTTCACGGTCAACAAACTTTCACAGTTCATGCACCGACTAACCACTGAACATTGGGCAGCAGTAAAGCGGCTCCTTCGCTTCCTCTCGGGCACAATGTCACAAGGCGTTTTCCTTCGCTCAGACAACAAGCCCGACCTTCACGCATTCACGGACGCCGATTGGGCTGGAAATAAAGATGACTATACATCTACCGGTGCGTATCTCGTCTACCTTGAAAGTCATCCAATTGCTTAGTCTTCCAAGAAACAAACCGGCGTCGCCCGCTCCTCCACCGAAGCCGAATACCGCTCCTTGGCGTCCACCACCTCCGAGTTGTGTTGGCTTTCCTCACTACTCACTAAACTCGACATACAAGTCAGCAACACACCAGTTATCTACTGCGACAACATTGGAGCAACATACTTGGCAGCCAGCCCAGTGTTTCACTCTCGTATGAAACACATTGCATTGGACTATCACTTTGTTCGTCAATTTGTTCAAAGTGAACAACTACGCGTCGCCCATGTTATGTCAGCCGATCAACTTGCAAACGCACTCACTAAACCACTCCCTCGTGCTCAATTTCAGAGTCTATCTATCAAGATCGGACTCTCTCCCGACCGTCCGTTTTGAAGGAATGTGATAGGATATGAAATATTCTCCCTAACGGTCAACACATATTACTAATTGATCGACTATTCAATTCAGTATATTGTTATTTCCTTAGGTATAGCTCTCTCCTCTTGTATATATTCTAATCAATACTATACAATAAAATCATCCATTCCATAAACTCATTAATATACACCCTTTATATTATTTCGTGTATTACAAAACAACATAAAAATTTGAATAGAAAATAAATTCTACATAGCTCTGCACTTGAGATTCAAGCAGTTATGCGTGCGAAACTCCTCCTGGCTCTACTGCACCGTTCAGACTTCAGACTATTTCCTTGGAAACTTTGAAACAATAACTCAGCCACAACGATCAAAATATAACTCACCCTCAACGATCAGAATGGTCTAAACTAAGTTTTATCAAACTGTTGAATATAAATAACTATAAATGATCGATTTATGATATATCATCTGCTATAAACTCTAAACTAAGATTTGAAATGGCCAGTACAAAAATGCCGTCATATGATCGATTTATGATTTCATTTTCTATGTCGAATATAAATAACTATATATTTGTACTTGACCAATTCAGCAAATCTATATAACAAACAAGAAAAATCACCAATTCTGCATGTATATATACATATACTTAGGGCGTACGTATAAGCACCAACTTGTTTTGATATCTTACATGTCGAAAAAGTTTTCACAAAGAGTCCGCGTGAAATTAATGCGCCAACCTAACTCTACTTACTTACTTTCCACGTCTTCCATTTTTAAAATCGAATTTAAAATAACTGAAATATGATTTGTACGTACAGCTAATCAGCTATAGATCACTCCACCACTTTATACAATTATTATTACAATTTTGTTACAACCGAGTATTTAAACAGAAGCCTAGATATTTCTTTAATAGAATCTGCACCATTCATTTGAATTCTAACATAATTAGCAGGTTTAATGTAGGTAAGAATTTTCTACCAACCAGACAATAGGATCGATCGTGTATTTGAAATACTATATCGAAACAATCGTGATCAATTTCTTCCGACGAAGTAATTAGTGAAACGAAAATACATTTCACAGAGTTTATTCTTTCTACCCCATAGAGATGTCTTTAATTAACTATATAGTATTTATATTGGACCCACCGACATTAAAATAAAGTATGCCACAATAATAACAACAGCTAAAAAAAAGAAAAGGATATAGTATCACACTACATTTTTCCGACTCCATATATATGGACTCAAAACTTCTGTATGTTCTTCACATTTCACAAATCAGTTCCTAAGTATATTTTGTGTGGTTGTGATCGATGGAGAGTTACTTGAGGAAATGGTGTTTGGTTTGCGTGTTGGTTTTATATTTGGGTTTAGGGTTTAAGGTAAAAGCAGAGCCTCAAGTTCCATGTTACTTCATCTTTGGTGATTCTTTGGTCGATAATGGAAACAACAATCGTATTGCCTCTATTGCAAGAGCCGATTATTACCCTTACGGCATTGATTTGGGAGGCCCAACCGGCCGCTTTTCCAACGGAAAAACTACCGTCGACGAGTTAGGTATACATCCTTCTTCTTACAAAAACAAAACACTTTTGGATCTTTCTATGCTCATTTTGTCTATCCAAACTAGAGTGAGACTTGAAATGGTATAATCAGAATCTAACATGGGGTTTTGACATTTCTTGTGATATAATGTAGCTGAGCTACTTGGATTTGATAACTACATTCCTGCGTATAGTGATGTGAGTGGCGAGCAGATACTTCAAGGAGTCAACTACGCATCTGCAGCTGCTGGAATCAGAGAAGAAACCGGTCAACAATTGGTAACCAGAACAACATTTTGATATCCGTTTACGACAAAAATATGTTAACGTCTCATCGTTTTGATTTTGGGAATGAAGGGACAAAGGATAACATTTAGTGGACAAGTCCAGAATTATCAGAACACAGTGTCACAAGTGGTGGAACTTCTTGGAGATGAGAATAGTGCAGCTGATTACCTTAGGCAATGCATTTACTCTGTTGGTATGGGAAGCAATGACTATCTTAATAACTACTTCATGCCTCAATTCTACCCCACTAGCAGACAGTACACCCCCGAACAGTACGCTGATGATCTTATCAATCGTTACAGGGACCAGCTCAATGTAAGTTTTCTCAACTTAAGTGATGTTCAATTAGATGAGACTATATGCGCTATGTAATAAGTCCTCTGTTTTTTTTTTTTGGTCCTAGAACCTCATCATGGGATGACCCATTTGATGATCTGGTCTTTAGGTGTAATTTTTTTTGTGTCTGTCGCAGAAATATTAACATGATTTGGTCCAAATCATGCTAAAGTTTCAAGCTTTTGCCTTCTTAAAGATACACGTTAGTTGAGCTTTTTTGAATTTTTTGAATTTTCGAAAGAGATTTAGCTATAGGAACTTCATTTTAGTTACAAAAGTTTCATATTTAGCTCTAAAAAAGAGATCCATCTAGTTTTGTTCCGAGTATAACTTCTTCCTTGTTTCACAATCTCTCTTTGTGTGTTTATGAAGGCACTATACAACTATGGAGCTAGAAAGTTTGCATTGGTAGGGGTGGGAGCCATCGGGTGTAGCCCTAACGCCCTTGCAACAGGCAGCCCAGATGGAACAACTTGCGTCGAGCGTCTCAACTCAGCCAACCGAATCTTCAACAACAGGCTTAAGTCTATGGTCCAACAGCTCAACAACGCTCACTCTGATGCAAAGTTTACCTACATTAATGCTTATGGCGTTTTCCAGGACATAATCGCCAATCCCTCTGCTTATGGTACACATAATTCTTCATTAAAATCTGAATATTATCACAAAATAGACATTTTCTTGTGATTTATAATCTTGGTCTCCGGGTGAATGTTTTCAGGGTTTAGGGTAACGAACAGTGCGTGTTGCGGAGTTGGAAGAAATGGAGGTCAGCTTACATGTCTACCAGGACAAGCCCCGTGTCCGAACAGGAATGAGTACGTGTTTTGGGATGCATTTCATCCAACGGATGCTGCGAACACGATCATAGCACAGAGATCTTACAATGCGCAATCGTCTTCGGACGTTTATCCAATTGATATCTCAACTTTGGCACAGCTTTAAAAAAAAACAGAGAATAGGAGACTTCTAAACCAAATGTATGATTTTCAAGTTCTAAAAAAAGATTCTGAAGTTATGAATGTACCCAAATTCTTCTACTTCATAAAAATTGCATTCTCCTGTTTACTTCTAATAATTACTTCTTCTTTTTTCTGCTTAGTTACTTTCATTTTGCATTTCAAAAGTTTAGAGCTTTAGCTTCTCATAGCAGAAATTGATTCCTTTCTTCTATGAGCCAGCTTCTTTGTATTAGAATATCATATGATTCAACAATAGAATATGCATTTCTGATTTCTCCAGTCATTTGCTAATTGTTTTTTTTTGTTAAAGCCCATGATTCTAAAACTGTTTCAAAGTCTAGTAAGCCCAAATAGATATAAGCGATAAAAAATAAAAAGTAGAATTTAGTTTCAAGATGAAAAAGTTATAAAAAACCATCATTTAGAGAAACCATGTATGGAGTAAACCAGGATCCAATTCGTTCCTTGAAAAATTATTCTCTATGACGTTGTATTCGAGGCACTTTTAGATTTGGGTTTCGCTTAACTCCCCGGCCGGCGTGCATTGTCATTGCCGGAAAGGGGTTTTCTTCGCTGTGTCTGAGTCGCTGTGTCTGAGTCTGCCGTCATCCTCTCGCTGACAGCCTTCTGCGACGGTTCGTCGACGCCGCCAGCTTGGCCTACTCCGCTCTGCCGTCATCGTTGTTTCTCGACGCCGTCCTTTCTGCACCGGTCGATTTCTCTCGGCTCCTTGGCCATTCTTCGTGCTGCCTCCGTTCATCACCGTCTTTTCTATCATGTTAAATCCTGGGTGCGGTTTATGATAAAGGTCAACAGAGCTTCTCTCTCCCTTCCATGGTGTTTAGTCGGACTGGTCGGGCTCCTCTCGATCTGGGTGTGCGATTCTCAATACTTTTTGGTCCGGAATATTGGTACGACTATCCCGTTGTGGTGCTGGGTTGGGGTCCGGTTTAAGTTTGTAGGTTTTGTTGGCTTTGGGTTCTGGTTTTTTGTGTGGGTTAGAGGGTTTTTCGGTTTAGTGTAAATCTGGTCACCTTTACTACTAAGATAATGCGTGGTATGGTTTTAGCTCTAGTTTCTCAGCTTGTATCCTTGTGATTAACCATGATTTCGTTAAGAGCGCTTTTCAATCGGGTTTAATGTTCTAGATCGGTTTTTTTGGATTGTTTAGACTTCGTTGGAGATTTGGGTTTGTTGAGGGCTTCTATATAGGCTTATTGTAGACGGTCATGAGAGCGTCTTTACCGCATCCGAAAGAGGTTTAGGAGAATTTTTTTAGGTTCTTTCTTGTCGGATTATGAAGTCATGTTTCTGGGTTCTGGGTTGGTGAGAGAGTGTCTCTCTGAGAGTCTCCAGGTTGTTGATGTTGTCATTCGGTGAGCCGTGGGCTACGACGACTTATCTCGTTCTTTCATCTTTTGCGGTTATCACAATTTCCAAGTTTGAGTTGCTATGGTTAAATCTTGTGCTATCGATTTATGTTTCCTTTAGCTGTAGGTTTTAGCAACCTTTTATAGGCTTTTGTTTCCGCGGAAATCTTGTTATTCGACAGGCTTAGTTTATGGAGAAGATTATGTCTTCTGCAAGTCTTTGTATCCCAAAAACGCATTCCACCCCGGTTTAATAATAAAAGTATCTCTTCAGATGAAAAAAAATAAAAAATAAAAAGAGAAACCATGTTAGATTGTCCCATTTTTTATCTTTTTGACAACAAAATATATAAAGAATCCTATCGCTCGATCATTTATATTAGTTGTTCCGAACTAATATGAAAACTGCTTAACTGCATGATGTAAGCATTTTGTACTAGTCTATTTGTTGTTTGATTGCTTGTGTGAGGTATATGCTTGAGGTATAATGTCGTGAAGAACTTTTTTCTTCATTCGAACTCCTCCAGATGAATGAGAAAGATGATCATTCATCTGGTTCAGAGTTCAGACACTATCTAAACAAACTCTGAACAGTCCGTTGCAAATATTATGTGTGTTTGTTGGAAAAACTTCATATATTACATAGCCCATGATTTCGCATGAAGAGGGGATAAACTTGTCATGATGTTCATTGACCATCATAACATTCACATCTCCCTCACAACAATTTTAATATCCTTGTCCCGAAAATATGGCTCCCTTCTTTCCAGGATCCGTCAACAAAATACCTTTGACCTTATTGAACCATGTTGCTTCAGGATCTACATGAACCTCTCAGATGTTCTGGTGTTTCCTTTGTCCCAATTAGTTGCGCATTTCCTCCAAAATATAGATTCTGTTTCTACCAACCTCATTGTTTCTTGAGGATCTCTATCAGTTTGATTGTATACTATATAATCCTACTTTTCCATATGTCCCATAAAATCCACAAGAATTGAGTATTTGTATCATGAGGTGATAACCTCCATAATAAATAGTCCATATTCTTATAAACCAACACCAAAGGAAAATGTTCTCTATTTGTTGGTATTTGTGCTAATGCCCAAGTCTATAGAGCCGAAAGACATTCAAATAATACCTGATTAATTGTTTCCTCATTTGCTCCACACCGTACACAATGTGTATCACAATTGAGTCATCTTCCCTTCAAGTTTTTGTAACCGGTAAACACCCCAAAATTATTTGCCATATAAAATATCTAAGTTTGAGAGGACATTTTATCTTCCATGAAAAAGCTTGGAGCCATTTGAAATCTGGCCCTACGAAAGAGGTATCTTTACCTTTATATGATAGGTCTCTTTATGTATGATATCCTGATTTGACCGTATATCTTCTAGATTTTGTGAAATGCCATCCGTTCACGTCAGGTCTGTTAAACTTTCTGTTCAGAATGCTCGCGATCAAAGCCGCATCACCTGGGTCAGTGACCATCTCAACCAATTGTGTGTTCCACACCTGATTTTGATGATCAATCAACTGATCAACCGTAGTCAAATTGATGTTCGTATGTGTTTTACATGTTGATGATCCATGCATCATTCCATATTGAAATGGATTCCCGAATGCTCACCCTCTTAATAAGTCCTTTTAACCATATATCTACCTGAAATAATACTTCTTCATCCATAAGATGGTGAATATGATCTGATTAGATCTAAAGGATCCGTATGCCAAAAATATCTATCCTTGAAAACTTTTAAAAAAGTATATCCGGTTTATCAATCAACCTCCAAAGTTGTTTGGCTAGAAAGGTTTTGTTCATGTCCATAAATGCCATAAATCCAATGCCTTCATTACCTTTATCTCTGCAAAGTTTGTCCCAATACATCCAATGCATACCTTTGCTTGTTCCCTCCGAGTTCCACTAGAAATGAGAGACTACACTTGCCAGTTTTTGTCGTCAATGTTTTGGGTAACCGGAAGCATGGCATCATATGGTTAAGCGAATAATATTGTCTAATGCCCAAGTCTATAGAGCCGGAAGACATCTTTGAGAATCTATAATATTGTCTGGCATTCCTTCTTTTTTGAACTGCAAAAGAATAAGCTATTGTCTGCGAATAATAGAAGAGATATAGGGGGACATGCCCTTGACACCTTCATTTGTGTTAAAAAATTTCAACATTCTGCCTTTTTATGTTTTCTATTAGGGCTTCTCTACATATAATGAATAGATAAGGCGATAATGGGTTTCGTTGTCTAAGTCTCCTCTCTGGAACAGTGAGACCTCTTAGATGTTCATTTATGAGTACTTTATATTGAACTTTAGTAATACACCACATTATCTGATATACCCGTTGTTCTTCAGAGCACATCTTTCCGAGAAGATTCTCAATAAATGTCCATTCTACGTGATCATATGCCTTGCTCATTTCCATTTAATTGCCATAAATTTTTCTTTGCATGACAGATTCGTTCTTAAACCATGGAACATTTCCTAGACAATAAGAATATTGTCTGAAATTAGTCTCTCCGCTACAAAAAACGATTGAGTTTCAAACATTAGAGTATCCCACATTGAAAGTAAAAATGAATCAAACTTTACAAAATGATATGAATCTCTGCTTTCATTGCCAGTCAAATTTGGATTGAAAATTGAAAACCCACAATTCCTCACAATTTCAACATTTTCGTATGCAATCAGATCAATTGGGAAACCATTCACAAAACGGAGCAGTTCAATCTAGCCGAAATTATCAAAACCTAATACATAAGCAACCCTAAAAATCCATGGGTTGAAAGCCAAAAATGGTTATATGCCTATAAACTATTCTTTTTAAACGTAAAATATAATAGAAGAAACTTGAAACCCTCGACCACTTTCTCAGATTAATTTAGTTAGATACCAACTAAATTAATAGATATTATTCAAAAAAACTGGTCGAAAATTTAATTATCTATACTTTTAAAATATAAACCTTTTTAAAAACCAACTTTTAATCATGTGCTATATTACTTTTTATACCATTGTATTTATTTTAGATTTTAGTTATTTATTAAGGGTATTTTCGGTCTAATAAAGTTAGACTATATGTGGACTATGCTTAATAATCTATAATTAATGTTTTTTCTAAAATATATCCATAATATATTATAATATTATTTTGTTTTAAATATAAATAAATATTATGAAAAATATTTTTATTTTTATTTCTTAAGAAAATAATTACTAATTTCGTATTTATTATTAAATTTATTATAATTTTATTATAATTTTTTTTTATTTTTTGTAAACAAAATTAATTTTAATTAAATTTTAATATAAATTTTCTCTAATTTATGATTTTATTACAAATATATTTTCATAATATTTTTAATATATTTTTTAATTGGAATATAAATATATGTTTGATATAATAACAAAATCTTACAATAATATTTTGAACTTCTATGTTTTTTAGAAAAAAAATAATTACTAAATTCATATTATTATTAAAATTTATTTTTTAAAAATTAGTTACATTTTGATATATAAAATTAACATAAAATATTTATATTTAGACCATTATAAAATAGATTAAAAATAGATTAACCGGTTTCAATTAACTACACTATTAAAAACAAATTTTACCTATTGGAAGACATGTTAAAAGATGAATTAACCCATTTAGTTAATATATTATTAATTTGAAAAAATGTTAAAATTATTCAATATTTATATTATTGGAATATATGATAAATTTAATTACAGTTTATGTTTTTATGATGATAATTTTTAAATGATTGTTTTATCCAATTTCACAATACTTAGATTACTATAAGATTAGTTGAAATATAAATTAATTTTTTTTATCATAAAAATATTTATGTTCATTAGAAGACAAGTTAAAAATATGAATTAACTAATTTTAGTTATAGAAACATTTAAATTAAATTAAATCAATCCAAAATGTTAAATGAACGGATAGTTACATTTTGATATATAGAATAAACATATTTTTTAATATTTAGACTATTATAAAGCAGGTTGAAAAGTAAGTTAACCAATTTCAATTTGCCTATTAGAAGACGGGTTAAAAAGATGTGTTAATACATTTCAATTGATATAGTAATTTGATAAAATATTAAAATTATTTATAAATTCATAATCACGCGTTTAAACTACATTATTTAACACAAACAGTTATATATAATTAAATTAAAAACCTAGCAAATCAAATCTAATAGCTTATATATTACTAAGATTGCAATCTATACAATATTAATTTTTTAACAACCTTTAGTAGTGCAATCACGGGTTGAACTAAGTTAAAATTTAACTTAAATAAAAAAATGTCAAATAAAATTTACATGCGCTTTTACAACAATAAAATAAACTAAACATCTATTAAAATAACAATACATCACAACTACTAAAAATTTAATAAGATAATATCAAAACAAAAATAAAATTTATTAAATTTCTCCTCACATTCAGCTTCATATCATCATATTTTCACTTAGATTAGATTGAATAATTAACAAACTTAATTTATAAAAAATTTAGGAATGCTGCCAAGAGTATAAATCCGCACTTCTTTAGCATGTGTCAAAATCTAATTAATTTGAAGATTGAAAGCCTGAAAGCATGAATTTATATGGTTTCTATCCAGGACTAAATCTGACCTAATAACATGTGTAATGGTTAGATGGTTCGGCCAATCAAACGAACGAAAAATACAATGTAAGAAAATGAAATGATCCAACAAAAGTAATTAGATTTATTGATACTTTTTTAGAGGACGCGCACGTGCGGTGTACGCGAACGTCCTAATTTTCTCTCAACCCTTCTATGGTTAGCCGCCGTTATTTTCGTTTTTTAGGAGACCTCTCCGCCGTCTGACGGTATCTGTCGGCGACGCGAGAGGTCTCCCATCCGTTAGAGTGCTTCAAGGAAGCCGTGGAGGTGAGGCATCAGCATGAGATGTCTCGATTTATCCTTTTCCGGCAGCGTGTGGAGTGGTTTGATCTTCTCGGCGAAGCGTGTAGTGGTTGGTCTTTATTCAAATCGATGTTCTCTGTAAGTCGTCGGATCTGGTGCAGTGCGGGATTGCGGCGGGAAAGGGAGGGTGCGGAGGCAGATGCGGAGATGCGGATTTAACGCTACCGCTCGCAGCGGAAGTCGACGGGGAGGTCCGGAGGGCAAGTGCTGCATGTCGAGGTGGTGCGGCGGCGCTTGGTGAGGTCGGTGGAACTTTGGGGGGATTGACGGTGGTGCGAGGTGAGGCATGCCCTTTCGCTGGTCAGTTTCTTCGATGAACCTCAAAATCGGAACAAAGGTAAGTTTTTGAGGCGGACACATGAAGATAGATCTCGAGCAGGAACGATGTCATCGAGAAGGTAAGCGATATAGGAAGCTCGCTCCGCGGGTTTTTCCGCCGGTTTAGTCCATGGGAGACTAGCGTTTGAAGTCGGAGCCACCGGGAGTCGGGTTGAGGGGATCAGGCCCTCCGGTTTTTGGATCGGTTCGGGGTCGGTTCTCCGATGAATCGTGAAGGAGATCGGCTGTGTGCTGCAAATCGGCCCGTTCTCATAACCGCCAGTGGTGAAGGTGTGACGGCGCTAGTGGTACCTAAACATTGCTTAACCCTAACCGAGAATACATTTCGGTTTGGGATTCTTCTTTTTTCTTTTGGTTCTGTTTATTTTACTCCTTGTATAATCCTCGTTGTAATCTCCGGTTTAATTACCGATTGAGCGGTTTAGTATTAATAATATAAAGTTAAAAAAAACAACAAAAGTAATTAAATTACAAGTACAACAAAAGCGTTACGTAATATACACGTAACCGGTGCGTTAATTATTTTTGTACTGCTACACTTACCAAAAATGGTACCACCATCTATTATATATGTACCATATCTTGTATCCTACCATTTTAAGTTTTCCTATACCTCTTACTACATTATTTTAAAGACCTAAACTTTTTGACCCAAATATTTTGATCCAACAAAGTCCAAAAATATTTAGGGAAAATCTTATGTAAGAATTTTTTATAAATTTCAAACTTCTCTTTTTTTTTTTCCTGCACATAAATCTTTTCGGTGAAGTCCTTTCGAAATCCTATCATCCATTTCGGTCATCATTTTGTGAGGCGATTTTTCGTGAAATTGTGTAGAGCCACGAAACAATCAACATATCAACATGTAAGCCACGATTCTATTCTTATTTCTAGAGAAACCAATTTCGTCCGAATTGGAGGTACGAGTAGAAAGTTAAACCGTTTTTTTAAAACGTATTTGTGTAGTGTAGATCTGTGATGGTATCCATTTTGGGAGAGAAGAGAAATGATTGGGCAAATAAATTCGTATAAATCTGAACATAGGTAAGGATGTATGTGACCCTCATATCTACCAATCACCGCAAGCGGTTTGTCTTTTGGTGTTTTCGTTTTAAAGTTATGTATGTTTTTCCGAAGCGGATCTGGGTGGCTCGTTTCTGCGAGCAACTAACTTTGTAAGCATTTTTCCGGTGAATCAGGAGGAAGTAGAGACAGAATTAAGTACCGATGCAAAGCTATTTAAAAGATCTTTTAAGATCTGCTTTTTGATCTCCATTATGTGGTATGATGGGAAAGTTGTGGCTACTTCCTTCCAAATAAGTTTTTTCTCCATCGAAAATCCTAATTCTATTTTAGAAATTTTCTATTTTCTTAAAATTTTCATTTATACAAAGTCTATTTATAGCAAGTCCATTTATGACAAATATATTTATGGAGACTTTAATTCTAATCACAGTTTTTCGACATAGCGTTTCTTCAACCACAACATTTTTGACTGGTATTATTTCAATCATCTTTTTCCATGTTCTATTAGGCTATGTTGAGGGCTATCTGCAACTTTTTGTTTTCCGTCTATAGAGTTTCTAATTTTTAGTTTAGTATCTAAATGTGTTATGTCTGTTTGATAAGTTTGGCTAGGTTACTTGTTAAATTAGAGATATAAATATAGATGATTCAACCCATTGTTTGTATTGCCGGTTAAATTGTTATTGCTTTTTATATAGTGAGATGTGTAGTGGTATGAGTAGGTGAGACTGTGGGGGTATATAAACGGACTTATGTACTTGGTGTGTATTATGTATGGGGGCAGTGCAGCCTAAGTCGATTTTTTGCCTGGTCCAAAGATCGATAAAGCGTCTTCTGGGTGGTGCGGTGAGCACAACATCCATCATAATGTTTCTTCAGAGGGGTGTGGACGGTCGGTCACTTAGTTCGCATAAGGCCAATGTTTTCTGCTTGAGCATTTTAGATGACATGCTTGTCCATGAATTCGGTTATTTGATTTATGGAATTTTTGAAATTATTTTGTGATACGCTGTCTCGGGTTTTACAATTATATTATCGACTGAACCCCAAAGTTGAAGACAAATCAATCGGTGTGCCAAGGAAAACCGAACTAACATCGTATTTAGCCTAACATAACCAAATCTTTATATTAATTGAGAAGTGCTTTTGACTTTATATTCAGTCTCAAAATGGTTGATTACTAATTTGCCATTAGTGAAATTAGGCTAATTCTTGTATTAACTTTAATTTATATTGATAATTTTATTATATTTTTAAATTTTATTATGGAGATATGCATAACCTTGGATACAGAATGAGATGATAAATCCTTCTATAAAAAATAAGATGATAAATATAAAATATTTATGAAGATTTTTTAAATTTTATTTTGGATATATATAACCGGAATAAAAAATGAAAATGTAAGATGAGATGATAAATATGAAAATATTTATGAAGATTTTTAATTTTATTTTAGAGATATAAATAACATTTAATAAAAAATAAGATGATAAATATGAATATTTTTATTGAATAGTTAAATAAGATATGTATGCATTTATTTTTATACATAAATATATATACTTATAATTAATTTTATTACTATTAATTTTATTACTATTAATTTTATTTATAATAAATTATAGAATAGTTTATTAGATATAATAATGTATATATTTTAATTATAAATAGTCTCAAATAAATTTTTATAATATTATTATTATTGTTAAATTAATTTAATAATTTTTTATTTTAAAGAAAATTATATTTAATATTATTTTATTCGTACATGGTATGAGCGAATCATACTAGTTACTAATCAAATCAACTGTTAACAAACATAGATATCCAAGACTCATTTTAGATTTATTTTAGTAGTTAAGTAATTTTTTTCACTTTTTATTTTTCTAAATCTAACCGAACTCATACCAAAATAAATTTAGGAGGTGTTATTGGTTATAGAAATTGAAGTTAATTCCACAAGATTTAAAATAGTTCAACTTTTGAAATTCCACAAGATTTAAAATGAAATAAGGTGCTGTTAATATGTTTGAGTCATTTAAATTTTTAAAATCTGTCACTATATTTATAAAGTCAACACGATATCAATTGATTTATGCGTTAGAATTGCAATCAATAACAAATGATTATTACCTACAAACACAAAATGACCCAGTTAACTTCAATTGCTAGTTAGGATAACATATACTAGCCATCTGATACAATAATAGAAGGAATTAATATCTTAGAAGAACAAAGACTTTCTTATAAAGCTTCAATAGAATCTGGGCTTGTTCAATTTGATCGAGAAAATTATTTGGTCAACCTTTCTCTTTGAAAGAAACCTTAGTTGATGGCTTTTTTCTTTCAACAATGTGAAATGCATTTTTTCTAGACAAAAGTGATGATGGCTTTGTTGATTTATTATCGCTAGTGATTCTAAAATATGAGGACAAAAGCTTGGATTTTGATTACTTCAGATTACACGTGAAATTAGATTCAAATTCATTTAAATTCTTTCAAGTCAAATGAATTCTAAGAGTTTATGAAACATTGAATAACACAAGATTTTAATTATTGTATTCAAATCTTAAGTTGAATAACAATGGATTTCAAGTTCTTTTAACAAAAGGACTGTAAATACAAGAATCAATAACACTAGATTTCAAAATCTTTTAATATATGTATTTTGAATACATTAACCAATAACACTAGAATTTAATAAAAAATTTACAATCATTTATTGAATAACAAAGGATTATAAAGCCTACAGAGTTAATTTTAAATCTAATATCGAATAACACCACCTTAGCTTTAATTTGATGATAAAATCATCACATCCAAATGCAAAGTAACCGAACCAAACAAATGTAATCGAATAACCTAAATGTCCATCCCATCAGGTATTACATTTCAGTTCATACGAGGTCAAGGAAAACACGTATATTCTTCTCACCATCAGGTATTACATTTCAGTTCATCCCATCAGGTATTATACTGCTATATTGCATGGAATCTCCATTAGAGCACGTTTCACGTTTTAGAATCGCTTCGGAATCGGAATCTCCGTGGAAGCGCGAGAAAGTGCTGTGGAAGCGCGATTCCTAAAAAAGTCGATTTGGAAGCACTTTGGAAGCGTCGATTCCAGTTTTGGAAGCGTCACAAAATCAATGATTCCTAATTTGGAAGCGGGTGGTAATTTTCATTAAGAAAAAAAAATAATATTCAAAAATATAAGGACTTTTTGAAAATTTTAAAAATCTGATAAAACCTAATTACTAATCTAAAATCTCTTAAGAATATGAATCGTTAGTTACCTAGTTGATTAAGAATACCTAGTTGCCTCTGTTTTCTGATTAAGAATACCTCACGGTGAAAGAACATGGCTTCAAGGTACGTGTAAGGGTGTACTTCTTTACCAATTGAAGATTATTGTTTTACTTCTTTGGTTCTCTCAATATGAAAATTTTGATTTGGAATTCTCATGAGTATGAGGTACGACATGACTAGTGTATTGGTCTATTATTAAAAGAAGATACAATTTTGATTATCGTTGCAATCTTGTTTAATAATTGTTTGACTTATTTGATTCTTATTTTGGCTTCTTTCGTCTTGTAGTATGATTGATGTACGAAGATTGGTGTTCATTGGTTTATATATTCTAATCAGATTTTTTTTTCCAGAGCCACTACATCTCGAGACCCTCCGCATAACTCCGAAGAAACTGAAGATATTGAAGACTTGTCTAGTGTGGATGATAAGGCACCTTTATGGATTTATGTGAATAAAATGGAGAAGATGCCAGGCGGAGGATCATGGAGGTTTGAATGAAAATATTGCAAGATTAAATATGTTGGATCTTACAGCAGAGTTGTGACTCATTTGTTACGAGATGGGCTTAAGGGAATTAAAGGGTGTTTGAAGGTTACTCCTCAACAAAGTAAAAACATGAGCAAATTAGTTGATGAATGCAAGGAGAGGATAAAACGTTCAGCTCCTAAAACAGTCCCATTACCCTCGTCATCAAGGAAAGCATCTAATTCTTCTCTTGATTATGATATGAGTTATAGTGTTCCGAATGCAAGGGAATCTGATCCAAAGAAGAGAAAAGGAATGGAAACACCTTTGGAAAAAGCATTCAAGAATGAGGCTAGAGAACAATGTGATGGTGAGGTAGCAAGAATGTTCTACACAGGTGGTTTATCATTCAACCTTGCAAGAAATCCTCATTACCGTAATTCATATGTGCGAGCATCGAAAATTCAAGGGTACGTCCCTCATGGGTATAATGCATTGAGGACTACACTTCTTCGAAAAGAAAGGAAGAATATTGAGATGCATTTACAGCCTTTGAATAACTCATGGAAACAAAAAGGTGTTAGTATATGTAGTGAAGGTTGGTCAGATCCACAACGAAGGCCGATACTTAACTTGATTGCTGCAAATGAGAGTTGTCCAATGATGTTAAGAGCGGTCAATACCGAGGGCAAGGTGAAAACTGGTGAGATGATTGCAGAGATGATAATAGAATGCATAAAGGAGGTTGGCTATGAAAATGTGGTTCAAGTAGTCACCGACAATGCTTCCAATTGTGTAAAGGCCGGTTCACTTATTTCAGCCAAGTATCCTACCATCTTCTGGACACCTTGTGTGGTTCATACTTTGAACCTTGCTTTGAAGAACATATGTTCACCATTACAAAGCACAAGAAACAATGAATATGTGTATGATGCTTGTATCTGGATAAAAACTCTTAGTGAGGATGTGACATGGATCAAAATTTTTATTATGAACCATGGAATGAGGCTTGTGATGTTTACAGAGCATTGTGATCTTAAGCTTCTTACAATTGCTTCTACCAGGTTTGTTTTCACTTTTGTTAAACTTTATTTGTTTTCTTATGTTTCATATATAATATTACTTTAAATCATTGACAGATTTGCCTCCACGGTTGTGATGTTCAAAAGGTTCCAAAAAATAAAAACTGGTCTGCAACAAATGGTAATTAGTCCTAAATGGGATGATTACAAAGAAGACAATGTAGGAAGAGCATCTGCAGTAAAGCAAAAGCTATTAGATGAGAAGTTTTGGGATGATCTTGAATATGTTTTGGCTTTTACTTTGCCCATATATAGTGTCATTAGAGCTGCTGATACAGATAGACCTTCTCTTCATTTAGCCTATGAATGGTGGGAAAGTATGATTCAAAATGTGAAGAAGGCTATCTTCCGAAAAGAAAATAAACAACCTGAGGAGGAATCAATCTTTTGGAATGATGTACACTCTGTTTTGACATCTCGCTGGAGTAAAAGTAATACACCTCTCCATTGTATGGCACATTCTCTAAATCCCATGTAAGTTTTTAAATCTGAGAAATTTATTATTTTATTGCAACAGCTTTAATGGATTTCATCAAGAACTAGTGACTACGACCTGTATTATACTTCACATCAAGACTAAATATCATTTTCTTAGTTTAATATATTTACATATATAGATCGATAAGACCAGTAGCTATATGCTGTAGTGGTGACCAGTAGCTATATTTTAGTAGTGGTGCACATCAAGACTAAAGGTCATCAAAACTACTTCAATATAGAAAACGTTAGATGATAATATTACTTAGTTTAATAAATTTTAACCATACTTGTCTTTATGTGAACGTGACCAGTAGCTAATGCTAGTAGTGGTGTATTTAACCGACATTGTTATTGACATTGTACATTTTTTTGGTTTCAGATATTATAGTTCAGAATGGCTTATTGAAGAGAACTATAGAAAAGCTCCTCATCAAGATTTAGAGGTTACTAGAGAAAGAAAAAGTTGCATCATGAAGTATTTTATGGACCAAAATGAAAGAAGAGAAGTTAATGTTGAATACTCCAATTTCTCTTTATGCTTGGAAGATTTTGGTAGTGTTGATGCAATGCATGATAGGTTCATTTTAGAACCTCTACAATGGTGGGCAGTTCATGGAGCTTCAGCACCAAGACTTCAAACTTTAGCATTTAAGTTGCTTGGACAACCTTCTTCATCCTCTTGTTGTGACAACGAGCAGAAGATTTGGTATTTGTACATACTAATCTTCGTCTTCTATCTAGAAGAAGTCTTGCTTACAAACAAGGTCCTAATCATATGTGGGATCTTGGAGGTGATCAATTTGATACTTTGGATGAGACCAATCTTGGGAGACTTGAGTTTCCTGATCTTTCTCTCGACGAACCTGAGTTAGAAGCTGTTTTGTTTGATGGAACTGATGGAAATGAGGATGATGACAATGGTCTAAACATTTGATTTTGATCATTCTGTTTTTCTTTTATCTTTAGTTAAGTTTTTTGATAATATTTATATACGGTGTTACTTAAACATATATGGTTTAATGCTTATTATTTATTTAGTTATATATATATATATACGCTTCCAAAACGCTTTTAAAATCTATTTTTTCAAAAATTTCGCTTCCACGCTTCTAAACGCTTCGTTTCCGCGTACCCGCTTCCGTTTCCATGCAACATAGCTATACTGTAAAAAAAAAAAACAAGCCCGATTAGTTATCAATCATTTCTTGATCGTGTTATCAATCTCAAAACATGAAAACTATCCATACATTATGTTTTCCGTTCATTAATATATACTACCTTTTTTGTTATATGCTTTAATGATCTAGACTGATTACGGTTGAAAGGTTGAATGATTAAGTCTTCTAGATATATTAGCTCCGTTTTATCCATTTACATTTAATCTAATATCTACTTAATCTACGTATTTGTGTTTTGAAAATATTATTTCTTTTATGACCAAAACCTTGTGACGAAAGCATTCAGAAACGACTAATGATAGTAGCAAAGTGGTTTATAGGGGAATATGGCCATCACTTATTTTTATCTGTTGCAATCTGTTGAATCTTGAATATATATCTTTGTAAATGTATTTTTTATGTATATGAATATTTACAAATATCATTACAAATTCGGTGATCATATTTTGTTATTAGTTAGATTTTTTCAGAACCTTATGATCTAATGGCAAGCAGGTCCATGACGTTATATCATTTCGAGTTCGATCCATCTACTTCGAGAAACTATAACGCATTGATCTGGACACGTACTCGGATATTAGTTTCTGCTTTTAATCCATTTGTGTACCGGAAAAAGAGTCTATCTGTAAAATGCACTTCTCCTTGAAAATTAGTTTGGATCTCTCTATAGATTCGGAATATTTAGGTTAATAAAAAAAACTAATTTGATTTTTATTTTACAAACATTGATGTCCTCTACATCCCATGATTCGTTTCTCTTGTTTTTTTCCAAGTATCAACGTAGAACATATATAGATCAAAAATAGACAATGATATTGTAGAACAAACACCAACTCGTTTTGAATCGGATCCTAATTCCTAAACGACGTTAAATACCCAATATGAGGTTTTCCAGACATCTATACCTGAAATTCACCGTATAATTACATGATATAATAAATTTGTTATTATCCAAAGCTAAGAGGTTCACCTACGATCTTAGATGGAAAGACTTGGAGGGCACATGGAAGCAGCACCGGCCTTGGTCAATTATGATACAAATACAAAGTCGTCGTTGATTTATTCACAAAGAATCCACTTTTTCATTTATTGCCTAAACCTAATTCTTCACCTGTTTTCTGTTCACCAATTTTCCTCCCAAAATAATTGAAATCTTTAAATTTTATATATATACAGCAAGTGACAAGTGACACCAATAACACACATTCTATCATGATTTTCTTTCTCTTTTGTATTTATATATATATATATATATATAATGACTTTAGTTGACGCAATTTAATATCCAAATTATGAACTTATGACCAGTTTTGGATTTTGTACGCGGAAATAGCTACTTCGGAAGCACAAGTGGCTTTGTCAAACCTACGACTTTTGTTCCACTCAAATTATGCTGAAAATATCTTTATAAAAAAGGATTTAAAAAAAAAGATTTTCATATTAATTTTTTTGTTTTTACAACACAAGACAATTAAAAAAACAAACAGAAACTTAAATAGTAACACTACAAGAAAACAGGGATTTTGCGACTCTAAGTTGCGACTGATTGTATAGTCGCTAAATTTTGCGACTGTTTAACGACTAAGTTGCGACTGATATTGCGACTAATAGAGAATAGTCGCTCTTTAATCGCTAAATTGCGACTACAAGTAAAACGTCGCTAAATAGTCGCTATTTAGCGACTATTTAGCGACTAAATTCGGCGGGTCGCTAAACCGTATTTTTGTTAGTCGCTAAATGTCGGCATAAAACACGTTTTTAATGTTTTGAACCGCGTGTACCTAACTTTGTAACAAATTTACGAATCATTCGCTAAATTAGTCGCTAAATAGTCGCAAAAACTTATATATATACAAACATTGATCAGCTCGGTTTCTCCTCATCCACACACTTAGTTTGCGATATTCATCAGACAAAACTGAAAAAAAAAGCCAGAGAGGAACGTTTTCTAGGTCAGCGATAATGTCAGGAGCTTATAACTACACTAACGGTCGAGAGTGGATGTATAACCAGATCGATCCAGCTACGGGAGATTTCACGGCAGAATTCATGGAGGGGGTCGATAAACATTTCATCCCGTTTGCAAATAGCCAGCCCTTCGCGGAGAGCAATGGAGGTAAGTTTCACTGTCCTTGTGATACTTGCAGGAATGATAAACGACTTATGACGGGGAGAAAAATACAAAAGCATTTGTATAGGAATGGATTTATGCCTGATTATTATGTTTGGTATAAGCATGGTGAAGAAGTCGATATGGGTTTAGGAACGAGTTATGCTGATACGACATGGGTTAGTGGAAGTGAAGGAATGGGTAATGTAGTAGAAGATAGGTATGCGGATATGGTGAATGATGCATTTCGTGATAACGAACATTTTGATAACTATCATCAATATAGTTATCAGAATGTGGAGGAATATGGTAGTTATCCGAATGTAGACGAACCGGTACGTAATCATTCAAAAACATTCTACGACTTGCTAGAAGGAGCGAACAATCCTTTGTACGATGGTTGTCGTGAAGGTCAGTCACAGTTATCCTTAGCTGCTCGAGTCATGCAAAAGAAGGCGGAGCATAATATGAGTGAAAGGGCAGTGGATTCGATATGCGAAATGTTTACAGAGTATCTACCAGAAGGAAATCAGGCAATCAATTCACATTACGCGACAGAGAAATTGATGCGCAATTTAGGCCTCCCATGTCAATCGATTGATGTTTGCTTCAACAATTGTATGATATTCTGGAAAGATGACGAAAGCTTAGATAAGTGTCGGTTTTGTGATTCATCAAGATGGAAGCCTAACGAGCTGCACCGCAGGACCAATATACCATATAGCCGTATGTGGTATATGCCTATTGCTGACATATTAAAGAGAATGTATCAGAGCCAGAAGACTGCAGCGGCAATGAGATGGCATGCCGAGCACCAAGCAAAGGAGGGAGAAATGTGTCATCCGTCTGATGCGGCAGAGTGGAAATATGTTCAAGATCAGTATCCCATGTTTGCACAAGAGACCCACAATGTTTATCTTGGACTATGTACAGATGGATTCAATCCATTTGGCATGTCCAATAATCATTCGTTGTGGCCTGTGATCTTGACTCCTTATAATTTACCCCCTGATATGTGCATGAACACGAAGTACCTGTTCCTTACAGTAATGAACTCTGGGCCAAATCATCCGCGAGGTAGTCTCGATATATTCCTCCAGCCTCTTGTTGAGGAGCTAAAAGGATTGTGGTTTAATGGAGTCGATGCATACGATGTGTCCTTGAATCAAAATTTCAACCTAAAAGCAGTTCTGTTGTGGACGATCAGCGATTTTCCGGCGTATAGCATGTTATCAGGATGGACCACTCATGGAAAATTATCATGTCCATGGTGCATGGATGATACCAAATCTTTTTATCTGCCGAATGGAAGAAAGACGTGTTGGTTCGATTGTCACCGGAGATTTCTTCCTGCAGATCATCCACTGAGGAAAAACAAAAAAGACTTCTTGAAGGGAAAGGATGCTAGGAATGAGTATCCACTTGAGTCTTTAACCGGTCAGCAAGTCTATTCATACCATTTGCGCGGTGTAAATCCACCTAAAACTAAGGATGTTGGTGGAAACGGTAACGAGAAGAAGATGCACGGATATGGAAAGAAGCATAACTGGCACAAAGAAAGCATCTTTTGGGAGTTACCGTACTGGAGGGACCTCAATCTTCGACACAATCTCGACTTGATGCATATAGAGAAGAATGTTTTCGACAACATTATCAAAACTCTTATGCGTGTGAAGGGTAAATCAAAAGACAACATCCCATCAAGATTGGATATAGATCAATTCTGTTCTCGGCCACACTTACATGTTGATAGTGCTGGTAGAGCTCCTTTCCCAGTTTACTCACTAACAAACGAAGCTAGAACCAAGTTGTTGGAATGTGTTAAACATGAGGTCAAATTCCCAGATGGTTATGCTTCAGACTTAGCAAGTTGTGCTGATTTGGGTAACGCACAGTTTTCTGGGATGAAGAGTCATGATTGCCATGTCTTTATGCAGCGACTACTTCCATTTATCTTTGCTGAACTCCTAGACAAGAACGTTCACCTCGCGTTAGCAGGTACCCGATTATTCATTGTATTTTGAATATGTTGTATTAACCATTAATGTTTTAATTTCTTTATATTGTAGGGATCGGAGGATTTTTCGTGACTTATGTTCACGAACTTTGCAGAAGAGTCGCGTCCAAATTCTAAAGCAGCACATAGTTTTGATTCTCTGCAATTTGGAGAAGATTTTTCCACCATCATTTTTTGACGTGATGGAGCACCTTCCTATACATCTCCCCTACGAAGCTGAATTAGGAGGCCCTGTTCAATACCGGTGGATGTACCCCTTTGAAAGGTTTTTCAAAAAGCTGAAAGGGAAAGCAAAGAACAAAAGATATGCAGCTGGATCTATTGTTCAATCATATCTAAATGAAGAGATTGCATATTTCTCTGAGCATTATTTCGCGTCTAATATACAAACGAATTCAAGGTAAATTTCTCTCTAGTTAACGGAGACATGTACATGATATCTATTATGAGGTTCCTAAATGTTTACTCATGTTGTCAGGTTAACAAGATACAATGAAGGTGGAGTCCCCAAATATCATGACCAAGAAGTACCTGATATATTTACTCAGGTTGGTCGTCCAAGTGGGGAAATGCATGAAGTATGGCTTTCACCAGAAGATTGGAAATGTGCACATGCTTACGTTTTGCGAAATTGCGCTTATTTTCGACCATTTGAAAGGTATAACACAGCATAAATGAATTTATATTTTGTGTTGGTCTCATATATATGTTGGTCTTAAACAGTATGTTCGAAGACTATATCTCTGGAAAATATCCAGATCTCTCCGAGAAAGAACTCTCTGGGAAAAGGGCTGACGAATATCATACTTGGGTGCGAGATTATGTATGTTCGTGAAATTTTTCTTATGTGATTTTATACATGACGAATAACATACATGTGATTTTATCTACATATTTTTTATTGTCTGTTTATCTATATGCAGGTTGTTTACTGGAACAAGACCTATAAATTTCCTCCTTGGGTTCAAGACATTGTGCATGGACCCGTCAACAAGGCTAAAACTTGGCCTATCTTCTATACAAGAGGATATCTGTTTCATACAAAAAATCACAGTGAGGGACGGAAGACATGTAACTATGGTGTCTGTGTCAAAGGAGAAAATTACAGTGATGCTTCCGATGCAGCTGATTTCAATGGGATCTTAACAGATATAATACAACTTCAGTACGAGGGGTTGGTTAATTTGAGAATAACACTCTTTAAGTGTATCTGGTATGACCCTGTTTTAGCTAGAGGCACTCGAAGGAGCAATGCTGGCGTTGTCGACGTTCGTGCATCCAGGAAGTACAACAAATACGAACCATTTATTCTCGGTACGTAAATTTAATTCTCGCTTTCTTTGGTAATTACTCTTTGGATATCATAGATACTCGAGTATAACTTCCACATTTATAATTTACACAGCCGCTCAAGCAGAGCAAGTTTGTTATATCCCGTATCCGTACACAAAGAAACCGAAGCAATTTTGGCTCAATGTTGTTAAAGTCAACCCGATGAGCAATATTTCAGGGGAATATGTCAACACAGAACTCACTCTTTTGCAACAAGAAAATGATGATCCAGTAATGATGACCATAATTGAAGATCTCGTTCCTGAGAATTTGGTACAACACGAAAACACAATCAATCTCGATTACGACGTTGGAGATGCAGAACCAGAAGACGAATTCCGATGTAATCTATCATCTTCTGATGATGACGACGAGGATGATGAAGTGGACAATGATGAAGAACCGTACTGATATTTGTATTTCATAGTTTTAATAATCTCATATTTGTTCAATATTAAATATGTCTAGTGTTTGATGTTTATGTTTAAGGTTTATGTATAATGTCTAATGTTTATGTATAATGTTCAATGACATCTTCCCTTTGTTTTATTCATAATGTTATTGTTTTGTTTTTTTTTCTAATTTGTTAATGTTTGTGTCTTTATTAAATGCAATATGTTTTACTTAAGTATTAGTTTTTAGTATATAATTATTTATCGAGCTATTTAAGATTTAAATTTGCATCAAACCCTGATTAGTCGCAACTAAGTCGCAATTTAGTCGCCAATTCGCAACCATTTAGCGACTAACTTGCGACTAATAAGGGTTTGGCCCAAATAAAATCAGGCCCGCCAATATTTAGCTAGCCCGCGAACATTTTAGAAAGACCCGCCTAGATTTTTGCTAGCCCGCGAACATTTTATTCTGGCCCGCCAATTCCAGATATTTTCCTAATTTTTTCTAAGTGTCGAAAACCCTAGTTCATTTGTTCAGAACCAATTTTTCTCGCCGTCTTCCTTCTCTCTCGTTTCCATCTCTCCATCGAAATCACGATCTCTGAATCTCGCCGTCTTCCTTCTCTCTCGTTACCATCTCTCACACTCTCAATCACTCTTTCGCAACCCTAACACCATCTATCTCCCACCAAAATCTCTATGTTCGATCTCAGTCAAAACCCTAACCGAGTATATCCGATGGCGAAATCAAAACCTAGAGGAGGTAGAGGACGAGGCCGAGGAAGAGGAGGTAGAGGACGAGGGCGAGGAAATACCACCGTCGAACCAGAGCCTTCCTCATCCACCCCATCGAGGCCCATAAATCTACCGCCGCAGTACAACTTCGATCCGGCGACAGACGGTACACCTCCACCGCGTCCCAACATGACTCAAACCCAGCTGCATGTCAGCCAATACCCACCGCCTTATCAACTCTTATACACCCAATCGAGCTCTCCACGACCGACATCTCTTGGATACGGTCCTGCTACCACCGCAGCTCCTTCGAATCCTCAGCGGACAATCTCGGTGACTCCACCGGCTCATAGGACAGCCTCGGCGAATCAGTATGGTCAGAGGACAACCTCGGTGACTCCACCTGCTCATAGGACAGCCTCGGTGACTGTGACTCCACCTGCTCAGAGGACAGCCTCGGTGAGAGAACCTGCTCAGAGGACAGTCTCAGTGACTCCACCTGCTCAGAGGACAGCCTCTGGGAATCCCCAAGGTAATTGTCTTTGAACCGAGTGTTGAGAGTGTTGAGAATGTTGAGATTGTTGAGATTTTTTGAGACTGTTGAGATTGTTGAGATTGTTTGAGATTGCTTTATCTTGTCTTGATTCGTTTGATGATATTACTTGAGACAACTTGTGGATTTAATATGTGACTTGTTAGTGTTTTTAAGTCTTATTTGATTGTCTTGATTCATTTACTGAGAGTACTTGAGATTACCGAGATTGCTTGAGATTACTTGAAAGCTTAGTGAGATTGCTTGAGATTTCTTATATGCATACCAAGATTGCTTCATCCTGTCTTGATTCAATTACTGAGCTTACTGTTGAGAGATTTCATATAATTGATATTAATTGAAAGCTTAATGAGATTGCTTGGTGTTTATTATCTGTGACTTGTGACTTATTTGATCCTCTATTGAGTTTAATTGAGATTGCTTTGACTGTTGAGTCTTGTGATATCTAAGAATGAAAGCTTGTTTCCGTTTGAGTTTACTTGAGAATGCTTTGAACCGTTACTTGTTTCTGTTTGAATTTGTGAGCTTTGATTTGTGTGTCAATTCTGTTTTCAGGTCATATGTCTTCTCCACAACCCTCTCCGAGTCAATCAGTTCATCTGTCTCAACAACCAAGGGCGTCTCCGGTGCAAAACTCTGAAGGTCAGAGCAATCAAGTGGATGAGAATCTGATTGACGGGGTTGACGACCATGTGGTAATTCAACCTAATATTGAAGAAAGCCGTCTCCGCTATCTTGAGAGACTACTAAGCATGCCAGGACGAGAAGGGTGGACTACTGTTCTCTCACCAGTTCCTCCCCAGCCGCCAAATACAACTTGGTAAATGTTTATTTCCATCTTTTCATCTAGTTATTTGCTTTGATTCAGAATTTTACTGATTCTTTGTTGTCTGTGTAGGTTTGGTCGTGACAAGTCTTCTCTGGTCCGAAAGATCACAAAGGTCTTCCAAAACAAATTTGATGGTGAGTTCTATAGTTGGAGCCATGTGCCTCGACCGCGAGTAGAGCGATACTTCTTAGAGTTTGCGGTAAGTATATAGGTACAATAGTCTAATTTTTTGTAAACTTTTGTTTAGTTTCTCATTAAATTGATTAAGCTCTTTATATTGTAGAAAGAGCACCACTGGGATCCATTAATCATAGGGACCGTTCAAGCACATTTTGAGGCCATGTGTCAAAGGAGAATGAAGGACATGGTGAGCAAAGCTCACCTTTCTGGTGTCCGACCTGCATGGATAGAAGAAGACATTTGGGTAAAGATGACTGCATACTGGGAAACTGATGAGGGTAAACAGAGGAGTGAGACCACTTCTGCTGCTCGGAATTCTGATCGTGCCGGTCTTGGTGTGAGCAAAACCTACACTGGCCAAAAGTCTATGGAGCAAATTCACCAAGAAATGGTAGTAGGCATTCTTCCTCTTATCTACTTTTGTCTCTGAATTTTTAATCTTCTCTGTTAGCTATTAATTTTGTTATATTTTCAGGAAAAGGAGATGGGTAGACCTGTCAGCTTTGGTGAGGTTTTTCTGAAAACCCACAAAAAACCTGATGGAACATTCATCGACTTGAAGGCACAACAGATTGCAGAGAAGTATGAGGAGATGCTCAATGCAAAGAAGGCCGAGATTGAGGCAGAAACTTCTGATGGCACTTCGCGACCTAGAGAGCTGACCACCGATGAGTTCAATGAAATCTTTCTTCAGGTAAATCCAATTCTTATTATTCATATATACATTTGCGTTTGACTGCTTGGTTGACTGTCTTTGATTTTGTTAATGATTTGGTTGACTGTCTTTGATTTGGTTGACTGTCTTTGTCCTTGTGTTGTCTGTTGGTTGTGTACAAAATTGTTCTATTTATGGTTGTCTGAATTTAACCATTTCCTAACAATTTAACTTTCTTCTTATGTTTCCTAGTCAACAATTGTTGATGACAGAGGCTATGCATATGGTATTGGAAGTCTTGGAGAGTCTCACGCCTCTGGAAAGCGCAAGTACCCGGGTAGCTCGTGGCCTTATAACTCGCTCCAAAATCAGCTCGAAGAAGCTCAGCGCCAGATTGAAACACAAGCTGTTGAGTTAGCTCGACAGGCGAGTGAGCAGAAGGAGTTGGGCATGGTGAAAAGGTATCTAATCGAAACAGATCATGCATACCTTGATTTCTGGAAAACCCAGTCTGATGCAGCTCCTCCCACGTCTCCTCCTAATTCTCCTTAAGACTACTTGTTAAGACTTGTTTGTAGTTTGTATGTTTGAATTCGGTTAAGACTTCAATGTATGAATTTATGTTCTTGTACTTTAATATAAGTTGTGTTTTATTCAGAAGTGATTTAGATTTACTATTATTGCATTACATTCTGCATTTAATTCAGATTTAAATGGTGGAAAACCGAAACCAAATCAGAATGCATTCAGGTTCATATTAGTCGCTAATTAGTGGCTATTTAGTCGCGATATCAGTCGCTAAAACGTCACTAAGTAGTCGCTATATGGTAAATTTAAATTCATTATGGCATAATTAGTCGCTAAAACGTCGCTAAAACGTCGCTAAATAAGTCGCTCTTTAGTCGCTATATAGTTGCTACTTTAGCGACTATTTAGCGACTACATGTTTAGCGACTAATTTGCGACTACAATACAATCGCTATATTCGTCGCTACTGAGTCGCTATATTAGTCGCTAAAGTAGCGACTAATATAGCGACTAATATTCACAATATATATATAGTCGCTACATAGTCGCAATTTAGCGACTGATATAGCGACTAATAAATTTAGCGACCACAGATTAGCGACTAATGCAATTAGTCGCTACTGGGTCGCAAAACGTAATATAGCGACTAAATAGCGACTATATACGCAGTCGCAAAAACCCTGTTTTCTTGTAGTGTAACTCAGGCCAACGCTAATCGCCTAATCTCTAAGTGGACTCGACTTAGACATAGCCCATTACACAGACAAATCCAAAAAAACTTGAAGAGAAAGTGAAAACCCTACGCGAATTGGATCCACCGCCGCCACCGTTTTTCTCTATTGCAAAACAAAGACTGCCACCGCGAATCGTCGCCACCGAAAAAGAAATGACACCGCGACCTCCGAGAAAACCGAAAACCGAGAATGTTGGGGCGGAAATCCGGAGAAACGAAAGCCAAATACTAAGAACACAGAGACGAGATGCGTAAACTGGGAATATGATAGGAGCCTACTCGCCGTCAACCATTGTCAGTCCACCACCGGCTGTGATGCCTAGGAAAACGGCAAGCTTTCTCGGTTATTGTCGGTCCACCTCGACCGCCGCAAAAAACCTAACCACCGCACTGCCACCGTCTTCTAGCGAGCATGCGAAGAAGAGAGAAAGTCCAATGAACCATGCAACCACCAACTCCGAGCAAACCGCAACCCAGAAGACCAACACCCACCGCACAAAGATCCGGAACTGGGAAGAAGAGAACAACCACCGACCAAGAGAGCTAATAACAAAACACTACCTGAGACGACAAATTAAGGAGGGAACGTCGTGCTCCGGATCTGGTCCTCGCTAACCCGAAAAGCAAGCGCCTTGTCACCGGATAGACCGCCGTTGCCGAACCACCGCGAACCAAAGAGGAAAAGCTGCGCCACCAAACCATGCAAATAGAATGAAAAACCATGAATGAAGAGCTAGCCTGAGGAAAGAAGAAAGAAAAAAAGAAGGGGAAGGCAGATCTCTCTGCTAACGCCGGAGAGGCGGTCGAAAAAAAAGAAAAAGTGTATTCAAGAGAGAATAGAGTGAGAGTGGTGCGTTTTTCTAAGGAGGGCGATTTGGCGATTTCTGAAACTAGGTCAAACCAGACTTCTCGCGAAGCCGCCATGGCTTCTCCGCCGTCTTCTGCGGGAGGTGGTCAGGCGACGAGGGCGTCTCAGGTGCAATCAAGCTTAGTGAAGGAGAACTCAGGTGTATCATGGGCTGACATGGTCAAAAATAAGAACGTGGTGAAAAGGTACGAATTGGATTTCTCGACTGCGGATGGTCAACAATCGGTCGAAATCCCAGATGAAGTCACAGATAATGATGTCCCCTTGTGGGAGGATTTTTTGATTGGGAGATTCTTGTCAGCTTCTCCACATATTGCCAAAGTTCACGTTATTGTAAACAGAATTTGGGCACAAAATGATAAAGCTCAGCAGATTGACGTCTTTGAGGTGGACTCGAAAAAAATGAAATTTCGAATCAGTAACGCTCAGTTGAGGAATAGAGTCTTGAGAAGGGGTATGTGGAATCTTGCTGGTGTTCCAATGGTAATATCTAAATGGTCTCCTCTGGCAGAGGAAGAAGAAACACAACCGGAGGTCACATCTATACCACTTTGGGTACATCTAAAAAATGTGCCAATGAACATGTACTCCTGGGACGAGCTGAAGTTCATCACAAGCGCTGTCGGTGAACCAGTAAGACTGCACCCAGAGACGGCAGCCTGCTCAAATTTCGAAAAGGCAAAAGTCTTTGTCAATGCAGACCTTACTAAAGAGCTTCCAAGGAAAATAAAGTTTACGAAGAAGGGTAAATCATCTTTGGTCGAGTATTCATATCCGTGGCTGCCACAGAAATGTAGCATTTGCGAAAAATAGGGTCACTTGGATGCAGTTTGTCTAGCAAATCAGAAAAGAAGAAGTCCGGCTAAGAAGACAACAGAGGACAATCCAGAGGTTGTGTTGGGAAAGCCAATAGCTATTCCTACTGTAGATGCGGGAAAGACAGTGGTCACACCAACTGTAGAAGTGGAACAAAACAATAACGTGGAGGAAGTAATGCCAATGAAGGAACAGGAGAGTAAAGAGGAGGAAAAGGAGGAAGACCTAGAAGAAGGTCAGATTAAGGAGGGAGAAGTAGAGAAAGGATGGGCTTCGCCTACAAAGTCGAATAGAGCACGGAGTAGTTCACCTACTCTAAAATTTGGAGAAGTGACGATAGCATCGCCATCAAGATACTCAGCCCTTCTCGAACTAGATGAAGCTGGTCTGCCGCTAAGTCTAGATAGAGAGAATACGGAGGAAGATGAGGTAGAGAACACCAACAAAGAAGAGCCTGCAGTAGAAGGGGGAAACAATACGGATGATGTGGACATCAACGATGCTCAAAGTACGTCGGATGGAGGATCACAAAGAACTTCCCTCTCGCGTACTTCTCTACCGCGCATTTCTAAGACAAACCATAAATTTCTGGTTGATAGTTCAGCTCAAGCGAACAAAGACGGTCCTGGTAACGCAGGTCGGAAAGGTTCTCGAAAGCCATCTCAATGACTGTTTTTTTCTGGAATGTCAGAGGGTTCAATAAATCAAACAAGCACACAGTAGTTAGCGATTGGGTGAGAAGAAGAGGATTGCAATTTGGAGCTTTGCTTGAGACTCGAGTCAAAGAAAGCAAATCGCACCAGATTGTTTCAGCAGTGTTTAATGATTGGTCTGTCATAACCAACTACGAGTTTAACAGGAGAGGCAGAATATGGGTCGTCTGGGGGCCAAATGTTAGGCTTTCTCCGGTTTTTAAAAGTGGCCAGATTGTAACGGTTTCGGTCTTACTTGATGGCAGGGAAGATGAATTCTTTTGTTCCTTCGTGTATGCAGCCAATACACCGGAAGAACGTCGCGAACTATGGCGAGATATCAAAGCACATCACGATGCGCCAATGTTCAGAGATAAAGAATGGTCTATTATGGGTGATTTCAACGAGATTGTTACCATGGAGGACCACTCAGGATATGAAAGCGGTAACGTGTCTACACCAACTGCTGGAATGCGAGAGTTCGAGGAGGTAATGAATCACTGTCGACTTTCTGACATGGGGGGTCATGGCCCTAGGTACACTTGGTGTAATAGAAGGCATGAAGGCCTAATTTGCAAGAAAATAGATCGTATCCTTATAAATGATGTCTGGTTGCACAAGAACTCTGCAGCATACGGAGTGTTTGAAGCAGGGGGATGCTCAGACCACTTAAGGTGTCGATTTCACTTTGATACTGCAACTGTGGGGAAAAGGCGGCCTTTCAAGTTCACCAATGATGTTGCCGCGATGCCTGAGTTTAAATCCTTGATGGAAGAATATTGGAATGAAACAGATGTCCTGTACCACTCTACATCTGCTCTTTTTCGATTTTCAAAGAAGCTTAAGGGACTAAAGCCTCAGCTAAGATCCCTCAGTAAAGAGAAATTAGGTGATCTCCCGAGGAAATCAAATGAGGCTTACTCTATACTCTGTGAAAGACAAGAAGCAACTTTACTAAACCCGACGGAGGGTAACATCATGGCGGAAACAGAAGCAAACAACCGATGGGAGAGAGTTAGTAAGCTGGAAGAGGAGTTCTTAAGGCAGAAATCAAAACTCCATTGGTTGCAAGTCGGGGATGGGAACAACAGGGTTTTTCACAACGCTGTCAAATTAAGGCATACGCAGAATGCAATCCGTGAGGTCAAGGATGGCTCTGGGAATATGGTCAGCACGGAAGAGGAACTAAAGGCAGAGGCAGAACGGTTCTTCCACGATTTCCTCACTCACACTCCAGCTGAGTATATAGGAGCGAGTGTTGATGAGCTGCAGCAGCTTTTAGAGTTCCGTTGTTCAGAAGAAGATCAAGCCAGCCTTGAACGAGTTGTTACAGAAGCAGAAGTAAAGGAAGTTATGTTCCGTATGCCGAGTAATAAGTCTCCGGGGCCTGACGGTTATACTAGTGAGTTCTTCAAAGAAGCATGGCCAGTGATTGGAAAGGACTTTACTGTGGCGATTCAGTCGTTTTTCTTGAAAGGCTTCCTGCCCAAAGGAATTAACACGACGATACTGGCTCTCATCCCTAAGAAGGAGAATGCATTAGAGATGAGAGACTACATGCCCATCTCATGTTGCAATGTGATATACAAAGTCATTTCGAAAATCCTCGCCAACCGTATCAAAGGTATGCTCCCAAAATTCATCTCTTGGAACCAATCCGCGTTTGTGAAGAATAGACTCTTAGTGGAGAATGTCTTGTTAGCAACAGAGCTAGTTAAGGACTACCATAAAGATTCGGTTTCTCCTAGATGTGCCATGCAAATTGACATATCTAAAGCTTTTGACTCGGTCCAATGGGATTTCTTGATGAATACACTGACAGCTCTAAGTTTCCCTCAAAACTTCATCAACTGGATTAGATTGTGTGTCTCTACACCTTCATTCTCAGTTCAGGTGAATGGGGAGCTTGCGGGGTTTTTCAGGAGTGAGAGAGGCCTCAGACAAGGATGTGCCTTGTCGCCCTACTTGTTCGTCATATGTATCAATGTCCTTTCTCAGATGTTGAACAAGGCTGCAGCTCAGAAGCGTACAGGCTACCATCCAAGATGTCAAAATATTGCGCTGACACATCTCTGCTTTGCAGATGATCTGATGGTTTTTACTGATGGGACAAAGAGGTCGCTAGAAGAAGTGCTCAAGACCTTCGAGGAGTTTGGTCAGATGTCAGGTCTGAAGATAAGTCTAGAGAAATCTACGGTTTTCATGGCCGGAATATCCCCTGAAAATCAGCAATCAATCCTCACATCCTTCCCCTTTGCAACTGGACAGCTCCCGGTTCGGTACCTAGGGTTACCATTGCTAACTAAGAGAATGACAGTGAGTGATTACATGCCGCTAATAGAGAAAATCAGGAAACGAATTAGCTCGTGGACTGGTCGGTTTCTATCTCACGCGGGTAGGCTACAACTAATTCAGTCCGTAATCATGAGCCTTACAAATTTCTGGCTTGCTGCTTTCAGACTTCCAGGTAGCTGCATGAAGGAAATAGAAAGACTTTGTGCTGCGTTTTTATGGTCTGGACCTGCATTAAATTGTAAGAAGGCAAAGATAAGTTGGAAGGATGTATGTAAGGTCAAAACAGAAAGTGGTCTTGGCCTTAGACAACTGAAAGAAGTCAGTTTAGTAATGGGGCTGAAGTTAGTATGGCGAATCACATCTGCTCATGATTCTCTATGGGTCCAATGGATCCACAGCTACTTAATAAGGAAAGGCTCATTCTGGTCTTCGAAGAGTAATGCTAGCAGTGGGTCTTGGAACTGGAGAAAGCTACTGAAGTTAAAGGAGAAAGCAAAATGGTTTCACAAAATGGAAATAAGTAATGGGCAAGCAACTTCATTTTGGTACGACTTATGGCTGGATCAAGGTCGACTTATGGATGTTATAGGAGACAGGGGACTGATTGAATTTGGTATACCAGCAGATGCCACAGTGGCAGAGGTCATGATGCAACACAGAAGAAGGAGACACAGAGTGCAATTGTATAATGAGATAGAAGAGGCTATCGAAATAAAACGCAGGGGCTTGGGCGAGGGAAAGGACGTAGCACTGTGGCGATGGGGAGAGTCTGCGAAAGTAACTTGGCATCTCTTACGCCAAAACTATCCGATATGCGAGTGGAGCCGGGGAATCTGGTTCAGAAATAACACACCAAAGTACTCATTTATGCTTTGGGTAACTGCTCACAACAAACTTGCGACTGGAGATAGGATGGCTCAGTGGAGTGGAAGCATAGATCCCAGCTGTGTCCTATGCAATGATGCTCTGGAGACTCGCCATCACCTGTTTTTCAACTGTCCATACTCAAGTCAGATATGGGAAGGCTTGGTAAGAGGACTCATTGGCCAACACTACACCTGCGACTGGGCTGCTATTATTGAGCTCGTCTCGGGAAACTCTCTTGACCATGTTACGATGTTCCTTTTAAGATACACGCTCCAAGTTGCTGCTCATACAATTTGGCGTGAAAGGAATGGTAGGAAACATGGAAACGACCCTCAGACCTACCTCTGTCTACTACGGTTTGTCGACAAAACAGTAAGGAATCGTCTCACTACTTTGAAGGAACACGATGCTGCACTCACTGATGGGCTACAGGTCTGGTTTCGAACTCGCGCAAGACTGAGATCGTAGAAGGGCCAAATCACAATTCCATAGTTGATTAGTTCATTCTTTGATTCTTTAAAAGAACAATTCAAAACAGTCGCAATTGATGTAATAAGGGTTTTTGATTAATACAATTTTACATTCATTCAAAAAAAAAAAGAGAATAGAGTGAGAAGAGATACGTGTGGTGTTTAATTATTGATTCCGTCGTATATTATCTTTGTATTTTTATCTTTGTATTTTACTTTGATTAATAATATTTTAGATGACAAAAAAATTTATAAGGATTTAGACGATAAACTTCTTGAAACAATAATCGAAATTAGTATTATGGTAAGTAGATATCAAAGGAAGGAAAGCTACTTTATTGGTATGATAAATGCTTGATTATGATATTATTAGGAAAAAATTCAGTTATTGTTCTTCATAGTTTCTCACTTCTTCTCAAACTTCTTAAATGATGATGTTCATTGATAAGTGTCGATGCGGTTGTCGGCACATACACATTTTTTTGTCATCATGTATTAAATAAGATTAATAGCCTTTGATAAATCAATCTTAATTTTGAGTAATGATGAGAAGAAAAAACAGATTTTTTTTTTAAATGGACCCACCAATCTTAAAATTGAGTAGCCCTACAAAGTTATAGCTACCAAAATCAAAATATCAAACATATATCTATATATATACACTACTTCTCTGGACTTCTTTCACATCACTACACTTTTCATTTCCTTTCTTTTTAATCACTCAATACACTTCGGTTTTGAAATGGAGAGTTACTCAAGGAAATGGTGTGTAGTGTTTGTGTTGTTGGGTTTAGCGTTTAGTATAGCAAAAGCACAACAAGTTCCATGTTACTTCATTTTTGGTGATTCTTTGGTTGACAATGGAAACAACAACGGTCTTGTTTCTTTTGCAAGAGCCAACTACTTCCCTTACGGCATCGATTTTGGCGGCCCTACTGGCCGTTTCTCAAACGGAAAAACCACCGTTGACGAGATCGGTATGCGTCATGTCTTAGAATCTATCTTCTTTATGTAACACTTAACTAAGTAACCAGAGTTTTTGCTAATTACATAGTCTATCGTGATTAAAATGTGATAGTCCTAGCTAGTCTAACATGGTTTTGATATTTCTTTGTGATGTAATGAAGCGGAACTACTTGGATTTAATGGCTACATTCCTTCGTACAATACTGTGAGTGGTCGGCAAATACTCTCCGGAGTTAACTACGCATCTGCAGCTGCCGGAATCCGAGAAGAAACCGGTAGACAATTGGTAACTGAGCCTATAAACACTCTCAACACTCTTCATTCCTAAAACATCATAAAATTTCCAACCTTTTATTTGTTTTGTTTTTGGAAAACGAAGGGACAAAGAATAAGCTTTAGCGGGCAAGTTAGCAACTACCGGAACACGGTACAGCAGGTGGTGAGTCTGCTAGGAGGCGAGACTCAAGCAGCTGATTACCTCAAGAGATGCATGTACTCTGTTGGTTTAGGAAGTAATGACTATCTCAACAACTACTTCATGCCTACGTTTTACTCTTCAAGCAGACAATTCACACCAGAACAATATGCTGATGATCTCATCAGTCGCTACAGCACTCAGCTTAATGTACGTTTTTCTAATATGGCTACTCTATCTATCTCTGCTTTTGTGTTATTAGATCCTTAATCAACACAAAGTCACAAGCTTTTGGCTCTCTCGAAGTTGACCCATTTATTAGTATTTTAATTCAGATACTTCCTTGTTTCACAATGGTTTCCTTTTTGGGGTTTGTATAGGCACTATACAACTACGGGGCTAGAAAGTTTGCATTGATCGGAGTAGGCGCAATCGGTTGTAGTCCAAACGCGCTCGCGCGCAGTCGCGACAGTAGGACTTGCGATGACAGAATCAACTCAGCGAACCAAATCTTCAACAACAAGCTAAGATCTCTCGTTGATCAGCTCAACAACAATCATCCTGATGCAAAGTTCACTTACATCAATGCTTATGGCATTTTCCAGGACATGATCACAAACCCCTCTAGATTTGGTATGTACTTATACACACAAAGAGAGGTTTTACTTTTCAATGTTAAAGAAACCGAACTTGATATCGGTTTTGTCGGGAATATTTGTTTGTTCCAGGGTTTACAGTGACAAACGCAGGATGTTGTGGTATTGGGAGAAATGCTGGTCAGATTACATGTTTACCGGGACAGAGACCATGTGGAAACCGAAACGCGTACGTGTTCTGGGACGCATTCCACCCGACCGAAGCCGCAAACGTGGTTATCGCAAGGAGATCGTACAACGCACAATCGACTTCAGACGCTTACCCTATTGATATCTCAAGCCTGGCACGGCTTTGAAGAACATAGAAAAATAAGGACTAAAAGAAGTTCCACAAACTAATGTGTGATCTTCTCATGTACCATCTTTTCATATCTATCTTCTTGGCATAAATCGAAAATCAAGCATAACATTATTCTATATATAATCCGATTTCTATATAAACCGGTTCATAGCACACTACTGTTCATGGGAATTGCGCGTTACGGTTCATTTCAACAGTCACGATATCAAGTACGAAACACTTTCCATGTTGCTTCCAGTAATCCGCCAGCGGATTGATCCACTCCGGTTCAGCTATCTCCGCTCTCTGGTGCTTCCGTTCATCGGTCGAAATGTTGTACTTCTTATCTCTGATCTTAACTAACTCCGACCTTATTACCCCTTGTCCCACCCCCTGTGGTGACATCATCAGTTCAGGTGCACCCATTGGTAACTTGTCACCTACGGAAACACACACGCAAAAACCAGTGATTATTTAAACCAAACTCAACCGGAAAAATTCGAACACAATCCACCACTATAAATTTCGTGATTCTGATTTAATTTCGTGATTCTGATTAATGTTTGATCATTTTAGCACAGAGACATACCTCGGTCTATCTGCCAGGTGCACCAAAATTTCCCGTAGGTTTTGGCTATGTTCTTGAGCTCCCGAGAAGCTACAACCTCAGGCAATCGTGGATAAGCCCATGAACCGGACTTAACCTCGTAAGCATGAGAGTGCCAAAGCTTTTGCTCATCTTGAGGCAGATTTTCGTATAACCGGTCTGATATTATATATTCAATTCCTGTAATATAACAAACTTAATATAAGCTGTCAAAATGGGGCATTCATGTGAGTAAAAATTTACAAGTACCGATGAGAGGTGCATCAGAACGGTCAGAGGCGAAAACTGCGCACTGGAGGAACTCGTCGTTGATTCGGTGGACATAGTGGTGAGTCTCTATTTGCCGGGACATGTCTCCGCCGTATATCGCAAAAGTAGAGACATGACAGCTCATTTGCTTCACCGGTAACCTCCTCTGCATGATTGTTGTTCCAGTATCAATCAAACTTGTCGAAACTGTCACGGGATCTCCGGGAGTTACCTGATCTTCGTCGCCTCCCGAAGCCATAATTGATTTTTTTTTGATTTTTTGCTCTTTACCAATATGGATATTTTTTTGTTAGATGGTAGGTTAGATTCTTATATGATAAATAATTGATTATATGATACATGGCATGCAAATTTCATGGAAACGTGTCATGAAACGGCCATACATCGACCATGTGTTGAATCCCACTACAATCTTTTTTTTTGGACAAGAATCCCACTACAATTTACATCTCTGATTTTTATAAAAAATCGTCTACAGAATACCGGGCCAAAACTTAAAAATCAACCAATATAAAACCAAAGCAAATTAAAGTCGAACCAAACTAACTTAACCGACGGTTCTCGTAAGCAACCGAAAGATGGACAAGAAGATTTGCTGTGCAAAGAATGCTGGGATATCAAAGGGGTGGAAGTCGGAAGACGGTGGGAGGGAAAGGTCCTCTGGTTGTTGGAAGGGTTGCGAGAGTCGGTTCGTCGGTATACGGGGAAGGTGGTCAACGGGAGCCGATAAACTCACCATTTTAACTGCCAACACTTGAAGGCTCGAACTTTCTGACGATCGTACCTCAAGCGTTTGACCTAACCGGGGTGATTCACTACAAGAAAACAATGGCATTAGGACGAAATTTTACAACGAAATATATTCCTTCTAAATTTACATCCTTTTTACAACGAATTTACAACGAACAACATTTCGTTGTAAAATCGTCGTAAAATTACGATGAAATAAATTTGCCATAAAATAGTGGAACATTAACATCGATTTTACAACAAATTAGGGAAACACTAGCATTCGTCGTAAAATCAATGTTAATTTACATCGAATTAACATTCAATATATACGTTTCAATAAACGTCGAATTAACATCGAATCAACATCCTAATTTGAAAGATATACACGTTTTACTTACTGATCCTCGTAATCGGTAATTTGATCATCTCCCGGACGATACCGAAGAAGAAGGCCAGTCAGAAAAAATGGAATCTAACAATGATGATGACGATGTTGAGTATGATCAAAATAACTCGGATCATGATTCATTTATTGACTCTAGCGAAGAATAAAATTCTCATAAACATGTTCAATCTATGTTTTAAATAAAATTTGTATTTTTTTTTGAAGTACTGAACTAATGAAATAAGTATTTTTTAATTTGTTCGTCGTAAAAACGACGTAAATCGTTATTATTTAAAAATAAATAAACATAATATGCAAGCTCAATGGCATATTGTTTTCATTCTCTCCTCATCCCTATATATGCCCCCATTACCCAAAAGATTTTTTTAAAACCATAAACCCTATAACATAAACCTATATAAACGCTATAACCATAAACCATATAACATAAATTCACATACCCTAAACACTATAACGCTAAACCATATATCTTACTTGATGATATACTTTTATCTAGTTCTAGATCAATTCCTCAAGTCTACTCGTATTATTGTAGTACTTAAGGTATCAATCCAGGGAGGCAAGAAGAACAACACATTAGGAATGCAAAATACTACTTGAGCTAAGCCAAATGGATAAAAGAAGGTTTAACTAACAATCCTAAACAAACAAGAAAGCAATAAAGCAAATAGACAACCTAACAAGATAAAAGAAGGGTCCTAGGATGAGGCTAAGGAGACTAGGTGGTCTAGAGATAATCAATGATGCTTCAAGCAATCAAACATTGCTAAACAAGGCTAATGATCATAATTAAGCTAATCACATTCTCATGTTCATAACTCCTATGCCAATCATTCAATTCTCATTTTCAAATTAAAAGACAAGCATGCATTAATATCCATCAAATACCTAATAGCAAAGCTAATCCTTAGGCTAAGAACAGTAATCATCAGACTAATCCAATCTCTTGGCACTAATCCCTTTGTCTAATCCCTAATCAAGATCAAATTCTCATTTGTGATTAAGAGATAAACAAGCAATGCAAACAAGTTCTCATTACCAATAATCATCTTAGACAACTAATCTCTTAGGCTAAGAGTGAAAATTCTCTAAAAAGTTCATTCAAGTATTTCATCGAACACCTTTCGGGCATGAAAAGCCTAGCATCTAGATTCAACAATTCATTGCAACCTAGCATAGAGATCAACTAATTATAGAAGGATTATTCATAAATAAGTCCTAAACATCACTAATCATCACATAAACCACCTAAATCAACCTCATCCACAAAACCCAAAAACTCTACTCTCTTTTTTTTTTTTTTTGGTCAAACAAATTCATTCAAATCCACAAAGGGGAAATTAGTCTATTACAGATTCTTGAGGTTCAAATTGCCTTAGAGCTGATTTAGCCAACTCGTCTGCTCTCCTGTTCTCAAGCCTAGGTATATGCTCAAACACACACCGTTGAAACAATTTTGACATGTTGATGATGTCGATTTGGATTCCATAGCAATCAGGGATTTTGTTGTTGTTTAACAGGGCTTCAATCAAGATCTTGGAGTCTGATGCAAATTTTACTTTCGTGAATCCCCTATTCCTCGCATCCTTGATCGCTTCAAGCATCGCCGCCGCTTCCGCCGTTAGTGGGTTAGCCATGTAGCTTCGTGTTGCTTGCCCTAAGCAGAAATCTTCCATCTCCTGGTTCGAGAAGCTCCAGCCGAGAACCGCCTTCAATTCCTGCACTTTCCAGGCAGCATCCGACTTACAAAGGATTTCATCCTCCTTTACATATGTCCGGTACGTCTTCTTCTCTGTTTGCTTTTTGCTTTCTTCGTTTTGCTCCTCAATACCAGTTTGAGCTTCATTCCAATCTCGTGCTGTCTTGATTGCTTTAGTGATACATTCTTGGGGAGATTCTGTTCTGTTTTCAAAGAAGAGTTTGTTCCGTGCATTCCATAACTCCCAGCAAATCCAGGGAAATAGGGGTCCTTGATTGAGACCAGTGGGGGGTAGGCTCGTTAGCGTTTTAGCTCTAGATATGATAGCCTTGAAATCCTCATCCTCTCTTACTCTAAAATCTGAGTTGACGGGGGCCAGCTCCCATTCTTTGCGAATTCACAGTTGAACAGGAGGTGTTGGAGAGATTCTGTTTCTGCACATCTGCAGCAATCCCCTGTTGGTGATATCTTTCTCTTAACCAGGTTCTCTCCAATTGGTAAAGCTCCCCTTGCAGACTTCCATAAAAACAGTCTTATCTTTGGTGCAGTTTTGAGTTTCCAGATCTCTTGAACCCAATTGTAGTCCTCCTGTGTTGATCTACTATCCATATGAGCCTTAGAGGTTTCAATAGCCGTCTGATATCCTGTCTTAGTTGAGTACTCCCCATTTGCAGTATCAATCCAAAACAGCTCATCCTCTGCTCCCGTTGCACTCAGCTATATGCACATGATTCTCTCCCAAATTAATGGGAAAAGTTCCTTGATGATTGTTTTATTCCACCTGCAGCTACCTTCTTCCATCAGGTCTTTCACCGTCCAGTGTGATGTGTTTTCTGTTGCTGGTCCTATTAGGAGGTTTTCTTTGTTTTCTATTAGCCAAGGGTCCCTCCATAGGCTTGTCTTAGCACCATTTCCAATTAGATAGCCCAACCTTTTCAGAAGTAACTCCTTCCCTGCCATAACTCCTCTCCAACCATGTGAAGCATTATCTGACATTACCGCTCTTAGGAAGTTGTGATCCTTATAGTACTTGCCCTTTAGCATTCTAGCTAACAAACTTTCCGGTTTTTTGAGAATTCTCCAGCTAGTCTTAGCTATCAATGCTTCATTAAATCCTTGGATTTCCCTGAACCCTATGCCTCCTTTTGACTTTGGTTTTGCTAGGTCTGTCCAGCCTATCCAGCTCATTTTCCTCTTTTCAGAGTTTCCATCCCACCAGAAACGTGTTAGTGCAGCTTGGATGCGCTTGCATAAGCCTACAGGAATTAAGAAGTTTGTCATCGTGTAAGAAGGAATGGCTGTCAGTACAGACTTCAACATCACTAGTCTTCCTGCGCTTGAAAGTCTTGAGGATGTCCAACTCACTGCCTTCTGTTTGATCCTATCAACTATAGCCGAGAACAGATCTTTCTTTTTCCTCCCAAATAATTCTGGTAAGCCTAGATACTTACCTTTCCCCCCTTCTTTGGCTATTCCCAGTTGGTTTTTGACTCGTATCCTTGTCTCTGAGTCTGTTTTCGAAGAAAAGGTTATGGAAGACTTATCTTTGTTTATCAGTTGGCCTGAAGCTTTACCATAGTCACTTAGGATCTTTATTAGTGTGTTGCAGCTTTGTTCATCCGTATTTGTGAACATCATAGTGTCATCAGCAAATAGCAAGTGGTTAATCCTCGGGCTCCTTCTTGCTACTTTAATTCCAACCAGAGATCCCTCCTGTTCTGCCTTCAAGCACAATCCACTTAGCACTTCACTGCAAAGGATAAACAAATAGGGGGATAGGGGGTCTCCCTGTCTGATTCCCCTACTTGGGTACACTCTTCCCCTTGCTTCACCATTTATAAGAAAGGAATATGACACTGTTGACACACACTGCATTATCCATTTTGATAACCTCTCATGGAAACCCATCTTTTTTAGCACTGCTTCAATAAACTTCCACTCAAGGCGGTCATATGCTTTTGCCATGTCTGTTTTCACTGCCATTGTACTCCTCTTTGTCGCCTTTGAGTTCTTCAAATAGTGCAGCACCTCATGTGTTATTAGGACGTTATCCGATATACTCCTTTTTGGCACAAAAGCTGATTGATTCTCAGAGATTAAGCCTTCTAGCAGTGGTTGTAATCTTCTTGTTAGTATCTTCGAGAAAATCTTGTAATATACATTACATAGAGCTAGAGGTCTGTACTCCTTTATGTTCTTTGGTCCATGGACTTTTGGTATTAGCCTGATGTGAGTGTGATTTATTGAGCTTGGTAGAGTACCTGATCTGAAAAAAGCCTGAATTTCTTTCACTACCTCTTCTTTCAGGTGCTTCCAGTTGGACTGGAAGAAGCAGGCTGAGAAGCCATCAGCCCCAGGAGCTTTGTCTTTATGGATGGAGAATAGGGCTCTTCTGATCTCTTCTTCTGTCGGTAAGCTTATCAGTTTCAGGTTAGCCTCAGCTGAAATCCTCTTACTTATCACTCTGTTTACTAACTCCACTGGATCATTTGTCTCTGACTTGAATAGTTCATTAAAGTATTTCGTGATGACCCTTCCTATCTGCTCATCTTCATAAACCGGGGTGCCAGTTTCATCTTCCAGTACTGTAATACGGTTTGTAGCTCTTCTTCCCCTTGTAGCTGCAAAGAAATAACTTGTATTCTTGTCCCCTAGAGCCAGCCAATTCTGTCTGCTTCTTTGCCTCCAATACACTTCTTCAGCCTTGTAGGCTTCCTTTAGTTTAGAGTTGATATCAGAGATTTGTTCCTCCGCAGCACTTGGATTAGACATCACTTCATCTAGCTTATCTTTTAGTCTTTCAATTTCCTTTGTGCAGTTTCTATGTTTCTCTTTATTCCACTCAACTATAGCCATCCTGCATCTGCTTGTTCTTTCTGACACTGAACCCTCCCCATCTCCAGTCCAAGCTCTCCTGATCAGGTTTACTACTTCCTTATTATTCCTGAGGTTTCTGTCATACCTGAACAGGCCAGATTTCCTCTTCTTTCTTGGTGCTAGGTTAGTTAGCAGTGGCCTGTGGTCAGATCCAGTAAATTTCAAATATTCACTCCTCGCCTTTGGGAAATGGTCAGCCCATTCACTGTTTGCCATAGCTCTGTCCAGGCGACAATAGACTCTATGTTCTCCCCGTTTTCCTCTCCAAGATAAGAAGTTTCCACAGTGCTTTAAGTCAAAGAGATCACTTACTGACATGAGGGTTCTGAGGTCTTGATAAGAGCCTTCCGGTCTCTGTGTGCCTCCTTGTTTCTCAGCTTCATTTATTATGTCATTAAAGTCACCCGTTAAGTACCAAGCTCCAGTTCTTGATTCACCAATTTCTTGAATTTTATCCCAAACTGGTTTTCTCCTTTCTCGTTCAGGGGCTCCATAGACAAAGGTAGAGTAGAACTTTTCCTTCTTATACTTTATTTGAGTATCAATGAAGTTCACATTATGCTCCAGAATTTCAATTTCAACCTCCCCTGTCCATGCTAGAGCTAATCCTCCTCTCGCATTCTCCTGAGGACTGACCAGGAAGATGTTATCAAACTGTAGATCCTTTAGCTTATCAGTCACTACTCCATCCTGGTTCTTTGTTTCACTGAGGAAGATGATGCTTGGTTTGTTCTTTTTTTTGGATATCTTTTAGCCTTTGGAACGTTACTGGGTTGCCCAATCCGCAGCAGTTCCAGGCTAGTATGTCTAAGGAAGCGACTCCTCCTGTTCGTGAAAATCCTGGTTGATTCTCCTAGCGTTACTTGGTTCAGGTCTTTCCTGGTTTGCTTCACTTCTCTCCCTCCTGTTTCTTGCTGGAGTTGCAAGGTCACAAACTCCCGCTACCTCCACATTTGATCTCTCCTGTCTTGTTACAGCTCTTCTATTGATCCTCAATGGGGTCGTTCTTCTTGTCATTTGACTGTTGTTTCCCATGAGCCTCTGTTTCTTCATGTTCAGAGCTCTAACATTCAGGGAGGAAGGAGTAGCCAATTTTCTTTGTGTTGATCTGGCTTTGCTTCTTTGTACCATTGATCTAGGCGACGTCCTGTCATGCTCAAAGATTGGTTCTCTTTCAGTTTCTCTCGCAGCTGCTTCATCCTCCTCATCACGGAGTTGGTAAGTTTGTTGGAAACCTTGTGTTTTAGCCTTTGCTGCTTCAATAATGCTTAGAGCTGTTTCTTTCATCATATCCCTTTCTTCCCCTACTTGCACTCTCAGCGTTCTTGCAGCTCTTTCCGCTGGATCGTTAACATTTATGTAGTTTAGGGTGGCCTCATTCAGTTCTTCCATTACAGTCTCCAAGGTGGGCACCAGGGAGGGCACTGTCATGTTTGCATATTCTGTCATATCCAGGTTCCTTATCAGAGGTTTTTGACTCTGATTCAGCATCGTAGGAGAAGCTTCTCTGTTGTATAAGGGTGATCTTCCAAAGTTGTTTTGGCCTGAGTGAGAAGCCTTGCTACCAGTAGCAGGGGTTAAAACATTGACGTTTTCCTCTCCACGTCTTTCCCTTACGTTGTCTCCTGATCTATCCAGCTTTGTATAGCTAGTCCTTTCAATTAGGTTGCCCGTGGGTCTCCACTCTCTGAGCCCCTTATCATGACTTTTTTCTTCATTCAAGACCATCCTTCTGTTTTTGTTGTTTTCCCACTCTCTGTTTTGTCTGCTTGAGAACCTTTCCCCATAGTTAGGTTCTTGTCTGTCCCTTCTTGTATGGTACCTTTCATCCACTCTTCTGTGGGTTGGTGGGTGCCTATCCTCCTTTCGTTGGTAAGGTTCCCTGTCCCGAGGGTCATCCTCAGTGTCTCTTGTAGGTTTTCCCACAACCTTAGCAGCAGGACAGTCTTTTTCTTCTTGGGTTAGCTTGAGGCACCTCTTACAGTATTTGCCCAATCTTTCATACTCCAGTGAAATTACAGATTCTCCTCCAGTTGCGTACTCTATTATTGACTCCATAACTAAGGGTTGGAGTCCATCCACGGTGACTCTCACTCTTGCAACTGCAGATGTTATTTCAAAGTCCTCGAGTTTTCCAACTTCTCTTCCCAGTTTTTTGACCAGTTCCTCTTGCCAGTAGTGGAGAGGTAGGCCCCTTATCCGGATCCAGAAGGGAATGAGAGAGGGGAAAGTAGGTGCTATCGTTGGTTCCCACTTTTGGATAATCACCATCCATCTCGCAAACTGGTAAGGGCGGTTGTCCAGCACTTGTTTCATATCTTCCTCAAACTCGAATCTGAATTGGAAGCATCCCTTCCCCAAGTCAGATCCCGTAGCTTTTCCCTTCAGATTCCATCTTCTTGACAGTTGAGGGATCATCTCCCACAGGCTTTGAGCTTCAGGGTTTGTAAGTCTCCCTATGAGTGTAAGTCTGTTTTCCCAGATCTGAGCAGATGTGTCAAGGTCAGGTGCTCTAATCCTGATTCTTTTGGGACCATCTTCCTCATTTGTAATACTCTTTCCCTTCTCAGCGTAAGAGAATCTTTGTGCCATTTTGTGGTTAGCTCAAGGCAGAAACACCCGTGAGCTTCAAGGTTATGTAGCAAAGAGAGCTGACTTCCAACTCTACCCGTGACAATTTCCTTCAAACCCTTGTTTCTTTGAATGCTTAACTCTTTGGTTTTTGGAGATGGTTTGTGAGCTTGCCGTTGAGAGAAAAATAGCTTCCTTAGTTTGATGTTGCTTGTTGCAGGTGCTTGAGGTGATAGGGTTCGGCGTTGAGACAGTACCTTTGCCACGTTAAGGTTCCTGCCGGCCGAAAGCAGCGGCGGAGACCGCCGGGTTAAGAGAAGTTTTCCTCAAATAGGCTTGTTTTTGAAAAGTTCCCTCTTATTGTTCAGAGGATAAAAGGGGTTTGTTAGCTTCTTTTACCAGACAAACGGTAGCCTCGATAAGAGTGCCTGAGAGCTTTTAGAAGTATTCAAAGCTTTTCGTCCGAGTTCAAACAAAAAACAAACTCAAACTAAAACTCTACTCTCTAATCTTCATTGTTCCCACAAAACCCATAAAGATAGTATGAGATAACAAGATTAAAGAGAGATTAAGAGAAACAAGATAAATACTTAATTAAAACTCAAAATCAAAGGTTTACAAATCCTAAATCATAAACATAAGAAAAGAGAAGACTAGGCTTAGGTAGCTTAGGGTTTTAGAAACCCAAAATTAAGTATTTATAGTGGGGAGCTCGACAGTGGCAATTTCATAAATAAATGGGTCTGATTTGGTCTTCACAGGAAAAATCATCGACCTGTTCTGGTCGGTTCGGGACGTCGGTGGAAAATATGTGGAATCATCGACTCGTTTTTGTCGGTGGATGAGGTCGGTGATTTCTCTGCCCAAAACTCGTCGAGAAGTGCTCGAATCCATCGACCTGTTCTGGTCGGTTTGGGACGTCGATGGAAAATATGTGGAATCATCGACGCGTTTTCGTCGGTGGACGAGGTCGGTGATTTCTCTGGTTGATTTGTGCATTCTTCCCTTCTTCCTTGATTTCCTCCTTTGCATCCTAAATCTCCCAAATGCTCCAAGATGTTCATGAACCTACAAAACACAAGCAAACACTCCAAAAACATCCTAGAATGCTAAATCCTAAGCTAAATGCCTACAAACTCTAAATGCTATCAAAAAGTATCAAAGAAACAAAGATGAGAGTAAAGAGAGATCAAAATAAGAACTGAACACTATCCTAAATGCATGAATATACAAGTATATCAATTCCCCCAAACTTGAATCTTGCTTGTCCACAAGCAAGCATAGGACAATCAAAACGGATTGGGGAAAAGGTTTGAAGGTGGGAGCTCATATTCAAAGGTTCAATCAAGTTTCAACAAGTTTCAAGTCTATACAACCAAAGTGCAACCGAGAAAGTCTTACTCCAAGGATATAGCCATACTCATCAAGACAATACTTCTAGCTTAACCCTCAACCTACACAAACATTCAAATCCACTAGCTCCTTGACATTCATTAGATTTTTAAGTGAATCCTTATTCAAAGCAACGTGATCAAACTAATTTGGTTTAAGGGACAAGGTCTTGAGACAAAAATGGTCTCAATTGAAAGAAAGGCTTCTCCTCAATCATTTAGGTTCTCTCGGGAAAGAATATGAACAAGCTATGGTAAAATGCTAAGAGTTAGAGGCAATTGGTGCATACTAGGATAGACTTCCATCTACCCAAACCCCAAGAACTTCTTCTCCTAGACTAACCCTTCCTAAATGAGATTTACCCTTTTTCAAGGCCATTCTTGCCTTATCTTTCTTTCTCAATCAAGAACCCTTCAAGAAACCCCCAAGGATCATTCAAAACACTTTGAAAACATTGGCAACTTTACTCTTTTCAACTTAGCTCAAAACTTTTCTCTTCTTTTCTTTGGTCTCTTTTTCACAAACTTTCTTTTCTTTTTGGTGAGCCATTTGGCTTCTTTTCACTTCAAAACAATGAGACACTTTCTTATTTCAAAACACTTAAGAGCTTTTAATCTTTGCTTGCCAAACAACTTTGATCCCATTCAAGCATCTTTCTTTTCTTCACCCTCTTTTCCTTTTCCCAAATCTTCCCCCAAACTTAAGTCCTAGCCTATTGCAAAGTTAAAGATGATGAGCTTGCATCTATAATGGAAATCTCTCCTAGTCGCCTCATACTCAACACTTTTTACCGAGCTCGTTCCAAGTAGGCCTACCACTCAAGATAGTGTTTGGGGTTTGAAATAAGGGTGGTGAAAGGTGTGGAAATCTATTAGAGCAAGTAGAGAGGGGTAGAAAGGATAAGCTTGCTCAAATATTTTGGGGTACCCATGAGTTTATCACACAAAGCATGAATAAGGATAATTAGATGATTCAATTAAAGTTCTCACTTAGATGGAGCTAGCTTCAAATCACAACAAGTTTCAGCATCAAATCAAGGTTCAAAGCAAGCTGTCCAAGTATGGTTCGTTCTAGCTTTCAATGCGATTCTCGAGTTACAACCTTAGTGTGATCTATCTAGCATTAAGCTAGCGTAAGAAACAAGTATTACTCAATTGACCTTACGAGGAAATCAAATCATTGCTCCCAATGCATGCTCCCTATATGATGCAACTAGACTCGATCCTATGATGCTATTGCAACTAGATGCTTTCTTTTTGTGAAATTTTTTGAAATTTTTTGAAATTTTTTGAAATTTTTTGAAATTTTTTGAAATTTTTTTTGGATTTTTCTATGCCTTAAGCGAATGCATGAGACTCAAAGATGATAAAATCGAAAATAAGAACAAAGAACACAAGATCAGCGACTGGTCTCTTTCTCACATCTCTTTTATGATTAGGGAGTAGAGTTTTTGGGTTTTGTGGATGAGGTTGATTTAGGTGGTTTATGTGATGATTAATGATGCTTAGGACTTATTTATGAATGATCCTTCTATAATTAGTTGATCTCTATGCTAGGTTGCAATGAATTGTTGAATCTAGATGCTAGGCTTTTCATGCCCGAAAGGTGTTCGATGAAATGCTTGAATGAACTTTTTAGAGAATTTTCACTCTTAGCCTAAGAGATTAGTTGTCTAAGATGATTATTGGTAATGAGAACTTGAATTTAATGCTTGTTTGTCTCTTAATCACAAATGAGAATTTGATCTTGATTAGGGATTAGACAAAGGGATTAGTGCCAAAAAATTGGATTAGTCTAATGATTAGTGTTCTTAGCCTAAGGATTAGCTTTGCTAAAAGGTATTTGATGGATATTAATGCATGCTTGTCTTTTAATTTGCAAATGAGAATTGAATGATTGAATGATTGGCATAGGAGTTATGAACATGAGAATATGATTAGCTTAATTATGATCATTAGCCTTGTTTAGCAATGTTTGATTGATTGAAGCATCATTGATTGTCTCTAGACCACCTAGTCTCCTTAGCCTCATCCTAGGACCCTTCTTTTAGCTTATTTGTCTTCTTGTTTAGTGTTTTGCTTTGTTCTTTCTAGATTTGTTTACTTTCTTGTTTTGATTTGTCTTTAGGTTGTTAGATAAACCCTTTTATTTGATTTGCTTAGCTCTAGTAGTATCTTGTATTCTTGATTGGCTACTCTTCTTGCCTCCTTGGATTGATATCTCAAATGCTACAATGGCATGTGCATTTGGGTAATTGATTAGGAATCTAAAATTATCCCGCATCAATTTGGCATGGCTACACCTCCCCGGCAACGGCGCCAAATTGATGATAGACTTTTCGTAATGATCTAGCTCAATTCCTCAAGTCTACTCCTATCATTGTAGTACTTAAGGTATCAATCCAGGGAGGCAAGAAGAACAACACACCAAGAATGCAAGAAACTACTCAAGCTAAGCAAACCAAATAAAAAGGGTTTATCTAACAACCTAAACAATCTAGAAATGAAATAAAGCAAGCAAGAACCAAACAATACACTAAACAAGAAGAAAAATAAGCTAAAAGGAGGGTCCTAGGATGAGGCTATGGAGACTAGGTGGTTTAGAGACAATCAATGATTATTCAATCAATCAAACATTGCTAAAAAAGGCTATTGATCATAATTAAGCTAATCACATTCTCATGTTCATAACTCATATGCTAATCATGCAATCATTCAATTCTCATTTGCAAATTACAAGACAAGCAAGCATTAATATCCATCAAAAACCTTTTAACAAAGCTAATCCTTAGGCTAAGAACACTAATCATTAGACTAATCCAATCTCTTGGCACTAATCCCTTTGTCTAATCCCTAATCAAGATCAAATTCTCATTTGTGATTAAGAGATAAACAAGCAATGCAAACAAGTTCTCATTACCAATAATCACCTTAGACAACTAATCTCTTAGGCTAAGAGTGAAAATTCTCTAAAAAGTTCGTTCAAGCATTTCATCGAACACCTTTCGGGCATGAAAAAGCCTAGCATCTAGATTCAACAATTCCTTGCAACCTAGCATAGAGATCAACTAATTAGAGAAGGATCATTCATAAATAAGTCCTAAGCATCACTAATCATCACATAAACCACCTAAATCAACCTCATCCACAAGACCCAAAACTCCTACTCTCTAATCACCATGTTCTTCACAAAACTTGAATTGATAGAGATAGGAAGAAGAGATTAACAAAAGATAACAAAAGACTTAATTAAAACTCAAAATCAAAGGTTTACAAATCCTAAATCATAAACATAAGAAGATAGAAGACTAGGCTTAGGTAGCTTCGGGTTTTAGAAACCCAAAATTAAGTATTTATAGTGGGGAGCTCGACAGTGGCAATTTCATAAATAAATGGGTCTGATTTGGTCTTCACAGGGAAAATCATCGACCTGTTCTGGTCGGTTCAGGACGTCGGTGGAAAATATGTGGAATCATCGACGCGTTTTCGTCGGTGGACGAGGTCGGTGATTTCTCTGCCCAAAACTCGTCGAGAAGTGCTCGAATCCATCGACCTGTTCTGGTCGGTTCGGGACGTCGAAGGAAAATATGTGGAATCATCGACGTGTTTTCGTCGGTGGACGAGGTCGGTGATTTCTCTGGTCGATTTGTGCATTCTTCCATTTTTCCTTGATTTCCTCCTTTGCATCCTAAATCTCCCAAATGCTCCAAGATGTTCATGAACCTACAAAACACAAGCAAACACTCCAAAAACATCCTAGAATGCTAAATCCTAAGCTAAATGCCTACAAACTCTAAATGCTATCAAAAAGTATCAAAGAAACAAAGATGAGAGTAAAGAGAGATCAAAATAAGAACTGAACACTATCCTAAATACATGAATATACAAGTATATCAATTCCCCCAAACTTGAATCTTGCTTGTCCACAAGCAAGCATAGGACAATCAAAATGGATTGGGGAAAAGGTTTGAAGGTGGGAGCTCATATCCAAAGGTTCAATCAAGTTTCAACAAGTTTCAAGTCTATACAACCAAAGTGCAACCGAGAAAGTCTTACTCCAAGGATATAGACATACTCATCAAGACAATACTTCTAGCTTAACCCTCAACCTACACAAGCATTCAAATCCACTAGCTCCTTGACATTCATTAGATTTTCAAGTGAATCCTTATTCAAAGCAACGTGATCAAACTCATTTGGTTTAAGGGACAAGGTCTTGAGACAAAAATGGTCTCAATTGAAAGAAAGGCTTCTCCTCAATCATTTAGGTTCTCTCGGGAAAGAATATGAACAAGCTATGTTAAAATGCTAAGAGTTAGAGGCAATTGGTGCATACTAGGATAGACTTCCATCTACCCAAACCCCAAGAACTTCTTCTCCTAGACTAACCCTTCCTAAATGAGATTTACCCTTTTTCAAGGCCATTCTTGCCTTATCTTTCTTTCTCAATAAAGAACCCTTCAAGAAACCCCCAAGGATCATTCAAAACACTTTGAAAACATTGGCAACTTTACTCTTTTCAACTTAGCTCAAAACTTTTCTCTTCTTTTCTTTGGTCTCTTTTTCACAAACTTTCTTTTCTTTTTGGTGAGCCATTTGGCTTCTTTTCACTTCAAAACAATGAGACACTTTCTTATTTCAAAACACTTAAGAAATTTTAATCTTTGCTTGCCAAAAAACTTTGATCCCATTCAAGCATCTTTCTTTTCTTCACCCTCTTTTCCTTTTCCCAAATCTTCCCCCAAACTTAAGTCCTAGCCTATTGCAAAGCTAAAGATGATGAGCTTGCATCTATAATGGAAATCTCTCCTAGTCGCCTCATACTCAACACTTTTTACCGAGCTCGTTCCAAGTAGGCCTACCACTCAAGATAGTGTTTGGGGTTTGAAATAAGGGTGGTGAAAGGTGTGGAAATCTATTAGAGCAAGTAGAGAGGGGTAGAAAGGATAAGCTTGCTCAAATATTTTGGGGTACCCATGAGTTTATCACACAAAGCATGAACAAGGATAATTAGATGATTCAATTAAAGTTCTCACTTAGATGGAGCTAGCTTCAAATCACAACAAGTTTCAGCATCAAATCAAGGTTCAAAGCAAGCTGTCCAAGTATGGTTCGTTCTAGCTTTCAATGCGATTCTCGAGTTACAACCTTAGTGTGATCTATCTAGCATTAAGCTAGCGTAAGAAACAAGTATTACTCAATTGACCTTACGAGGAAATCAAATCATTGCTCCCAATGCATGCTCCCTATATGATGCAACTAGACTCGATCCTATGATGCTATTGCAACTAGATGCTTTCTTTTTGTGAAATTTTTTGAAATTTTTTTCAATTTTTTTTTGGATTTTTCTATGCCTTTAGCGAATGCATGAGACTCAAAGATGATAAAATCGAAAATAAGAACAAAGAACACAAGATCAGCGACTGGTCTCTCCCCCAAACTTAAATCACACAGTCCTTTGTGTGAAAGAAGCAAGGGAAAGAGACAAAAGACTAAATCAAAAATGCAAAATCAAAAAGACAAAAGTTGGAGTGTTACTTGGAGAGTGGAATGGAGAGGAGGAATGGGAGGTGGAGGCATCTTCGAATGTGGCACAAGACTCCCCCAAACTTAGACCATTGCATAGGATTCTCATCCTTTGATTTAGAATTGAAGTCCCTTTGCACCCAAAACTCTTTCTCTTCTTCCTTGCATTGACCTCAAAGCTCCCCAAAAGGATAGACATGGGAATTCCTCCCAAGTGAGCTTGTTTTGAGTCACTAAGCTTGACTATCCCTTCACTCTTTTTGGTTAGGGATGTAGCATGAGTTTGTATCACCGGGATCATACTCATCGTAGAACCATCCCTTGAACTCCTTCATCCTTATCTCCTCAAAATGGATCTTCCTTGGATCATGAAAGCTTGGTGATATGGTGGAGATTATATCAAGGTAGTTGTGATTGGGTTGAGCCATTGGAGATCCATATTCTTCATCCTCCTTGAAGGATTCTTCATTGGGAACATCTTGTTTCTCCATAAGATTCCCTCCAATTAGCTCTTGCTTGGGATTTGGTTGCTTTGGTTCCTCTTCCATAATTGAGAGCTCATCTTGTGTGCTCTCTTCCTTTATCTCCTTGCACTCAACAACCAATCCATCTTCATAAGGCTCTTCCTCATCTCTCACAACATCTCTCACTCCTTCATTATTGCTATTGGTTGAATGACCCATGAATGTCTCTTCATCATCTTCATCTTCATACCTTATCACAAGGTCATCACCAAGAGTGCAACCAAGAAGCATTTCAAATTCCTTGATAGTCTCTTCAGCTTCTTTCAAGAACTCATCTTGGACTTGAGAATTCTCCTCATGTGTTGGCTCAACAATGCTTGCATCTTGAGGCAAATGAGCAAAATCAGTTTTGATCATCCTTAAGCTCTCATTATACCTCTCTTGTCCTTCTAATGCCATCCTTGCCAAGTTGAGAAGCTCTTGATCACATGATTGGAAAGAATAAGCTTCTTTCAAGAATTCATCTTGGAATTGAGCATTCTCCTCATTATACATTTCTTGTCCTTCCAATGCTATCCTTGCCAAGTTGAGAAGCTCTTCATCACATGATTGGGAGGAGTAAGTTGCTTCAAGCTCATGCTCCATGTTCCAAGATTGGTATCCATCACCATATCCATATTGGTACTCATGAGAAGAGTACTCATTTGGAAGATCACCTTGATAAGTGGATGTGCTTTCAAAACCATGATGACTTGTAGGGTCCCAAGCCATCTCTATTTCTTGAGCTTCCAACATAGCCATCAACATTGAAGCTATCTCTGAAGCCATGCTCTCTTCTTTGTGATTGTACCTTGCAAAAAGAACAAACACTTGAAAGAGAGTTAGTAACCACACAAGTAAAAACAAAATAAAAGCTTAGTCTAAAATAGAATCTAAATCCTAATGGCTATTGCTACACCTCCCCGGCAACGGCGCCAAATTGATGATAGACTTTTTCTAGTTTCTAGATCAATTCCTCAAGTCTACTCATATCATTGTAGTACTTAAGGTATCAATCCAGGGAGGCAAGAAGAACAACACATTAGGAATGCAAAATACTACTTGAGCTAAGACAAATGGATAAAAGAAGGTTTAACTAACAATCCTAAACAAACAAGAAAGCAATAAAGCAAATAGAGAACCTAACAAGATAAAAGATGCCTACAAAACACAAGCAAACACTCCAAAAACATCCTAGAATGCTAAATCCTAAGCTAAATGCCTACAAACTCTAAATGCTATCAAAAAGTATCAAAGAAACAAAGATGAGAGTAAAGAGAGATCAAAATAAGAACTTAACACTATCCTAAATGCATGAATATACAAGTATATCATTACCCTAAACCTTGTATCTTACCCTTAACCCCAAATATTAAATGTTTGCTCATATATTTTGTTTGGATTCACCGCGGTGAATAAATGTATTTGTTATCATAAACATGTTGAATCTATATTTTAAATAAAATATGTATGTTGTTTAATTTGAAGTAATGAACTAATTTAAAAGTATTTTTGTAATTTGTTTTGTTTTTTTTTTAAAATTAATTTTAAGATAGATTTATACGATTCATCGTAAAACCGTTGTAAATGTACAATGATTATACGTCGATTTATTTAAATCGTTGTACATTGACAACGATTTTACGATGAAACGTACTTATTTTCCTAATACGTTGAATCGTTGTGAATACAATGTAATTTAACGATTATTTAACAACCCATGAAACCCTAAACTTTATATACCCTAAACCTTTTAAACCCTAAAACCCACATACCCTAAACACTATAACCATAAACCATATATAACATTAATTCACATACCCTAAACACTATAACCCTAAACCCTATATCTTACCCTAAACCATGTATCTTACCCCAAAACCCAAATATTAAATGTTTGCTCGTATATTGGTCACTAATTAGCGAAAAATTTACACATGTTCAGTCGTATAATTAGAGATATCGACGGATTTCCTAATTAAAAATATGAAATAAAAAATCTACTGTTTCAATTAGCGACGAACATACGAGCAAAGATTAAATATTTTGCGCCAAACCAAATTTTTTTGGGCGCCACGAGCGGGAGATTTTGGGCTATTTACTATGAAAAACACTCTACTCGCAAATTCGTTGTAAAATTGGGACGACTTAGCGACAACATCAATTTCTATATATACGAGACTTCCTCTCATTTTCGCACAAAGCACAAAATCTCTCCTTCACTTCTCTCGTAGAAAAGATAAAATTCCCCCTAATTCATCGGAAATTCGAGGTAATTATCTTTTTAACTTTATAATTGTTTAGATATATAATTAGGTAGTTTAGATAATTAGGAATGTTTAGGAACGGAATTTAGATATGTTTAGTTATGGAATTTAGAAATGTTTAGGAACATAATTAAAAATATTTTAGGCTGCTCATATTTAGATAATTAAAATATTTTAGATTATTATATTTGGATATGTAACATATTTTAATATAATAATTTTGTTTTTATTGAAAATATTTTTATAATAAAATTGAATTATATAAATTAAATAAAAATAATAATTTATTATTAAACATTATAAAATCAATGTAAAACTTAAAGTTGTAAAATCGATGTTTAAGGAATCGTCGTTAAATCGACGTAAATATTAACATCGATTTAACAACGATTCTTTTAACGTCGATTTTACAAAGTTAAGTTTTACATTGATTTTACAACATTATATTTTACATCGATATTATAACTAATATTTTTTCAAAAATACTCGTTTTATAATAAACAATAGTTGTTATATAGATGTAAAATCGATGTAATTTTGACTTCTTATTAACAACGAATAATGGACGAAATTTATCGTTGTAAATTCGATGTAATGTTACATCGATTTTACAACGAAATATATTACATCGAATTTACGACGAAACGTCATTCGTCGTAAATCCGTCTCAAAAAGGTTTTTACCACGATTTTGGGATCAGAACAAAATAGTTGTGTCCGTTGACCATGTAATTCACTTTTGGAGCCCGGCCTTGTAAAATGTCATCAAAAACTGGAGACCGATCAAGAACATTAATATCGTTTAAGGTATCTGGAGGTCCAAAAAATGCGTGCCATATCCATAGATCATGTGATGCAACAACCTCTAAGACGATTGTCGGTTTTCCTGAACCACGGGTATACTGGCTTTTCCAAGCGGTCGGACAATTTTTCCACTCCCAATGCATACAGTCGATGCTTCCTATCATCCCAGGAAACCCGCGTATCTCTCCAATATCATGTAGTCGTTGAAGATCTTCTGGTGTAGGTCATCTTAGATACTCATCTCCAAACAATTGTATTACTCCTTTAGTGAAATTATCCAAACATAAAAGTGCAGTACTTGCACCAAGTCGAAGATATTCGTCAACCGCATCAGCTGCATTACCATAAGCTAGCATACGAATCGCAGCCGTACACTTTTGTAGTCCAGATAGGCCGAACCTTCCGGCTGCATTTCTTCTTTGCTGAAAGTACGGAACTTCATGTGAGAGACGCCCGACAATATGCAAAAACAAGGTCTTGTTCATTCGAAAATGCCGTCTGAATATGTGAGACGGGTATGTCGGATCTTCACTAAAATAGTCGTTCCATAAACGTTTGTGGCCTTCTTCGCGTTCCCTTTCAATGTACGCTCATTTCTTCTGCTTATCAGCTTGACCCTCCAACACTGGATTGAACGTATCTTCGAATTGTTGGTCGAACATATCTTCGAGCGCTTCATCTAATAATTCATCAAGTTCACTGGATGAAGAGGATGACATTTTGTAGAGAAGTCAAAGTCAGAAGTGAAAGGTGAGATTAAATCAAATATGTAACGGCTTGAAGTACCAAATAGAAAGAGGGTTTGATCGATCTGATACAGGTTTATTGGTTGATGGTTGATGAGCAAGAAGATCAAGTTTTGGTGTTTAAGACAAGACAAGATCATAAAATAAAAAGCCTTTGTTTAGAGCTTGAGTTTTAGTCCGACACTTTAGAAATACAATGTCCATTACACAAGGACTGGAGCATAGCTTATAACAAAAACAAGTTCAGAAAATTCCAAAAGAAAATACAACCCGTGATTCATACATTGCAGTAGATAGCAACGCAAAACAAAATAAACCTGTGACCCCTTGGATGAGATACAACCCGTGATTCATACATAGCAGTAGATAGCTTGTCCATATCGTTGTCTTTGTCCTGTCACAGAAAATATGAAGTAATTGTTAGAGAAGTCACATGAAGCACATAAAAAATACAATGCAAACCACAATGAAATCACGTACACAATACAATGATAACAACTACACGTCTGCAACTACACAATGCAATGCTAAAACTACAAGTCGCCAACTACACAATGCAACTACAATGCTCAACCAATACTTAAACAATACCACTCACGTTTTCAAATCATCTCAGAAATAAGTTTGTTTTTAAGAGTCTCCTCTATCTCACTAAGTGGCTCTGTTTTGACTAAGAGACGATCTAGTATCTTCTGCTTGGAGATTTTGTTTTTAATTTCTAGCATCGTTTGTAACTGAGCCATGACCTCTTCCTTGCCATTTTTTTTTACGCTTGGCAGCCTTACTGGCCTTTACACTAGGAGGTCTTCCTTCCTCCACTTCCTCTTGCTGATCACCTTCTGCAATGTTTTTTCTTTTCTCCTTCCCACCATCTTTAGCACAAAAAATTGAACTCCACTTCTGGTCATGCCGTAGCTCTCTCCAGGCATGTTCCAATGTGAACTTTATATGGTGATCATTAAAGAAAATGTCGTGAGCAGCTTTCATCACGTCATTATCATTCTGCCCACTTGTTTGCTCCTTTGTAGCAGCCTCGTAGCACCCTACAAACTTGCACACTTGATCATTCAACCTCCCCCACCTTTGCTTGCACTGAGTTGCCTCCCTTGGAGCAGTCCCAACTAGCTGAGGAGAAGAGTTATAGTATTCTGCAATCCTCTTCCAGAAAGTTCCACCTTTCTGTTCATTAGCTACAATGGGGTCTTTGCTGGTGTTCAACCAGGCGCTGATGAGAACAACATCTTCTTTTGGTGACCACTTCCTCCTCTCTTTGACACTCGGCTCATCAGAACTTTGGCTACTGAACCGGGGCATTTCAGATGACTCATTGTCAACTGTTTGACTACCTTGACTAGCCAAGAGGCTGAGAAACCCGGGTGAATCTAAGGAAAATGTATCCATCTTTTGTGTTTAAGTGTTTTCTAAGTTGAGATTGTTATATTTTTTATAACAGTCTGAGGACAGACTGTTAGTTCATATTATAATCTGTTTTGCATTCAATTAAGTTTAAACATTTATTTTGCATTGATACAACATCATTTCAGACAACTACTAAAGCATGCATTTAACACACATCAAGTCACATTAAGCACATTGACAGTAGATCAAATTAGACAACTACCAAAGCTAGCACATTAACACACATCAACTAACTAGCAATTACGGAAACACATTTATTTAACACTAACACCCAACTAGCAATTCAAACAATGGTTTGAAACTAACCTTAAGTTTCTGACTCCCTTGATGTTGGCTTCTGAAGCTCAGCCAACTGCCTAGTAAGCATCTGAACCACTTCCTGGACAGTAACAAGTTTGTAGTTAGGTTCCTGCTATGGTTAGGAATTATGTAACTGAAGATAATATGCATACTGACAATGTACCTTCAGTTTATTAATCTCTTGATCCATGATAGCCACCTGCCAAGTAAGGTTCTCCACCTCTACAACTCTCCGTTTAACCAGCCCAATCTCTTCCTGAACACCTAGAACCCATGGTTGCCTAAAGTGCAACCCATCATCCTATTACAAAACAACATTAGTCATGCATTTTTACAACATATGGAAGATGTTTTATTTAGTAAGAGTTACCTTGTATTCATTGCACGTGAAGAACCTCTTCCCAGGAAGAAAGTCTTTAGCTTCCTTTGCAGAAACCTCGTCAACGATCTTCCCTCCACATGGGCAACTTGTGGGAATCCCGAACTCTGCATCAGCTACGTATCCTAACCGGTCGCAGTGCTGTTTGAGCCATTTCATCTCTTTCCTTTCTTCTTTCAGATAGGGATCCATTGCCAAAGCTTTGCTCTTGAAGTCTGCGAGATAAAGCAAAACAGTAAGAGTATAATCACTCAAGTATGCAAAGAGAAAACCTTATAGAGAAACAAAAATGTGACAATTTTCAACAACTATGGTCAGAGATAATGACTTAACCGATCAAAACGCAGGTAAACTAGTAATCTAAATTGTGTAATGGAAATTCTAAAAAGATGAATCTGTATAAAAAAAGAGACAAGTGCAGGCATTATATCAAACACCTTATAAACCCAGATCTATCAATTTCAAATTCCATGAAACGAGTTTGTAAGAATAAAAAAAAGAATGTTCTCTGGAGAGTGAACAAGCGAGAGATAGAGAGTGATCAAACACATAGAAACATAAAAGATCCTCAAATCAGAGCTCTATGTCGTATTTGCAGTCGACTTAGAAACAAAACACGAACCACCTAATCGTATTAGAGAACATTAGGTGGAAATTCTAAAAAGATGAATCATAAACGCAGGTAATTGTTGTATCAAATCGTATTGAAATCAAAGCCCAAACATATAATCATAAACAAGATGAAGCAAATCGTATTGAAGTCAAAGCCCTATGTCGTGTTAGAACCAAAACACGAACCACCTAATCGATTCTAAACCCAAACTGATAATCATAAATAAGGCGAAAAAATCAAGATCAAAACCCCCAATCGCTTTACAACCCAAAATCGAAACCCCCAATCGCTTTACAAACCAATACCGAAACCCTAAATCGAAGCCCCAAACCGATTTCTAAACTTATACGAAACCCTAATCGATTAATCCTACCCACTGATCGATTTACAACCGTTAATCGACCTTCTCACGAAAATCGCCCAGGAAAATCGCCCAGGAACCTATGTCTCTCACCGAAAATCGCTCAGGAACGTGTTCTTCTTTTTCCAGGAAATGACGACGAAGACGAGGACCCCCACGAGAAATGCCAAAACAGCGTGATTTCTGTACCAATCCGGAGCTGCCACGTGTTAAGAACCGAGTCCTTAATGGCTCTTAGCCAAGAGCCGGTTCTTAGCTTTAATCGATTTTCTGATTTTTTTTTAAATGTCTAAGCCTATGAAACCGTGCAAAAAACCGGCTTAGGATCACAAATGCACTTGCTCTTAAGCACTTGTTCTTGATTATTTGGTTATGAAAGAGAGAGATAAATATTACTCCAGAGTCCTTGAAAGATCTTTTTGAAATATATGTTGCAACACATCTTTGACTTCAAGAGAATCAGTTTGTTCAGCAGATTATAATTTAGATCCATACACCTGTCGTCTCGCTGATCTCATACAAATCATGTTCTTTAGTCGTAAGAAAAGTTAGTTAATTCAATTCTTTACGTCTCTCTCTCATCTTTTCAAAGTCAACAAAAGTCTGCTCTGTTTTATTAACTTTATTTTCTGTCCTTCTAATCACAGCAAAGTTATTCATGGGATGTCTAACGAGCGCGTTATGTCTGATCTTGTTATTCTTGTTTTATCATCTTCCCTGTGTTCTAAGCCAGCAACAACCAACTGTGTTTTGTGAAACTCTGTTTCAGTGTGGCAACATCACAGTCGGTTTCCCTTTCTCGGGAGGGAATCGCAACGCACATTGCGGCCACCCTTTGCTAAAACTTAGCTGCGACAAACACTCAAACACAACCTCTATTAATCTCTCAGGCTACAACTACAGTGTCCTTCATATAGACATCAAGGAATCCATTACACTTAGAATTTCAAGACAAGATTTTTCAGGTCCTTTCTGCTCCGCTTCATTCTCCTCTTCACCTTTGCCTCAAGGTCTCTTACAGAATTTACCATCTTACAAAAGCCTCACCGTGTTCTACGCCTGTGACCCTCGCCGCCATTTCCTTGGCAATTTCACTTGCCCGGTGGAAGATCTTGGCTCGGTGATTCAAGACTCCAACTATCTTAAACTTTGTGATGAGAGTTTCATCGTCACAGTGCCCACCAGTTTCGTACCAGAGGAAGAAGCTTTAAATTTTACCCATTTAGAAACTGTTCTGAGAAAAGGATTTGAAGTGAAGCTGATGATGGATGAGATACCTTGTCCAGAATGTTTATCCTCCGCTGAAAATTGCGGTTTTGATATATCCGGGAAGGGTTGCTGCAAGTACGTATCAGGAAGCATCCTTTGCCGTAGGCTATTGTCTGATCGTGGTACAGAATCTTTATCTTGAATTTTCACCTTATCAGTATATCATAAACATTACTAACTTTGACATTCTGAATGTTCATTACTTCATTAAATTTTTCAGGAACTAATAGAAAGAATCGCTCCATACTGATTACAATGGGATCAGGTTAGAATTATTGTTCCGGCTTGTGTAAGAACTTTCTTTGGATGGAAACTAACTTAAGTTCTGTATTTTTCAGTTGCAGGGTCAGTAGTAACTGTATTTTTGGTGATGATTCTAGCATTCTTGTTATGGGAGAGAAGAAAGAAAAAGGCTCTGAGAAATCAGAACCTTGAGGCGCTTGTAACCTTGAGACGGTATAGTTATAGACAAATCAAGAAAGTCACAAAATCATTTACAGAAGTTGTTGGACGAGGTGGATTTGGTACCGTATATAAAGGGAAGTTACGCGATGGTAGTAAAGTTGCAGTGAAGGTCTTGAAGGATTCGAAGAGCAATTGTGAAGATTTCATCAACGAAGTTGCAAGCATGAGCCAAACATCTCATGTTAACATTGTTTCTCTGCTTGGTTTCTGCTACGAAGAGTCCAAAAGAGCGATTGTATATGAGTTTCTAGAGAACGGATCTCTGGATCAGTTCATATCTAGCGACAAGTCACAAGATCTAAATGTAAGTACACTATATGCAATTGCACTAGGCGTTGCTAAGGGAATTGAGTACCTTCACTATGGTTGCAAAACAAGGATTGTGCATTTCGACATTAAACCACAGAATGTTTTGTTAGATGACAATCTGAGACCCAAAGTTTCTGACTTTGGTCTTGCAAAGCTCTGCGAGAATCAAGAAAGCATTTTGTCATTTCTTGACACAAGAGGAACTATAGGATATATTGCTCCTGAATTGTTTTCAAGAATGTATGGAAGTGTGTCTCACAAGTCAGATGTGTATAGCTATGGCATGTTGGTTCTTGAGATGATTGGTGCAAGGAACAAAGAAAGAGTCGAAAATGCTGATTCAAACAACAGCTCAGCTTACTTTCCGGATTGGATCTATAAGGATATTGAAAATGGAGATAGCACAAAGCTTCTGGGGGATAATTTAACTCAAGAAGAAGAAGATATAGTGAAAAGGATGACCTTGGTCGGTCTTTGGTGTATTCAATTATGTCCGTCAGATCGTCCATCGATGAACAAAGTCGTAGAGATGATGGAAGGAAGTTTGGATGCTCTTAAAGCCCCTCCTAAGCCTCTTTTGCATATGCCAATGCAAAATCTTCCAGAGTCATCTCAGCCATCAGGTGAAAGCTCAATGTACTAAAGTATAATTCCATGATTGTTGAGAACCTAAAAAATATCTTAGTATTATCTAAATCTGGAATTCATTTGCACTTAATTTGTTTTTGGTTTGTTTGTTTGTTTGAGCATAAAAGAAATACTGCTATCGTTCGGTTTCATTTCAAGTCACTTATGTTTCACCCTTAATTAGGCCATTAATGTTGAGAACCTAGAAAACTACAACATAGTATTATCTAAATCTGGTATTCGGCTTAACGATCCAAAGCAATCGACACATCCGTCTAATGTAAATCATGTAGACTTTGAAGAGCTCAGATGATGCATATTGTAACACCCCGTTTTCCGGCGAATCGGAAACGGCGGCGTTCGGCATTCGCTGAAACGGAACGGTCCAACTGGACTACTGCCTTCCTATTGGTCCCAAGAACCCGTGCATTTCCTTCGGTTCAAATTCACCAATAACATCAACGATCGATCGATCTCGCGTCCAGACCTGCAAGAAAAAAGGGGACGGAAAAGGAAACATGACTGAGTAATTGATTCAAAACACAATTACCCAGCGAGGGAGGATTTCTAGGAACCCGCGATCCCGGCTTACGCCATCCAACTACAAGCTACAAGTCCTACGCAAATATCACCTTGCACACACGCCCGAAGGCTTCACCACACAATATACGGACGTTCGTGCTTACCTGGCCCAAAGGCCACACACTCCCGAACACCTATGAGCCCCAACACCCGACACGTGCCTTACGCACACTCCAGAGGGCTCGTCACACCCTCCTCGACGACAAGGACGCGTACCATTCCCATTATACGCGCCCTACACGCAAAACCCTAACATATAACTATATATGCATATCCATCACACACAGTCAACGTTTTCGGTTTAAGCGATAACCTAGCGGTTCTACGTTCTAGCAATCAATCACATCAAGCGCTTTTACTACCCTACGCTACCAAGGAAAGACGGCACTAACGAAGGACTATCGTCTGGAATTGAATGAGATAAGCAAGGGTCAAGACCGATCCTCACCTTAGCCAAAGAAGAGAAAAATCGTAATTGGAAGTTCCCGGCGCCCGAACGGACTTCATAACTGGAAAGAGGACGAAAAAAGTGGATTAGGCTTTCGTTTCGCTTGAATCGGATTAAAGATGAGCAAATTATGGCTACTTGAAGTTGGTTGACTAAAGGTCAACGGTCAGGTCAAAGTCAACCGGTCAACCCGGTCAACCCATACCCAAATCTAGACTAAACCGGACCCAATCCATAACCAGGGCAATTGCTCTAAACCGATCCTAAACCAAAATAAAACGGAAATTGATTTGAAATTGCTCCAAACCGAATTGAAATCGAAAACCGAAAATCAAAATCAAACCGAACCGAACCGACCGGTCAAACCAGGTCAACCCGACCCAGTCCATCGAGTTGACTCGGTCGCCGGGGAGTCGACTTGGCGGTGGTCCGGCGGCGAAGATGGAGGCGGACAACAGCTTTGGGTGGTGGCGATGGCGGCTCCGGCGGACGTCTCCGGCGGTGCATGGCGGCGTGTGGACGGCGCATGGGCAAACTGGCCGAACTTCTCCTGGCGATTTCGGGCGCGTCCGGAGGCCTACGGTGGAATTGACTACTATGGTTTCGTCTCGTCGAGCTGAACACTCTGGTGGTCTCGGATTTCCCAGATTCATCACGGATAAAAAGGTACGAAGCTTTTAGTGTTTGGGTTGAGGAAAATCAGATCTGAAAAGGGCTTACCGGATTACTTTAGACTATAGACGATGGAGGAGCACCAGATCTGATCTCTAGAGGCGATGGCTGCGACGGTGGAGAGGTAGGGCTTCGCCGAGATCTATTTTCTTTTGATTTTCTCAAGGTGGAGGCTCCTATTTATAATGAGGAGGCCAAGGTTTTTAGAAAACAGGAATGGGCTTTGGGCTGGGCTTTTCTTCTTTTCTTTCAAAAATTTAAAATGGACCGGATTCGGGCCATTACAAACTCCCCCTCCCCCCTTAAAAAGAATTCGTCCTGAATTCTGTGGCGAGAGTTCTCCACTGCAACTTCTTACTAACAACACTCAACAAAATTCGCTGAACAGAAACTGAGCTTGGTCGCTTACTCGCTTGAAGAGACTTGACGTGTCCTTGATCCTAGGAGACTGCTTCTCCCCCCCCCCCCCCCTTAATTCCAAACCACGCTCTGATTTGTCCTCCTCCTCGGTACCAATTCCGGCACACATCTTACAGGTATTAGAACCACTACGGTCTAAGGGCACGGGCCAAAACCTGCCAGGAAAATCTAACTAGACTAGGACCAACGCGGAGAATAATCTATGATACAGTTGGCGCTTGAAAAATCATTTCGCAAAGTAAGCATTTTATAAACTTTCGCAAACACTTTTGAAAAATCTGAAATAGGTTTTAAGAAAACAACAGAAGCTGAACCCTCAGAATAGAACTAAGGGACCTTAACCCAAGCTTAGATACCAAATTGTAACACCCCGTTTCCCGGCGATCCGGAAACGGCGGCGTTCGACATCCGCTGAACCGAAACGGTCCAACCGGACTGCCTTCCTATTGGTCTCAAGAACCCGCACGCTTCCTTTGGTTCAAATTCACCATTAACATCAATGATCGATCGATACCGCGTCCGGACCTGCAAGAAAAAGGGGACGGGAAAGGAAAAAGGACTGAGTAATTGTTTCAAATCAAAATTACCCAGTGAGGGCGGGTTTCTAGGAACCCGCGATCCTGGCTTACGCCACCCAAGTACGAGCTGCAAGTCCTACGCTAATATCACCTTGCACACACGCCCGAAGGCTTCACCACACAATCTACGTCCGTTCGTGCTTACCTGGTGATAAGTCAAGAAATATCCCTATTCTACTGCAAGTGCACAGTTATGCGGTTGTAGTATATAGAGTATCGTATCCACAAGGACTCAAGTTTCGCGCAATAGATTATATGCTTTCAAACTTAGCTAAATCAATCAAGAGAAAACATAAGACAATGCAAGTAAATTAAAGGTTTGTTTCGATGGGAAAATCATGCAATGTAGACACTTAGCAAATCTGGATTCGGGTTAAGCACAGGTTCAAGAACTAGAATCACAATGTATAATAATTCAACTCTGGCTGCAATTACTATCTATGTCTAGCAACCTAACGATTCAAATCTCTTTGCAATCTTAGAGTTCTAGACAAGCATTAATAGCAAGTTCTTAAGTCCACAATTCTCCTAGACCAAATCTCTTTGCATCTAATCAAATTGCTCACACTAAGTATGTTCAGATTATAATTCACATTCTCGTGCCAAATTAACAATCTAAGATCTAAACCCTAGGTGATCAGTCCATAATTCAGTATTAATCTCAACTTAGGTGATGAACAGATAGATTTAGAATCCTTTTTATTCAGTGTTCTAACAAAGCATGAAATCCCTATTAGAATCCCTAAATCTAACAAAGGTTACTACTCAGACATGATATCAAATGAACAACACATGAATGAATAGAAAGAAAGACTGAATAGATAAAAAGAGGGGTTCAAAATCCTTCTCTCAAAGGTTACAAGTAGCAAGAATCAGCCCCAAGCTAAAATCTCTCAGTCTCTAGAACAAAGCAAGAACAAAGAACAAGATATGATAAAAATCTCAAAAACCTAATTAAAGGCTGCTAAACACGTTCTGGGGCTAATTAGAATTAGGAAAACTTCTGTGCCAACTTTGCAATTCTTCAAAAGATGTCTTCAACCGGCGCATAAGTGTATGTCATCCTCAGTGTCGACCGATACTAAGGTGAGTGTCGGTCGACATCACCTCGTGGTCGAGACTCTCACTTCGGCTCGTTTCACAAATCACCAGAAACGTCCCAAACTCCGCTCTTCGCTCCAAACGCAAGCTTACCTGTAAAAGACTCGAAAAACCAGGTTAAAGACCCAATATACACAATTATATCATGGTTGAAAACCTAGAAAACCCATGATATATCAACTCCCCCACACTTAGCTCTTGCTTGCCCTCGAGCAAATAAATAACCAAAGCAATGAGAAAGAGGTTTGAAAACTCAAAAACTCATTTTGTCCTAGGAACATTCGCATTCACATTCACTTAGTAAGCCACTGAAAACAATGCTGCGGATATCAAGACCACAATTTACTTCCCCCACACTTAGCAACTGTCCCAAGTAAACTCCACAATCTAGACATAGCATCCAAATTCACAACACTAACCTCTGTATAATTTTGGGTGTGGTCTCACAGAGGGAGTATTGATCAGAGGACACATGGACTCAACCCAGTCAATACTTGACTGCCAAACTGTCGGTTTCTGGTTCCTTTCTTTTCCCTTTCTCCCTTAGCACTGATTTTTTCCCATTGGGTATCATTTTATTTTTTCTATCAGTGCTCTTTCCTTTTTATTTGGAGTGTAACTTTGGACATGTTTCCATGGATGCACATGAGGTAATAGGGGTCTCTACCACTCCCGTTACCACTTCGAAGCTACTAGCTTACCCGCAGTTTTAATCTCTTTTTTTTTTTTTACTTTCAAGGGAGGGGAAAATCAGAAACCGTACTTTAGACAAGATCATAGCTGTATCAAGCACATCAGAGGAATCCGATCCAGAGATACCAAGCCCCTAAGTGAGAAAATTCAGTCAGGATTAGAGGTGAAGTTAGTGATGGATCCTCTGAATACCTGAGAAGATATGGGTGTCCTTGGTAGGTTGATCCGTGTGGGGTTTTCTAAAAGTCATAGAGCTACTACAGGTATGTCGAATGGTCACTTAGTTCCTGTTCCAGCGAAAAATTTCCTAAAAAAATCACAGTTTCATACCAATTTTTGACTCAATAAAACAGTTTTGAAAACCAAAGAAAACAAAGGACTGACACTAAGAAAACAGAACACAATGTCAGTAACCACCTCCCCCACACTTAGACTGCACTGTCCCCAGTGCAATCGTAGCTTGGGTTCGGGAGAACAAGGTATAGATCAACCGAAAATTGGAAGATCAGAAACCTTACCTACATGCATGTTGAGTGACGACCGACACCCAACCAGTGTCGAGCGACACATGGATTTGGTCGACACTCATCTGCTCCAAATCGAGTCTGCTCGATTTCTGTCCGCGTTTTCGAGTTTGGTGTCGACCGACACGAAGGAACGTCGGTCGACACTACTGTCTGCAACATGCTCTTCACGATTCTAACACACAAAAACCAGAAAATCAAAAGACTCAAGAATAAAAAATTAAAAGAAGAGAAAACTGACCCTACGGTGGGTTGCCTCCCACTCAGCGTTCGTTTAACGTCAATAGCTTGACTGTACTGCTATCATGCAGTGGGTGGATCAGCGAGATGGACAATGTCACCTTCTGGGATCTTGGCTTTCGCCCAATAGTGTTTCACTCTTTGCTCATTGACTGTGAACTCCTCGCCTTTGAAATTAATCAAGATAACAGCTCTGTGTGGTCTGGCTTCCTTGACGGTAAAGGGACCTGACCAACGAGAATGCAACTTTCCAGGGAACAATTGTAAGCGAGAGTTATAGAGGAGTACCTGGTCATTTGGTTCGAAGTTGCGTGAGATGGTCTTCTTATCATGATATGCCTCTGTATGCTCCTTGTACAGCTTTGAGTTCTCATAGGCATGGTGGCGAATTTCATCTAACTCATTAAGCTGTATCAAACGTCTCTCAGCTGCATGCTTGAGATCAAAGTTCATCTGTTTGACAGCCCATCCAGCCTTGTGCTCGAGCTCAACTGGAAGGTGACAAGCTTTCCCATAGAGTAAGTGAAACGGTGTATTCCCAAGTGGCGTCTTGAACGCAGTCCTGTAGGTCCACAATGCATCATCCAACTTAGCAGACCAGTCCTTCCTAGTCTTTCCCACTGTCTTCTCCTGAATCTCCTTGATATGTCGGTTTGAAACCTCAACATGTCCACTAGTCTGAGGGTGATATGGAGTAGCCACACGATGATTAACACCATGCTTTTCAAGCAACTTCTCGAAGACCTTGTTGATGAAGTGAGAACCGTCATCACTTATAACAATCCTAGGCACTCCAAATCTAGGAGAAAATGATAGTCTTAAAGAGCTTAAGAACTACCGAAGAGTCATTGGTCGGACTAGAAAGCCCTTCAACCAACTTAGATACGTACTCCACATCAACAAAGATATACGTGTTCCCATAAGAAGATGGAAATGGTCCCATGAAATCGATGCCCCAGCAGTCAAAGACTTCAACCTCGAGGATGAAGTTTTGTGGCATCTCATGTCGCTTGCTTATCTTCCCCCTCCTCTGACATACATCACACTGCGAGACAAACAACTGAGCATCCTTGAACATCGTAGGCCACCAGAAGAATGCTTGAAGAACCTTGGACATTGTCTTGAAAGTAGCAAAGTGTCCGGCGTACTCAGAACCATGGCAGTGGTACAACACATTATCAACTTCAGCCTCCGCAATGCAACGTTGTAGATACCATCGGAGCAGTGCTTGTACAAATAAGGCTCATCCTAATAATAGCGCCTGGCTTCCCTAAGGAATTTCTTCTTAGCATATCCTTTAAACACTTCAGTCTCATCCTCTGTAGCAAGGTAGTTAGCTATATCGCATACAAAGGTCTCATAGAGAGAGAACCTTGGGTAATTGCAGCTATGAACATATCAGCTTGATCATCCGAAGCAACTTCCTGTATCCGCAACTGGTGTCGACCCATACTAATATTGGTGTTGATCGACATCGTCCCCAATCGGAAATTCGATGTCGGGTTTGATCTATTATTGTCCATCTTTTCGAATAGAGTGTCGACCGACATGAACTGAATGTCGACCGACACTTGTTCTGCAACTCGTGTAGAAGGCAGAGAACTCGTCCCAACACCCTGAAAACCTGTCTCAACCTTATATATGTTCTCTTCAGGTAAAAAAAATCATCTATAGGAACGTCCTCATCGATCTTAATCCGGGAAAGATGATCAGCAACACCGTTTTCCACTCCTTTCTTATATCATACCTTGATTTCAAACTCTTGGAGCAACAGAATCCATCGTAATAGCCTTGGCTTAGCATCTTTCTTCTACATCAGATACTTAAGCGCAGAATGGTCAGTGTGCACAACTACTTTGGACCCGATCAGATATGGGCGGAACTTCTCAAATGCAAACACAACTGCTAGTAATTCCTTCTCAGTTGTTGCATAGTTCCTCTGCGCATCATCAAGAGTTCTGCTAGCATGATAGATGGCATGGACTTTCTTGTCTTTCTTCTGCCCAAGTACAGCTCCTACTGCATAATCACTAGAATTGCACATCACCTCAAAAGGCAGATCCCAGTCTGGACGTTGTACAATTGGAGCAGAAATCAAAGCTTGTTTCAGCTCCTGGAATGCAGCATGACACTCATCTGTGAACTCAAACATCACATCCTTGCATAAAAGTGCAATGAGTGGTCTAGCTATCTTGTTGAAATCTTTAATAAACCTCCTGTAGAATCCCGCACGACCAAGGAAACTCCTCATCCCCATGACTGAATCCGGCGCCTGCAGCCCTGTCATCACCTCAATCTTAGCCTTGTCCACTCCAATTCATGCCTCATATACTCTGTGTCCAAGTACAATGCCATTCCTGACCATAAAATGACATTTCTCCCAATTCAAAACCAGGTGCTTTTCCTCACATCTAGCTAGCACCTTGCACAGATTATCCAGACAAGCATGGTAAGATGGTCTGTAGACAGAAAAATCATCCATGAAGACCTCCATAAAATCCTCTATCATGTCTGTGAAGATAGACATCATGCACCTCTGAAACGTTGCAGGAGCATTACACAGTCCAAATGGCATTCTGCGGTATGCAAAGGTGCCATAAGGACAGGTAAATGTGGTCTTCTCCGGGTCCTCTGGGTGGATAGGGATCTGAAAGAAACCAGAATAACCATCCAAAAAGCAGTAGTATGGATGATTTACCAACCTTTCCATCATCTGATCAATGAAAGGGAGTGGAAAGTGGTCTTTTCTGGTGGATGCATTCAACTTCCTGTAGTCTATGCACATCCTGTGACCAGTGATTGTCCTTGTAGGAATCAGCTCATTCTTGTCATTCTTCACCACCGTTACTCCTCCTTTCGTAGGAACCACATGAACTAGGCTGACCCAATCACTGTCTGAGATAGGATAAATGATCCCAGCTTGCAGCATGATATACCATGGATTTTAGGAATTTTAACCATGGTATGTATCTTATTTATCGAGTCTTATGTTATGTTTTGGAGTCTTTTTAGTATGTTTACAGGTCTAGACACGTTTGGAGCAGAATTGGAGATTATGGAGCATTCTGGAGCATTTTGGAGATTAAACCCGAGAGGAAGAGTTCACTGGCAAATTCACAGACCTGTGTCGATCGACACAACATGTGCATCGATCGACACAAGGTCGACACAGACTTCTCGCGAGCGTTTAATGAAGAGAATTGGAAATTGCACTTTTTCCAAAAAGTTTCTCATAATTACAAAGAAGCCCCAGCCGACTTTAGACCATTATATTAGGGTTTTTAAGCCATTGTTTAGGCTACGCTTTTCTTAAGTCTTATTTTATTTTCAGAGAGAGTTAGGGGCTGATCCGGCTCTCGAAAGAGAGAGGATTTCGAACCCCAGTTCTTTATTTGATTATATGCTATTTGGTTTTCTATTCAAGATATTTTCTGTCTCGATGAACATGTCTGAGTAGATTACCTGTTAAGTTTAGGGATTCTCATTAGGGATTTCATGGAATTATAGGTTGATAAATCTGTAGGGATTCATATCTGTTAGTTCTTCATCTAGGATTGTTCTTACTGCTTAATTTGAATTAGCTACCCAGATTTATGATGTTAGGTTGATTGATACAACGACAGTTGGTTAATTAGCTAGAAAGAACCTAGATGAGCAACTTAATTACTCGCAAAGGAATTTGATTTAATTAGATTGTGAACATATCGAACTTGGAATTAAAGCTGGTTTAATCTGTTAGTAATTGCAAATGAATTTGGATTGCTGCACTTAGACTTAGAGAATTCTCACAACGACAGTTGGTTAATTCTATATCTGTGTTTGAGTTTAAGAACAGTTCTTAATTAGATCCTGATTGATTGATTAGTTTATGTTTCCTGATTTCCTGAGAACTCCCTAGACTTAACGCTTCGCTTCCTTGCTCACAACTCGCCTGATTTACTTTTCCGCTTTCTTTTTAGTTTCTAATCATATTTGCTTTCTCCTAGTTTAATCTTGACCGTTCTGTAATCTATCGTTGACCGGAGTCCCTGTGGATTCGATACCCTAAGTACTACAACTACATCACTGTGGACTTGCAGTTAGAATAGGGTTAAAACTAGACCTATCAAGTTTTTGGCGCCGTTGCCGGGGACTCTTTTGAGTCTTAGATAGATTTGAACTTAGGGTTTAGACTAGTTTTTTCGTTTTTTTTTATTTTTTGTTGCTAATTTTTTTTTCTTTTTCCGTTCTTGCGTTTCAGGTACGCCTGTAATCGCCCTGCAACGATCGACACGGTCATGTGTGTCGATCGTCACATCATCGTGCTTGCATCGATCGGCGCTTCACCTGCATCGATCGATACATATCGTAAGGAAGATGTATGATTTTCTCAGTTCAGGGATTGACAGCTCGCATATAGCTGGGATAAAAAGCAAAGTAGACTCTCTGCATAGTCTTGTACTTGGAAAGTATGCGCAAAGAGCTATCAAATGCGTTGGAGGGAATGAATTCTACAGCCAGGAATCTGCTTTTCAGAGACCCTTCCAGCAACAGAGTAACTCATTCTCAAGGAACTATGGTGTTTCTTCTTACCAAGAACCGTCTGCACCTACACATAAGAGCAGACTAGAAGCTATGATGGAGCAGTTTCTCGAGGGAGAACAACAGATCACTGTGTCCTTCAACTCAAAGATAGATGCATTGCATGAAGATCTGAACGGGAAGTATGAATCTTTGAGCACACATGTGAAGCAGCTGGATGTTCAAATTCAGCAGACAGCTGGAGCAATACAAAGGCATAATGAAGCTGGGAAAGCTGAACAGTACAAATCCATAAAAGTTGTGACCTTAAGAGATGAAATAGAGTTGCTAGGTGAAGAAGAGAGCATAATCTCGGATTTTCTGGATGAATATTGTCTGTCTGAGACATGCAACGATCGACACACACTTGATGTCGATCGATGCAACCCCGATCCGTCTAATGGAATTGAGCATAATCGCCTTTTGTCGATCGACACATCTCGTGCATCGATCGACACAGATCGTAGACGAGACCAGAAGCCTGCAACAGTCCCAGAACGAGTCTATAAGCCCATTGTGCCATATCCTAAGGTTCCTAAACCCTCCAAACAATAGCTAGAATATGCTAACTGCATGAAAGTGATGGATAAAAAGATGAATGAAACCCCACCAGCTGAAGCTTCGCGAGTTGATGCAAAGAAGATGATATCCGCTGATGATCATTTGAAAGAAGAAGTTCAGATTGGTGGAACTACAATATCTGATAGTAGAGAGAAGAAGATGGCGGTTCCTCTTGAACCTGCTCTAACATCTTCAGAGCCTGCAACTGCTCATAAGCAGAAAGCTCCGGACATCAGATCTGCACCAAAGGTAAGGTACAAATCACCTAAGCTTAAACCTCCTGACCACATTGTTTTGAATGCAGGAAAACGCAGTGTCCCACCCAAGCTTCGCTCCCGCCATGCTTCCACTCCTTCGTTCCATGGAAAACCTCATGATCTGAAAGCCTATACACCTCCTTGGATGAAGAGATATTCACAGAGACATTCAAAGTCTCTGTTGAAACCGCCTTGAATCAAATCTCTTCCAATAGTCAAGCTAATGACTAAAAACAAGCGCTGAGTGGGAGGCAACCCACTGTTAGGTTCGTTTTTATTTTTGTTTTTCGTTTTGATTTGGTATTTTTAATTTTTCTGTTTAAGTGTGTTCAGAAGCGTGAGAAACAAACAGAATCGCATTGCATCAATCGACACACCTAGTGCATCGGTCGATGCAGTCGCGATTTACGGTTTACTGATTCAATTGCGGTCCAGACATTGGTTATTCACATTAACCGCGAGCAAAATTCGCCTTGCATCGATCGACACCCTTGTGGCATCGATCGACACAGGGCGACGACAGGTAAGTGTTCTGCAACTTTTCTGATTGTTTCAATTTGATTTATTTTCTCACCGACCCTAAGTTTGACACTACTGGGGAAAATGTGTTTTAAGTGTTGGGGAGGAGCTACTGACGCAAGCTTTTGTTTTCTTAGTGTCAGTCCCGTTTTTCAAAATTTGTTTTATTGAGTCAAAACTAGTTTAAGTAAGAAACAATGATTTTTTGAGAAGATTAACAACATCTTGCAAGAACTTAAGTGACCATTGGGATGAAGTTGCAGATAAATTTCTGACTATTAGAAAACCCAGACATGGATCAGCCTACTGAGGTGTTGGGAATGTCCTGAAATCTACCGTACTATCTCTAGAAAGTATGATAAGTGTCGAGATCAGACATAAGTCATAAATACTGGGTGATCATGATGACTTGCTAGAGCCCGCTCATGATCTATAAGTTTAGGACTTATTACCAGTATTGTATGATCCCTAAGGGTCACACACCATAGCTAACGGGAAAGTTAACATGGAATTAATACAGTAAGATGCAAGGCATTTACTGTATTTGTACAGAGAATTGGGCCAGACAAAAGACAGTCTTTTGTCTGATTTGGGCCTTGGGCCCAAAAGCCTTATGAGCCATTAGTTTAATTACTTGGGCCCATATAAGGAAGAAAAGAGGCGCAGGAAGCCCTAAGGCTGATGCCTCTGCGATTTTACAGCCACTCTTCCTCTCTCTCTCTCTGTTGTTCCGACTTGGTCTAGCAGCCTGATCCGAAGCTTGTAAGCATGTGGATACCTGAGGAGGAGCCGGTAATCATCAGCTCTTGCAGATCTCGATATTCCATTGATTAATCCGCTGCAATCATAAGGTAATGATCCTGATCTGTTTATGATTCAACTGCAATCACCTAGATCCTTGTTTATTATGTGCTAGGTTGCAATCTGATAATTGAACCTTGAATAACACCATAATCCATCAGTGGTATCAGAGACTAGGTCGTTAGGTTTTTGCTGTTTGGATCATATTTAGGTTGTTTTAATCTTAAGAATCGAATTTGGCTTAAGAAATTTGATTAGAACTTGTAAAACCCTAATTATGAAATCGCTTGTTGACTGTCGCGATTTGTTATCAAACGATTTTTTTTTTTTTTCAAACAATTTGTATAATTAAGAAATCGATAGTCAATCATAAGTGATTTGTATAATCGCTTGTGCGTTTTGTCTTCTTGTGTTCGCTTGTTGCTGAAGAATCGATTATTAATGTTGCTGAAGAATCGATTATTAATGTTATCAAAATTGTTTTGTTTTTAAGTGCATCACATGAATCGTATGATTGTTAAAGTACAAGGATCGATTTTGTCTTTAGTGGTTTGAAAAAATCATCATATTAAGTGAATCGATTGTTTGGTTTAGTAAAGGACAAAATCAATTTTGTTGTTTAGTGAATGTCATAATCACATGTGATCGCTTGATTAAACAATTATAGAATCGTTTATGTCATGATGTTGGGATAAGCAATTATTGAATTATGTATAAGGTCAAAGTCTTGATAATTGTGGTTCGTTTTTCCCAAACCCGCGACAATGAACCGATCAAACCGATTATGGTTTATTGTTTGCTTTAGCCAAAACCGCAAGTTAGGTCAAAATTGGCTAAAACACAAGGTGTTTCTTCCTGATTTTGGACTTAACCGAACCGATCCAATTTAATTGGTGGTTCAAGCGGTTAACCCAAATCGCGGTTTGCTGGAAATTATTTAATACAATTGGTATTATTTAATTTCTGGTTAAACCGGATTTAAAATTCAAAATTGAATTTTAACCTAAACCGAAGGCTGGTCTAAGTTTGATTTGGTTGGACCAAATAATTTAGAGCTGGTCTGGTTTAGTAAATAACCAGTTGGATTAAGTAGTTAATTTGGTCTTGGACCAGAATTAATGAACCGACTCGGTTATGTCAAATTATTGGGCCAAATGGAATTCTGTGGTCTTGGGCCAAGAATTGGGCCTATAATTTGTGACCCAACCGAAAACTTTAATAAAATATTAAATTAGAAATTTCTATTTTTAGCAAGTTTCTAAATTTAGAAAGTTTCTAAAATAAGTAAGTTTCCCAAAATAGTAATCTTCTATTTTTGGAAAGAAAACCTAAAATCCTCAAAACCAATATCAAGCTTGGATGTCTTGCCCAATCTTGTCAGCTACTTAACGCTTATTCAATTACAGATATGGCTTACAGTGTGAGGTGTCTGTTTTTGCGTAAGTAAAGTAGTATATAGTCACTAATTTCATTGGGAGTCCCAGACTTTAGTGATTATTTGGCTGTAAGAGATTGGTTTCCTTGACTGGGCAATCGGGAGTCCCGGGCCTTGAGACATCTGGTGTTTTGGGCCTTGGGCCCAATTCACAACCGAGAGTTATATGAGATATAACTAGCTGTGTGTATGCTTACCAAGTAAAGCTACTTCTGGGTGACGGCCAGTGGCCCACTTTGGATTTAGTCGAACATGGGTCTCGGAATCATTGCATTCTTATGAGGTTAAACAAAGAAATTTTGAATGCAATGCGAGTTTTCTTATAAGTTATTAAGATTACTCTTTTATGAACTAAATAACTAAAACTCTATTTATCTCTAAATTTCAGCTATGAAGAGCACAAACAAACAAAACACTTTCTCGATCCGGTCTGTCCTTGAGATGGACAAACTGAACGGATCAAATTTCTTGACTTGGTCGCGGAACCTGAGGCTAGTCCTCAGGCAGGAGAGAAAGGACTATGTCCTTGAGAGAGCTCCCCCCGAGAGGATCGGGTCCAATGCCTCTCATGCAGTATATGATGCTTGGAATAAGCATTATAATGATGCGGTAGATGTGCGTGATCTGATATTGGCTACCATGGACTCAGATTTGCTGAAGCAATATGAGAACATGGAGTCGCCAATAGAGATGATCAGCAGCCTGAAATTGAAATTTCAGGAGCAGGTAAGAGTGGAGAGATACTAGTTGGTTAAATCTCTCACTAGCTGCAAGCTACCAAATGATCATCCAGTAAGTCCTCATGTCAGTAAAATGATGGGTTACGTTGATAACCTGAGGAAACTGGATTATCCAGTTAGCCAGGAATTGGCAACTGAGATCATTCTGCAGTCACTGCCGTCAAGCTATGATAAGTTCGTAAGGAACTATATCAAGAAAGGCTTAACGAAGACGTTGACTGAACTGCATGATATGCTCAAGACAGTTTAGCCAAACGTGAAGAGTACCCTGTTCAATCTCATGAAGGAGAAGGGTAGGTTTACTAAACCTAATGCTGACAAGGGTGAAGACAAAGTTGTCCAGATTTTGAATCATGGCAAGCGTGTGTCTTCTGAGCCCAAGTCAGATACCTCTTACGTTGGTAAGTGCTGCTACTGTAAAGAGACTGGGCATTGGAAAAGAGATTGCATTAAATTCATGGAAGATTATGAGGAGTTGATGTATGAAACTACTTCCTCAGGTATTCATGTTATTACTTCAAGTTCTACCTTATAGGTATTGGATACTGGTTGTGGCACTGATATTTGTTATAATATGCAGAGCCTAAGCAACAATAGAACGTTGAAGGAAGGACAAGTGGAACTGCGTGTCTGGAAGGAGCTATGGATGCTGCCTTAGCCGTAGGGTTTTCACTTGTAGATGCCTATGAGGCTTGGTTTTGTATTAAGTAATTGCTACAATGTACCTGCTTTAAGCAGAGTTGTCTTTCACTTTCTTGTAAAGAATTTGAATGTTTTTCATTTTGATAAAGACAAGTTTTGTTCTTTTGATCTTAATGAAATGTTAATTGTAGCACCCTATTCAAGGAATGGGTTTTATATCTTAAACCAAAGAGTGCCTAAATGTAACATAAATACCGAATTGGTTTAAATCTGATGAATTAAACCTGATTTTTCTTGGCATAAATGTTTTGGTCACATAGAGTGAGTCGGATTCAGAACTCCCATAGTTATGGACTTTTGGGCTCATTTGATCGGATATCTTATGAGACTTGAATTCTGCTTACTGGACCAAAAGACAAAGGGCCCATCTTAGCCGAGCTAGAGAAAGGCCCAAAGGCTTATTGGACCTTGAACATACTCATGTATGTGGCCCGATGAGCAGTAATGCCAGAGAAAATTTCATGTACTTCATTATCTTTACTGATTACTTCAGTGAGTATGACTGTGTTCATTTGATGAGACACAAGTCGGAATTCTTTGACATGGTCGAAAGAGTTCCAGAATGAGGTATAGAATCAAAGTGACAGAAGAATTGAGACTCTGGATTAGATCAAGAGTGAGAATACTTAAGTCATTGATGGTGTGATCATCTGAATGAGTGTGAAGTCGTTTCACAGCTCATTTCTCCTGAAAACCTTGAGGTATTTCTGTGAGAAAGAATCAGATCTTATTAGAAATGATTAAAGATGAGTCACACGAATCTTCCATGATATTCTTTAAGAATAACGCTCTAGAAATATCTAAGTTTACGCTGAAATAGTTCCACCAATATCAGTTGAAAGACACCACGTAAATGTGGATTGGAATCGATCCAAATTCGTCTTTACTGAGTATTTGTAGTTGTGCTACTTCACTGGTTGTCCTAGGGAAACCAAGGCTTGTTACTTTTACGTCCATTCTGTTTTCTAAGAAGGGAAGTTACTTTCCAAGAAGAACAGTGGGAGTAAAAGTATAACTCGAAGAAATTCGAAGAAATACAGGAGGCTGCTCAACCTGTTGAGGGAGAGCAACGGATGGATTTACAGATTTCTGTAGAATCTACACCTGTAGAGCCTGAAGTTCGCAGATATGAATGAATCAGTCACTAATCCGAGAGTGATTTCTCGTCATTAGTTGAACCTGATGATCATTGAAAGTTCGCATGATCTGATGATCATTGAAAGCGACGAATCTGCGAAATTCACAAAAGCGAAAGTGAGCCCGGACTCCGAAAAATTACACTATGTGTAAGTTAGCTTCATTGATCCATTCATGGATGGAAGCAAACATATCGGAGTTGGAATCTTCGTTCTGTTGAAGTAGTCAAGGTTTTGACTTGAACAGGAACGAAGTGGAACTGTGCGTTTACTAATAGATAAGTGGGAGCGACATTGCATTTCTCATAGTGTATGTCGATGACATACTGATTCTCGGAAATAACGTCCCAATGCTGCAGTCGGTAAAGGACTGGTTTGGGAGTTGGTTTTATGATTGACATGGGTAAAGCCACGTATGTTCTTGGATTTTGGATCTAAAGATAGAGATCCAAAAGGGCTGATAGGACAAAGTCAGGATTCTTAAATTGACAAAGTCCTATACGTAATCAGCAATCCAAGAAGGGTTTTATGCCAATGTCACATGGCAATACGTTAAGCAAGAAGCAGTGTCCTACGATAACTGCTGAGCTTGAATGCATGGATAGGATTCGATATGCGTCGGCAATTGGATCTATCATGTATGCCATGACACGTACTTGTTTTGATGTTGCTTTAATGTTAAGCAAGACAAGTAAAGACCAGTCAAATCCAGCAAAGAATCACTGGATTGCCGTAAAGAATATCCTAAAGTATTTGAGGAATACTAAGGATAAGTTCTTGGTTTACGAAGAAAGTGAAGTGCTACAAGTCGATAGAGTCTGAAAGGCAAGTTTCCAATATACAAAGATAATTCCTGGTCACAGTCCGGCTATATCTTGTGTCTATCTGGCGGTGCAAGGCACTGTTGCTGACTCCATGACTTAAGCTGAACATTTCGCAGCTTGAGAAGCGGCAAAAGAGGTTGTTTGGAAAGAAGAGTTCATCACTGAACTTGATGAGATTCCCAGCGTAGTTGAGACTAGCTGCACATCAGAGGTCCAAACACCTTGAGGGTAGGTGTAACCTATTCCGTGAGATAAATGACAGAGGTGTTAAGTAGATAAGCAAGTTTCATCGAATGAGAACGTTGCCAATCTATTAACGAAGCCACTCCTTAGGCCTAAGCACGAGTCGCGGACTGTAGCTGTAGGATGAGTGAAATTAAGATGTAGTCTTGATTTCAGTGGGAGTTTGTAAAGGGCTTTACTTAGTTGTTTTGAAAGGTTCATGTAAACATAATATTTTATGTTTATGAAATCTATGATTTCTGGATTATTTTAACTGTGATATAAATAATCGTTCCAAAATGATTCATGTCATTATATATGGGCCATCGAAGTACATGAGTAAGACTTGATCCTGAAATCCCATATTTAACGAAATGACATAAATCATAGTGTCCATAGTCGAAGGTTGTTGAAATTGGAACACCAACAACCACTTGAGACTAGATTGTGTTGAGACTTATGACCAAGTTTCGAGGGGTCATAGATGCGCGGCATCAAAGTCGACACATAGGTATATGTAGGGGAGCATATGACCGGACATGGCCCGCTGATGAGAACTCTACAAGATATTAATATCTGTGTCATAAGAGGTTCTCATATACGACTATAGAGTATAGTCCTTAGACCTGAGTTCGCATGCATGTGGCTGCACATGGAGTGATGCGCTTTGATCATTGTCTAACGCTGTTTCGTAACTGGGAGCTATAAGGACCTTGGTTGGGTGTATTATGAAGTGTGTAGTTCATAGTGATGGAACAAGATGGGATTTGTCCCTGCCGTTTAACGGAGGTAATATCTCTAGGCCAATCGGAGATTTGATAGCTGGTAAGAGAGTGGCCACTCCCAAACGGACTTGCCCAAGTCGTTTGCATTGTCAGTATCAAATCTGGTCCGATGAACATGGTCTGGCTATATAAGGATGACACGCATCTTGCCTTATGCCAGATCGAGATATTGAGACAAAAGGATTAGGGAATGTAGGATTCCAGTACAATCGGGAGATTGTTGGGAATGTCCTGTGTAGGATTCCAGTACAAGTGGGAGATTGTTGGGAATGTCCTGAAATCTACCGTACTATCTCTAGAAAGTATGATAAGTGTCGAGATCAGACATAAGTCATAAATACTGGGTGATCATGATGACTTGCTAGAGCCCGCTCATGATCTATAAGTTTAGGACTTATTACCAGTATTGTATGATCCCTAAGGGTCACACACCATAGCTAACGGGAAAGTTAACATGGAATTAATACAGTAAGATGCAAGGCATTTACTGTATTTGTACAGAGAATTGGGCCAGACAAAAGACAGTCTTTTGTCTGATTTGGGCCTTGGGCCCAAAAGCCTTATGAGCCATTAGTTTAATTACTTGGGCCCATATAAGGAAGAAAAGAGGCGCAGGAAGCCCTAAGGCTGATGCCTCTGCGATTTTACAGCCACTCTTCCTCTCTCTCTCTCTGTTGTTCCGACTTGGTCTAGCAGCCTGATCCGAAGCTTGTAAGCGTGTGGATACCTGAGGAGGAGCCGGTAATCATCAGCTCTTGCAGATCTCGATATTCCATTGATTAATCCGCTGCAATCATAAGGTAATGATCCTGATCTGTTTATGATTCAACTGCAATCACCTAGATCCTTGTTTATTATGTGCTAGGTTGCAATCTGAGAATTGAACCTTGAATAACACCATAATCCATCATGAGGACACCCACATCAATTCAGGTATCAGAGGATCCTGTTACTGACTTCACCTTAATACTGACTGAATTTTCTCACCTAAGGGCTTGATATACCTTGTGTCGGATTCCTTTGTTAGTTCTGACACAGCCTGTAAACCTGTCCTATTTGGTTCCCTTCTCCCCTTCCATAAAGTAAAAAAATAAATAAATAAACTGAGGATGAGTTAGTAACTCCGAAGTGGTCTCTGGGATTGGTAGCTACAACTATCATCTCCTGTGCATCCATGGAATGTGTCCAAAGTACACCCCTTAATGGGAAGAGCACTGATAAAAAAAAAAATGATACCCAATGGGAAAAAATCAGAATGCTAAGGAAGGGAAAAGAGAAGAAAGGGACCAGAGAAAGATAGTATGGTGGTCTAGAGCTGGCAAAGTAAGAGTCCATGTGCCCTTTGATTGATACTCCTTAGGTGAGACCGCACTTAAATACTCACATAAGTCAGTAGGGTGAATTTGAATGCGTGAATGTGATTGTGGAGTTTACTTATGACAGTTGCTAAGTGTGGGGGAAGTATATGTTGGTCTTGATGTCTGCAGGTGAAATCTTTCATGTGGATTACTAAGGGGAATCTGAGTGTTGTTGCTTCTAAGATGAAAAGAGTTTCTGAAAGTTTTCAAACCTCTTCACCATGTTTTGGTTCTTTACTTGCTTGAGGGCAAGCAAGAGCTAAGTGTGGGGGAGTTGATATACCATCGATTTTAGGGATTTTAACCATGGTATATATCTTATTTATCGAGTCTTATGTTATGTTTTGGAGTCTTTTTAGTATGTTTACAGGTCTAGACACGTTTGGAGCAGAATTGGAGATTATGGAGCATTCTGGAGCATTTTGGAGATTAAACCCGAGAGGAAGAGTTCACTGTCAAATTCACAGACCTGTGTCGATCGACAAAACATGTGCATCGATCGACACAAGGTCGACACAGACTTCTCGCGAGCGTTTAATGAAGAGAATTGGAGATTGCACTTTTGCCCAGAAGTTTCTCATAATTACAAAGAAGCCCCCGCCGGCTTTAGACCATTATATTAGGGTTTTTAAGCCATTGTTTAGGCTACGCTTTTCTTAAGTCTTATTTTATTTTCAGAGAGAGTTAGGGGCTGATCCGGCTCTCGTAAGAGAGAGGATATCGAACCCCAGTTCTTTATTTGATTATATGCTATTTGGTTTTCTATTCAAGATATTTTCTGTCTCGATGAACATGTCTGAGTAGATTACCGGTTAAGTTTAGGGATTCTCATTAGGGATTTCATGGAATTATAGGCTGATAAATCTGTAGGGATTCATATATGTTAGTTCTTCATCTAGGATTGTTCTTACTGCTTAATTTGAATTAGCTACCCAGATTTATGATGTTAGGTTGATTGATACAACGCCAGTTGGTTAATTAGCTAGAAAGAACCTAGATGAGCAACTTAATTACTCGCAAAGGAATTTGGTTTAATTAGATTGTGAACATATCGAACTTGGACTTAAAGCTGGTTTAATCTGTTAGTAATTGCAAAGGAATTTGGATTGCTGCACTTAGACTTAGAGAATTCTCGCAACGACAGTTGGTTAATTCTATATCTTTGTTTGAGTTTTAGAACAGTTCTTAATTAGATCATGATTGATTGATTAGTTTATGTTTCCTGATTTCCTGAGAACTCCCTAGACTTAACGCTTCGCTTCCTTGCTCACAACTCGCATGATTTACTTTTCCGCTTGCTTTTTAGTTTCTAATCATATTTTCTTTCTCCTAGTTTAATCTTGACCGTTCTATAATCTATCGTTGACCGGAGTCCCTGTGGATTCGATACCCTAAGTACTACAACTACATCATTGTGCACTTGCAGTTAGAATGGGGTTAAAACTAGACCTATCATAGCAGCTTCATAACCTCCTTCACGTTAGGATTCAAGCGCCTCTGATTCTAAATTGATGACATGCTATCATCCTCAAGGTGTATCCTGTGCATGCACAAGTCTAGAGAGATACATGAAATGTCATCAAGAGAATAGCCAAGAGCTTTGAGAAGCTTGCGCAGCTTGCTTAGCAATAAAGTGAGTTCTGCGTTATTCAAAATGAGCATTGTCAATAATAGGATAAGTAGAATTCTGACCTAGAAATGCATATTTGAGGCATGCAGGCAGCTGCTTCAGCTCAATCTTTGGAGCTTTTTCCTCGCTCCAGTCTCCAAGTGTGGCAGCTTTTTGTGAAGTATCACCCAGCTCCTCTTGAGCTTCCAATTGCATCACATGCTCACTAGCATCCATCAGTCTCAAGTATGCAGCAGTAGCATCATCCTCCAACTCCAAATCCTGCTTAGAACTCATCAAAGCTCTCTCCAAAAGATCAGCAGCTATATTCTCCAAAGTGTCCACATAGAAGGTCTGTCCATCAATGGTGGGGTGTCTCATCAGCTTGTCCATGTCAAAATTAATCACTAAGTCACCCACATTGAATCCAATTTTCCCTCTCTTCACATCAATGATGGCACCAGTTGTAGCCAATAATGGTCTTCCCAAGATAAGAGGATCTTTGGGCTCATCATTGTACTGCAAAACTACAAAGTCAGTTGGGATAACACATTCACAAATCTTCACCGGTACATCCTCCAAGAGACCTTCAGGAATCCTTATGGAGCGATCAGCCAGAACCAAAGAGATCCTGGTAGGTGTGAAATTTGTCATCCCATCTGCTTAGCAACTGAATATGGCATCATATTAACACTCGACCCCAAATCGCACAATGACCTCTTAAATCTATCTCTGAAGATGTTGCAGTTCAAGACAAAGCTTCTTGGATCCTTTTGCTTCTCTGGAACCCTGTTCAGAATGACAGCACTACAGACTTCAGTGATCATCATCACACACTCCTCATCTCCCATGTCAGAGTGAGCTTGCTCAGCATAGCCATGTATTTAACCTTGAACCGTTCAAATTTGGATTGCTTCGGGTTTCTCGGGAAAGGTACCTTGGGTTTATACACCTTCCCAACATCAACAAGAGTCTTTTTCGCAGCTTCAGACGCTGTACGCGGCTGGTGTCGATCGACACTGGGATGGTGTCGGTCGACATTGGTCGATTGTCCATTGTTGTCGACTCCATAATCGACCTCGGTCAATTTCCGTTCGTCACGACCACTCGAAGGATTGGGCGTCGGTTGACACGTAAGAGTAGTGTCGGTCGACACTCGTCTTTCGGCTTCAATCTCTTCATCCACCTCTTCTAACTCCTCGAGATCCTTAGCACTTACCTGCCTGTTGGGGATAGTTTGCAGCTCTTTCCTACTCCTTAGTGATATTGCATTGCAGTGATGCTTAGGATTTGTGTATGTGCTTCCAGGAAGGAATCTACTTGCCTCTTAACAGCTACAACAGTTTGAGCAACCTGAGTATCCAACTGCTTCATATGTGTGCTCAAAGACTCAAATTTCCCATTCAGATCAGTGCAAATGGCGTCCAGCTTCTTGTTGAAGTCTACAACAGTCTTTGTCTGCCCCTCAAGCACTTGATCTATCATAGCTTTTAACTTACTCTCATAAGCATTAGTGGTAGGAGGTGTTTGATAAGAAGATGATCCATAGGTCCTCTAATAGGAGTTGTTCTGCTGAAAAGGTTTCTGGAGACCAGCATTCTGACCATATCCAGAAGAGTTCTGATTGCTTGTGAAAGCACTCTTCTGACCACCAGTGTAGAACTTGTTACCTTGCTTATTTCCAAACCTATTTCCTTGAAATCCAGACCCAACAATGTAGTTCACATCCTCTTCTTTGCACCCATCTTCAGGTTCAAACTCCTCAACCTCTTGAGCAAAGTGAACAGCCTTCTTCCCAATCAGTAAGCTGTGAGCAATGTCCAACTTATTCTTCATCTCATCAATCTGGAAGTTGTCAACTTTTTCACCAGACTCTCTTCTCCTCTGATCAGTATTCTTAGTGTTGTTGCTGCTCACCAAGTTATCAATCAATACCTTGGCCTGTTCAAGAGTCTTTGTGTTGAAATTTCTATTGCTGGTAGCATCCAACGCAGATTGGTACCAAAGATCCACACCTCTGAAGAAAATGCCCATCAGCTGAACTTCAGAGAATCCGTGATGAGGGCAGTATCGTTGGTACATCTTAAACCTCACCCAGGCAGATTTAAGAGGCTCTCTAGGTCCCTGAGTGAATTTCAGAAGATCATGTCTGAGCTGATCAGAGCGAGCATCATCATAGAAATGCCTCAAGAACTCTCTCTTCACTGCATCCCAAGTATTTAGCTTCCCAAGTGGAAGTTTCTTGAGCCAAGCTGCAGCCTCTCCAGTGAGAGAATATGGGAAGAGTTTGAGATGTAGAAAGTCATAATCCACTCCATTGTGCTTCATCTCAGTGACAAAAGCTTCAAAATCCTCTATATGATCCATTGGCTGCTCATGAGGATGGCCATGGAAAGGATGCTGCCTCACCAGTGCATAGTAAGCATTCTTAAGCTCGAACTCATTCCTTTTGAAAGGAGGAGGCACAATCGCAGACCTGTTGGCAGAGAACTCATCAGGCCTGTTGTAGTCAGCAAGAGTCCTCTCATCTGGAGGATTAGGTGGCGGATTAGCAAGTTGTTGCTCAGGTTCAAGGATCACATTTCCTTGAGCATCAATTCTTTTTCCCTGAGCATTGTAGGGATTGTTCTGCGGGTCTCTCAGAACACCTTCAGCATCTTGAATCAAAATCAATTGATTCATCATCCTTGAAGTTTTCTGGGCCTTTCTGTTTGTCCTCTCAAGTCTAGCAAGCTCCTCAAGTCTGAGGTTCAAAAATTTATCGTCCAGGTTGCTTCTGGTGTGACGACTTGGCATAAACTAAACTCAAAAGCTGGTCTCGAGCTCGATGTCGATCGACACTGATGGATGTCGGTCGACAATAAACGCGTCTGTCGATTCCTGTAGCAAAAAAAAAAAAAAACCGAGAGGAATCAATAACCAAAACAAAAGAAAAACAACTTAGTCTAAATTCTAGAACAAAATCTATTGGCGAACTCAAATGAGTCCCCAACAACGGCGCCAAAAACTTGATAGGTCAAGAAATATCCCTATTCTACTGCAAGTGCACAGTTATGCGGTTGTAGTATATAGAGTATCGTATCCACAAGGACTCAAGTTTCACGCAATAGATTATATGCTTTCAAACTTAGCTAAATCAATCAAGAGAAAATAGAAGACAATGCAAGTAAATTAAAGGTTTGTTTCGATGGGAGAAAAACGCTAGACTCAGGGTGTTCTCAGAAAATCATGCAAGTTCTTAAGTCCACAATTCTCCTAGACCAAATCTCTTTGCATCTAATAAAATTGCTCACACTAAGTATGTTCAGATTATAATTCACACTCTCGTGCCAGATTAACAATCTAAGATCTAAACCCTAAATGATCAGTTCAGAATTCAGTATTAATCTCAACTTAGGTGATGAACAGATATATTTAGAATCCTTTTTATTCAATGATCTAACAAAGCATGAAATCCCTATGAGGATCCCTAAATCTAACAAAGGTTACTACTCAGACATGAACAACACATGAATGAATAGAAAGCAAGACTGAATAGATAAAAACAGGGGTTCAAAATCCTTTTCTTAAAGGTTACAAGTAGCAAGAATCATCCCCAAGCTAAAATCTCTCAGTCTCTAGAACAAAGCAAGAACAAAGAGCAAGATATGATAAAACTCTCAAAAACCTAATTAAAGGCTAACACGTTCTGGGGCTAATTAGAATTAGGAAAACATCTGGGGCAACTTTGCAATTCTTTAAAAGATGTTTTCAACCGGCGCATAAGTGTCTGTCGTCCTCAGTGTCGACCGACACTAAGGTGAGTATCGGTCGACATCACCTCGTAGTCAAGACTCTCACTTCGGCTCGTTGCACAAATCACCAGAAAAGTCCAAAACTCCGCTCTTCGCTCCAAACGCAAGGTTACCTGTAAAAGACTCGATAGACTTGAAAAGAGTCAATATACACAATTATATCATGGTTGAAAACCTAGAAAACCCATGATATATCACCTGGCCCGAAGCCCACACACTCCCGAACACCTATGGGCCCGAACACCCCACACGTGCCTTACGCACACTCCAGAGTTCTCGTCACACCCTCCCCGATGATGAGGATGCGTACCATTCCCGTTATACGCGCCCTACACGCAAAGCCCTAGCACACAGCTACTCACGCATATCCATCACGCACAGTCAACGTTTTCGGTTTAAGCGATAACCTAGCGGTTCTACGTTCCAGCAGTCAATCACATCAAGCGATTTTACTATCCTACGCTACCTAGGAAAGACGACATTAACGAAGGACTATCGTCCGGAATTGAATGAGATAAGCAAGGGTCAAGACCAATCCTCACCTTGGCCAAAGAAGCAAACGGACTTCATAACTAGAAAAGGACGTAAAAACAAGTAGATTAGGCTTTCGTTACGCTTGAATCGGATTAAATACGAGCAAGTTATGGCTACTTGAAGTTGGTTGACTAAAAGTCAACGGTCAGGTCAAAGTCAACCGGTCAATCCAGTCAAGCCAGACCTAGACCCAAACCTAGACTAAACCGGGCCCAATCCATCACCAGCCCAATTGCTCTAAACCGATCCTAAACCAAACTAAACCGGAACTTGATTTGAAATTAAACCAAACCGGAAATTAAAATTGAAAACCGGAAATTGAAATCGAGCCGAACCAAACCGACCGGTCAGACCATGTCAACCCGAACCGGCCGCGGTGGATTCTCGTTCCGGGCGGTGGCGACGGCGGCTCCGGCGGCGCATGGTGGCGGCGCGTCGACAGCGCGTGGGCAAACCGGCCGAATTTCTCCTGGAGATTGCGGGCGTGTCCAGAGGCCTATGGAGGAGCGGTTGACGGATACGGCTTCGTCTCGTCGAGCTGAACACGCTGGTGGTCTCGAATTTCTTAGATTCATCGCAGATAAAAAGGTACGAAGATTTTAGTGCTCGGGTTGAGGAAATTCAGATCTGAAAAAGGGCTTACCGGATTACTTTAGGCTGTAGACGATGGAGGAGCACTAGATCTGATCTCTGGAGGCGATGGGTGCGACAGTGGAGAGGTAGAGCTTCGCCGTGATCTCTTTTCTTTTGATTTTCTCAAAGTGAAGACTCCTATTTATAATGAGGAGATTAGGGTTTTCAGAAAAAGAAAAAAAAAAAATAGGCTTTGAACTGCATTTTTCTTCTTTTCTTTAAAAAATTTAAAATGAGCCGGATTCGGACCATTACATATATAAATAATGGTGTTCGAGTAACAGGTGAAAGCTTCATCCTATTTTGGCAAATATACTAAGAATATAATTTGTGCAATTCATTGTTTACATATTTAAAATGCTTATAAGACGAACTAAAAAATGTGTAAAAGTACAACTTATTATTTCTTAATGCCAAGAATCTTCGGTGGCATTTAAATGTAGGGTGAATTGTCTGTATTGTATTTTTTATTTTATTGTGCATTTTAGTACTTTTTAATTTTTTTTTATTACAATTTTGTATCTTTAACGAACTTATTATGTAGCTGTTGGACCATTTTACTCCTTTTTGTGGATAGGCGTTGCAATTTTCCTTCTATTCATCGATTTTTTATTATTATTTTTTTCTTTTCTTTCTCTTTATTTTCTCTTTTACTTTAAATTTCTTTTCACCCCTTATTTTTTTGACGGTGGATACGATGGCGGAGTTACGGTTTCGACCATATAAACTTTTGGAATGAAGATATAATCGGACGATATACCGGAATTCAAAAAAAGAATCCGGGCTTAAAACGAAATTTTTGAATTGACAGTTAGACTATGTGTCCACAATATTGGCAATCTGCTGACACTGCTGCGATCATATCACATGCAAGTTGCTTACCATGAATAAAAGGTGGTGAGCAAAAAATGTTGATTTTGGATGGATAGGGGTCCACACATATTTTGAATCCAAAGATTCACAATAATGTAAACTTTTGACCACCTTATGTTCATCAAAAATCTCTAGCATGTGATGTTATCGTGGTAGTATCCACGAATAGTCGATACATAGTAGAACTCTTGACCACATTATGTTCAACAGAAGCGTCTAGCATGTGATATAATCGTGGTAGTATCTCTTGACCACCTTTTGTTCATCAGATCGTCCATCATGTGATATAACCGTGGTAGTGTCCACGAATAGTCGATACATAATAAACACAAAACCGTCTAGCATATGATGTCATCGTGGTAGTGTCCACGAATAGTCGATACATAGTAGAACTCTTGACCACATTATGTTTATCAGAAGTGTCTATCATGTGATATAATCGTGGTAGTGTCTCTTGACCACCTTTTGTTCATCAGATCGTCTAGCATATGATATAACCGTGGTAGTGTCCACGAATAGTCGATACATAGTAAACACAATTTTTAATGTTTTCTATCGTACTTTGTGTCCACAGATTCACAATCATGTGAACTCTTGACCACCTTATGTTCATCAGAAGCGTCTAGCATGTGATATAATTGTGGTAGTGTCCACGAATAGTCGATACATGGTAGAACTCTTGACCACATTCTGTTCATCAGAAGCGTCTAACATGTGATATAATCGTGGCAGTGTCCACGAATAGTCGATACATAGTAAACACACAATTTTTAATATTTTTTATCGTACTTTGTGTCTACATATTCACAATCATGTGAACTCTTGACCACCTTCTGTTCGTTGGAAACGTTGGTAGAGCTCTTGGCCACCTTCTGTTCATCAGAAGCGTCTAAAATGTGATGTTCGTGGTAGTGTCCAGGAATAGTCAATACATAGTAGAATTCTTGACCGTCTTTTATTCACGAATAGTCGATACATAGTAAGTGCCTTGCATGTTATATGATTTTGGTAGTATCCACAGGTAGCCGATATTGTGGACACATAGTCTAACTGTCCATTCGAGATTTTCTTATTAAGCCCAAATTTTTTTTTTTGAATTCCGATACATCGTCCGATTATATCTTCATTTTGAAGGTTTACATGGCCGGAAACCTCAATTCTGTTATCGTATCCACCGTCAAAAAATTGAGGGGTGAAAAGTAAATGAAAAGGAAGAAAGAGAAGGAGAAAAAAAAAGTATAGGTAGACGGGAACAGTGTCCTATACGTGTTCATCGTTGACTGTTTTTACATATGAAAGTAATGTGGTTTTTAGTCGATGGACCCTATAAAAAAAGATACAATATTATAACTAAATATGAAAAGATATAAAAATGTTATAAAAATATAAAAAGATATATCATGTGCAATATTTCCAATTACCAATTCAAAGCAATCCAGTGGTTATTTACTTACCTTTCCAGCATAACAATACAGCCGCCACGAGAAATCCAAACTTATGAAGGTAGTCAACAATTTGCTGAACCAACCATCACAGGATTGATAACCTCGAAGAAAAAACATAGTTAATTCACAACTTTCTTAATTATAATTTGGTTATTAACTGAAAAGTTGTCAAGATGCTAATAGCAAAAATACAAATAATAGAAAGAAAATTAGATCCGTATGTAGACTCTCAATACGCACATTACAAAAATAAATGGATATGAAAATCTTTTACATTCTCCCTAGCATATTGATTCAACAAAACTGTCTTCAACGGTTAAACCCATATTCTTTTTGCTCAAGTTCATCACACTCTTCAGAGTAGCACCGCCTCCGTCTATTGCAACATTAAAGGCTTTACATCTTAATTAGAGACCACATAAAACGCTTTCTTGTAGATTAATTTGTTTTTCTCTTACCTATTAAAACATGAGACCAATATAAAAATAACTTTAGTCCTACGTGTTATTTACAACATATGGCATTATTTTTTAATTTTTCATTAAAGTTAAAATTGTCAAATCAGTTATATTTCATTTATTCATAATATCTTCTAATATCTTTTGTTTTCTTTTTTTCTACTCTAATCAAATCTAATAAAAATCCTTTTCAAATCTTTAAATATAAATATAAATTCGTAATATATTATTAAAATATTATTATACATTAATATAAACTAAATTTTAAATTAAAAAATAAAATCATATGATATTTATATATAACCATAAATAAACTATTATTTCAATTAATAAATATAACTATTTTTTATAAAATATAGTAATTTAAAAAAAAATCTATAACTAAGTTTGTATGGTTGTTCCTTCAAAAAAATTTTTAAAATATTTATTTGATATGAAAAAATCTTTATGAATTACTCTATTATTATTTTATGAATATTTAATTATAATTATTTAAATAAATTCTTTTATATAAAATTAAATATTGGATAAAACAAATAGTACAATCAATAATATATTTAGAACTTTCGAATTTATATCCAAAAATATATTTTTATATAAAATATATGAATATCAATTGTTTAAAACATAAATTCAAAATATTTAAAAAATATTTGAAACAATAATAACAATAAAATCCAAAGTAAAAAAAAAACACATCTAAACCATATTATTTAAAATTTAAAATAATATTATATTATTCATTAAACCAAATAATGAATTTCTAATATAATAAAACTGGTTAATTGTAAAATTTTATTAAAATATATAATTTTAAATATAAAATAATCATGTTTAGTTTAATATTTATTTTAAGTATATATATACTACTTGATACAATCTCACATAATAACCGAAATAAAAATATTAATTATACAACAAATAATCATTATTCTTTAAAGTAATTTCGTTAATAATTTTGATTCAAATATAAAGTTTAAAATCCTAATTATAAAATCAAGATAAAATCTAATTTACTAAAATCTAAACTCGGAATATTTTATTTATAATAAAAAAACAATGAAATCCAAATAAAAATAGTAAAATTCAAATCAATATATAAGATTTAAACTTTTAAAATCAAAATTAAACAATTTTAATAAATTTATAATATTATAAATTGATAAAATCGGAAGACTATTTCAAAAATATATATTTTAAATATAAAAATTTAAATATAAACAAAATATCCGAGTTAGGGATAGAATAGACATCACATTACTTATTTGAAACCCAATCAATATTAGCCCAAAAATATTAGTATTAATTATATAATATAACAAATTATTTTATGCTTTAGCAAGATTTTGTGATTAAAATATAAGATTCAAAGTCTTAAGTAATTTTCGACCAAAAAAAAAAGTCTAGTATAAAACCAGATATAAAAACCCAATTTAGATTTAATGTCAATGTGAAAGTAATTGAAACCAAAATCAGAAAAACCAAATAAATCTATAAGCAAAAAAAAAAAAATTAAACACAAATCAAATATATAAACCATAACATTTAAAAATTTAAAATCTACAAAAATAATATTTTTTAAAATATATAAAACAATGTTTAGGTTTATAATAAAGTATTAAAAACAAATAAAACAAAATCAAATGTTGTCCAAAACTGATTCGAATACAAAATCAAAAAGAACCAGTTCCGTTAGACATCTAAAATTAAAACAAAAAATAATAATTTAACTACTATGGGGTTGAATGAGAAGTGTGGTTTGGTTTTCCGCATAGGGTGTTTACAAATAAGTCACCATTCATGATAAAAATTGAGTGTGTATATTTAGTTATTAAAGTAATATTTAAAAAAAAAATCCATATGCGGTTAGCAATACACTGTCCCGCTAGGAACAGTATAAACGCATCAGAGCATGTTTAGTGAGGGTTCTTAGAGGGGGTTCTTAGGAAAATAATAATATAAAAATAAAAAGTTTGAGAGAGAAGGAGAAAAGGGTTCTTATTTTAGGACTTTTTAGAACCCAGGTTCGCCACGTGGCGCGACCCGGTTGGTTAATTTTTTTTTGTTTGACTTTTTTTTTCCTACAGCTAAAAAAAAACATTAAAATATTAACTTAACAACCCCAAAGGGGGGGGTTCACGGCTAATCATGCTCTCACAATTGATGTGTAATTGGTGTGTAGTCTTGTTTTTATTTTTTATATTCATTTTCCCAAAATATTTGAAAACTTTAGCTTTGTTATCTAAGTTCGATTCAATACCTATTTTATTAGGTTCAGTATTAAATTCGGTGTACAGAAATATATAATTAAGATAAAACGTATTTGATAGAACAAGAAATGAATATTTGGTTTAGTTTGGTAAAATTTGAAAAACCCAAAATAACTGAAATCCAAATCGCATCGAATTGTATTGTATTTCTTTTTCCGGTCCAATTTTTTCCGAAAAACGAATAACCGACAAAAACAATTAAAAAAAAATCGATAAACCAAAATTTCAGCCCCGATGAAAACTGTACTTTCGCATGGATGAGTAAAGATATTAAAATAGTTTGATTATTGTCTACATTAGGAACCAACTACTAATAATAAAATTAAAAAGCACCGAAAACTAGCATTTTCTTATTTTATTATATATCATAGTAATTAATCAAATAGCAAATAATTTTAATTTATAATTTTTTTTATATTTTTCGTCTATTTGAGTTTCTAGAATATTAATCTATTTAATTTTAAAATAATATATATTTTTTAAATAATGTTTATTTTAAATATAAAATAGTATAGTAATTCTACATTCAATACCATAGGTTATAATAATATTTATGTTGTTTTGTAAAATAATTAATTTAAGTTTTTAATAAATCTTTTTTATTTAAACATTTACCTTAAAATGTGTCCCGCATCACTTTTGTCATTTTACCATTCATACATTTATTTTGTACTGCATACTGCGTTTTTTCACCATTCAAATAGTTTTGTGTACCGCTTATTCCGCAGTAACCGTACTTGTTCCGCATAATGTGTTTCTTCTGTACAAACCGTACTTGAACCGTACCGCTCTTCTATTCCGCTTATCCCGCACCGCCTGATCCGCTACCACCATTCGGAGCCTATATATCAAAGCGAAAATTTTTCTAAGCATAAATAAAAAAATAATAATAATTTTTAATTTTATAACAAAATGAAAAACATCCACGCTAAGCGCGGATAAGACTCTAGTTCAGTGTACCAATGAATCTTGCACTACTTTTTGTGTTAAATTGCATGGATAGATCCCGCCATCATAAAAGTATGTTATAATAGTCTAACCAGAAAAATAATAAAATAAATGATTTATTTCCATAAAGGAAGACAAAATGATAGAGTGGAAACGAGAATCATTGTTCATTTTCTTATATTGCAACAGAACAACTTAAACATGAACAACATTACCGACTTTTTGTTTTTATGAGATTTCGACCGAGTCAAAGAGAGTTAGAGTTGGGATCAAATGGTCCCAACAACAAGTAAAATGAGATTAAGGTGTGTAAGATCTCAATTCTGCATATCCGAAGATAGCAAAAATTTTAGGGTTTAAATTATGAATTTTTCAAAGTCTCTTAACCTAGCTCGGCGGAAATGATGAGATTAGGGCAAAATTGGCGTTCCGGTGAATCAGAATAAATGGAATTAGGTTTTATAGCTGAACCTTGTAAAAAGCTGCCTACGTAACCTTCGGAAAGGGATCAAGCCATTCATAGTTCCTTAAAAGAGTTCGTCGAATGACGATATGGTGAAAGAGTTAAGTCGTCTCTCAGCGACTTATTGTATTATGTGTGTTTCGATCTCCTTTAGCCTGAATATCCTCATTCTCTCATGGAGGTTTAGGCCGACTTTCGGAGTCGTTTGTATATCGATCTTCTTTAGTCTGAATACCCTCATCCTCTCATGTAGAGGTTTAGGTCGGCTTCGGAGTTCTCTGTATCTTATGATATTCAATGTTCCCTCCCTTAGCCTGAATGCCCTCCTTCTCTTATATAGAGTTTTAGGCCGGCATAAAAAGTCATATTTCTTTAAAAGAAATATATATTTTCCTTTTGTGATTATCTTCGAAAATTGCCATTTATCTTCATCGACATAGTAATTATCTATAATAAATGCCTTCTATTTCGGGCCGATCTTATTATATGAATGGACCATTTTGAGGGATGCTAAAACCGACTCCAACAATAAGTCCCCCCCCCCAAGTCGGCGATTCGAGCGTTTGGCGTGATGATCGGTGATAGAAAACATTTCGGTTCATGAAGTATAAAAGATCGGCATGAATCTCCGGTATTCCTTTGAATGTTGTCGTGGAAGAATAATCTTTTCCGTAGTTAAGTTAATCGGACCGTTCTGACGATTAAAACGTAGATCTGCGTTGAACTGCTTTATTTCAGGGCTTACGCTCCACCGGATTTATAATTGCGAGGCTTATGCGTGCTCGGCTTATTCGTTCTAGGGACAGTGCGAATATGCAAGGCTTAAGTGCTCGACTTATTTTTTATCGCCCACCTCAAAGAACATACGGGTACGACCCAGTTTTTCAGTGCGAGACGGATCTCGGCTTTTCCTTACCGCGATGTGCACCTCGCGTGCAAGGAAGACCACACTTCTGGCCAGGGAGCATGATGCTAGTGCGAGTCTTTGCTCGGCTTTCTGCGAGCTCCTACACCCGACTTTTGTGAACTAAGAAGTTCGGCTTTCTGCGAGCTCCTACACCCGACTTTTGCGAACTAAGAAGTTCGGCTTTCTGCGAGTTCTTAGACCCGTCTTTTGCGAACTAAGAAGTTTGGCTTTCTGCGAGTTCTTAGACCCGTCTTTTGCGAACTAAGGAGTTCGGCTTTCTGCGAGTTCCTAGACCCGTCTTTTGCGAACTAAGGAATTCGGCTTTCTGCGAGTTTTTAACTCGGCTTTGATTTGCGAGTGAAAACTCGGCTTAAGTTAAATATAGAGTTCAATTCGGCACAAGTTTAAACAGAGGATAATAACTCGGCGTAATTTAACTCGACATAAAATTAATTAATTTGAATAGAATAATAAAAATAAAATTCTTACTTCGCGAGGTCATGTATAAAGTGGTCGATTAGTGATTACGAGAGTCATGGTATTCTCCTTGATGCTTTCGTAAGCCTGATGCAACTTGGATATAGTATTTAAATAATAATGGGATCACTTACTTACGATATGTTAGTCCGACGAGTTGATGTTCATGTGAATCTTTGAACATGGTCGATGGGCTGATGTCACAACATGTCAGAGAGCGAGGTGGTCATATTTTTAGTATAATGACGAGCTGACGTGGTCTTTAGAGATCAAATGAATTGTCTTGGGCTGCTAATTAATTGATTCAGGCCCATGTGCTACTTTCTTTTGTTATGACTGCGACGAGCACAAACTTTATGGCGAATATTAGCAATAACTAAGTCATAGCTAGTTAGGGAATACTTATTTTGGTTGATAGCGACGATCGAGGACGATGATTGTTGATGAGCGAACACATGTCACGTTGTCTCCTGAAAAGCCAGCCGGATTGGATCTCTCAATGTTGAGCTGATGAAGACGAGGCGAGGACGACGAGATGACGATGACGACGAGCTAACTAATACCGGCTTTGGACGGCGAGCCGATGTGGTTGTTGAGCTCGGCTCTGTTGGCGATGGATGCCACTGATGTTGATAAGCTCCGCCCGTATGCATGTTTTGAGTAATTTCTTGCTCAGGAAGAAGCTGTGTGCATGGCTTTCCTTTGCCGTGGTATTTTTATGCTTATTCTTCTTAATAGCAATGCAGTCCGAGGTCTTTCCTTTCTGGCTCTGAGCTGTGAAGGGTCGGGAAACGGCCTTTCAAGTTTTCCTCGATCTCCCATCCCATTGTCATGAGACGTTTAAGGTCAACTGATAGCGAGAAGCAACACGTCGGGTACGTCTGTATCTCGACAGAAAAAAGAGGTCATCAATTAGATTTAAACAAGGTCTCAAATCAAACCATAAAATACCAAGGAGCTAAGACGGTGATTTATTGAACTTATGATTTTGTTGGTTCATAGAAGTATTATATATATTCATGTGTATAATAATAATGAACAACACTTTTAAAGAAAATGGTGTACGGCATGTGATTTTAGCATGTGCAATCCTCCTTTCAAAAAAGAAATCATGTAAACGAGATGATGGTATTATGTTACTTATCTGAATGATTGTTCTCAGATCTGATACGGCGTGAGTCATCAGGCTGCTAGGAAACGAGCTCTACGAGAGACGTTGAGAGACAAATGTGTCTTGTTGTGACGTTCTTTGTCTTTCGACGAAGCCGTGACTCTTGACTTCTTGAGTGATTGGAGCATGATAACGAAATCGGCGCGGTCTTTTGACTGGTGCATAAGAGTGTGCACGGTCTTTGCTTCCGATTTGAGATAGTTATTTTTTTGCTTCTTTGTTGTAAAAGGAAGCCGAGATCGTGACATGACTGTTATGATGAAGTGATTGTTAGAAGTCTTCGGCACGTTGAGTATGTGGGGCGATAGACCGTTGTTGTCGATCGAGTGATGCCGATGCATATGGTTCCATGGTTGATGAACGTTTTCATGTTTTGAAGGAAATTCTAGCAGATCCTAATCCAATTAGGCAATCCTGGTCTGAATTCCAAGCCTAGGATCTAGGGTTCATGTAATTGAATCATTGGGATCTCAGTATTACCTGGTGATTAGCAGCGGAAGATTTGCAGATAATCGAGATCTAAAGCGCCTCAAATGCTGCGCCTCTACTGGTATCCACACGCACACAAACTGAACAGCAGGGATGCTAGTGCCTATAGAGATCCAATCTCTTCAGAGGTTTCTATTCAAGTTCTGGTGGCTGTGAATTAGGTTAGAAATCAGTTTAGGTCGACCATATATCTTATATATGTCGACTTAAACCATAACGGAATTAACCAACGATTAAACCGAATTAATCTGATTAATCCACGAGTTGCATCGATCGACACTGCCCCAGAATATTGATATCGAATGCATATCAAAATATGCATTCACTAGATCATTACATTAATGATCAACCTCGTCTTTAACGTCCAGTTTTCTTAGGTGTGTGACCCTGTAGGATCATATAACACTAGCAATGAGTTCTCAACTCATTGATCATAAGTGGCTTCTAGCAAAGCGTTATGACTACCTAGTGTTATGTGATTGTCTCATCTCGACTATACGACTTTCACTTAGAGCAAGTACAATAGATTTCAGGACATTCCCAACATGTTTGTCACATAAGATGATTACTGATATGATGACGAGCTCGGGCCGGACGTGAGCTGACGATCTCTAATTGTGAATCTGTGAGTCTGCGGGCTCAAGATTGATTGCGTAAGAACTTCAGACGGATAGAGGAAGACGAACTCAACGAGCTATGAGCTCGAGTATTCATGATCTGATGAGCTCGTAAGGGATGTTGGTGAGGAGCTTTTGAGTTGATGAGCACGTGCTATTGGCGAGTTCAATATTGTTGTCGTCGGCTATATCTGCAATACTCGAGACAGTATTTGACGATGACGTTTTAACCTAAGCAGTAATTCTCATAAGCATATTGTAAAGCATGTACAGCAACTATTCTTTGAAAGTGCAGGTGAGGCAGTAGAAAAAGCAGAAAGTAAGACACACAAAGTTTGTTAACGGGGTTCGGTTTTTCCTACTCCCCGGGACCTCGTCCAGACTTCGAATTCACTTGAATAGAAAGTAATCCCACCAATTACAGACGAATAGAACAAACCCTATTAATCTATCGCTCTACCCAATACAAGAATTCTTCAGGATCAAACACCTGAGCTAAGCTCCCCTAGAACCTAGACTTTTCCCAAAGATACAAAAGCCCTCTTGAGTTTTTATTCTCTCAGCTCTTGCATCTTCATAAGGCCACGCCTCTCCTCTTTATATAGGCTAAACTTGCTCCTCAAGTTTACCTAAATAAAGATATAGCAAATATCCTTTTTGTTTTGATATTTCCTATTTCACCTTTACGTAACTTTTCCTTTTTTTCTTGAAACTTATTCAAAGAATAAGTAAACAACTCCAAGCTGCAATCTTCACTCCAAGATCTTCATCCAGCTCAGCACACAACTAATAAACCGAATCACATCATAAAGATTCGTTCATATCTCAATAATCAAACATACTCACGTCATGAGTCACGTCTTGTACTACCACTTGTACTACGCCGTGACTGACACATCAAATACCTCTTCAATCTCCCCCTTTTGACTATGTATGTGATCTCAACAACCCTAGCATCAAAGGCTTCGTCACTAGCAACATCCAACATCATCAAAACTAGCAACACCAATCTCCCCTTACTTGAGTCACATCATGGTCAAAAACTAACACATGAACCGTCCTGCACCATCTCCGAAGTGATTAACTTTCTTCCTCCAAATCTTCATGACCCTTGTGCCTCCATGAGTAGTTCTTTGAACATGTCCTTTCCCTTCACAATGACAACATATAGGACCATGAAATCTCACTCCATGAGCTTGCTCCATTCTTTTCTTCTCCTTCAATAACTTGAAGCATCTTGGCCTAATATGTCCAACACCTCCACAATGGTGACAAACAGGACGCCAAATTTGTTTAGGTTGCACTCTTCACTTCTGGGGTTTTCCTTGTTGCAGTTGCTGTAGCAGTTCTTGTACCAGCTCTCGTACCAGTTGCCGTACCAGTCGACGTACCAGTTGCAGACTTCATAACAGTGACAGTCTTTGTAGCAGCTATTGATGCAACATCCATCTTTCCACCAGACACAAAAGCACTATCAGCTTTTGAAGATTCTCCATTGAATCCAAGACCACATCGATCACTTTTGCCAATGGTGAGAAGATGATCCAACTTCTTTGTGCCATTATTCAGCATCCTCACACCTTTTTGAGTCTCTTCAAGTTGAGCTTTGGCTTGCTGTGTTTATTCTTCTTTCTCTGTTGCATACTTTCGTACCTCAGCAACTTGAGCTTCTAACTTGACTTTCTCCTTAGTCAATGCTGAATTCTCCTCAACCAGCTTACACCAATGCTCATACAAGGCTTTATAGTTCTCATCAAAATCATCATCATCACTTCCAGGATCACTTTCATCCTTGTCACTATCAATTGCACACCCTGTTGCAGACGCTGACACAGGTTCCGTCGCAGACGCTGATGCAGACCCTGTTGCAGATTTCGTAGCTTCAAACATGTTCTCCAATGTTTTCCATGCCGTTTGAGCTGACACACATTGACAAATCAACTCGAAATAACTTGCATCAATTGCATTATAAATCACAGTCTTAGTCTTAGAATTGAAACTTGATGCCCTCTTCTCTTCAGCACTCCATTGATCTCTTGGCATAAGAACTTCAACTCCTTTATCATTAATCATCACATGGGGATTCCAACCATTCTCAATCGAATTCCAACAATCCTCATCCAGACCACTAATGAAAGCTTGCATACGAACCTTCCAATATCCATAATTTGAAGAATCAAGCTGTGGTGGTCTGGTCATAGACGTTCCTTCTTTGTGAGACTCCATCGAACCGAAGTCTGTGCTACTTCCTGAGCTACCTTCTGATCCTCACCTTAGATCTGCTCGAAACAAGACTGAATCTCTATCAAGCACCCGCTCTGATACCAATTAAAAGTGCAGGTGAGGCAGTATAAAAAGCAGAAAGTAAAACACACAAAGTTTGTTAACGGGGTTCGGTTTTTCCTACTCCCCGGGACCTCGTCCAGACTTCGAATTCACTTGAATAGAAAGTAATCCCACCAATTACAGACAAATAGAACAAACCCTATTGATCTATCGCTCTACCCAATACAAGAATTCTTCAGGATCAAACACCTGAGCTAAGCTCCCCTAGAACCTAGACTTTTCCCAAAGATACAAAAGCCCTCTTGAGTTTTTATTCTCTCAGCTCTTGCATCTTCATAAGGCCACGCCTCTCCTCTTTATATAGGCTAAACTTGCTCCTCAAGTTTACCTAAATAAAGATATAGCAAATATCCTTTTTGTTTTGATATTTCCTATTTCACCTTTATGTAACTTTTCCTTTTTTTCTTGAAACTTATTCAAAGAATAAGTAAACAACTCCAAGCTGCAATCTTCACTCCAAGATCTTCATCCAGCTCAGCACACAACCAATAAACCGAATCACATCATAAAGATTCGTTCATATCTCAATAATCAAACATACTCACGTCATGAGTCACGTCTTGTACTACCACTTGTACTACGCCGTGACTGACACATCAATACCTCTTCATTCTTGACCGACAGAAGCAATCTTTGACAAAAACAAGCCGAGTTATTTTCTTATTAATGGTTTTAAATCAACGATTTTAACATGATTTTTAGGTTTTAAAATGAAAACGGCCAGTGTTATATTGATGTAGCATGATAGTCGAATTTAAATAATAAGAAATTAAAGTGATTGATTATTTGAGTTTTGATACTTATCTTTGATAGTTGGGGAGATCGGACTTTTGTTGCTCAAAGACGTTGTCAATAGAGAGACGTCGTCAAAGATCCACTTTGAGCGTCTTGAAGGAATAGGCTTAAGAATTCCTTCAGAAAAGATTGAGAAAAACATGATTGTATGACTTGAACTAGGACAATAATATTTAATTTGTAATTAAAAAGTATATCGACTCCAGATAAGTGTGTCGAAGATCAAGTAATTATGAGAGAGATATGATAACAACAAAAAATATGGTTTTGAATGATATATTTAAATATGACGCCGATAGAGAACTTAGCTTTTGTATGGGAAGGATTGTCGTTTTAGAGAAGACGGCGGATACGTCACGCTTAGTGTTTTTATGATGTTCTCGTGGTGTGAGCCGATGTCTCAGTCATCGTCAAGCGCGGTGTATAAAAGATTTTTGAAAAAATCCCCACAGTCGGCGCCAATTGTAAGATCTCAATTCTGCATATCTGAAGATAGCAAGAATTTTAGGGTTTAAATTAGGGATTCTTTAAAGTCTCTTAACCTAGCTCGGCGGAGATGATGAGATTAGGGCAAAATTGGCGTTCCGGTGAATCGGAATAAAGGGAATTATGTTTTATAGCTGAACCTTGTAAAAAGCTGCCTACGTGCCCTTCGGAAAGGGATCAAGCCATTCGTAGTTCCTTAAAAGATTTCGTCGAATGACGATATGGTGAAAGAGTTAAGTCGTCTCTCAGCGACTTATTGTATTATGTGTGTTTCGATCTCCTTTAGCCTGAATACCCTCATTCTCTCATGGAGGTTTAGGCCGACTTTCGGAGTCGTTTGTATATCGATCTCCTTTAGTCTGAATACCCTCATCCTCTCATGTAGAGGTTTAGGTCGGCTTCGGATTTCTCTGTATCTTATGATATTCGATGTTCCCTCCCTTAGCCTGAATGCCCTCCTTCTCTTATATAGAGTTTTAGGCCGGCATAAAAAGTCATATTTCTTAAAAAGAAATATATATTTTCCTTTTGTGATTATCTTCGAAGATTGCCATTTATCTTCATCGACATAGTAATTATCCATAATAAATGCCTTCTATTTCGGGCTGATCTTATTATATAAATGGGCCATTTTGAGGGATGCTAAAACCGACTCCAACAAGGTGGGTCGAAAACTTTCTGATATTAATAACTACGCTGATGCCGAACAATGAACATAATGAATGAGATGGGAGGTCGTCGATGGACGAGTTCCCTAAAAATTCCTTGGACACGTCGTTTTATAAGAGTAGCCCGGAGCTTTAGCAAATTACAAGATCCCAATAAATGAACAGAGAAGGGTCTGTTTATAGTAAAAGTGGTCAAACTTCATATTGGATTGTTGACTCCTTAGTAAGCTTATGTCTTTGGGCTGAAACGTTTTTGATGAGGTGACATATTTTGATGGGTTTATGGATAGGGTTCTAAACCCATATCCAACAATTAGTCTCCCACTGTTCGTCCATCTTCGGCCCTAGTCGATGTCGGTGAATTTTTTTGAGTATTTAAGTCGGGTAGAAATTTGTCGGGTTATCTGGCTCGTTGAGCGCTGTTTGGACCGTTGAACTTCTTTCGCGGCTTGAGGATCGAAGAGACGCCTATTGAAAAGTCGCGCCGTTTTTGTTTTCTCGATAACTGCTCCTTTGTTTCTCTACAAAAACCCTCCTTTGCTTTATTTTTCACAGGTGTTTCTTTTCCCTTTTAACTTTTGTCTCGCTTTCTTTCTCGCCGAGCGGATTTCCCTTTCTTGGTTTGGTCCGTACTATAATGATTTACGCTGTCGTTTGTCGTATGGGCCTTGGAATTTTGTCTTGTTGGGTAGGTTGCTTTTGTCTTGTCGTCTGCATATTCATCTGCATGTTGCTTTTGGATAGGTTTGTTTTCATGGTTCCTGATTTATTCCTTTCTTCTCTTCAAATTCTGCAAGTCGTTTGGTATTTTGAGTAGTTCTATTGTGCGCGGTGTCCTGAGCTTTGAAGATGCTAGGTGATGTTTCTCCTTTGTGGATTGATGAGTGATTGGTTATTGTTCTTTCATTTTTTTTCTGATTAGATTATGGTAATTCGATTTTGGAAGATGGGTCGAGTGAAAATCGAGATGCCAGATTATGTCCCTAATAATCCGCCAATAGTTATCCTTGAGTAAGATACGAGTATGGCACGGTCGGGCGAGCAAACAGTTGACGGGTCAACTTCTTCTAAAAGGGCTGAAGAAGAACATGAGGTTGTTGTGAAGGAAGCCGAGGAAAACCGGGAAGGTGCCGTGGAAGAGAAAGAGGACGATGGAGCCGAAGTGATCATGATGACAAATTTGTTTTTGTTGACGTAACTTTGTCTAAGGAAGAGAACGTGAATCCGAAGATCAAAGGAGATACCCATCAACCGGAGAAGAAAAGACGTAGGTCGAAGTTGAAAGATATGTCGTGGTAGCTCGGATTTTACCATGGATGAACTGGCCCTCGTGGAAAGGAGGATTGATAAGCGAGTTCAGACTGTTATCAATCATGTTGTGTATAGACGGACGAAAAGGCTGTTGGAGGGTCGCGGCTCTAAACCGGTGGATTTTTCTTTCAGGTATTGTTACAAAGGGACGAATTCGCTGGTTAATGATAGGCTTTATTGTATGAAATTTTCCAGCAATTAAGTTTGGAGCCTCCTCGTGGTATAGCTCCTGTTGACGGGATGCATAAAACGCCTCTTCAGTAAGACATGAGTCAACATTTTGCGATGGTAAGTGTCCCGCTTATTGATTTTGAGGGTGTTCTGGGTGTTTTTCTGACATCGTCTCATTTTGTTAGGCCTTTGCCGAGCTAAATTTTCCCAGGGAGTCCTACAAAGAGCAGCTGCGGAAGGCTAAATCCGATGAGGACGATCTCAAGAAGAAGTTTGAGCGGCTGCAAGATTCCGCGCGGGGACCAAAGATGTTCATAAGAAACTTTCCGAAGCTGATGCCGTCAACGCTGAGTTGAGGAAGTGGGTCTCCGATCTCGAGGAGCAGCAGCGGAGATTTCAAGACAAGGCTAAGGGGGAGGTCGATTCCCTGAAGTCAGAGGTTGAGTCTCTCAAATCTGAGCGTGATCAACTTCAAGCTTTTCACGATGAGGTTATTCTTGACAAGCAACGGAAGATTCATAAGAAGGCTTCAGGCCTTCTCTACAAAATTAGGCTGGAGAAGCAGGAGGAACTCCCAGTGATGAATAAATTGTTGGATTTGAATCAGGTTATTACTCTTTTCTGTGCCTTTCAGTTTCTTATAGATGATGGGATTAAGATTCTTACGTCCAAGATTCTCCAACTCTAAGAGTATGATGCTCTTTTAAGGTCTGAGCTGGCTGTCATAAGGACCATTGTTCTTGATGAGGAAGATCTTCCCATGACTCCGATTGATGATCATGAGCAATGTGTACTCAGAAGAGACGGTAGAAGATTTGGGAGGAACGAATGGTGTATGATTTTTAGGGATTTCGAGATGAACTCATGTTGTATTATATATTTTTTTGTTTCCGTTATTGCTTTCTTCTTCCTTTGTGAAAGTATATTACCGACATGAGCGGTTGTCTTATTTGCTAGTTATTGACCTTTGCTTCGAAATATTTTTATCTTTATTGAGTCGGGTTTTCCTTTCCTCTCTCTTTTTTATTTTGTTTTGATGAGAGCTCAAGTTGGTGAATGTTAGGATCCGTTTGCTGCTCGTCTTTGTGGTCGAATTGCCGTTTACGTTCGGGCTTGTTATCTCTTGACTGCTTTTTTTCTTCTTTAAATTTTGTGATTTTCCACGCGTCATTGCTTTTGACAGCTATTTAGCATTTGCTTCGGGAAAGGAATTGTCGTTCTTTATTAAATATTGCATTGGTAGTTGTTGTATTGTATTGATTGCTTCCTCGGTAACCATCGCTTTTTCTTGCTATAAATGTAGCCTTTTTTCTTTTGGCTTCTTCACAGCTCATTTCTTTCTTCTCGAAAGTGCTTTAGATACTTGTGCTTTCCCGTTTGAGGTTCAGTTTTTGGCGATGCAAAAAAATCCAAACCTTGATGGGCCGTGGCGAGGTCGCTCTTCTGATGAGCTATTTCTTTTCTTTTGTTGTTGGCCTTTGCCGGCCTCCCGAAATTTTTGACTGGCTTGCGCTTTTCGCGAGAGGGGGGGTTCATCGTTATGTGAAGATGTATCGACTGCTCTCTTTGGCTTCCACCTTTACAATGTTAAAGGCATTGCGCGGAACCTTCTTTTGGGTCGATCTGACGTGTCATTAGTTTCAGTAGTGTCTGCTCGTTTGCTCCACCAGTGCTAGTGTTGCTTCGTATGTGAGTGTTCCTTCCTAGGAATTTTGTCTCTTTGTTCGTAGTTTGGCGATCTGACTCTTTTTTTTGTTTTCAGGGGAATCGTTAGTGCTCGGGGGTGGACTTGTCTTAGAAGACATGAAAAAACTTGTGACTTAGAGTAGGCTGTGCAGAATGTTCTTTTGCAGGCTCAGTGATCTTTTGTGGATATCACGAAGTGCTTCCTCGACTCTTTGAGGGAGAGGGAGGTTGGCTGACCTTTTGCGCTGGTGGAATTCAGCAAAGATCGACTGAGGTGGCAAAGTCTTTCAAGAATATATATATTTTTTTTTTTGCTTCCTTGTATTTCGATAGAGGAAGAATGAATAAATGAGAGTGGTTTATCTTTTGTTGCGCTCGGCATTTTGTCGAGGCGAGTATACGCGGTGTTCACTCCCACCTCCCTTTCTTTTATGATAAAAAGGTTTAATAATGTTTTCGAGGTGGTTTCTGACTTGTTGTGAATGTTGTTAGGCACAGGATATGGCTCGGCTTATCATGTCATTAAATATTTAGGTGCAAGTACGTGCTTGAATTATCCTGTATTTGATTTTTTTTTTGGTGTGAAGCCGTGTTTGGCTTGTTGCAAATGTTATGAGGCGCATATTCTGGCTCGGCTTATCCTGTCATTAAATATCTAGGTGCAAGTACGTGCTTGTCTTATCCTGTAAAAGTCCTCGAATTTTAGTTGTGCGAAGGAGGTTCGGCTTATTCAACTTATTCTATAAAAGACTTATGCGGATTTTGCCCCGGCTTTAGGATTGTCAAAATTGAAAATGTGGCTCGATGCCACTGTGTATGACAGACGTTTAGTTTGATCGATCATTATGACATAATGTCGGTGTTAATGTTTTGAGGAGTACGAGCATGTACTTAAAACAAAAAATTCGGAATTTGAAACTATAGAAATGACTGAACCTTGTAAAGGTTGCCTACGTATTCTCCGAGGAGGAATCAAGCCGAGCGTAGTTATTTTTTTTTAAGTTCTGGAACCGGAGCTAGCTTACTTATATATATTTTATAGAGCCACATCTCGTCTTTCCTTTTGAGGGAGTCTGAGCTCGCTTACATACTTATTTTATAGAGAGAAGAGCCGAGGCTTGTTTAGTTTAGTCCTTGTGTTTAGGAGGGGTACCGATGTCAATGGTCCTTTCTTTTGTTTGGTTATGAGGTATGTTGTTCGTTATATATTGCGCTCGACTGCGGAGCATGTCTTTGAGACTTTAGTGGTCGCGCACTAGCAATCGAGCTACACAACCATACTCATTATTGGCCGTCAATGCTTCAAGACTACAACAAGTTCGTATCTCGATGCGAAAAATTCTAGCGACACGGCCCAATGATTCACCAAAAAATGGACCGCTACCTCAGTCTCGCTAAAAACGTTTCCTCTTGGTAATGATCGACTACTTCAACAAGTGGGTGAAAGTTGAAGCCTACGGGAAGATTAAAGTTGAGAAAATTCGCAAGTTCATATGGAAATTCATCATATGCTGACATGAACTACCGTTTGAGAACGTTGAGCTAACAACAATATAAGACAGCGGGATCTCGTGCTCCTGGAACGCGATAAACCTCAAAATATACTACTACTGAGTCGCCCGACCTCCACTCTTTTCAACATCACATTTGTAAACAATTGAACTACGAATGGCTTGATCCCTCCAATCGAAGGGTACGTATAACCCGGGCACAACCAAAATATTAATCAAATTTTGTTAAAACTACATCGTAGCCTCCGAGCTAAAAAACGAGTACAAACTCAAAAGCCCACAACTCTCAGTGCTTAATCTGGGTTTCTGAGCTTGAAACTAAGGGCACACACACGATCATTGTTAAAGTCGAGCTTACGAGCTCGCACCACGACACACAACCAATAAGTGTCAAAGCCGAGTCCTGCCTCACAAAGCACACAACCTATCAGTGCTTAAAGTCGAAGCCTCGAGCTCACACCCACAAGAATTCCCAATGCTTAAAGCCGAGCCTTGACTCGCAAAGAACACAACCAATCAGTTCTTAAATTCGAAGCTCCACGCTCTCACCCCGACACATAAGCTATAAGTGTCTAAGCTGAGTCTGCCTCACACTATAAGGCATTCTCAGTGCCTAAGATGAGCTATCATCTCGCATTAAGCTAAATAGAAGAGAATCGATGCTTAATCTTACGATTAAAGCAGTCTTTTTCAACCAAATGAAAAGGCATGATGCGCTACCAAAAAAAAGAACACGAACTTATATTAACATTCAAAATGCGTTACATCATGGATTACCAAAGAAGGGGGAAAAGAAAAACTACAAGCTGATACAGCTAGGGCCACATGTGGCCTAGTTACTCGTCTTATCATCTCGGCGACTACTTGCGTCCTCTGATGTGAACCTCCGCTCATTTGTACCATATGAGGGCTGTTCGTTTGGTTGTCACAGGTACATGCGGCTGCAGCAATAATTTATGTTCGTTTGGCTGCCGCAGGCACCTGCGGCTGCGGCATGCGGTTAAACGCCACGTCTGCGACAAAAAATTTGGACGCCGAAAATATTAGCGTTTGGCCGCAGGTACCTGCAGCTGCGGTAATAATTTATGTTCGTTTGGTTACCGCAGACACATGCGGTTAAACGCCGCGTCTGCGACAAAAAAAATTTGGACGCCTAAAAAAATTAGTGTTTGGCCACAGGTACCTGCGGCTGCGGCTGCGTCAACATTATTTGTGTTCATTTGGTTGCCGCAAGTACCTGCGGTTGCGGTTGCATCAACATTTTTGTGTTCGTTTGGTACTTGCAGTTGCGGCTGCGACTGCTTCTTCCAAACGAACAACAACTTGCGACTGCAGCTGCAAAATGAACAACAACCTACGGCAATATTACCGCAGCCACAGACACAACCGCTGCCGCCTGCGGCAACCAAACGAACATGGTTCCACACCACAAAAAGGCCGGTTCAAAGTTTGAAGAACACCAGGATCCCCTGGCAAGGAAGACAGAGCGAGATCGATAGAAGGAGAAGTCGAATAAGAGGTCGGGGCAAGCCGACTCCTCACCAAAGTCAGAGTGGGAAAAAGTCCATTCGGTTTAGACCAAACGCGCAAAATCGGCAAAGACCGTGTTGTCCTCTGTAGAAAGATCGGGATAGACGACCTTCTTAAGATCGGTCGTCAATTTAATTTCGGCCGTCTTGAGTTTCTCTATCTGTTAGGCAGGAATAACCACCTGCCTCAGAGTCAGAAGCGGGGTATGCGCTTTATTCCGACCGTCCAGGTGAGCACGGATATTTTGAAGCTTATACGCGCATTTCCTCTTCAAAGAAGACCACTTCTCGGTGGTATTTTTGTTCTCATGATCCAGGTGGGCCTTCGCCTACTCAATCGAGGCTTTAATCCTAAAAACTCACTTCAAAGAGCGTCTCGCTCAATACAAACAACCGAGGATTCTCCCCACCCTCCCCCGGGTTAAGCTAATTCCCTTCTCCAGTCTAGGCTTGTTCTCCTTAAGCTCGGAGAGTTAAGGCGTAAGCACGTCAATGTTAGCTTTATCTAACTCAAGATCGGCCCAAAGTTTGTCCGCTTCAGCAGCACGAATTCGCTCCCGCTCCAACTCCTCCCGAAATTCATCCAGCTCAGCCGATCGACTCTTCTCCTCTTCATGATATTTCTTCAGCTCGATGATGCGACGCGAGAGCCGATTTAGAGTATCATCAGCGCAATACAAACAACCAAGGATTCTCCCCCCCCCCCCCCCCCCCCCCCGGTTTAAGCTAATTCCCTTCTCCAGTCTAGCCTTGTATTCCTTAAGTTCGGAGAGTTGAGGCATAAGCACGTCAATGTTAGCTTTATCTAACTCAAGGTCGGCCCAAAGTTTGTCCGCTTTAGTAGCACGAATTCACTCCCGCTTCAACTCCTCCCGAACTTCATCCAGGTCAGCCGATCGACTCTTCTCCTCTTCAAGAGATTTCTTCAGCTCGATGATGCGACGTGAGAGCCGATTTAGAATATCATCAGCGCGATTCTTAGAAAAATCGGCCTCGCTCTGGACTTCCTTTATCTACGCCTCCTACCTCTTGGAGTATTCAGCCAATGAAAGGAGCATAAACACAAGGGAAACCATGGCACAAAAAATATAAGGAGGCGATTCACCAAATGTGTCAGCACGAACCAGATCGGCCCACAACTCTTTGTTTTCAACAATGGGCACATCAGCCTTCGAATACTCGAAATTGAAGTTATATGAAATATCTTCCTCTAATGGCTCAGCAAACTCATATTTCACGACCACCTCGGCCGCTTCTTCCACACGTTCCTCGGTGGCGACCTCCTCTCAGGAACCCTCCTTGCCGCCGACTTTCCTCTTCTTCTAGGTTGCCTCAGAAATCTCCTTCCCCTTTTCCTCGGCGGACCGCTTTCGGGAAGCAACTCTCTCCTCATCTGCACGATCACCCCCTGTGTCCTTATCCGAAACAGCTCTTTCCTTCTCCTTATTCGCTATGGACTGCTCGCAGATCTTAATACCGAACTGCCCATCAGGTTCTGACCTAGCGGCGTTAGGTTGAGGATCCAAACTAACAGCTGGAGCATCTCCCTGACCCACAACTCGCTTCGTGGATGGAACCTCCGAGCTCGGATTCAGAAGATGACTCTCTAAGGACGGCACATCGCCACCACCCACCAGCTCCTCCTCAGAGTTCGACCCAACATAAATAGCCGCGGTATGCTGAGAATCCACACAGCCCGTCTCATCTCGACCTATCGATTCAGACGACGAGCCTTCAACATTCACCGCAATGTCGGAGGAATAACTGGGCAACTTGAACCTTGCTCTAATATCTGCAAAAACCATATCTTAATCACATTGATACGGTTAAGAGCGAGCAACAGCAGTTCAGAAGCTCGGACTCACCATACATGATTATGTCCAAAACCACAAATACCCTTCGTGACATAAAGGATTTCCAAGTTCGCTGGTTCACCACTCTAAGCACCGCGCGAAACTGAAAAATAACAAGAAGCGCGGTTATCCACAACACAAATGAAAACGTTTCTACCTTGGAAGGCACCGCAGCCAAAACGACCTCGACACTGTTTCATCGTTTTCCCCAAACTAACGAGGCATGGCCCTCCTCATTTTTCTCCTCACGACGGGAAGAACTCGCACGCCCAAGCTGTTCTTCAGCCGAAGAATTGTCTGGGTTCACAGGTGTCCAAAGCAGAGTAAAAGGCAGAGCTTGTGCTGGATTCAATATCGATCAGCCGAAGCATGGAAGCCATACAAAGAGGAGGCGAGAAAGGAGTGATGAGTGTTGGAGTCGGTTTTAGCACCCCTCAAAATGGCCCATTCAGTTAATAGGATCGGCCCGAAATAGAAGGCATTTATTATGGATAATTACGATGTCGATGAAGATAAATGGCAATCTTCGAAGATAATCACAAAAGGAAAATATATATTTTCTTTTGTGAAAAATATCTATTTCTTTTTAAGAAATATGACTTTTTATGCCGGCCTAAAACTCTATATAAGAGAAAGAGGGCATTCAGGCTAAAGCAGATAAAAAAACATCGAATATGATAATATACAAACGACTCCGAAAGCCGACCTAAATCTCTACATGAGAGGATGAGGGTATTCAGGCTACAAGAGATCGATCTATAGACGACTCTGTAAGCCGACCTAAACCTCGACATGAGAGAATGAGGGTATTCAGGCTAAAGGAGATCGAAACACACACAATACAATAAGTCGCTAAGAGACGACTTAACTATTTCAAGGAACTACGAATGGCTTGATCCCTTATTAAGGGTACGTAGGCAGCCTTTTACAAGGTTCAGCTATAAAACCTAATTCCCTTTATTCCGATTCACCGGGAACGCCAATTTGGCCCTACACCCGTCATCTTCGCCGAGCTAGGTTAAAGAGACTTTGAAGAATCCCTAATTTAAACCCTAAAATTCTTGCTATCTTCGGATATGCAGAATTGAGATCTTACAATTGGCGCTGACTGTGGGGATTTCTTCAAAAATCTTTATACAACACGCTCAACGATGAAATAAAAATTTGTGTTCACGGAACACATCACGGCTTCGTCAAAATCATAAAGATAAGTATTTTATTCATGCTTTTACCATCAAATTCACGATCGTTTTGTTACCATGCATGATTGCTTGATAACATATCGTTTGCTTTGGTCTGTGCGATCACAATTGTTGATACTTAAAATTTTAAACCAGCGTTCTCTAGGATTAGGTTTACTATTTTATTACGGAATCATGTTTACAGCACGTTTATTTCATCTGTCCGTTTATAAGGACCACACGCTTAAATTTTATTTTATTGTTTTACTAAAAAATTGAATTCATTATATGTTTGACCAACCAATTGGTATAGCACAATTCTAGAACTATAACTTAAAAGTAAATTTAAAATTCGGATGAATTGCTATTTGACTATTTGTCTGTTTTACGGCTGTTAATAAAAACTCACTGACATAATTTTTATCCGGTTTGCTTGCATTGCTAGAAAAAAGGTTCAAAAGGCCAAAGACTTATCTCGGCTCGTCGAACGCGAGCTTTATCTCAACAAGTTTTCAAGTCATCCTCAAGCGCGTCACAATTCGTCACGGCCAAAACAAACGAGATTCACGTACAAATTACGGATCCTATCCATCAAACATGTCGCTCTTCAACCTGTAGTGATCAGCTCTCGACTCCTCGAGCTCCTGCTTCAGAACAGAAGGGGACACAAGCTCGTCATTTACCTTGAGATGATAGCTAACTAAATCAGCATTTGGTCTTCCTCTTGAGCTCTAGTTCACGATCTTGAGTAATCAAATCTCGCAAGAGTGAGCTCATCGCCAACTTCGCTCATAACCGATCTCTCTAGTTCACGCACTGGATCCTCTTGAATTTACCACAATTCAAAGCCAGTAGCGTATCGAGGACAAGCCCTTGCGTCATGGTCGATCTCACCGTTAGCTGCTGTAAACGTCATAAGGAATACGAGAAAACCGCGCAGGAACCTGTTCTCACATATCAAATCGCTATCAACGCCGATCTCTCCAATTATCAAAAGATAAGTATCAAAACTCAAAGTTCTAATTCACAATTCTTTTCATCATCAGCCACGTTAAATTTCTTATTATTTAAATTCTCCGAGCATGCTTAGATCAAATATACCACCCACTAGCTACTTTTTAAATCTAGAAATTATGTTAAAATCGTTGAACCATTAATAGGTTTGTTTTGGTCAAATATTGCTGCTGTTAATAAAAAATTGTCACTGTACATGCTTTACAATTACGAGAATAATCCTTTAATCATAGACAGAACGTCGTCGTGATTTGTTTTCAGATTTAGCCGACCTGAACACAAGTGGCTGCCGCCATATGATTTTCATACCTCTTATTGGCCACCGCTTCAAGCAGTAGCAAGTTTCCAGCCTTAAACAAATGAGGAAGAAAGGATATATCAATTGGGCCCAAAGAAGCTCAAATATTTCTCAGTAATAATGTCCAAGATCGGCCGAAAATAAATCCAAGTGGGCCAAGTTTATGCATAAAGCTCGCCTCATTTCACTCATCTCGTCATCACGACCAAAAAGTCGTCTCGTCATTCGACCGCATCTTACAAATTTGTGGTTCTGAAAGATAAGTTTTCTTCTCTAACTAATCATAAAATACATTTAAATATCACAATTACTCTATGTTATTTTCAGTTTGAATCTCAAACATATTATTCCATAAAGCTCATCAGTATCCAACAAACTGGCGGTAATCAATAATCAACCCGTCAAAACATTAAACACTAAGTTTTTCAAGTAAGTCTTCTATCTCTTAAATTTATCGGCTCGTCATGAACCCGACCGCTTTATATACGAACTCATCAAGTAAGTATTTCATTTTTATTATTATTTTATTATATTCAATCTAATTAACTTTAAGCCGAGTTTACACTCGCAAACCAAAGTCGGGTCTAAGAAACTCGCAGAAAGCCGAACTCCTTAGTTCGTAAAAGTCGGGTCTAAAAGAACTCGCAGAAAGTCGAGTCTAAAAGAACTCGCAGAAAGTCGAGTCTAAAAGAACTCGCAGAAAGCCGAGCAAAGACTCGCACTAGCATCATGCTCCCTGGCCAGGAGTGTGGTCTTCCTTGCGCACGAGGTGCACATCGTGGTAAGGAAAAGCCGGGATCCGTCCCGCAAATTCTTCGCGGTGGGTGATAACAAATAAGTCGAGCACAACATCGCACATTCGCCCACCCTTAGAATAAAGCCGAGATCCGTCTCGCAATTATAGATACGGTGGGGCGTAAGCCTTAAAGTAAAGCAGTTCAACGTCGATCTACGTTTTAATCGTCGTTCGCCAAAGATCCATACAAACGGATCAAAGGACAGAACGACCCGATTAACTTAACTACGGAAAAGATTATTCTTCCACGACAAGATTCAAAGGAATACCGGAGATTCATGCCGATCTTTTATACTTCACGAACCGAAATGTTTTCTATCACCGATCATCGCGCCAAACGCTCGAATCGCCGACTTGGGGGGGGGGACTTACTGTTGGAGTCGGTTTTAGCACCCCTCAAAATGGCCCATTCAGTTAATAGGATCGGCCCGAAATAGAAGGCATTTATTATGGATAATTACGATGTCGATGAAGATAAATGGCAATCTTCGAAGATCTATTTCTTTTTAAGAAATATGACTTTTTATGCCGGCCTAAAACTCTATATAAGAGAAAGAGGGCATTCAGGCTAAAGCAGATAAAAAAACATCGAATATGATAATATACAAACGACTCCGAAAGCCGACCTAAATCTCTACATGAGAGGATGAGGGTATTCAGGCTACAAGAGATCGATCTATAGACGACTCTGTAAGCCGACCTAAACCTCGACATGAGAGAATGAGGGTATTCAGGCTAAAGGAGATCGAAACACACACAATACAATAAGTCGCTAAGAGACGACTTAACTATTTCAAGGAACTACGAATGGCTTGATCCCTTATTAAGGGTACGTAGGCAGCCTTTTACAAGGTTCAGCTATAAAACCTAATTCCCTTTATTCCGATTCACCGGGAACGCCAATTTGGCCCTACACCCGTCATCTCCGCCGAGCTAGGTTAAAGAGACTTTGAAGAATCCCTAATTTAAACCCTAAAATTCTTGCTATCTTCGGATATGCAGAATTGAGATCTTACAATGAGGCCAACGGGAACTCGACCAATGGAGATATTGGTTCTCTGAGGAATCGGAAAATGAATTCTCATGGACGTTGAACGATAAATGACTACAAGGAGAAGAGGAGAGCTAAGAAAAAAAAATTCTAGACAAACATAGAAAATCACGATAAAAAACGGGGAAAAAGAAGATCACCTTTACGATATTCGCCGGAAAATGGGACAAGAAAAAATATATGATGTTTAAATATAGAGAAGAGGAGAAGCGGAAAATTCTGAACCGACGCGTGGCAAAGAGACTCATTGATCAATGATGTCCTCTCCACGTGCAAGAAAAAGGCCAGAAACTTTACGCATGATTTAATGACAACGTCGATTGAGTGTTAGCGCGTGAGGACCAATCGTCGGGGATCCCAAAACTCTAATCATCTTCGACTCTACAACTTCTCAACGGGTCCAAGATGTGCCAAGCTAATCATAAGAAATGAAACGAATTCAATGCACTCGCCAAAATCTGCGTCCACCGAACTGGGGGGAAGCTTATTGTTGGAGATGGGCTTAGCACCCCCGATTAGTTAGGCCCTCATTTTGATAGTTAAGGCCCATCTCCCAAAATTCAACTAAAGGCAGCCCATATCAGATCACGTGGGCCCATCGCCTGTCATCATTACGGCGCCGATCTACAGTCTCAGGATCGATCAGAGAACAACATGTGACAAAGTAGATCGACGAACAATGATCTATCTTAACAGTAGCCCAACATCTTACAATGATCACTTCTGCAATGCGCCGCGGAGCAGTTCAGAAGCAAGACTCGAGGCACCATGCCTTGGAAAGATGCAGAAGAAGACATGTCATCTTAATTGAAGGAGATAAGACACCGCAATTCTCTCTATAAATACCCTCCTAAGATCATTTATTAAGGGATCAAGAATTTATTACACACAACTTATAACTTCTCTTTGATCGCTTCGATCTATTCTCTTTTAGCTTGTTTAGAAGACATTACTTATCTCCTTTCAGAATCAATTCGAAAGTCTAAACATTTCAAATCGTTTCTCAGTTACATCAATACAAATACGGTCCCCCACCTGTTCCTCACATCATTCACGACATGTTCTTATAGTTAATTTGTCTCGTCAAAGTTAACTTTCTATTTAAATAGGAAATCTCGGCCTAATCCAAATTAAAACATACTTAGTGATCCCGTGGATCAACAATTGTTACAAGATGCATACAAATTGAATCTTCGTTTGTATATGTGTGGTGTATGTTATTCTTGGTTTATAGAGTTGTGGGAGAAACGGGAGAGATTCAATTCCGTCCTAGTTTAGAGGTTAAGGCTTCTTCTGGATTGAAGTCATAGATAATTAACAACTCTATGTGAGAGGATACATATCCGTGAAGGTTTGAGCATATTGATAAGTATGCATATGCTCTCAAGTTAACACTTAACGCCTCTTCAGCCGATAATGATACTTTTTTGCTTCCTTAGGTGAGTCAAATTTTATCTTCCAAGATGATTGATCAATTTATCACAGGGATGATCTCACTAATGTTCCCTTGATTTTTTTTTAGCAATTTGACGCATGCAATTGGAATGTGCCCTTCATTCTCGATGGAAGAAAGTCTTTAATGGTTATTGGATTAATACAATGTCACCATTCGACCATATAAAACCCTTTTATCCCGCTTAGAGACTTCCCCAAGTATCTCAATTTCCAGCTTTTACAGGCCAAAACAATGGCATTTCTTTTCGAAAAAGCTTCAAAAACTGTCGTTGGGGTTCTCAAACTATGTAGTCTCTCAAGGACTATGGGCCTGTGGCTTTCAAGTTGCATCTCTACTCTCTCACATATTCTTTTCTGCATCCGGGAACTAAAGAAAGCAGCACACACGTCAGAGTGTTGATCTGCAACACAGCATTTCTAAAGGTCTCTCTAAAACTCTAACATGGCCGACGATGCTTTTGCCCGTGGTCTCTTCTTCGTCTTGCTTATTACTGCAAGAAGAACCTCATAATCCTTGGCACTAGTCTCGAGTGTTTCATCGCTAAAAGGATCAATAGAACATATTCATGGCTCGCCTCCACAAATGAAAGTGATCATACCCTCGGCTGCAAATAAGCATTGTGATCAAGAAACATAATTGTAATGAGAGAATTTTGATTAATACCCTTAGAAGTAAGACGAATATACCTTCATAAAAATACAAATAGCTACCGGTTTAGGGCCTGACCCATCAAACAAGAGGATAGCGCCATCTTTCCCACGAAAGATTTGTTCATTAGATTTTACAGACCTGTGAGATTCTGGAAGCCATGTTAAAACTGCAAAGCCTGATGACTCCACGTCAGTGGCAATGGCTGCAAAAAAAAAAAAAAAAAAACAAGAAGAGATAATATAAACAGACAAACAAACAAAATCAAGGATTCATGAAAAAGCAAAGAAAAGATATATAGATAATAAACCTTCTATGTATAATCTAAACGACCATGATAAACCGAGCGTCATTAATATTGATCATGGAAGAGAATCCTGAGTTTGTGTGTTGTTGACAGTGTCGGCGACATGGATATACAGAAAAGAATTCTGAACTACATGTGTTGTTGACAGTGTCGGCGACATGGATATACAGAAAAGAATTCTGAACGACATGTGTTGTTGACAGTGTCGGCGACATGGATATACAGAAAAGAATTCTGAACTACATGTGTTGTTGACAGTGTCGGCGACATGGAAGCTTGAAAGGCTGTCTATTTTGTCTTGTATCAAATTAGGTCTAGACTTGGTTCTTTTGTATCCTTTAAAAGGCCTTGCAGCCACCAATGGAAAAAATAGACGTTGGGAAATTATTCTCCCCAGTTTTCTCTTGTTCAAATTCTCTCATCTCTCAAATCTCTCAAGCTTAAATCTTTCTTAAATTTAACATGGTATCAGAGCAATAGAGTTATTGTTCTTTGATTCTCTCTATTCTCTTACTGATTCTACTCATTCTTAGTTCTAAATCTGTGTTTTTCTCTTCATCTCTGCTCTTCAAACTGTTTCTCTTTTCTGAAACCTTCAAGCTTCATCAATGGAAGACACTGTCCAAGTAAACTCAAGCCTCAAGCCTACTGTCATTCCGGTGGTTCTCAAGGGTTTAAACTACAGGACATGGCATAGAACAACCAAGACCGCTATCTGTGGCAGAGGACTTTGGGAGCATATTCTTGAGGACAAGACACCGCCTGATGAAGATCCAAAAGAGAAGAAAGATGAGGCAACAAAGAAGGAGGAGGCAAGGTGGTTTCAAGAAGACCAATCAGTTCTGGGTTTTCTTCAAAACTCACTAGATCCGTCCATCCTTGAAGCTTACTCATATTGTGAAACTGCTAAATCACTTTGGGACACTCTGAAGAAGGTGTATGGTGATGTCTCTAATCTCAGCCGTGTGTATGAAGTGAAGAAGACAATCAGTGACCTTCACCAAGAGGATTGTGAGTTCACCAAGTATCTTGGAAAGTTCTCATCGGCTTGGTCTGAGCTTGACATGTTAAGGCCAAGCACCATGGACCCAAAGGTTCTCAATGAAAGTAAGGAGCAAGACAAGATCTTTGGACTCCTCCTCAATCTGAATCCGGTCTACAATGATGTTATCAAATCCATTCTAAGGGAGAGTACTCTTCCTGACTTTGAAGAAGTGTGCTCAAGGATCCAAAAGGAACAAGGGAACATTGGGCTGTTTGGAGGAAAGGGGGAGCTTGTCACCGCCAACAAGAGTGTGTTCAAGCATGAGGACAGAAGCGTGTTCAAGCAAGAGGACAGGAAACACATCTCCTGTGAGCATTGCAAGAAGAAGGGACACGCCAAGGAAAAATGCTGGATCCTCCATCCACACCTCAAGCCATCCAAGTTCAAGGATTCAAAAGCCAACATCTCTCAAGAAGTGGCTGAGCAGGCAACTTCATCTACTCAAGGAGGAGAGCTTGCCTTGTTCACTAACACTGAGTATGTGAGGAGAAGTGATTTGGAGGATCTCATCAAGGCTTATGCCTCTAAACTCTCTGGTATCACACTTTTGTCTCATAAATTGCTTGCACAACCTGATCATAAAATGGTAGTAGACTCAGGAGCTTCTCACCATATGATTAGTGATGCTAAGTTGTTAAAAGATATTAAACCGGCTCTAGGTAGAGTAACTATTGCTGATGGTCAAGGTATTCCTATTGTAGGAACATGAAAGTTAAGACTCTTTAACAAGGATAGTGATGCTTTCTTTGTGCCTAAGTTTAAGTCTAATCTTCTGTCTGTGAAAAGGATTACAAATGATCTGAATTGCAATGTTATATTTGGACCTAATGAAGTTTGCTTTCAGGATATTAAGAATGGCAAGGTACTTGGAAGAGGTGGAACACAAGATGAGCTTTACCTCCTTGAGAACACTTCTCCAATCAATTCGGATTCCTTAGCTTTCAATTCCTGTTTTTCTGTTAATCAAAATGTTTTGTGGCATGCTAGACTTGGACATCCTCATGCTCGTGCTCTCAGTTTAATGTTGCCTAATGTTAACTTTGATCATTCAACTTGTGAAGCTTGTATTCTTGGCAAACATTGTAGAACTATCTTTCCTAAATCTGCTACTATCTATGAAAACTGCTTTGATCTAGTGCATTCTGATGTTTGGACTTCACCATGTCTGTCTAGAGATAGGAACAAGTATTTTGTGACATTCATAGATGAAAAATCAAAGTATATTTGGGTCACCTTACTTCCATCTAAAGACAGAGTTTATGAAGCATTCATTCACTTTCAGAATTACATTACTAATCAGTTTAATGCCAAGATTAAAGTGTTTAGATCAGATAATGGAGGAGAGTATACAAGTCAAAGATTCAAAGAAAATCTGAACAAACATGGAATCCTACATCAAACAAGTTGTCCACATACACCCCAACAAAATGGAGTGGCTGAGAGAAAGAACAGACATCTTATGGAGGTGGCTAGATCCATGATGTTCCATGCCAATGTGCCTAAAAGGTTTTGGGGAGTTGCAGTCTTGGCAGCTTGCTACCTCATCAATAGGATTCCAACCAAAGTTCTACAAGACATCTCACCATTTGAGGTACTAAACAAGACTCAACCCTTTATTGAACACTTACGTGTGTTTGGGTGTGTGTGTTTTGTCCATATCTCAGGTGATCAAAGAGACAAGCTAGAGGCTAAGAGCATCAAGTGCATGTTCCTTGGATATTCAACTACTCAAAAGGGATACAAATGCTATGATCCAATCAACAATCGTACATATGTGTCAAGAGATGTTAAGTTCATTGAGGGGCAGGGGTACCATGAGAAAAGGGATTGGGAAGGACTGAAGGATCTTTCAAGATCACCATCTGACCTTGCTACAAGTCTGAGATTTCTCTTGAATCATTTGGGAAATGGCCCTCATAAAGCACCAAGACAAGGGGAAACAGAAACAAGAAGTCATCAAGAAGAGTTGCAAGAAGAAGAACCAGTGACAGCTAATCAAGAACCCACTCAAACTCAAGAGGAAGTTCTACCTCAGAATCAAGATCAAGACAACTTGAATATGAATGATGAGGAGATTATTCATCATGAAGATGAAGAGATGGGTGTAGAGGAAGCTGCTCAACCGGTCCAACAACTCAGAAGAAGTATTAGAGAAAAGACGGATCTATCAAGCTACATCAACAAGAAGTTCTACTTCAACAATCAGGCCGTTGCTCATCCCAACCAGTCTGTGTGTTCTATTGACTTGTTGCCATCAAGTCATTGCGCTTTTCTTGGGAAGATAGAGATGAATCATGTTCCTAAAACCTATGAAGAAGCTAAAGACACCAAGGAGTGGATGGATGCTGTGATTGATGAGAAGGGAGCTATGGAAAAGAATCACACTTGGAATGTGGAGGAGCTGCCAAAGGGAAAGAAGACTGTCAGCTCAAAATGGGTCTTCACAATCAAGTATAAGAGAAATGGAGACATTGAGAGGTACAAGGCAAGGTTAATTGCAAGAGGGTTTACGCAAACTTATGGAGAAGACTACACTGATACCTTTGCACCAGTAGCGAAACTCCATACAGTGAGAGTCACACTGTCCTTGGCCACAAACCTTTCATGGAACCTATGGCAAATGGATGTTAAGAATGCCTTTTTACAAGGAGAGCTTGAAGAGGAAGTGTACATGACTCCACCACCGGGATTAGAGCATTTGTGTAAACCTGGTGAAGTATTGAGACTAAGGAGAGCAATCTATGGTCTGAAGCAATCACCAAGGGCATGGTACCATAAGCTAAGCCATACACTCATGGACTATGGATACAAGAAGTCTCAATCTGATCACACATTGTTTACTCTTCAAAGCCCTTTAGGAGTGGTGGTGGTTCTGATCTATGTGGATGATTTAATCATTACTGGAAGTGATAATGAGGGAATTCAGTCCACAAAGGCTTTTCTCAAAAGTTCGTTTGACATCAAAGACCTTGGAGAGTTGAAGTATTTCTTGGGTATTGAAGTATGCAGATTCAATGATGGGTTGTTTTTGTCCCAAAGGAAGTATGTTAAAGACTTGCTGACAGAAACAAGAATGAATGATTGCAAGATAGCAAAGACTCCTCTTGAAGATGGCTACCAAGTCAATAGAAAGGGGGAGAAGTTCAAGGATGTCTCCTTGTATAGAAGACTGGTTGGGAAGCTTATCTATTTAACTTTCACTAGACCAGACCTATGTTTTGCTGTGAATCAAGTCAGCCAGCATATGCAATCACCCACAGTTTATCATTGGAGTTTGATTGAGAGGATCCTTAGATATCTCAAAGGCTCAACAGGACAAGGAATTTGGATGGGTAAGAATGATAGCACTGAGATTGTCGGCTACTGTGATGCAGATTGGGCTGGTGATAAGAGTGACAGGAGATCCACAACCGGTTATTGCACCTTCATTGGAGGTAACTTAGTGACTTGGAAGACGAAGAAGCAGAAAGTGGTCTCGTGTTCAAGTGCTGAAGCTGAGTATAGGGCTATGAGGAAGCTGACAACAGAGTTAACTTGGTTGAAGGCTCTACTCAAGGACTTTGGCATTGAGCAATCAAGTCCCATTACCTTTCATTGTGACAATCAGGCTGCAATACACATTGCTACCAACTCTATGTTTCATGAAAGGACTAAACATATTGAGATAGATTGTCACAAGGTAAGGGAGAAGATTGAAGATGGGACGGTTCTACCTTGCTACACAAAGAGCGAAGATCAGCTAGCAGACATCTTCACCAAGGCTGCAAGTCTCAAAGTTTGCGATCATATCTTTAGCAAACTAGGACTTGTAGACCTCCCTACTCATGATTAGAACTTCCCTGATTCATGTGCAGCATACTCTTTTTCCCTTGGTATGGTTTTGTCCCAAGTGGTTTTCCATATCAAGGTTTTTAATGAGGTGTTGCCATGATCATTCCAAGTTCAGTCTTTAGGGTGATTCCAAAGTCTGAACTTGAGGGGGAGTATTGATCATGGAAGAGAATCCTGAGTTTGTGTGTTGTTGACAGTGTCGGCGACATGGATATACAGAAAAGAATTCTGAACTACATGTGTTGTTGAGAGTGTCGGCGACATGGATATACAGAAAAGAATTCTGAACTACATGTGTTGTTGACAGTGTCGGCGACATGGATATACAGAAAAGAATTCTGAACTACATGTGTTGTTGACAGTGTCGGCGACATGGAGTCTTGACAGGCTATCTATTTTGTCTTGTATCAAATTAGGTCTAGACTTGGTTCTTTTGTATCCTTTAAAAGGCCTTGCAGCCACCAATGAAAAAAATAGACGTTGGGAAATTATTCTCCCCAATTTTTTCTTGTTCAAATTCTCTCATCTCTCAAATCTCTCAAGCTTAAATCTTTCTTAAATTTAACAATTAAATCCCAAACAGATAACTGAGGGTGGTGTACATAGGATGCAGCAACAAGGAGACCTGACATTTCATTGTCTAGCATACTGATTACCAACACTTGAATTCTTAAAGATCAGTTATCATCGTCTCCAGGATCAGCAAAGATGAGCAACTACCACAATTAACCTTTTCTTCTTTTCAAGACACCTAAAAGCGGTTCTACAACCAGTTTACCTTCTTTTCTTTTTTCTTTTCTTTTTCAGTAGACCTAACCAACACTAGTCCATAAGACTAAAAAGTGTGCTCTATTTTTTTTTAATCAAACCAATAAATAATACTAATGATTCTTTATTAGATTCAAAAGTAAAAATATAACATAATATGAAATCACAACACCAAAAACAGAATTCTGAAAAACTACTGAAACAAAAGAAACAAAGCATACTATTTGAATATGATCCTCCTTGCATTCTTTCCAAGCAAAATCATCCATCAAATCCGCATAATCGATTTTTTCAAACATAGATTTCTCGATTGATAATATAGCTAATACATTCAATCTTTCTTGTGACATGGTAGACTGTATGTTCTTAATTAACTTCAACTTAAAAAAGCTTCTTTCAGCAGAAGCAAATGATACCGAAATGGTCAACAATATGCGGTAAGCAATCCATGCGTTTGGATAACAAGCATTCTTCTTTAAAAAAAAATAATCCAACACTTAAATAGGGTTCGTAACTTCGTTTGGTAATGATTTTCGAAGAATGTTTAGTTCCATAAAAAAATCACCCACATCTATGTCATGCATACCATGCTTCAAAGAAGCTTGAAGATTCAAACATGATTCTTTTAAACTATCATCACTTGTGGATACCAGTTTCCTCAAATTAAACAAAAATCCAAAATTTATACCTTTGGAATTGTTTGAACCTTGACTCAAGAGAAACTAATGCTTGATCCATGAGTGAAAGAAATAATTTATTATGAAATCATCCTCTGGTGATAATTCCATATTTTCATCCACTTTTTCTGAATCTTCTTGAGAGTGCTTCTTTCTTCTAATGATCCTCTCCTTTTTTTCACAGAAAATCTAACTTTTATATCCATTGCTTCTGCAATTTGTACAGCCTCAGACTTTACTTTCTTAATCATGTCTCTCTATGTTTTCAAAAATATGAAACAAGTCCTTTGAGTTCAATAATGGCAATGACAGTGTCATATGACTGTAAAATCTTGCTCACTCTGTTGCAACAACTAGAAGATCAAACCAAATAATCATACCAAACAAAAACTCAAAACCTACAATCCCATGTGTTTCACTAAATGCAAGAGATTCAACATCATTTCTTGTTTTAGGATCGGTACTTTCAGCCAGATATTGCAAAGAAACTTTTATTTCAGGAACTTGGAATCGAATTGCTTTTACACTTTCGAGATGACTTTCCCAACGAGACTGAAAAAAGTAAGTGTTAGACCTTATACCATCTCTTTGAATATATCCTACCGGTTTGTTGAAGATGCAAACAAACAGTATATCCGATGAATAATTCCAAAAATACACTTCCTTTGTGGAAGAAGATACTATATCAAGCTGTGGCAACCACATGGCATATAAAATGCTCTTGGATTAATTTTCAGAAACCTTCTTCTTACTCATTTATATTTTCCTTTCATGTTAGATCCATTGTTGTAACCTTTTTCTCTAACATCATCAATCCCTAACCCAAAGCTAACCAATGCATCTTGAATCGTAGAGAACATCCATTCTCCTGATTTCTCATCCACTTTCAAAACTGTCAAAAACAAACTCTTCAATCTTTTTTTTTTGACATTGAAGATATACCACACATCTAATGATCAAAGTCATTTGTTCTTTATTAAAAATATCAGAAGTAAAATCAAGAATTATGGGGAAGTACTTGGAAGCATGGATCGTCTTTATGATCATAAGTCTAATCTCACTAGCCAGCATAGATATCAACTCATTTTGAATTTCGTGACTTAAATAATGAGAGTATATCTCACCTGCACCAGTTCGTCTTATATTCTCTCTCATCACTAGATCAAACTCTGCAATCCTTTCAATAAAACAAAAAAAAGTTCCTACTGCTTTCCTGGTCAATCTTCTCATTATCTTCTCGAATGCTAAATTATTTTTAGCTACTCTTCACCATTGCAAATATACTCACAAGTATTTTTATCCAATGATTTTTTTCTTGGTTTATTTTTTCTTGAACATGCTTATCAAGTGTTTGATTCTGTACAATCTTGACTCTAAATCTGTCCAACTAGTCATACAAACAATGTGATCATGACTGCCTTCATGTTCTTTGAGTCGCTTTGAAAGGTTTCTCCAATCACAATACCCATCAGTTGCCAAGTAACCTCCTTTTTTGTCATGTCTAAACAGCTTACATCAAAAATAAAAGACTTTATCTTAAAACTGAGTAAATCAACCATCTTATATATTGTTTCTCCCCATTTGTCAACTCCCTTGTGTAGAAGGCTTGAGAAAAATGTCTACCAATACCATCCTTAGAAAACTGATAACTAGTTGATAGCCTTGTTGTTGGACAACTTTCAACCAATATATCTCTCAAGAGAGAAGGTGAACATTTAATATTTTTACTTTTCAAACTAAAAAATACTCAGATTAAAAAAAAATTACAGCAGCCCAGAAACTATGGACCCTAAGTAGCCGCTTCTTTGGCTTATGTCTTAGGCCAAGCCTGGACCTAAACCCTAAACCCAAGCATGCCCATATACCAGCTCCAATATCCTAAACCATATCCCAACCCCAATACCTTAAAACCTACCCCAACCTCAATAAGCTAATATCCTAAACCTGACCCTAATCCTACTTGTACCCCTAACCCATAACACTTAAAAATATTAGGGGCTCACAACTTTTGTTCCTTTGAACTGGAGACTTTATATGCTGATTTTTTTTGTAATGATGCCCAAAGGGAATATAAGCCATATAGTAGACAACATCTCATATAGCAGACCGAAAAAAGCAGCAAGGAACACTCCAACGAAATTAATCTTCATTAAGCCTCAAATAAACCATTATATGCACCATGTGAATGAAGAAAGAGAAACAAAACTGTCGGAGCTGTTTGAATCGAACGACCGTTGGAGGTCGTCGAAACTGGTTATGGATTCAATGTGTAATAACCGATTCAATTAGGTTCCGGTTTAGGAATCTATTGGGCGAAGAAGATCGGTTATGGTTCATTAGTCAAGCGTCGTCGTTTTGGGAGCTGGTCTTTTATTCAGCTGAAGTCAACACCGAGAGTTCATCGAGTCAAACAGAGCTGTTGGTGTTTGTTACCGGAGGCGGTTAGTCGGGCTCAGGGGTTGTTGAGTTCGGGGAGTACTATAAATTGTTTTGGGTCGTCTTATTCTAGGGAGAGAGTTCAATTTGTGTAAATCGGGTGAGAGATACACATGTGAGAGAAAATAGAGAGAAGTGAGATTTCAGGTGAGAGATTTCGCGGTGGCTCTGTATTTTCCGGCGACGCTTGTATCTCCGTGTTCTTAGTGAATTCCGAGCAAAGTCTCGGCCAGACGTAGGGTTGTGGTTTGTGCACCTGAACTGAATAACAAATCTTCTTGTGTTCTTTAATTTTCTCGCTTTCGATTCTGTCTTTAAAATCTGAGTTAGTGCTCGTCGTAATCGGGTTAAGGTCTTGGATAATCGGAATTACGTTTTGGTTGATCGTCTTGAAGTCGAGTTGTTTCTCAAGAAGTGGTATCAGAGCATAGGTTCTCACTAGCTCAACTTATCTCTATTCGATTGAGGTGAATTTTTCTAAGATCGTATTCATGATGCGTTCAACCAAGATCGAAATCGAAAAGTTCGATGGCGAGATCGACTATAATATGTGGAAGGAAAGGCTACTGGCGAATCTCGATCTTCTCGGACTCACAGAGGCTCTGATTAGCCAGGAAGAACAATATGAAAGAAAGGGAACGCCAACAGTAAAGCTTGAGGATCAGAAAGAGAAAGGAGGGGTGGAGACTGAAGTTTCAGATGCTAAGAAAGAAACTGATTCATCCCTGGCAGAGAAACAAAGAAAGGTACGAAGTACAATCGTTATGAGTGTAACTGATGCAATCCTAAGAAAGATCCTTAAGGAGAAAACCGCTGTGGGAATGCTGATAATCTTAGATGCTAGATACATGTCGAAATCACTGCCTAATAGAATGTATCTTAAGCAACGACTGTATGGATTTAGGATGAGTGAATTTGTGTCTATTGAGAAGAACATTGATGAGTTCTTGAGGATCATAACGGATCTTGCAAATGTTATGGTGGAAGTGTCTAATGAGGATCATGCCATAATGCTTCTGATGTCGTTACCTTAGCAGTTTGATCATATGAGGGACACACTCAGGTATGGAAAGGTGACGGTGACTCTGGATGAGGTGATTAACACGATCCACTCTAAGCAGCTTGACATAAATGCAAATGTCAAGAGCAGTAAGTCTCAGGGAGAAGTGTTATTCTCAAACACCAATAATTCATGGAAGAAAGGTCAAAAGGGATCAGGATCAAAGCAACAGAATCACAAGTCTAAGGGAAAAGCAAAGGAGAAGGCCACCACCATCTCCTGCTGGACTTGTGGAGCAGAGGGCCATTTCAAAAGAAACTGTCCTAAGAGAAATGGACAGAAAGAAAAGGGGTCTAAGTCTGGAGAATCATCGGCTGTAACAGGAGTTGAGTATGTGGAATCTTTAACTGTGTCTGAGGTGAATGTGGCTGAGACTATAGATTTTAATGAGATATGGATTCTAGATACAGGGTGCTCATTCCATATGACACCAAGACGAGATTGGTTCATTGACTTAGAAGAAGCTAACTCTGGCTCTGTGAGAATGGCAAATGAAACTACCTCTAAAGTCATGGGAATTGGCACCATCCAGTTAAGGACCAATGAAGGTAATCTGGTCCAAGTAAAGAATGTGAGGTATGTTCCAGAGTTCTCCAAAAATTTGCTGTCTCTAGGAACCTTTGAAGATCAGGGATGTTCTTTCTCATCTAAAGATGGTTTGCTTGAGGTTATTAAGTCAGGGAAGTCTATCTTAAAAGCTAGAAGAGAAAGCAAACTCTACTTTCTTCTAGGAAAAAGTCTCAGGGTAGAAGCTCACACTGTGTATGGTGAGGATGATACAAGTCTGTGGCATAGTAGACTGGCCATATAAGTCAGAAAGGTATGGATGCTCTAGTAAAGAAAGGTTACATTGATAAAGCCAAGATATCAAGTCTGAAGTTCTGTGAAAGTTGTGTTTTCGGTAAAACTCACAGAACAAGCTATCCCACAGGCATACATACAAGTAAGCAGTGCTTAGATATGTACACGCTGACCTGTGGGGATATTCGACTGTTCCTGCTTCCTTAGGTAAGTGTCATTACTTTCTAAGCTTGGTGGATGATCACTCCAGAAAGGTATGGGTCTATTTTCTGAAAACTAAGGATCAAGCATTTGAAAAGTTTACTGAATGGAAAGCTTTGGTGGAGAAACAATCTTCTTTGAGTCTTAAGAAGCTAAGAACTGACAACGGTCTTGAGTTTTGCAATAAGGAGTTTGATGATTTCTGCTCTAAGAATGGAATTGCAAGACATAAAAAAATTCCTTACACCCCTCAACAGAATGGTGTAGTGGAGAGAATGAATAAAACAATTCTTGAGAGAGTAAGAAGCTTGTTGAGTGAGTTTGGCCTTCCAAAGGTGTTTTGGGCTGAGGCAGTAAATACCTCAGTGTACCTGATCAACAGATCTCCATCATCAGCTATTCAAGGAAAGGTCCCAGAGGAGGTTTGGTCAAATGTTTCTCCAAGGTATGATCACCTGAGAAATTTTGGTTGTTTGTCTTATTACCATACTGATGATGGCAAGCTCAAGCCAAGAGCAAAGAGGGAATCTTCATAGGATATCCCTCAGGAGTAAAAGGGTATAAAGTCTGGTCTTTGGAAGAAAGAACTTGCGTCATTAGCAGAAATGTTATATTCAAGGAAGATAAATGCTATAAGGACTTACTGGATAAATCTGCTGGACCAAGAGAAGAAAATACCCTGTTTCTGGATGTTGAAATGAGTTCAAGAGAGTTGAGCTCAGGTGGAGAAACTCAAGAGCCTAAGGAAGATTCTGAGCTAGAAACAGTTCAACTAGACTCAGAAGATGAAAGTGAGGTACCTCAATCTGAAGAGGAAGAAGAGAATTCTGGCAGTTATCATCTTGTCAGGGACAGGGAAAGAAGAGAGCATAAGTTTCCAAAGAGATTTGAAGACTATGTTCACATGGCTTTACTAGCCTCTGAAGATGGTGACCCCCCAGAACCAAGAGATTTCAAAGAAGCTCTTAGGGACCCTCATAAGAAAATGTGGTCTTTGGCTGCAGATGAGGAAATGACTTCTTTAAAGAAGAACGATACTTGGATTCTGGTTCCTAAACCCAAAGGTAGAAAGATTATTGGATGTAGATGGATTTTCAAACGAAAACCAGGGATTCAAGGGGTGGAAGAACCAAGGTTTAAGGCTCGGTTAGTCGCCAAGGGATATGCTCAGAAAGAGGGAGTGGACTACAACGAGATCTTCTCTCCGGTTGTCAAAAATGTCTCCATCAGGTACCTAATATCTATTGTGGTTCAAGAGAATCTTGAACTTGAACAACTTGATGTGAAAATCGCATTTCTCCACGGCGAGTTGGATGAGGAAATTTTCATGGATCAGCCTGAAGGTTATGTTGAAAAAGGTAAAGAAGATCACGTGTGTCCTCTGAGAAAGTCTCTGTATTGTTTGAAACAAAGCCCCAGGCAGTGGAACCAGAAGTTTAACAACTTCATGCTGGAAAATGGATACAAGAGAAGTGTTCATGATCAATGCTTCTATATCAAAAATGTCGCAGGTGTGTACATATATCTTCTATTGTATGTGAATGATATGTTGGTAGCAAGCAGAGATATGAAGCTGATCAAGGTCTTGAAGAGTAAACTGAGTTCTGAGTTCGAGATGAAAGACCTTGGAGCAGCCAAAAGGATATTGGGCATTGACATCACAAGAAACAGAAATCAAGGGTACTTGAAACTATCTCAAGAAGCTTATTTGGAGAAGGTCCTCAGAACCTACAATATGGATAAAGCAAAACCCGTTAACACTCCTATGGGTATACATTTCAAGCTTGCAGCAGCAACAAAACAGGAAGAAAAGGATGATGCAGAGTTCATGAAAGCAGTTCCTTATTGTAATGCTGTTGGGAGTTTGATGTATGGAATGATCGGTTCCAGGCCAGATCTTGCATATCCTGTTGGACTGATCAGTAGGTTCATGAGCAACCCTACCAAGAATCACTGGAATGCAGTGAAATGGGTCTTCAGGTACGTAAGAGGTTCAACAAAGTTAAGTATGTTGTATGAGAAGTCTAATGATTTCAAGATTGTTGGTTTCTGTGATTCTGATTATGGTGCTGACTTGGATCGAAGAAGGTCTATCTCAGGCTACACGTTCGTGTCAGGTGGCTGTGCTATTAGTTGGAAGTCAAGCCTGCAGAAAGTTGTTGCGTTGTCAACAACAGAATCAGAGTACATCTCTCTGACAGAAGCTGCAAAAGAAGTTGTTTGGCTTCGAGGTCTGAGTAGAGAATTTGGCTATGATCAAGAGAGTGTTGCGATCTTCTGTGATTCGCAAAGTGCGATTGCTTTGGCCAAAAACAACGTTCACCATGAACGCACCAAACATATGACGGTCAAGCTAAGTTTTGTGCGTGAACGTGTTGAAGAAGATGAGGTACATGTGCTGAAGGTCCATACGGATGATAATCCTGCGGATATCTTCACAAAGGTGTTACCAACAAGCAAGTTCAATAAACTGTTGAGCTTGCTTGGTGTCTCTGAGTAATCAAGGACATGAAATCGAGATTCGAAATTCACTTAAGAACAGGTCTAGGGTCATTCATTCAAGTTGGAGTTTGTCGGAGCTGTTTGAATCGAATGACCGTTGGAGGTCGTTGAAACCGGTTATGGATTCAATGTGTAATAACCGATTCAATTAGGTTCCGGTTTAGGAATCTATTGGGAAAAGAAGATCGGTTATTGTTCATTAGTCAAGCGTCGTCGTTTTGGGAGCTGGTCTTTTATTCAGCTGAAGTCAACACCGAGAGTTCATCGAGTCAAACAGAGCCATTGGTGGTTGTTACCGGAGGCGGTTAGTCGGGCTCAGGGGTTGTTGAGCTCGGGGAGTACTATAAATTGTTTTGGGTCGTCTTATTCTAGGGAGAGAGTTCAATTTGTGTAAATCGGGTGAAAGATACACAAGTGAGAGAAAATAGAGAGAAGTGAGATTTCGGGTGAGAGATTTCGCGGTGGCTCTGTATTTTCCGGCGACGCTTGTATCTACGTGTTCTTAGTGAATTTCGAGCAAAATCTCGGCCAGACGTAGGATTGCGGTTTGTGCACCTGAACTGGAAAACAAATTTTCTTGTGTTCTTTAATTTTCTCGCTTTCGATTCTGTCTTTAAAATCTGAGTTAGTGCTCGTCGCAATCGGGTTAAGGTCTTGGATAATCGGAATTACGTTTTGGTTGATCGCCTTGAAGTCGAGCTGTTTCTCAAGAAAAACAACACAACCCATCCTCTGCTTTCATCTTTAAGGGTGGCGTCCAAAACAGTGAAAATTGCCAAATCAGTAACTTTCCCAATAGCTTTTTTGATGTTGTACAGGTTTGGTCGATTTAGAGGCCCTACTACAGCTATGTTGGGGTTGAGAATATTTTTCACACTTGATACAAAAGAAATAGCATAGGACCCCACTATGTCTTGTGCTATAAAAAGAAGAACTTGCAATGAAAGCAGCTGTGAGAAGAATGTACTAGTTCCATAACTTGTGCACAAAAGTAAGTGTGGGTTGTTTACAACAGCATTGCTGAACTTGGAAAATAATACTTCAGCCATATTTACCTGAAAAAACTTATCAAATTATCATACATATCTCCTAACACATCACATACTAGTTTGTTTCTAGATGTCCCAAATCGCCAAATCATGATACAATCCTATTCCTAGAATTCTTCTAACTTCAACAATGAGATCACCAAATCATCTAGGAAAAAAGTTCTCATACGTATAATCAGGATAAAATGAACAAAATAGTTTGTTTCTAGATGTACCAAATCAACAAATCAAGATACAAGTCTATTCCCATAATTCTTAAAAATCCAATAACGAGATCACCAAATCATCTAGGAAAAACAACACATATGTAAAATCAAGATAAGAAGAACAAAATAGTTTATTTCTAGATGTATCAAATCGCCAAATCGAGATACAAGCTTATTCCCAAAATTCTTCTAAAGTCAAAAACGAGATCACCAAGTCATCTAGGTAAAACATCACATATGTAAAATCAAGATAAAAAAAAGAATCTTCGCTGGAGAAATTAAATTACTCGAACACTTGGTGATCCTAGTTTGTCACCGGGTGATCGGAAACTTCTCTCTCCAATCAAAAATCGGCGTAGATTGGGAAGATGGAGAAATAATGGGAAAAGGAGATGCTAGTTGAAATAAATAGTGATAAAATAAAATAGATAATGATCAAGGAGACTAAGAATTACGGATCGCATGAGATTCTTTCATATGCAAAAATACTGTGGTGAACACTAAACCGGTTTAATTAGGCAATTATACCGGTTACCAGTATCTGATTCCGTTTGGTTTCGTTTAATTTGTAAAGAGAAATTGTTTAAGTAGACGCATAGTTTTATGGTCGAAAACTCGTTAGGCGTTAGTCGGGCAGTGGAGTTGGACCTAGCGCCTAACGAAAAAATCGGAAATTAAGCGGGATTTACGCGGAGCGGAATTTTAAATATTTACTAGATTTTGACCCGCACTTAGAAGTGCGGGTATAATTTTCTTTACAAATTTTACTTTTTATTCATTTTGTTAATAGTAGTTTAGATTTTTAACTATGTAATCTAATTTTGATTATAATTGTTTAACCAACATTATAAACAGTGAGTTAGCAATTTAGTTTTTTTTTTTAAATGAATTATGTGTTATTTGGAGGAGATATATCGTAAGGATTAAGAGATTAAAATAACGATTTCGCATTATATATTTTAATATGTGTTGTATCGTAAGATCATAGTTTGGAAAAAATATATATGTGAAAACAACTATTGTAAAAGTTATGTGGTATATGTTTAATTGTTATTTTATTTATTTAAAATATTATTTTATAAAATACATGTTGTAGTCGTATATATAATTTGCAAATTTGATGGAACTATCCGTTAAAAACTTCATTCGAACATAAAGCATAATTTGACGCTTCAAATATTTTAATAATATAAGTATGAAATCATTTTAATATTTTATTAATTTTAAAATATATCAACTGAAATTATTTACTATATGCGAATTTGTTTTGTTTAGAAAATTTATAATCGAGATTGGCTAATTAATTTTTCAACTCGTTTAATTAATTAAATATTTTCAGTTTGATGGAAAAACCTGCTAAAAAGTACAATCGTAAAAACATCAATCGTAATATGTGTATATATTAATATATATATTTGAAACAAAATAAAAAGATATTAAAATATATTATAAATATATTTTGAATTAAATCATAAATTAGAGAATCTTAATTTATATATAATAGTTGATGTATAAATTATTAATTATATTTATCAATTAATTTGTTTTGATTTTAATTAATTAGGAAAGTGGGACCCATTAGATTTTGGTTGTTTGGCTACATGTTTAATAATTGTCTTGTTTGGAAACATGGATTGTAGAGATAATAAATCAAATATAAATTGTTTTACAGTTTTACCCTTAATGAAGGTTACAAATCCTAATAATATCAAGGGCAAATTCTGGGAACAACATTTATGTACCATGGCAAACCTTCCTGTTTTAATAGATTAGATATATTTATATATATTTATAGTTACGTATATAAATTAGTTAGGCACATACATATTGAATATCTAGTGTAGTCCTGTGCTTCACGTGTTCTCCTTGCCTAAACCGTAACGAGTTCGACCCCAGCGTGGCCCATTTTTGCTATTTTTTCGTTTTTATTTAATGAAACCTAAAATTACAAAATTATCCATGTCTTCAACCTTAGATTTCTGCAACGAATCTAAACCTAATTTCCGCCTCTTACATTTTTTTCAAATCTAGCCTAATTTCAACTCGTTTTCTTGTGGGTTTTATAAAATATGATAGATTTATAATCTAAAACTCGATTTCTAACTCCAATTGAATGAAAACGTGAGGTTTTGTTTTCAGACCGAGTTTTTGACCGATTTATAGCTACTCCCGGCGGTTGGCCGCCGCCGAACGACTCTCCGGCGAGTAAACGGTCCTCGGCGGCGCGTTTTCGAACAAGGGTTTTATGTTTGTAAAGAGGTATTGTTCTTTGTCAAACCAAAAGATCATTTATGAAGTAAATAATACATTATTAAAAATGACTCAATGTGATTCGAAGAGAGAGAGAGAGAGAGAGAGAGAGAGAGAGAGAGAGAGAGAGAGAGAGAGAGGCGACTTTCTAGGCGATTAGGCCTCCTACTCAGTAACCGTCCTTCCTCAGAAGGTTTTGTTCTCCGGTTACGACGGTTTCATCAGGACATCTCAACAGCTTAACTTCCATTACAGTTTCACCGAAGAATATATATATATATACCCTGCTCCATGTATTTGGTTGCTCTTGTTGACCAAAGTTAAGACGCATTTCCTCTTTTCATGTTATTAATGGTTGATAAATTAAGGTGTAAGATGCAGGATGTTTTACTGGGTATCGAAGATGAAGTAGTTACTCAGCCTTTGGACTTGATTGAGGAGGCCCGTGAAGAAACGCGATTTTGTATAATCGCAAAATCAATCAACCCGAGACATCATAATCTCCGCGCCATATGTTAACACTACCAAGAATTTCGGGCATCAGAGAGGAGGTTGTTGGACGAATCATTGAAGGATAAAGGATCTTGTTTCTATTCCAATCAGAGGAGACAATGTTATCAGTCATCCGGAGGGGTCCTTGGTCATTTAACCTGGATGGTAGTTGTTATAAATGGGTTTAGCACCCATCGCTTAGAAGGCCCAATACCTGTTATTTGAATAAGGCCGACCCAACAGAAGAAAATTCGGCCCAACAAGAAGAAGGCTCAAATCCGCATGCTCGAACCGAGCCCATCAGTGCCGGCTCGGCTCAGTTTGATGATCCCAACTTAGCTCCGCTTCACTAACAGCCAAAAAAATGTACGGCTCGGCCCATCTCGTCACCAAGTATGGCCCATTCGGTTGAGCCTGTAAAAAGTACGACCGTATTTTACTATAAATAGGAGTCTTCATTGTACATTAATGTGACTTTTGGGGATTTGTGCACTTTTCACTACTTTCTCTCTCTAAAATTAACATTCCCGAATTGTAAAACCAAGCTCGACAAGCTCGGGCTTTCACTTTAATACAACATGCTTGTTACCGAGCAACTCGCTCTTTTCGTTACTTAAACACCGAACATCCTTTCTTAACTCGTTATTGAACCTAGTCGGTTCCCTTTAAGAGAAACTTTGACCTTTTCGGACCCGAGCACGTCAACTCACCCGAGCGAGACGCGTTCTTAGGCTTTTGTGACAAGCTCGGGCCGTCTGTGGGGAGAAAATTTTTTTCTTCACTAACTGACAGGATCAACAATGACAGGACCACAACCAATCAAAGATTTCGTTCTCGTGACAGAAAAGTCAACCTCGGGGACGAACTCCTCCCAAGCAGGAGGCCAACCTCAGCCTCAACACGTCTCTCAAGTCACGAACCCGATCATCCAGCCGGCGGGTGCTGAGCAGCAATGTCCAGTCACCGAGCAACCTCGGGGGGAAACAAACGACCAACAAACTGAGCAAAACACCTCCGTTTTGCTCAGGGCTCTCATGACACAAATCTCCGAGCTATCTCAAGGAAGCAATGCCCGATTCGATCAACTAGCAACATCACATGCGATATGTCAAGGCCAGATCAACGATTTACGATTAGCAAGCCGGCAGGACTCCGCTCCCAGAACTCGCCTCAAGCGAGCATTATTCAGTAACATAACCCCTCCGAATCCCAGGAGTCGGAAGGTCACGCAACAAACCGAGGATCGTTCTACCGAGGACGTCGAAGAACCCAAAGACGACGGAACCTTGAACAACTCGATACAGGACACCCTCAGGGATAATGAGATCGAAGAATTGAAAATAATGCTGAAGAACATGACATCAAAGGTCCATCAAGCGATCAGTTCGGCACCAGAAATCGATCGCGTAATAGGGGAAACTCAAAATACTCCGTTCACTCAACGACTCATGAGTACCCAAACCGAACATCCAGCCTCCAGGGTCAAAATCAAAATGATGACATGCGATGGAAAGACCAACCCGAGGCAATTCCTAACGGCCTTCCGAATAGCAATGGGTCGAACTCACTTCGGTCTGGGGGAACGAGATGCAGGATTCTGCCAGCTGTTCGTAGAGCATTTGACCGGATCGGCACTGGACTGGTTCTCCCGACTATAACCAAACTCAATAGACGGATATGACGACCTGACGCATGCCTTCGTAAAGCATTACTCAATGTACATACATGAGGAAGTGTCCAATGCCGATCTATGGGCCATCACTCAGGGACATAAGAAAAGTCTCTGATCTTACATAACCCGCTTTAAGAGTGTACTCCCCAAACTCACGATCACGGACAGCGAATGTTTACCCGCGCTACGAAACGGTATGTGGTACGAGTCGAACTTCCGAGAAGAGCTAAAAAGAACAAACCAAGTTCGCTCGAAGACGCTCTTCACCGAGCATCGATCTTTATCGACCTCGAAGAAGAAAAAGAAACCCTGGCAAAGAAGTTCAAACCGAAAAGTTCTGCATCAAAAGAGAAACCCGAGAAGAGTGCCGACCAGTACGAACCACGGCAACACTACGACCAAGACTATAAGGAAACCAAAGAAGAAGAAATCGCGAGGAAGGGGAAATCGTCATACTACGTCTGCGATCAGTCACAGGACCATCAGTAGGAAGAGGAACGACCCTACCAAGGTCACCAACAAGATCGCACTGAACAAGATCGGCAACCTCAAGGATACCAGGGTCAGATCCAAAGCAAGCCGTGGAACAAACCCTTCCGAGGCGACAAAAGCAAGCTATTCTGCGAGTATCATCAGCGAGCGGGTCACAACACCGAGGAGTGCAGAAATCTTCAAGCCCTCCTTTACGCAGATTATTAAAAGGACAGCAAAAAGCTGGTTCTGAACCGCAACCAACAACCCGCGAAGGACGTCAATCAAGTAGCACAACCCAAAAACGAGGCCGAGCGCTTCAAGCTCGTCCAAGAGGAAAGAAAGAAGCAAGTGGCTTTTGCCGAGGATGTCGAGCAAATAGAGGCAAACACGGCGGCCGTCAACAAACGGGCCCGTGACGAAGAGGATAGAGAAGGAACCCCTCCGCCGAGAAGACGCATAAACATGATAATGGGAGGACTGCTATTGGTTAACGACTCAGTCCGGTCAATCAAGGAGTACGAACGACGAGCCATGGCAGCCCAGCATTACCGACGAAACGCCAGCGACGAGCTCAGAATTGGCGGCGAAATCATCTTCACCGAACAAGATGCTGAGGGCGTAGACCGGCCACACAACGACCCACTCGTTGTCGCTATGCGAATAAGCGATTGTGAAGTCGAGAAGATCCTGATCGACACTGGAAGCTCGGTAGATCTAATCTTTATAGAAACGTTACAACGAATGGAACTCAGCGACTTCCGCATCAAGCCATCGACTAAACCACTAATCGGCTTCTCGGGTGATTCGATCAAAACGATTGGGACAATCAGACTCCCCGTCTACGTCGGACGAATCACCAAACTAGTGAAGTTCATGGTCATTGATCGTCCGGCCATCTATAACGTCATTCTCGGTACGCCTTGGATCCACGAGATGAGAGCAGTCCCGTCCACGTACCACCAATGCGTCAAGTTTCCCACCCCATTCGGCGTGTTCACGCTACGGGGAGATCAGAAGATATCCCAAACATGCTTCCACATCGAGCATAAAATACGCCGCAAGTCGCAAGCCTATCTAGTCGCAGAACCTCGAATCGAGCTACCACCGCCCGATCGACCACATAAGGATGTAGTGATACAAGTCAACATCGACATAAATGATCCCGAGCGTTGTGTTGGGATAGGAGCCGATCTTCGGGAAGACCTGCGATATAAAATCGTGGAATTCCTCAAGAAAAACGACGCAAATTTCGCCTGGACCACCAGTGATATGACCGGAGTTGACCCGTCCATCGCATGCGGCGAACTGCACGTCGACCCAATCTTCAAACCGGTCAAACAAAAGAGAAGGAAGATCGGTCCCGAGCGTGCACCGAGCCAAAGCTGTCAACGATGAGGTAGAATGACTTTCGAAGGCAGGTTCGATCACCGAAGTAAAGTACCCAGGCTGGCTGGCGAACCCCGTCGTAGTGAAAAAGAAGAACGGCAAATGGCGTGTGTGCGTGGACTTTACCGATCTAAACAAGGCATGCCCAAAGGATAGCTTCCCCCTCCCACACATCGACCGGCTCGTCGAAGCAACCGCCGGACACGATCTTTTGTCATTTATGGACGCCTTCGCAGGATACAATCAGATCATGATGCATCCCGATGACCGAGAAAAAACCTCATTCATCATCGACCGTGGTACTTACTGCTATAGAGTCATGCCCTTCGGGCTCAAGAATGCAGGAGCAACGTATCAACGCCTAGTCAATCGTATGTTTTCCGATCAGCTCGACAAAACAATGGAAGTCTATATCGACGACATGCTCGTCAAATCCACCTCAGCGGACGACCATATCGATCATCTGGCAACATGCTTTGCAAGTCTATATAAATACGGAATGAAGTTAAACCCGACCAAGTGTACGTTCGCAGTCACCTCGGGAGAATTCCTCGGCTATATAGTTACAAGAAGAGGAATCGAGGCGAATCCAAGGAAGATAACAGCGATCACCGAGCTCCCTTCTCCGAAAAACACCCGAGAAGTCCAACGATTAACCGGACGCGTCGTGGCTTTGACCAGGTTCATCTCAAGGTCAACCGACAAGTGTCTCCCATTTTACAATCTCCTCCGAGCAAACAAGAAATTCGAGTGGGACGCCAAATGCGAGGATGCCTTTCAACAGCTAAAAACCTACCTCTCCACCCCACCGATTCTGGCAAAACCCGAGGAAGGAGAGACATTGTACTTATACATCTCTGTATCGGCTTCGGCAGTCAGCAGCGTGCTCGTCCAAGACGACCGAGACGACCAAAAACCCATCTTCTATACGAGCAAAATCTTCGACGACGAAGAAACACGCTACAACACGCTTGAGAAACTCGCATTAGCCGTCATCGTTTCGGCACGAAAGCTCCGCCCCTATTTTCAGTTGCATTCGGTAGTGGTGCTCACAAACCAACCAATCAGAACAATCCTGCATAGTCCGAGCAAGTCAGGGAGAAATTCCAAATGGGCGGTCGAACTAAGCGAGTACGACATTGAATACAAACCCCGAACAAGCGCCAAGGCACAAGTCCTAGCAGATTTTCTAATCGAACTACCACTCGAGATCACCATCAATGAAGCTCAGGCCCCAAAGGAGAAATGGATTCTGTTCGGGGACGGTTTGTCGTCAAGAAACGGTTCGGGAGTGGGTGTCAAACTAACATCCCCGACCGGCGAGCTAATCGAGCAATCTTTCCGACTGGCATTCCCAGCATCTAATAACGAAGCCGAGTATGAAGCACTACTCGCCGGACTGCGATTAGCCGATGTAGTGGGGGCAAATCAAGTAGAAGCATTTGCTGATTCGCAACTCATCGTGAACCAGTTCAACGGGAATACGAAACAAAAAACGAGTGTATTGACGCATACTTGAAACTCGTCCAGGAAATTGTCGCACGAATCGGGTCGGTTACACTAACAAAGATCCCCCAAAGTGACAACTCCTCCGCAGACGCGTTGGCCGCTCTAGCTTCGACCTCCGACCCCGATCTCCGCTGGATAATTCCAGCCGACCAAGCATCACACCAAACGAGGACGTACTGCTCATCACCGAGGAAGACGAGGGAATGGACGATGCTTACAAAAGCAACGAGGAAGTTATCAAGGACACCAACTCCGAACCCGCAGAAGCCGTCAACTGGAGAAATGAAATCAAAGACTATATACTAAACGGGAAGGTCCCCGAGGACCGTTGGGCAGCCCGTCGACTAAAAGCTCGATGCGCGCAATATGTAATGATTAAGGACGAACTATTTCGATGGAGCGCGTCCAAGGCCCTCCTACGATGCATAAACGGCCCAGAAATCCAATGGGTCACCGAGCAAACCCACGAAGGGGCAGGCGGAAATCACACGAGTGGACGAGCACTGGCTACAAAGATTAAACGCCACGGTCACTTCTGGCCGACCATGATCGCCGACTGCGAAAAATATGTGTCCCGTTGTGAGAAATGCCAAAGGCAAGCGCCGAGCATACACCAGCCCGCCGAGCTACTCACCACTGTGGCTACCCCCTACCCCTTCATGCGTTGGGCAATGGATATCGTCGGGCCACTCCCGGCCTCTCACCATAAGAAATATATCCTGATAATGACCGATTACTTCACGAAATGGGTCGAAGCGGAATCCTACTCGGAGATTCATGATCTGGACGTGCAGAAATTCGTCTGGAAGTACATAATCTGTCGTCACAGAGTCCCGTATGAGATCGTAACCGACAATGGATCTCAATTCAGCTCGAATTTATTTGAAGGGTTCTACGCACGATGGAAAATCCGACTGAGCAAATCTACCCCGAGGTACCCCCAAGGAAACGGTCAGGCCGATACAACCAACAAAACAATCCTCGACGGACTCAAAAAGCGGATGGAGAGCAAAAAAGGCCTCTGGGCCGACGAGCTCGATGGCGTCCTATGGTCTCACCGGACCACACCGAGAACGTCAACCGGCCAGACTCCCTTTTCTCTTTCACATGGAATGGAAGCGATGTCTCCAGCTGAGTTGGTCGTCCCGACAATCCGCCTGATCATGTCACCCGAGCACGAGGAGCTCAACAACGAAATAATCATCAATCGTCTCGATCAAACAGAGGAGCTGAGCGACAGAGCACTAATGCGCCTCCAAAACTATCAGCAACAGATCACCCGACACTACAACAGGAAAGTAAAGGGCCGACGCTTCATTGAGGGTGATCTTGTCCTCCGAAAGGTATTCGAAAACACCCGCGAATACCGAGCAGGAAAGCTCGGAGCCAACTGGGAAGGTCCTTACATCATCTCCAGGGTAGTGAAGCCCGGTGTTTACGAGCTCGTTACGATGAAAGGAGAGGCCATCCCACGCTCGTGGAACGCCAACAAACTTAAACGCTATTTCTACTAAGTCCAACCGAGCAGCGGAAAAAGAGGACGCAGCAGGCAATACCGAGCATCACGTACACACAAAAAAAAAACGAGCATCTCGCTCCAAACCGAGCTCGCTATACACGAGTTCGAGTAATATGTAAAGTGAACTACGATCGGCTTGATCCCCTTTCGAGGTACGTAGGCAACCTCTCACGAGGCTCAGCTATATCAATAATAAAATTTTATTAAGTATACTCGCTTCAGTTACCCAAACAAATCGGCATTCTGGCCAAATGCTAGATACATCACAAGCCGGGCCAAGTTCCCGCACAAGGCTGATCGACAGTAAATAAGCCGAACCTAGTTTTCGCACAATCCCGATCAGACCATAGGGATAAGCCAAGCACCTACTCAAACCCGACCCGTGGGATAATGAGCACAGACTCAAATCCCACACAACTATGTAAGCCGGGCCCAGTTCCCGCATAAGGACGACTGATAGGAAAAATAAGCCGAACCCAGTTTCGCATAACTATCCTGGTCTATCCTACGGGGTAAGCCGAGCACCCCACTTGCTCCTCACTAACTAATCTAACCTACTCCCGAGCATACTACTCGCCGAAATCAAAACGCACTGCTAGGGACAAGTACGCGGAATGAAAATTGCTAAGTACGCGGAAAAACCCGAGCAAGTCGTAAACGAACAAAGTTCAAATTCATAAATTACTTCAGAAATGGAGGGGGTACAAAGATACAGGCCCGATTACAACCAAATACCACAAGAAACAAGATGCAAAAAAATATATAAGTCTAGATAGCCTCGGGAGCTCGATCTTCATCCCGATCATCGCTACTGACCAGCCCAGCTGCCCGAAGACGGTCAGCCACCGAAGGAGTCACTGCCGCTTGATTCGAACCATGAGGATCCTCGACAAGTGCATCTAAATTCTCCTCGACTCGAGTGCCATCGGTCGGAGGAGTCATAAAAAAGTCCTCGTCGACTAAATCCGTGAACCGAAATTCGCTGAGCTCCTGCTTAAACCGAGCAAAATCAGAATCAGCTCTCTCTATCTTGTCGGCTGGAATGGCAAAACCCTCCTTAACAAGCACTTTCAGCATGGACGCAACAGCAGCCACCTGATTCATCGTTATCTGCGTCCTCCTGCCGAGCTCCATCTCCTCTCTGGCCTTCTTGATCTTCGAAAGCCGAGCTTTCGCTTTACCCGAGATGCGCTCTCGCTCCTTCTGCACTTCGAGCTCACGGGAGGCCTTGAGCCGAGCACATTCCGAAGTCAGCTTGCCCTCTAGATCAGAAACCCGAACAGCCAATTTGTCAGCCTCGTCTTGGACGTTTGAGCAGTCGGTCAGACACTGCCTATTCTCGGCATCCAACCGAGCGTTCTCGGTAGAAAGGCCATCAACCTTCTCCTCCAGAATGGACACCTTCTTTTCCTCGGCCTTGAGAGACGAGCGAAGCACCTCTGTAACAGCCGCCTCCTCACGGTACCCCTCCAGCTCGGTGATGACCCTTTCGGCCTTGGCGAGATCCCTCTTCAGCCCGCTGACCATCTTCTCCAGATTAACCTGATTCTTTTCGTACTCGTCAAAGACCATGTTGTAATTGGCAAGGCCCTGAAACAAAAAGAACCAGATCAAAACCAAGTAATCACAAAAAAGGAAAGAAGGACGAGCAAAACCTTACCCGAACGATGTCCTTGGCCGCTGCCTTTTTGTGTTCAGGGAAATGTGTGTGATCAACCGAAGGAAGTGGTCTCGGCGGACTATCCCTTAGCATCCGGAACAAATCCGCGCAGGCCGCCCCATCACGGACAATTGACCTCGAGCCCTCGTACCTCACAGAAAAGCCGAAGTCCGTAAACGCGCCCTCACCTGGCCCGCCCAGGAAATGAAGCCCAGCAATTTCATCTTCGTTCGGAATGACCATGTCGTCTTGAGAACCAGCAGTCTCGTTCCCTTCCCGACCATCTGCTTCACCCTGATCAGCGCCACGGTCCTTCCGAGTCTCCAAAGGAGCCGCCTCATCAGCACTAGGGCGCTCAGTAGTTTCAACCCTAGCTTCCATAGTCTCGGGACGAACTACCAACTCCATCCCTCCAATCTCAGGATGCTCAGAGACTTCGATCGCTTGATCACCAACATCCCCCGCAATATTCTCGGTCCGCGACCTCTTCTTCTTCTTCTTCTTCTTCTGAGTGTCGTATGCCTCCATCGCAGCGCACACCTGACGAAACAAATCCCGATGATATTCATCTACAAAGACCATCCCAGCGGAACCGGCCCGACCCAAGGGGAAAATGGTCGGTTAGGATCCAGATCGACAGGATTTACCTGTGGTCCGGAGAGATTCTCCTGCACTAAGTTGGGACTCTCCCGACGCTCGACAAGATTCTCCCCAACGTAATCGAGGACTTCAAGATCCATTTGGCCCATCTCTTCCACCCTTTTGCCTCCCTTCGTGTAATGAAAGTAAGGCTGGTTGTTCAGTTCGATCAAGGACTCAATCGAACGGAGAAGACAATCTGCCAAACACCCGATCAGAAAAGGAGAGCTAAAAAGATATAAAAAAGGGAAAACTGATAATACATACTCTGATCAAGGTTCTCGAAAGCTCGTCTCACCCGATCAGCCTTAACTTCTAGCCACTTCTCAACTCCCCGAGAAACAAGCTTCCTCAAATCTTCCCTCCGGCGGAGGAAGCGTAGTAGGATGGCGATCTGCAAAAATAAGAAACGAGCATGAGTTAGTCAATTTAAAAGAACAGAAAAGCAAAAGGGGTTACCATGAAAACGATTCCATTTCGTCCTATACGGCCTGTTCGGGTCAGGAACCGAAGCCGCGTTCACCCGAGCATAGAAGTATCGATCCTGCCAATCATCGACCTTTGACGGTTTCGCGATAGAAACCTTGAGACCAAAGCGAGACCTCATGCTCACATAGTGGGTCCCGAGAGTCATCCCGTTCAAAGAGATCAACGAAATCTCTTCAAAAAATTGAAGGCTCATATCCACACCACATTCGGCGGCCAAAATAGTACAACCGACCAAATTCTGAACGGCCGAAGGGCTGAGTTGAGATAACGCAATCCTCCTCTCCTCGCAATAAGCAACGAGCAACTTCGGGAGAGGAAACCTCAGGTGGATTTGTTTGAACCAAAAGTCGTACAAACATACCCACCCCTTTGGACAATCCCAGGGCCTCTGGTGCGACTCGAGTCTACGCAGCTCGAGCCGACTAGAACCATCACTAGCACTGTTCTCCACTAACCACTCCAAGTCGTCACTGGTACATTTAGTTGGAAGAACTGGACGAAGAGGACGAGTCTTCTTCGTCTTCTCGGAATCTCCTGAGACTTGCTGACTCATCCTCTTCTTCGACCTGCTCGGAACCAGAGAAAGAGTACCGAGAAGCGCTTGGTCAACCTGCCTAACGTCCTCTTCTTTCAAAGGGAGAACTATCGATGGACACCAAGGTCTTGATCCGTCGTCGTCCGAGTCTATCAAGTATGGAACCGGAATGCTCGGGGAACCAAACGCAGCAGGAGCAGAATTGGGAGGATCTCCTCGGAGGGACGATTCAACGATCTCTGTCCGCCCCGAGCTTACTGTGGAGTCTGACTGTGCAACGGATGAATTAGATCAAGCAGAGTTCCCCGGAGATAATCTAACCGAGTACAAATCGTTACGGTCGGACGATGACTGAGAATGAGATTCAACCCTCATGTTTACAAATTATACAACAACAACAACCTAGAGAGAGAATTCTAGAGAGAAGGAAGAGCGAAATACCTGCGCAAGAAGAGAAATGAAGATGAGAAGGAGCGAAGCGAGGTATTTATAAAACGGAGCGGGAAGCTTTCGAGGGAAGCAATTATTACACCTATGCGACCCTTCAGTTTCCAGCAGCTATAGGCGTTATCATTATGTCGACACGACTCTTCAATATCCAGTGGTTTCCCAAGAAACCCGTTGAGATTCCCAAGACAAGGACAACGAACGGACTGGCCAGATCCAAACCGAACAGATTTTGGCCCAACTAAACACTTGGATAAATTCGTCGACTCCGAAACAGCACGAAGACCGACGAACTGGAGGGCTTACTGTTATATATGGGTTTAGCACCCATCGCTTAGAAGGCCCAATACCTGTTCTTTCAATAAGGCCGGCCCAACAGAAGAAGATTCGGCCCAACAAGAAGAAGGCTCAAATCCGCATGCTCGAACCGAGCCCATCAGTGCCGACTCGGCTCGGCTCAGTTTGATGACCCAACTCAGCTCGGCTTCACTAACAGCCAAAAGAATGTACGGCTCGGCCCATCTCGTCACCAAGTACGGCCCATTCGCACGAGCTCGACAACAGTCAACGGCCTGTAAAAAGTACGACCGTATTTTACTATAAATAGGAGTCGTCACTGTACATTAATGTGACTTTTGGGGATTTGTGCACTTCTCACTACTTTCTCTCTCTAGAATTAACATTCCTGAATTGTAAAACTGAGCTCGACAAGCTCGAGCTTTCACTTTAATACAACACGCTCGTTACCGAGCAACTCGCTCTCTTCGTTACTTAAACACCGAACATCATTTCCTCACTCGTTATTGAACCTAGTCGGTTCCCTTTAAGATAAACTTTGACCTTTTCGGACCCGAGCACGTCAACTCACCCGAGTGAGACGCATTCTTAGGCCTTTGTGACAAGCTCGGTTATCATAGTAGTGGTTCAACAATGGAATCAGAACCAATCTGACGAAGACTTACAACAGATACCCTTTTGGGTTCAAGTGAGGGGAATTCCTTCCCAATTCCTGACACTCCGAATGATACGTCATATCAGACATGTTATGCATGGGACGTTTTAAGGAAACTGACTTCCAAGTTGAAGAATCCTTTAATGTGGATTATGTAAGAATTCGGTTATCGTGTAACTCCGCCAAGCCTCTGTGATTTCAATGTCTCTTCTAGTTCGGCGACCAGATGGTAGTGCTCAAATTTCGCTACGAAAAGCTCTGTGGATTCTATTCCACATGTGGACGAATCCCCCTTGATTCATCAGGTTGTCCACTCAACACCATGGCCGCCCACATAATCCACCAAATTAAGATGACGATGATGATGACCCCAATAATGGTGACAACCGTCATCCCAAATCTAATCCTAGTGTAGAGGGTAATGAAGAACAAAGGAAGATGGATGATGGGGATGATGATGACTCATATGAAAATCCTGTAGAAGAACCGGTTGCAAATAAGAAACGTAAGACACAAGGCAGCAGCCCACACCAGATGATACCGTCATGTTCCGAGATGAGACATGTATTATTGGTTGATGAATATGACGAGACAATGGTGTCAACGAAGAGAAAGATACAAGAAGATGTCTGGGAGAGAAGAATCAGTTATTGGAAGCCACAAACAGATGGAGCAAGCGGATCTAACTCAAGGACCGAATCCGGTTAACCACCAAACGATTGAGAGGGCACAGTGGGCCAGAAACCACTAGAGCCGAGATGAATACAACATTTTGGAATTTCCAGGTCTTGAAAGGGTCCTTAGTAATTCAACGCCTAAAAATGAAGAATCCCAATGATAGAATCTGTGATGTTGGTGTTCAGTTAGGTTATGAGCTTGTTAAGTGTGTGGGGGGGTTGGCTATGTTTTGTAATGTTGATGTAGTATTTAATTATGTGGATGCAAGGTTGGTTGATTGTAAAATAATAAATGAATCACTTTATATTTGTCTTGCGTTTATGGTCATACTATAAGAAGCTTAAGGCAAATTTTGTGGGAAAAGATTGAAAAAATTGTAATCAACAGAAAATACCCTTGGCTCATGGAGATTTTAATGAAATATTAAGGCCACATGAAAAACTAGGAGATCGTTTAAGGGAACCTTGGAGTTTACAAGATTTCAATAACATGGTTCGGACATGTAAGGTTCAAGATCTACCTTATACAGGCAACAACATGACTTGGTGTAACAACATGAAAGACAATCTAATACAAAGCTGGATTAATCGAGCCCTTGTTAATGATGAATGGAGAGCGACTTACCCTGCTTCAAGTGTGCATTACTTGGAAATGATCGAATCTGACCACAGATCCGGAATCATTCATATTCAAAGTGATCTGGAGCAGGGGCGTAGATGTTTTATATTTGACGACAACATAGCTGGATTGTTAGAGATAAGTTTGGATTATATTTGACGGTTACAATAATCCAAACTATAATTCATAATCCATATATTTAGAGTTAAGTGCAGATACTATAATCCATCTTCACTTCATATAATCCAGATATTTAGAGTTAGAGTGAGCCAGTTTTTGGTAATGCGATATTATGTTGAAATTGAATCTTTGATTAAATCCTACACAAGAAAGAAGAGCGAACATAGAAGTATTAGGGACATAAGTCACACATCAGTAATTGGAAGGGATCACTAGTAATATATAAGGGATATGAGCCACTCCACTTATCATCAATTGGTTTTAAGTTGGAAGCTCATAGACTTTAATATGGTATCAAAGCCACGTTTATGCATTCCAACCCGATCCGACCCAAAGTTGGTCCAACCATCGACAAACCAAACCCAAATTGGTACCGTCGATCCATGCCCGAACATTCCGAAATTAATGGCCAAAGAGCTATTATCTCGAAGGAGCGTATTAAGGACATAAGTCCCACATCGGTAATTGAAAGAGATCACTAGTAATATATAAGTGATATAAACCACTCTACTTATCACCAATTGGTTTTAAGTTAGAAACCCATAGACTTTAATAAGAAGAAGTGAAGATAGAGAAGAAGAGCCAAAAAGAACCTCAAGCAAAGGAGGAAGCACGTGGCTGAAGAAAGAAGAAGAAGAAGATGATATGATTTCAGAAAAGAGTTCAACCAAAGTGAGAAGAAAGACAGTTTAGTTCAGCGAGAACTAGAGACTTTCATAAAAATATATAATTCGATTTAACAAACATTCATATACATGTAAATTTGAGATAATTAAAGGTTTCCAGACATCTTTACAAATATAAGACAACTTACAAGCATTTCTTCTCTCATAAGAGACAAGGCAATGCACACAGCTTTTGATATTACAGTGATGAGGAAGAAAACTCTACGGTGGAGTTTAGGATCATGGATTCTGGGTATAATGGGTAGAGATCAGAACTAGAAACCGAGGATTTTATTGTCGTTGCCGTTTGGTCGGTCACACCAGACGTGCTCGAGCTACCATGTGTATCAATGCCCCTAAGCTTCGAGATGCTCAAGTTGTTTTGATATAAACCAGGATCTGACATAACCTCTGCTACTTCAATCTCTCCCTCGAGCATTTGCACAGCCTCTGACATTGTTGGCCTTAGAGAAGGAGATGAGTTTGTGCAACTTTGATCATCCTCACTGCTTCTTTGCTGTTGAAATCACCTTGGAGCATTGGATCTACGATCTCCATTATGTCCCCAGTCTGTTGAAGCGTCAGCGCCTGAGATTTGATGTAAAAAATGGGTTTTAGTAAACTTATAGAAACAAATTCAACTTGCAAACAATAGAAAACCGATCTTCATAGTTACCCAATTGATAAGCGAGACATGGTCAACGGTTCCTTGCTGTTTTGTATTACTCTTCCCACTAACAATCTCCATTGCCACAACCCCGAAGCTATACACATCTGCTTTCTCTGTTAATTGACCCCATAATGCATATTCTGGAGCCATATATCCGCTGCAGCATTAGAGAAACCATTACTGAGATATATTTCTTTGGTCGTAGTACGATTTTTGTTTTATAATATGCTCTTACATGGTCCCTGCAATTTTGGTGCTAATGTGACTGTGTTCTTCTTCATGGAGCCTAGCCAATCCAAAGTCAGATATCTTTGCATTAAGGTCAGCATCTAGAAGCACATTTGTGGTTTTTATGTCACGGTGAACCATCCTAATCATCGATCCTTCGTGGAGAAATTCAAGCCCTCTTGCGATTCCAACACAGATATTTTGTCTAGCTTTCCATTCCAAATTTAGGGAGCTCTTTCCTGGCAATGGATACAAACCAAAAATAAATTACATCACATTACATGAGGTAACATATATGTCCCTAAATAGCTTTTATTTACCAGAGAGCGCAAGAGCAAGGGAGTTGTTTTCCATGTACTCATACACAAGGAGCAGTTGATTCTTTTCAACACAGCATCCATAAAGCTTGACAAGGTTTGGATGATTAAGACCTGATATCATTCCTATCTCATTCACAAACTCGCGGTTTCCTTGGCATGACTTGGAAGAAAGCTGCTTGACTGCTATGATAGTTCCATCCGACAGCTCTCCCTGCATTTTCTCATATCAGACAACCATATTTTCTCTGGTATCAAGATTGACATACGTTTTGAGCATACTTTGAATACGGATCCGAAACCTCCTTCTCCAAGTTTGTTGGCTTGATCAAAATTGTTTGTTGCAGCTTGCAACTGCCTCCAAGTAAAGCAAACCGTTTGTAGCAGACCCTGGGCTCTCAGATCTATGTTTCCCAAAGGGAAAATCATTATATAATTCTCTAAGCATATGTGAGGAATGGATTCATAACTCTAATACCTCTTTCTCTCGTGTTCTTGTTTCCTCTGCATCTTTTCTGAGCATATAATCCCAAAGCCAAGAGAATAAGTGCTACCAAGGGGGCCGTTACCCCAAAAATTAATGGATAATTAGTGTGGTGCTTTGTCTTCTTCGCTGCAATGAGACCCTAAAAGTGTTAATATACATGATATACCAAGCTACAGAAAATATCTTTAACAAAGTTTGTGTTTTTTTTTGTCTTTGGACCTCCACATCGTGGCTCCTCACCTGAAATTTTGAGAAATCAATATTATCATTAGATGGCAGAACTGATGTAACTTGATAGTAAAACAACTTGATGTAAAGTAAGCCACAAAGGCTCAGCGAGCAGAGATGTAGAGGAGAAGGGTACTTACTGTGGTGACACATGGAGATTGCAGAGATAAGAGGACCATAATTTCCTCTGCTGGGAATGAGGGTTGTCCCTTTACCTGCCCAATACAACCGAATCTCTAACATATGATCGGTCACATTAACAGCTTTCAGTTCTTTCACAACAGGCTTCATAGTCCCATTAGCCTCCTCTTTGATGTTAAAATCCCTCAAGTACAATTCCCCCTAACATGATAGGAGAAGGAAAATAGGAAGTGATTTCAATCTGCCATGCCTGATTACTGAAAACAATTATTCAGTAAACAGTAAGACATTACCTGAACATAGACATCAAATATGCGTCTGCCCAGACTACTGTATTCTTCGTCTGAAAACTGAATCTCCATGAAATGGAGTTTCACATTGTAGTCTCCATTTTCCAAGCAAAATGCATAATAAACAAGAGAGAGAGCAGATCGACGTGCTGTCTTATAAAGATCAGGAGAATCTCCAGGTAGTGTTGAAGTAGTTGAAACAAAGTATATATCCTCATCCTTATCATCATCCGAGAAATCACCTGTGTTACTGATTCCCCAATTTTCGAAGTGCTGATTTGTTGAGGCTTTGGTCATGTTGTTATCAGCTTCATACGTGGTTTTATATGAAGAGTTTGTAATAACTATGTTGTCTCCACCACAATTTATATGTAGAAACCGCTGAACTACAATCCATAATGATTACTACCGTCAACGGAAAAAGAGATAACAGAATAACTGCATGTTAGAGGTAAGTTAAGACGGCTCATTCATTGTGTACTTACATCCAGTGCAGTTGATTGGACCAGCACATGGAAGAAGCCCAGTTCTGTATGAAAAGAAACCCAAAACCGTTAGGCATCTCATCGGCACAAAACATTCAAACGATTATTACTACTGCCGTATTTGAAAGCAAGAGATTCCTAAGTTGCAAGATAAAAAAAGAAGAGTGTACTTACAAATTGTTCATCGAAGATGAACTCCGGTATTTATTAATGTTACTGATTCAACATAAAGTGAAAATAAAAAACTTCAACATGAGCAGATCATTAACAATGAGATAGTAGGTTAAAAAATAATAGAGAGAAGATTCCATGTTACATCGTTTCCTGGCAGCTAGAAGACCATGAGAAATTGTTGTAAGAGAGATCACTGTGAGAATTAAATTATTAAACCAGCAAAAGATTAGTTGACATGACGAAAAATATCTCAAGTCATAGACAAGGGAAAGCCTGAACGTACATATTAGATTTGCTATTGAGAAAAGATTCAACGTCTCCAGAAAGCCTATTTCCAGTCAAATAGCTGAAACAACATTTCAAAAAAAGATTCATGATACTGTGGTGGTAATTACATTAAAAGGTTTCCAGCTCTTTAACATTCTCAATCTCAGATTGTAGTACTTACGTATATTTTGGTGCCTTTACTCCATTTACTTCACCAGTCAATTTGTTAAACGATAAATCACTGCAGCAAACGTGTCGTGTACAAAATAAATAAGTAATTTTGGTACGGACGTCCTTGTGTAACTATTCTATGTGTTCTCATATATAAATTTATAGATTCCACAATAATTCCTAAATAGACCGGCCTCTCATACATGCATATCACTCTTACCTTTTTCTCGCTATGATGTTTATTCATGTGCTTACCCATGACTATCTTTATACAAATAGAACTGATATAGTCATGAGTATACGCATCTAACCATACATATATAAAGTCTCCAGCAGGTAACTGTGGAGTAAGTTTCAAACTTACAAAGTATTTTCACTTGTGATCAGAAAGAAACTTACAGATTTTTTAGGTTTGTCAAGTTCCAGATGAAACCAGGAATTGGACCAGACAAACTCACGTTCCTCAAAATCCTGAAACAGAGAAGGAGGCTTTAGTTTTAAATTTCCAGATAGAATCAAGCTTCAACTTCAAGAAGAGAAACAGATCACTGAAAAATAAATACAGCTTTCTGATGACTTTGCTGGATAAGTTTGGACAGGTGTTTATCCCAGTGGTATCACTAATACTCCTACATATGAAATTCGCTTAAAACATCAGTCTTGTTTCAATTGTCGTTTTGCTAATCTATTGAAACTAACTAGTTCATTACAGTTCAGTAAGACTTTCTAGGCGGGCGACTGCATCAGGAATAGGTCCTTTCAGTCCGCTTGCGAATAGATGTCTGTTGATCATAACCAACACAAGTTAGAGGGTGCAGAAACAAAAGCTATAAGAGATTGGTGAAGGACAAACTTACAGCTTTTTAAGCCCAGACCAGTTGCCAATATATCCTGGGATGGTGCCATTGAAGTTATTGTCACTTACCCTACTGCATAATGAAAACAAACAAATAGTTCAGAGCTGTATAAAGCTTTTAAATTAAACAGGTTTCAGTTCAATCTATGTGTCAATAAAACAACTTCTTCCTCAAAGTTTCGACAAATGCATATATCCCTGTCATCAAGAAGAACTTCACGAATTTACTAATCTTTAGAAGTCTAATAAAAGATGTTGAAAATTTTGCACTTCCAACTTACAAATCCGTAAGGTTTACCAGTGTAGCAAGAGTGCTAGGCAGGCTTCCTGTAAATTGATTGGACCCAAGTTGCCTGCAAAACCCAGTTTCTTTTTCCATAAAGCCAAAGACTTTTTTTGTGGTTTTGAGAAAAACATAGTTAAGATGCAAAGAGGCTTACAATCCTTTTAGGTTGGTCAAGTTACCAAGCTCATCAGGAATCGGACCAGAGAACCGGTTGGCTTCAAGCGATCTAAAAATTTCATCACATTAGGTGTAGCCAAAACTAAAAGCTATCTGTAAAGACTGAGACGTACAGGAATGTCAAATTCTTGAAATTTTGCAACCCGATTGGTATATTCCCAGACAAATTATTTGCACAGAGCGAGCTGCAAGAAAAGTCAACAGTTACTCACAAATCATGTATGGGAGGAAGAGAAGAGAAAGCTAACATGAGAGTGAGGTATTGCAACGAAGCCCACTCCATTGGGATTGTTCCCGACAGGGAGTTCCGGCATAATTCGCTGCAAGTAAGAGCCAAAAATTGGTGTAAACTGAAACTTTTCTCATCGCTCTCTTCGGAGATTCTCTTGCTTTACAGGTGGGCCAAAGGTTTTGTTTCTCCATTTTTAGAATTGAAGCATTTCAAAACCGAGAAAAGTCTTAAAACCGTAATAAACCAGAGCATTTCAGATTTGAATCTGTGATTAATTACGAATGCCGGTTCCTATAAACCGAACCAAACAAACATGCCGAAAGAACTCTTCGAATTTTAGTCATCTTCGCTTTTTTTCAATATCCAACGAATTGGGTGGTTTATCAACAAAACAATATTGATAAAAAAAAAATCAATAGGTTAAATTCCAGAATTTCTTTCTAATTTTTCCAAATTCTTGGAAACCAAACCAGATAACCAAGGAATGGTGGGTAGCCCAATGTTAAAATTCGTATCATTTTGTATATATTTTCCGTCAAAGAATATTAATCATTATTATAGATCCTATATTGATTAAAACTTGAATACAAACCGAACACTAAACCATCCTTATTTTATGTGCAATCTTTATATTAATATTAATTGAAGAGTATTTTTGATCTCTTATTCACTTTTAATATGGTTGATTTTTTTTCGTCTGAAAAAAATCTAATTAAATTAAACCCAATTTAAATCTATCTAATACTAAATAAGATGGGTATGGTAAAGTCTTACTGGATTTTTTGATACGTCATAATTTTAAAAACGAAGATATTTTTCTAAATTTGTTTTATTTATTTAATTTGATTAAATTTGGGGAAATACATCAGTGAAATACAAAAGCCGGCAGATAAAGAACCATCTCCGGAAACTAAACTCATAAGAAGGGAGTTAAGCCGGCGGATTCACGAAGAAACCCCAGAGGATAATTCCAAAGACAGGAAGCTAAAACCTACAACTATAACAGACAAACATCAGAGATAATCTAAACTTAGCAATAACGACCGCACTTGCAAATCTGACTCCTGAAAAGAACTATGAACGAGATTTATCGAACCTGCCCACGGCCCACCAAACGATAACAACTGCAATGTGGAGATCCACAGAGAGTCATACTCTCAAACCCAAACACAAAGAACCTAGACTTTCATAACCCGACAAGACAGAACCGCTACAGGTTCTACTAACACTCTTTCAGATACGGTTGGAGGTTCTACTAACACTCTTTCAGATACGGTTGGGACACACATTCTTGCGCTCGACACTTCGATGACCATGACTCCAAACCGCATCTAAAGAATTTGACAAAGATGTAACACGGCGGAGGAGAGGAGAGACAACGAAGGCAGGTCCACGAGCCAAAGCCATCGCGCTCTGAACAGAGAGGGAGACGGCGAGGAGGAGATGTTGCTGCGGCTAGCGGAGTGAGCGGGGCACCGTCGTCGGATAAACCGTCGCAAAAACCGGCAGGAGAGGAGGACAGCAGATCTAAGAGACTCGGCAACTGGCAAACCCTCCCCGACCACGGCTATCAACGCCAGCCGGAGAGAAAACATGAATCTTGGAGTGAAGGCGGCTCCCTCGAAAACGGCGTCTATGTGGTTGATTACTTACTTACTTGCCTTTAATTAAATTTTATTTTAATAATTAAAAAAACATAAAATATCATAAAAATATACATTATCACAAATATAACAACATGAAGAAAAATGATATTTTTAGCATTATTTTGGATTATAAAATCTTTTATACCATTATATAATTTAGGGTTTAGAGTTTAATATTTAGGGTTTAGTATAGGGTTTAGGTTTAGTATTTGTGGTTTCAGGTTTATTACTTATCGTTAATATTTAGGGTTTAGGGTTATGGCTAATTTAGTCTTTATCCATTTAATGAATGCTATATTGGTTATTTTTCCTCCTTGTTGATATTTTTGTGACAATGTATATTTTGTGTTTTTTTGCGATTTACCTTTTTAAGTATATTAAACTTAATTTATATTGGTTATTTTATTATTCATTATATTAATTTTAAATTTATTTTAACTTTATTTTGGATATATACATACTTTGCATACAACATAGAAATAAAATGATAAATATAAAAATATTTTATGAAGTTTTTTAAATATTAATAAATATGATTATTGTAGATAATACGATTTTATTATAAAAATTAAATATATATAAACAATAAAATATGTTTAATAATAAATTTATATATTGATGTTTATGCATATAAATAGATAATTATAATTTATTTTATTACTATTAGTTTTATTTTAGAATAAACTATAAATATTTTAATTAAAGGTTATGTATAAAAATTTCTATATGTATATTTAATTATAAATAGTCTTATATAGATTTTTTTTATAATATTATTGTTGTTAGATTAATTTTATGATTTTTTATTTTTAGAAAAGTTTTGTTTAATAATGTAGGTGAACCAAAATTCTAATAGATATAAACAAGAGTATTTGCACACCATAGCAACGAAAAACACACATAGTTGGATCACAAACCATTAATTATACTATTAAAAATAAATATTTATAAAACAAAGTTTTTAGCATGTGTTATATTATAGCTTTTGCCATTGTATTTATTCAAGAGCTTAAATATTCATTAAGGGTAATTTGGGTTTAATAAAGTTAAAGTTAGACTAATATCTGAGTTATACTAAATATTTTTTAATTTATTATTTAGTTTAAAATATATTCATAATATCTTTTAATATTTTTATTTTAAATTTAAATATGTTTTTATATTATAACAAAATATATAAAAATATTTTTTTTTTTCGATTTTTAAGAAAAAGAATTATTAATTTTGATTATGAAATAAATTTAGTTACACTTTATATTTTTAATTTATGATTTTATTCAAATATATTCATAATATTTTTAATATCTTCTTTTTATTTGAAATATTAATATTTTTATACTATAATAAAATCTTACAAAAATATTTTTGATTTTTCGATTATTGAAAAATAATAATTACTAAATTCGTATTTATTATTAAAATTTATTAAAAAATAATTCCAACTACATTTTTATCTATAAAATAAACATAAAATATTATATTTAGACCATTATAAAATGGTTAAAAAATAGATTAATCAATTTCTTATCTATACTATTAAACAAACTTTACTTGCTGAAAGACAGATTAAAAGGTGGATTAACCAATTTTAATTAATATAAATTATTCAATATTTATATTATTCGAATATATGATGGGTTAGATTACGATTGATATTTTATGATCGCAGTTTTTAAATATTTTTTATCAAATTTTTAAAATACTTAGACTAGTATAAAATGGATTGGAATATAGATTAATTTGTTTTGATTATAAAATTATTTCAAAAATTTTATGTTCATTGGAAGACAAGTTAAAAATATAAATTAACCAATTTTAATCGTAGAAACATTAAAATAAACATAAACTAATTTCAAATGTTAAATAAACATATTATCATATTTTCATTTTAATAAATCTATAATTATATTTATATAAATTATAAATTTAATTTTTAAAATATTAAAAACACAAATAAAATCCATATATGAATATATGAGGTTCTACAATAATAATTAATTTAAATTAACGCAATACATATTAAACTTATATCACACAAATTTTATAACGTTTTTTATACTAAATGCAAAATATTATAAAAGTATTTTCAAACAAATAAATTTACTAAATGCATTATCACATTGAACATTTATTCATCATAATATTTAGCTAATAAAAAATTGTGTTAAATAATTAACAAACTTATTATAAAACAAAAGTTATTGACAAAAATTTCATTTCATGCCAAAAGCAAATATACCTAGTAAATCTCGAAACTGTATCTTCGTATTATATACTATAACCAATGAGGTTCTAGCAAATTAAAATCTCTAACCAATCATCGATCCTTTATAAAGTTTCCTGTGGTTCAACTCACATCGATTGGAGATATCGAAGCTCTGCCAACTCAGGTGGTAGTTTTCCAGGAAGGCTAAGGGTCTTGAGAACTCTGTTATAATTCGTTCAAAGAATGCAACCAGAATAATAAATAAAGAACATATCACAAAAGAAAGATCTCAAGAAGACAGAATACATAAGTAAAACACATGCTTTTGTTCTTGTTACAAAAACACATGCTTTTGTTCAAAAAAAAAAAAATACTCACATGCTTGTTATATGACACGTCATACCGTTGTTGAAGCTACAATCACAACGAATGGTGTTGTTTCTAATCTCCCCCGGATTCGAAACAACATCAATTACATCACCCTCTTGCATCATCTTAAGGGTTTCTACTTTGCAAGGGTCTTCATAACTTAGGTTCAATCCCTTCATACCAAGTGTAGTAGCTATCTTCTCTAGCACATTCACTGCGTATAGCAAGTTCAGAAATATAAATTTTTTGGGTTTTGACCATGATTTTATAAAACTAAACTTAAATATTCTCATACACTCATCTGGATGGAGAGCAGATGAAACATATGTTGTTGTAATTGCGAAGAAGCTTGTGATGATGGTAACGAAGAGAAGAAGAACCGAGAAGACGGTCAACATATCGAGATATCTTATATACTGTATAATATATAGTGATTCTTTGTATGTGTACTTGTTTCGCTACTCACAATATCATCAGCAGAAAAACCCAATAGTTATATAATGTTTGGATATACTTTTAGTGTAGCGTAGGCTTTTTCAATGGGTTATCGGTGACTAGAGAGTAGGGATAAATAATTGACCAAATCAATGTTGATGGAAGTTAATGAATGCTTGATGTTTCTTGTCCCCTTAATGAAGTGTGTTAGTTCATCAGTTTAACAGGCTCAACTACTAACAAATATGGACGAAGGAGACCAATTCTCTGCCGTCATTCTCCTAAAATGCATTAACCTCTAGAGCTGACCTGAACACATTCATAAAAACATTTGAATGGAGTTTCACTTTATATATTTATTTTTTTGAAACAAAAAAAAAGTTATAGAAAGCTTTGAATGGAGTTTCACTTTATATAGGGTCTCAAAAAGTTATAGAAAGCTTATGAAAGCATCTATTTGATATGTTTATTATAGAAAATCTTTAAAAATATATATTTTTTAAAAAATTATGTGAATTGTAAATGTATGAAATTCTATTTTTTAGGGAAAATCGTAACAATGACACAAAAACATGCATTGTCACAAATATAGTAATAAAGAGAAAAATGACCAAAATAGCATTCATTAAAAGGATAAAAACTAAATTAACCCTAATCCCAAACCCTAAATACTAAACCATATACCCTAAATACTAAACCATATACCCTAAATAATAAACCCTAAACTTTAAATAACAAATTCTAAACCCTAAATTATATAATTTTATAAAAGTCTATGTAATCCAAATATTGCTAAAAATGTTAATTATTCATTTTGGTGCTATATTTATGACAAAGTATATTTTTGTTCTATTTTATGCATTTTTTTTTAAGTTTTCTTTATTTTTTATCTTTATGTTTATAATTTTTATATTGTTTTCTTATTTTGTATAATTTTTTATATTTAGGTTTTGTTAGTATATAAATAAAATTGTAAAAAAAAAGATTTTGAATAAGGTCCAAATATCTTAGATCCGGCTCTTTCATGCTCTTTACTTTGTTTATAAACCACTTCCATGTTGACAAACTGGCATTTGAGATTTTATTGGACAAAAATGCCTCTTGTTGGATGAATAGTTCATCCGACTGTTGATGTTCAACTTTATTACCGTAATTTGTTTAAACTACAGTAAAAATTATTTTAGAAAGTTTTTAAAGATTTTCTTAACTTTCTGAACATCTTACAAATTATTGTTTGGAACATCAGGACCACCATCATCGAAGCCATCATTATCTTCATCAAATCGCTGCGGACAATCACGAATGTCATGTGTAAGAGCACCACAAGTCGAACAGAATCCACAAAGCCTTACGCACCGGAGAGATAAAACTGTGGTCTCATCTGGTCTGAATTGAAAATTCAACTTGAATCGCAACGGGTTGTCAACATTCTAGAGAACTTGAATCCGAACAAAATCCACTCTCGTCGAATTGTTATCGAAATCCACATCAAAGACCGGAGCTATTTGATCCCCAATGTATTCCACAGTCGCCCGAGTAAGAAATTCAAGAGGAATCTCGCGCATCTGAACCCAAAAAGGAATGATTTTGACTGATTCCTCTGACAGATTTGGATACCATCTGTTGACAGTGATCATCCATTCCGAGAATGACCACGGAGAACGTCGGAGGACCATGTTTAAACAACCTTCATATTGAAAGATGAATTAGATACGATGTAGTCCAACGATCCAACTAGTGATTAGATTCTCAAGACCCCATAACCGCGGTAGTTGCCCAAGCATCGCTCTCAAATTCTTCTTCTTTGGATTGAGAGCCATGACCAGAAGAGCAAGTCGATTTGCCTCATAGGCTTGTTGACGAAACACTGCCGGTAACCACACAATTATTTAGGTTTAGAAAAGTCATCTAAACTTTTAATTAGTTGAAGATTTAGAAAACCCGTTATTTAATATCGGTTTTTTAAATCTTGGAAAAATTGAAACATTCAATTGACAAGTATAATCGATTGACAGAATACATAATTAGATATCTTTCATCGGTTATATTTGTAGAAGTGAATTAGGTATCAATCCGATCAGAACCAAAACAAATGACAAATTGATTGAATGATATTGATACGTAGAAAGCTTCAAAGCAAATAATAAACACAAAATCTTAGTATGAGTCATGTCCCCGCAGTAGTAAAGAAACCGTTACACACCACTCATTCTTGTACGATAGACAAACCATTTAAAGTCATGTCCCTAGTACTAGTAGGAAGACTCAAGGTAAACGCTATGCAATTAATAATCAAGTAGACTTGTTAGAAGGACTTTTCGGATTTGATTACTTTCCATTATTAATTTTGTACAGAAATGGGGAAATATATATTTTGTAGGCAAAATGAAACGATATTAGCTGTAATCAGGCCCTGTCCCTCATTTTGGAAGTCTAAAACCTAAAATAATTGAATCAAGCAAGGAAAATAAATTACATTAAACCTCGTAGTTAATATTCTATAAACTAATAATCACTATAAAATAATAATTTTCTTCCATTTCGGATGAGTTCAATATAAAAATTAACAAAATCAATAAGATAATTTTTTTGTTGTAAATATATAAGTCCAACAATATGTATGATTTGGATAGAGTTTGCATATTTTGAAGATATGGAGATTTGAAGATTTCTTGTAGTTGCTTAGGAGATTTGGATGTGTTTGGAGAGAAAAAAGAAGCAAAATATATGGAGGAGTGTTGGTGCAACCATCTTTTTGATTTCATCGACCAACCGTGGTCGATGCAGTACTATCGGCTTGAAGTCTTCGACCAAAATCAGCCGATGCTGCACCATCGAACAAGGGGAATCAAACCCGTGTTTCTCCAGAGATTCAATCGGCATGATCCCATCGACATACACAGCCCGATGCTGACCTCGCTCATCCATCGACCTCTTCTCATCGACATGCCTTGGCTGATTTAAAACCGCAGCAAAACCCGAAACACTTTCCAGAGATTTCATCGACCTCTGCCTATCGACGAACTCCACTCGATTCAGCTTACGCTTCCCCATCGACCAAGCATACACCGGCAAAACTCGGCCGATACGAACCACACTCAAACCAAGTCATTTTCCTTCCATCGACCAAGGCTTATCGACGTAATCCGCCTAATGGATGCTCTCACATTAAGACTTCTCCCATCAGCCTCATCCCATCAAGAAAATCCACCCGATGCCCATCCGCAATAGCTCACATCGACCCTTGTTAGGCCGATAGGTGCAAGTCGGTGCCAGCTCATATTACACACTGCGCGGGAAAAGACTCAGTTTTACACACTGAATACTTTTGTACTCAAAAACCCTAGAGATAACGATCTAAGATCGATTCCGGCTCATATTCTCAATCAGATTAGATTTTCCGGTATAACCTATTATTGCTTTTCGATCCTTGTTTAATATTATTATCCAAGTCCCTTATTTTCTAATCAGTTTTACAAATTGATTATTGTGTGATTCTTTGAATCAACAAGTATTTAATAGTCTTATGATTTTTTTTTGTGCATGCTTAATAGTTCTTAACCACAATTGAGAGATTGTTCTTGATTAGAAATTAATTAAAGGGATCTTTGCCTAGAAATAGGATTGATATACACTTGTGTTCTTAACTACGGATTAAGCTTGCTTGATGGTATTGTGATTGAGATTTAATGCATGCTATTGTGTGCTTTGGAATTGAGAATTGAATTGTTGCATGATTAGCATAGGGTTAAGAGCATGCGAGTGTAATTAGCCATTTTAGGAGTCTTTAGCCATCTTTTGCATATTTGATGTTTGTTTAGCACCCAAATCATCTTTTGCATGCGAGTGTATCGTAGAATGTGGAAATATGGTAGTCGCTTTTTAAAGCAATTATTGCTGCTGAACCTCGAAACTCCGCGAGATCTTTCAAATCCCACGATCCCAACCGTCGGATCTCAAGATCCATTCCCACGCGCTATGATCGCGGATGGGACAAACCCTAATACAATCTCGACCGTCCATTTTTGCGGGATTCTCGATCTTCACATCATCCGACGGCACGCGCGAGAAACCGAACAGTCCCCATATCGCGAATACAATTCGACGCCAATATTCGGTCTTATCCGAAGTATATTGTGGGCCTCCGCAGAAACGTCTCGTCTTTCAAGCTCGGCAGCTCGCTTAAAGGGCTGGGGGCAAATGTTTGGGACCATTTCCCCTCCAGTGAATTCAGATGGATGAAGACCTTACCTTGGGCCAGCAATCGAAGCCCATCTGCATCATAACCAGGCTCAGCTAAACAGAAGACATACCTGATGGGCTGAACCGCGAACTACATGCCCAAACGTCAAGCTTCGACTCGACAGCACGGCTCGACGGATAACTACGCCTGCAATACACGATCTGTTAGCGGAAGAAGAAGGGGAGATCAGGTCAAAGCACTATCCCGAAAATCGTGGGAGTTGTTGAATCAGACCCCGAGGAAGAAGAAGAACAATTAGAGGAGAATCTATAAAGGGAAGAACTCCATATTCGCCCACGATCATCCGATTCTCAAGACATTCCAATTTACTTTGAACTTGTAATCGCTCAATAGATCGAGACTTTTGAAAACCTCTTTGTTCAATCAATACAAATCCGTTTTAACCATTTTAAGCTTCGGTTCTCTTTGCGGTTCACCTTAGAATCTAGCCCACCTTTCTTAAATCATCACACAAAACACTCTAAATCTTGAGTGTGGGTTTTAGTATCCACAGTGGCAACCATCCAAGAGGCTTCTATAAGGGAGCTACATGTGTAAGGTAAGAGATGAAATGAATTGCTTTTGGATTGATTTTTGTGTGAAATCTTGGAGGAAGATGGAGAGGAGAAGTGAGACAAATGGAGGGTGGAGATCACTTCATTTTCACTATATAAAGAGGCCTTCCCATCCCTTGTTCTTCACACCAAAAAATCAAATGAGTAAAGAAGAGAGAAAGAAGAGAGAAAGAAGAGAGAAAGAAGAGAAAAAGAAGGGAGAAAGAAGAAGAAGGAGGCGGGAAGAAGAAGAAGAAGAATCCGGAGGAAGGAGGGAGGAAGAGAAGAAGGAGGAGCCGGATGAGAGAGAGAGAGAGGAGGGAAAGGAGAGATAGAGAGAGAGAGAGAGTAATAGAAAGTGATTAAGAGTTGGGATGGTGACAGAGGAGCGGAGAAATATTTCCTAAGCGGAGATTTTCAACGTTCATCCCATGTACCGACCTTCTCTTCCGTTGTAGGCGGCTTATAGTAAGATCGTTCCGGAGGTTCGTGTAGTGAGGCTATCAAATACTGGGGTCAACCGCGACAAAGTATTGGTGAGTTGGGGTTAATTGTTTGACTAATGTGTTATTCCGCAAGTTCCCGACACTAAGTTATGGTCCGTTGGGATGACTATGACTAGTGTCGGTTTGATATAGTTATTAGGGATATTATTGTTATGATTATACTCGGTTTGATTGTCGGGTGATATTGAGGTTATGGTTATTATTATTTATGTTATAATGCACTCTTGATTGATAACCGAGTAATGAACGAATGACTAAATACGAAAAATTATAAATTAATGAGATAATGATTTGTGCATGATTGGTTTGAGATTATCATTAATTGATTGATGATATACTGTGTGAATGATTGTTGTGATGCGATATGTTTAACGGTTTGATTGATGTGTTAGTGACATGGTGTTGTAGTGGGAATATCGACTTCCCTACCCGATGGATCCTCGGGAGCTTACCAGTCGGTTCACGTACTCTCGGATCGTGCTTCTTACGGGTGTTTACCTACTGAGTGACGCCGGTAGGTATGTGGTATGGAGAATACGGGGTCATGTCCTAGGGCCGGACTGCATGGAAGCTTTGGCCATCTAGGGGTAGCCCTAGTCGCCGCGTATCGATGGACGGAGAACGGTGTCTTACTTGTAGTACTCTGTGTTTATGAGTAAGAGTCGAGATAATTACAACCGTGGGCCTATATGGTGACGGGATAAGTATTCCGAGGGAATGACGACATTCCGGGACCCGTAGCATGCATATAGTTTAATTGTTTTTGTAGTGCTTCAGCTATTTATTATTGCTTGTGTAACTTTCCGTCATTGCTTGTGTTTGGGGTTGGGTTGGGTAGACGGAAAGTTACTTTGTTAGTTGGGGAATCTCAACTCACTGGGTCGATAATAGATCGCTCACCCCTCTCCTTTACAGCTTTTTCAGGTAATCCGTAGAAGTAGCAGATCGCAAGACGTTAGGCCAGCCGGTATAGTGTCAACGTTTCTTTCGCAACGAAAATTTCAAAGTAATGTTTGTATTAATATTTAAAAAATGTTGTCCATGGACCTATTTGTATTTCCGGACTTTTCATAATATTAAATAAATGATGTTTTGTATTCGTGAAGCATGTTGTTTACATTAGATTAGTCCGGTCTAATATAACTACCAATTTTTTACGGTTGCAAAGCCATAATCAAAATTTGGAAAACGTGTAATTGAATAATTCGTTTCAGTTTGATGACGAAATTTGTTTAACCGAGCCGAATTAATCAAACACGGTAAAGATGTGACGGCTTTGGTCCCGACTAAGGAAAATTGGTGTTTATGTTTCTATTTGATTGTTGGTCATCGTTGGACTAAGGTCAAAGCGGAACAGGGGCGTTACAATTTAGCACCCCCTTATGGTCCGACACAATAGGTAGAACGGTCCGAAGAAGATCAAGCCCAAGCGGTTAATCTCGACCCATTATGAAGTAGCCCAGCGGAGCAGAGGAGCTCAGCGATGTCTACGAGGGCGACCTGCATGAAAGAAAGTAGAAATGTTAAGTTAACATTTCGATAAAATAGAAAAAGATAAATATAAATTTTTTTAAAAAAAAAAATCTAGGTTTGTTCGAATTTTGTAAATAATATCAGAGAGAATGTAGAGAAAAAACCATAGATCCTATAATATAAATATCATTCTCCTGCGTGGGAAAAAACTAAGTTTTAGACACTGAATACTTTTGTACTAAAAAACGCTAGAGCTAGCGATCTAAGATCGATTCCAGCTCATATTCTCAATCGGACTAGATTTTCCGGTCTAATCTGTTATTGCTTTTCGATCCTTGTTTATTATTATTATCCAAGTCTCTTATTTTCTAATCAGTTTTACAAATTGATTATTGTGTGATTCTCTGAATCAACAAGTGTTTAATAGTCTTATGATTTTTTTTGTGCATGCTTAATAGTTCTTAACCACAATTGAGAGATTGTTCTTGATTAGAAATTAATTAAAGGGATCTTTTCCTAGAAATAGGATTGATCTACACTTGTGTTCTTAACTAAGGATTAATCTTGCATGATGATATTGTGATTGAGATTTAATGCATGCTATTGTGTGCTTTGGAATTGAGAATTAAATTGTTGCATGATTAGCATAGGGTTAAGAGCATGCGAGTGTGATTAGCCATTTTAGGAGTCTTTAGCCATCTTTTGCATGTTTGATGTTTGTTTAGCACCCAAATCATCTCTAGATAACCTTGATTCATTGACCTCATTTGAGACCCTCTTTTAATCTGGTTTATCTCTTGCTTGTGCTTGTTTCTTGTCTCTTGTTTTTGATCACTTCAGAATCCTAGTTACAAAGCCACTCTTGAATTTGGATTAGCTTAATTAGATGTATGTATTCTTGGTGTTTCTAAACTTAACCATTGAATTGAACTTAAACTATATTACAATGACATTTGTCTTGTAGGATTGAATGCAAGAACCTAAAAATTCTTAATATCATCTACAATCTATTAAAAAGAAAACAAGGAGTCGAGACCGAGTGGGTATTGATCATAAGCATATTCAGAAGATGACGTAATTGACACAATATAATCAGAAGAGGAATGCGGCTTGAAACACAAGTACACTCCATGGTCTGAGTTGATATGTTCTAAGAGATATGTCAATTGGGACAGCTTCTGATATTACACAATGACGAGGAAGAATACTCTACTGTGGATTCAGGGTATAATGGGTAGAGATAACAATCAGAAACAGATGACTTCATTGTTGTTTCTGCTTGATAGGTCACACCAGACGTGCTCGAGCATCAATGTCCCTCAGTTTGAGTTGCTCCAGTCATCTAACTCATCTCCATATAAACCAGGATTTGACATAACCTGTATTATTTCCATCACTCCCTTGAGCATTTTCTCGGCCTCAACGAAGGTGATGAGTTTGTGCAAACAAGAGCAACATTGATCATCCTCACGACTTCTTTGCTTTTAAAATGACCTTCAAGAATTGGATCTACAACCTCCAATATGTCCCCTTTCTGTTGCAGCGTTAGCCCCTGAAATTTAATGTAAGACACAAAGAGGTTTCAGTAAAGAAAAACTTGTAGACATCGAATGGGCTAAAGAGAAAGGAAAGCTCCATGGTTACCCAATCAAGAAGCGATACGTGATCAGCAGTTCTACTGTGTTTAGTATTACTACTTCCGCTGACAATTTCCATTGCCACAACCCCGAAGCTGTACACATCTGCTTTCTCTGTTAACTGACCCCATAATACAAAATCCGGAGCCATATATCCCACTGCATTACAAGAGAAACCAAGACTGAGCTAATTTTGATGCAGCTTTTTTGTTTGTTTTATGTTCTTTACTTACATGGTTCCCTCAATTTTAGTGCTAATGTGGATGTGTTCTTCTTCATGGAGTCTAGCCAATCCAAAGTCAGATATCTATGCTTTTAGGTTGGCATCTACAAGCACATTACTTGTTTTTATGTCACGGTGAACCATCCTAATCATCGATCCTTCATGCAGGAATTCAAGCCCTCTTGCGATTCCAACACAATATTTTTTCTTGCTGCCCATTCGTGGCAATTTTGATAAACCAACGAGAAAGGATGTCACTTAAATTAGACTTTGATTTACCATAAAGCGCAAGAGCAAGGGATTTATTTTCCATGTACCCATACACGAGCAGCAACTCATTCTTCTCGACACAACATCTGTAAAAATGTCCCATGCGAATCTTTCGGTTTCTTCCTTTGGCTAGCTCTACAAGCTTATATCAGGCCAAGAGATAGGAGAAATCGTCTCTTATACCCCTTTATTTCCAAAAAAGAAAATCCTGGCTATCTTTTTAATCTGAGATATCCATTTTGATTTAATGAAATGTTGGAGCGCCAGCTACGAATGCCACTTTTAACAAAATTTTAATCTGGCCTGCCATCACAAAATCAGATCACCACTTTAATTGGATTTTTCCCAATTTACCCTTAATGAGATTCTATATTAACTAGAAGGTTTGGTTGAAGAGTAGTAACTTTTAATTAATAAATGAAATTAGTAATTAAAAAAAAACCTGCATCGCTCTTATCTCTCTCAGTCGATCGTGACAGCTCCATCTCATTGACGACAAATCAGCTTCTGGATACTTCAATTTTTTTTTCTCTCAATCACAGGGTTCCCCAAAATTTCGTGCTTTGGTTTGATTTCTTGGGAAAAAATCTCAATTCGGTTATTATTGTTATTGTCAATATGGAATGGAGATATGTCTCTTCTCAATTGATTATGTATTTTCGTTTTAAATTGGACATATAAAGATTAAAGAAGAGGCGCAACTTCGAGAAGGAGATACGTGAACATGATCAACTGTGTGCAATTGATTTATTAGCCACCGTAGCTGAAAACTTACGTGTGAAATGGAGATACGAATTACAACTAAGATTGAGGCTAATGCGGTGACAAAGGAATGGGGATCGACAACACTGCTTATGTGATTGGAGAGAAAAATTACTTGAAGAAGGTGGATGGCGGAGACTCGATAGGTTGGCCACGTGTGTGCACTTATCTTCTGAGCTCGGTGCAGATTCAGAAAGCTCCTGCACTAGTCAAAAGGAAAGTACTGGATTATTAGTCCTTTTCATTCATTTTTGTTTTTTTGACTTGAAACTAAACTTGAAAGGAGGAATCTTACCAAGAAGAAGATTGGGTACGAGGCGGAAGCTGGCGAGTCTTCGAGTGTCTCAGTTCAACGAAGAAGGAAGCCGGCGAGTGGAATTGACAGTTGAGAAAGGTGAATGGAACGCCACTTTGAATGGAATCGACGGCGGAATCCGAAGGACGAAGGCGCCAGCGACCAGAGGATATCGACGACGAAACTGGGAAGAGCGAACTCCAAAAATTTCTCCAATTTTACAGTTGCGATTTAGGGTTTTATTTTCTCTCCGAGTCGTTTTTACTTAGTTTGGGGCGGGTCATCGGAGCATGGGTTGAGAAAGTCGGGTCAGTGAATTTGGGGCTGGATCTACAGGTTGGGTTGTAATTATGTTAAATAGCTTGAGGTTCTATAGACTTTTTATTCCTTTTTCATTTAAAAATAAATTGATAAGAAAAATCAAAACATAACAGAGGCAGTAGTGATTTTTTTTCCAAAGTTGTGGCATCTGTGCCATTGATCCGAAATGTTGAAAGATGAACTTGTCCCTCCTTCTTTTTTGATTTTAGAAAACCAAAATAATAAAACAAATAAAAAAGCAAACCGGACCCACCCAATCACCCGACCGATCTTCGAACAGCTCGCAAACCCGCGTAGTTCATGGAGCTCCGCCACCGCCGCCGTAGGCCACATCATTCTCCATCGCCGTCGTCGGAATCTTGATCCTTGGAGCTGCGTTGGGTTTGCTAATTAAGGTCTTATTGGATTTGATTCGTGTTTTACCATTGTTTTGGGACGATTAAGACTTGGTTTACCATTGTTTTGGGTCGATTAGGACTTGGTTTACTACTGTTTTGGGTCGATTAGGATTCTAATTCGTGTTTTACCATTGTTTTGTGTCGATTAAGACATGGTTTACCATTGTTTGAGTCGATAAGGACTTGGTTTATCATTGTTTTGGGTCTATTAGGACTTGGTTTACCATTGTTTTGGGTCGATTAGGACTTGGTTTACCATTGTTTTGGATCGATTAGGATTCTAATACGTGTTTTACTATTGTTTGTGTCGATTAAGACTTGGTTTACCATTGTTTTGGGTCGATTAGACTTGGTTTATCATTGTTTTGGGTCAATTAGGACTATAAATTTCGTGGTTTACCATTGTTTTGGGTCAATTCTGATTCTAATTCGTGTGTTACCATTGTTTTAGTTAGATTAAGACTTGGTTTACCATTGTTTTTGGGTCGATTATGACTTGGTTTACCATTTGGATGTTCATGCGATAATATAACTATGTAAAATTAGTATTACTGTTAAATGTTGTGATACTAGTAACTGGTATTACTGAAAATCATAAGTTATTGGTTAAAATATGGTGGATAACAAGTCTTATTGAATGAGATTTTTGTTGTTGTTTCTGCAGGATATAATCAACAACAACTCGTCGAAGGACGTGAAACAAAAGACGGCTAAGATTTATGGTTGTTATATGGAAGTTGTTATATAGTTTTATTGTATCTTCTCCTTTTGTTTTTGTATAACCTTGTCTCTAATTTCTAAGATATGTATGTACTATTTATTCGGGTATAGGTTGTATAACTATTTATCATATTTGTTTGATGCTGGGTAATACTGTTAATACTAGTAGTACTAAGAGAAATGTGAAATTTGTAAAATTATAATAACAAGTAACATTCTAACAAAATATAAATTAATCAACATATTAATGCATAAACTTACCATAATTATAAGTTAATCGAATTATATGTTAATCGACTTAATGGACATATAATGGAAGAAACTACACATTAATATTCTTATACTTTTAAGATCACTTTAAAAAATCAAGATTTAAACAAATTATTGTATACAACAATCAAAAATATGTTCAAAGGATAGCTATTTTGGCACTGCTTTATAGAATGGGGAAATGATATTATTTCTTTTTAAGTCAAATACCTTTCAAATTATAAAATTGTATTAAATTTTAAACAAAGTCAATTCAAATGCCCAATACTAAGTTTGTATTTTAAAAATTATTCTAAAATAAGATACTAAATTAATATAGTTTACCAGATTCAGAAAAATACAAAGATTATATTAATTTTTATACCAAGTAAAGTAAAATTATATAAAATAAAATTATTGGTTGAATGAAGTCTAGAAATTTCAGTAGATTAGAAACATTAAATTTTTATTATGAACTATTAATCAAACCGTCCGAGTGAGCGGATGGATGGACAAAAGAAAACTAGTTTTTCTTAATCAAGAACTACATCGTAAATTTTAGTTAACATTTTAAAATGTTGAGTTTTAGTTGAAAAATCGACTTTAAACTTTTGTTTTGCTATAATGGTTAGATATTATAGAATTATCTCAATATGAACATAGGATTCTCACAAAAACATAAATGGTTAAATTTGTTCTCGTTGTATGCTCTATCTTGATTTTTAACATCGAATAAACAAATATCTTTATAAATATAATTGATTGGTATTCAATATGTGGATCGAAGACTAGTTTTTCATCTTAGATGTTCGTTTATAATATATTTGTATATTCATTTTTATTCACTTCTATTGAAACTGCTTATTTATATAGTAATATTTCAATCCAGAATTACTCGTTTTTATCCTAACTCGCTTTGACTCGTTCCAAATTTAACATCTTACTAAGTTTCTACATCATTTATTATACATATATATATATATATATAATTGTTTAGATACATATATTATATATATGTTTCTTGTAAAATATATATATTCTTCTTGAGCCATGTCATCATCCTACTAAGTATCCACATCATTTGAAAGTTTGTTATCAATCTGATAAAGGTTTTTGACTCTGTTTTATGTCTCATATCATTCTTTGTGTCACTTCTCCGATTATATATTTTCTCTATAGGATGGCGAGATTGGAACTCTTCTCGAAGTTACCTATCTTTCTGTCTGAAGAAACTGGGGCATCGGTGAGATTTCATGTATAATATGTATTAGACAATCTACAACATGTTTTATCTGAAAAAATCATCATGTAATTTACATATTTAGATTTTATCTTTAAAAAAAAATAAACGCCGGAAACATTTATAAGAACTAATGTGTATGAGTTCTAAATTCTAAGTAACATACTATTCAATTTTAGTTCTAATAATTTATTTCTAAATTTTTTCAACCATTACAACATAAAACTTTACATCTAATTTTAAAACATTTAAAAATGAATATATTTAGTTTTTAGTTAAACCCATAATATATTTGAAAACAGACAGCCTAACTATTTTCAATATATATATATATATATATATATAATCTCATACCATGAGTTACAGTATATTGTTCTCTTACATATAGAGTAATTTAAGCAAAAAAAGTAAGAAATATAATTAGTAAAGACAAATTTTATTTATTCGATTTCAAGATGATGTTAAAATCAGCAAGTACAAAAACATTTAAAGAAAGTTTCAGTGACAATACATTTTATATATTTCTCCGGACAATCATCTAAACGTTTTGGTTGAGCAGGCTGCAACGAAACTTCATGATGCAACATAAGCTGAGGAACTTCTTTAGTTAATAGACGGCTTGCTTTTACGTTTGGAACGGTTTCCATTATCATCGCTGTAAAACCAAAACGTGTTATTATAATATAAATTATATCATAAAATATCACTATCTTAATTAGATATATATTTCGATTGAAGCATATATGATAGAATTTTGTCTAAATGTGCTTATTGATCTTTTATTCTGTTCATACATATAAAATATAAAATTTTACCAGATGTAAAAACTAAGAAGAGAACAAAAACGAGCTTCATTGCCATTTTCTCCAACGTTTAAGCGTTTGAGGCTAAGAATATTATTACAAAATATGTTGAAAGGGTAGATATTTTGGCACTGCTTTATAGAATGGCGAAATGATATTATTTCTTTTTAAGTCAAATACCTTACAAATTATAAAATTGTATTAAATTTTAAACATAGTAAATTTAAATGCCCAATACTAAGACGGTATTTTAATAAAATATTCCAAAATAAGATACTAAATTAATATAGTTTACCAAATTTAGAAAAAATACAAAGACTGTATTGATTTTTATACCAAGTAAAGTAAAAATACATAAAAGAAAATTATTGGTTGAATGTTGACTTGTAAGTCTAGAAATTTCAGTAGATGAATGATAGGTCAATAATTATCCCTATTCTACTGCAAGTGCATAGTTAATGCAATCGTAGTATATAAGGTATTGAATCCCACAAGGACTCTCAGTAACACAATAGATTATTAGTAGTTCAGATTTAATTAAGCGAAGCAGGTGTGAAAACAGTAAACGAAATAGCGAACGAATAAAGTGAGTTTGTAAGCAAGAAGGCGAAGCGTTAGGTTTCAGGAATTCTCAGGAAATCAGGAACACAAGCAACCAATCAGTCTGGATCTAATCAGAAACTGTTCTAGAACTCAAAACACGGATATATAATTAACCTAATTCCTTTGCGATAATTCTCTAAGTTTAAGTGCAGCAAACCAAACTTTCGTTTGCGAGAACTAACAGATTAAACCTGCTTTAATTCCAAGTTTGATATGTTCACAATTAAACTAACAGATTAAACCAGCTTTAATTCCAAGTTTGATATGTTCACAATTAACCTAAACCAAACTTCCGTTTGCGAGAAGTTTAATTGCTTATCTAGGTTCTTTCTAGTTAAATTAACCAACTTCCGCTGCATTAATCAACCTAACATCATAATTCTGATTAGCTACTTCAGATTAAGTATTAAGAACAACTTAGATAAAGAACTAGCAGATATGAATCCCTACAGATTAATTAAGCTATAGTTCCATGAAATCCCTAATGAGAATCCTTCAACCTAATAGGTAAACTACTCAGACATGTTCATCGAGACAGAAAATATCACAAGTAGAAAACCAAATATCATAAAACAGAATAATCAACAGGGGTTCGAAATCAAGTCTCTTTCGAGAACAAGATCAGCCCCTAAGGCTCTCTGAAATAAAACCTATCGTAAGAAAAGCTTAGCCTAAACAATGGCTTAAAAACCTATTTATAATCCTAAAACACGTTTTGGGTCACTTTGTAAATATCAGGAACTTCTGGGCAAAACTGAAATTTCATTATTCTTCATTTAAACCGTCGTTTGGCCCATCTCGCATGTGCAATGATCGATGCCACTAGTGTGTCCATCGTTGCGTCTCTGAAATATCGACAGTGAAGTCTATCTCTCGGCCAAATACTCTAATTAGCTCCAGAAAGTGCCATAATCACCAAATATGCTCCAAATGTGCTTGAACCTAATAAATACCTGAAAAGACTCTAAAACATAGTAAAAGACTCGATAAATGACACATATACCATGGTTAAAAACCCTAAAATCCATGGTATATCAACTCCCCCACACTTAGCTCTTGCTTGTCCTCAAGCAAAACAAAGAACTAAATGTAGTCAAGAGGTTTGAAAACTTTCAGACACTCTTTTCGTCATAGAAGCAACAACACTCAGATTCCCCTTAGTAAACCACTGCAAGAATCAATCACAGGATATCAAGACCAACATATACTTCCTCCACACTTAGCAACTGTACTAAGTAAACTCCACAATCACATTCAAGCATTCAAATTCTCCCTACTGACTTCTGCAAGTATTTAAGTGCGGTCTCACCTAAGGAGTATCGATCAAAGGGCACATGGATTCTTACCTTATCAGCTCTAGACCACCATACTATCTTTCTCTAGTCCCTTTCTTCTCTTTCCCTTCCTTAACAACTGATTTTTCCCACATTGGGTATCATTTTTTTTTTATCAGTGTTCTTCCCGTTATGGGGTGTACTTTGGACACATTCCATGGATGCATAAGGGATAATAGTGTTTGCTACTATTCTCATGACCACTTCGGAGTTACTAACTCATCCTCAGTTTATTATCTTTTTTTTTTTTTACTTTATAGAAGGGGAGAAGGGAACTAAATAGGATAGGTTGACAGGCTGTGTCAGAACTAACAGGGAATCCGACACAAAGTATACCAAGCCCTTAAGTGAGAAATATAAGTCAGAATTAAGGTTGAAGTCAGTAAAAGGATCCTCTGATACCTGAAGTGATGTGGGTGTTCCCAGTAGGTTGATCCGTGTCTGGGTTTTCTAACAGTCAGAGATAGATCCTGCAACTTCATCCCAATGGTTACTTAAGTTTCTGCAAGTGCTATAAATCTTCTCAAAAATTCACTGTTTCTTACTTAAACAATTTTGACTTAATAAAACAAATTTGAAAAATTGGACTGACTCTTAAGAAAACAGAAAGATATAAGTCAGTAGCACCTCCCCCACACTTAAGACACACTGTCCCCAGTAGTGTCAAGCGAAGGATTGGTAAAAAGAAATAAAAATTGTTAATGGATGTGTTGATTTCTGTCGTATTTTACCTCTGTCTCTCAAGCACCGATCGTTGCACATAGTGCATCGATAGTTGCTAGGCGATTTTCGTTGAGTGACGATCGTTGCTCATTACTGCAACGATCGCTGCTATGCGTATATCAGACCAGTCAGCAAGTTAGCAGGTTAGTCCGTTGGAATCAATCAAATTTCGAATCCTGCAAGCTGGAAACACTGAAAACAGAGTAAAATCGAAGCAAATAATGCAGCATATCAAACATATCATCCAAAAAAAACAACAGCATCCTAAAAATCAAAGAGGAAAAAAAAAGTGCAAAGAAAAATAAGAAAAGGATAAAAAGTACATAACCGAATGTCTGAAAATGGAGATCAATCTCACTCGCTCTCATCATCTATCCCACCATACATCGCATCGTCATCGGCTGCCTCAGCTATGAGATCAGTACCGCTCGAAGAGGTAGGAGTCGGAGATCGTCGTCTGCGTCGAGAAGGTCCTGGGACGGGCTGGTGAACCTGTGGCTGCCTCCTGCAAGTGCAACCTCGCATCCACTCCCAGATGGTCCTCCATATCCCATCACTACGCTCTCTCCACTCAGCCTCAGATATATCATCGTAGGGAACCGTCATCTCAGGATAAGGGCCGATACCAGCTGCAGGCGCATGAGTAGAGGATGATGAAGCTCTCGTAGAAGGCTCTCCCAGCGGATGAGCCATAGTAGGCACTGCGCGTCGAGCTCTGGCAGGAGGGCGGAAACTCAAAGCATCAATGGTATCAATCCGAGTTAGCCCAGCAGCAGGAAGATCAATACCATACTGTGTATCCTCAGGGTCGAAGTAAACCCACACTCGCCCCTCCTTCAGCCACGTAGCACTCTGCAAGTGACTGAGATCCATGAACTCTCTCTCAGTAACGCACTCTGTATCCCCCATAGGTATCCTGCAGTGTCTGAAAATAGGAGTAAGAAGACTCCCTACTGTCTCCTTGCGCACGCCGTCATAAGGCTTCTTCTGCAGCTCGCAAAGATGATGGGCAAATAAAGCTCCCAGGTTGACTTTCCTAGCTGGGTCTCTCACATCGGTACCCCTGAACTGCTCCCTCAGTCCTCTGAATAGAATCTCCAACTCGTTCTTGCGCATCTTGTTGGCCTCATGCTTGCACAATATAGTGCGTCCCAAGATACACAAGACATTCCTGAGAGCTGGATGCCTGACCTGAATCACAGGTGTAGTGCGTGAGTGATACCGTCCACCACCAATGTACTCCCAGAACTGCCGAGCCTCTGCTGGTTCCCATGGAAGGGACATATCGGTGCGTGTCTGCTCAGTGGCAAACCCATAGATCCTACAGATATCGAGAAGGAGCACTCGATACCTGGCTCCAAGGCACATGAAAGTAAAAGTGCCTCCCTGAGCACTCCTGCTGTCTGGGTTCGGGTAGACAACCCTGCATGTGGCAAGCAACTGTCTCACCAGCTCTGGGTATAGATCGTAAGGCTGCATTGGCATTGTCCCCAGACCAATGCCTCTGCACAGCTCCATAACCTGCTGGTCTATGCCGAGACCATGACAGGTCGAGTAATCAGCAAACTTGGTTGGAGATAGCTCCATGCCACACCAACCGTTATACATCAGTGTGTCGTACTCGTCCCAGTACTCGTGTAGCGGCCTCTCTGTGAAGTCAGTCATAGTGAGCAGATTCTTGATAGACATGCCCCAGTCGCGATCAGTCCGAATCCGAGCCTTATCTGCTCTTGGCCATGGCGGCCCAATGGTCGCATGAACCAACTGATATGGCTCCGGAGGATCAGAATCTCTGTGCAGCCATTCCGGTGGTGGAATGTACTGTCGTGATGCACTTGCGGCTGTTGCTCTGCGCTTGCGGGGTTGATTCCGAGTTGCCATCTGCAAAACAGAAATTTGAGCAAATTAGTCACGGCAAACTCTCTGTGAAATCGTCGTGCAACGACCGTTGCACTAAGGCAGCGATCGTTGCAAGGCAATTTCGTGTACTCGAACATTTCCCCAGAATCGTCGTGCAACGACCGTTGCACAAGTGCAACGATCGGTGCAAAGCGATTCTGGCCGCAATCAATCAGTCAACAAAATCGTTCTAAAATCGTGTAATCAACCTCAAAATCGACAATAATCCATCACTAAACAACCTAAAGCATAATCACTTTAACATGCATTCATCAATTTTGATCCAAAATTCCCAATTTCTAAAACCCTAAAAGTGAAATCCGAAAATCATCAAATAGAAGTACATTACCTTGATTTCGTGAGAAATGGGTAAAAGAAATAGATTGGGGGTGTAAAAGTAAGTGAAATAGCGCTTTGAATCAAAGAAATCGATGAAGAAATGATGATTTTCGGTGGTGACTCTCGGTGTTATCGGCGGCGAGAAAATGGAGAAGAAAGAGAAGAAAAAGGGGTTAAGGTAACTTACCTTGGTCGTGGATGCAACGATCGTTGCATAGCAGCAATGATCGATGCTGGTTGAACTAGATCAATTCCGGTTTAGAGCGACATACCTTAATTTTTTGATTCAACACAATTGCAACGACCGTTGCACATGAGAGCAACGATCGTCACACATCTCCAGACTTGGTTCTGTATCTAAAAACTAACAAAAACAAATAAAAACGTGAAATCCTAAGAAAAACACCAAAAATGAAAAGGAAAAACAAATAAACCTAACAGTGGGTTGCCTCCCACTCAGCGCTTGTTTTAAGTCATTAGCTTGACTTTTGGAAAGAAGTCAAAATCATGGAGGTTTCAACAGAGACTTCGAGTGTCTCTGTGATTGCCTTATCATCCATGGTGGTGTGTAAGCAGTAGCAGCATGATGTCGTCCAAGGAACGTAGGAAGGAATGTAGGGTGGGGTCGACACTTGGGTGGTGTAAAGCCTTTTCCTGCATTCAAAATAGTGGAGTCAGGAGGTTTAAACTTAGAGGATTTATGCTTTACCTTTGGCAGGGATTTGATGTTCGGAGCTTTCTGTTTATGAGTAGTCTTAGGTTTTGAAGATGTTAGAGTAGACTCCTGTGGAACCACCATCTTCTTGTCAACCACTACTGTGCATTGAACAATATCTTTAGACTTAACAGGAGCTTTCGGGAATGGTATTGGAGGTTTGTAGATTCTCTCCTTAGCAACTCCACGAGGTATAAGTGAAACTGGTTCTTTACGGGGTGCAACGATCGGTGCATTTGGTGCAACGATCGACACTGTTGTCTCAGCTCGGGTTTCAACTACAGTCTCGGGTCCATCATCTTCCTGGTCTATTCCGGCAATCTCAAACTCAAATTTCTCCTCTTGACTTGGTCCAGTATCAGTCTGAACTATCCAAGCCAGAAGATCCATGTCAATCTCTGTTGAGTCAGGTCCGTCGAAGCTCTCAAACTCAGGGAATTCAATGTCAGACTCCTCTCTGTTTTCCACAAATTCCATAGCCTTAACTGCTAGATATGGTCCATGATCCATCCTGTGGTCAACCTGAATAGGAATGTCAACGACATGGGCTTCCTGAGTATTTTTCCTTGTGGTAGGACTTGAAATCTGATCCATCTGTGTATCTAGAAACTTCATATGAGTGTTCAAGGACTCAAGTTTCTCATTCAGATTAGTGTACAAGCTCTCAAGCTTCGAGCTGAAAGACGCTGTGGTCTGTTGTTGTCCTGCAATGGACTGCTCCATCATGATCTCTAATCTGCTCCTCTGTGCAGGTACAGGAGATGCTAGGCAGGGTGTATAACCATAATCTCTTGACCCTTGAGCATGCCTAGAACCTTGTCTCTGCTGATGTCCAAATGTATGTCCATAAAAATCAGCTCCAGCCATATGGTTTACCTCTGCAAATCCTTCAGTTTCTGCATATGCTCGGAACTGTCTTTCCCTTAGTAGGACGTTGTAGATGTCATCTATCTTATTTCTCATCTCAGCTACTTGCCCAACCAATACATGGTAATCTGGCAAGATGGGGTTTCCTTCCCCATCTAGTTTCTAACCTTTTGCGTTGCATATATGACCCTCTTGGTCTCGTAAAACGCCGTTTTCTCCCCGAATCAGAATCATAGGTTCCATAGAGTGGAACCTATTGAACGTCTCAGATCTTGGCATCGCAGTTCTCGCCTTGTGTCGATCGATGCTAGAAGGCAACGATCGATGCAGTGCGAATCCCTGCAATCCCAAAAATCAAAAGCGTGAGTAAACAAGAAAATTAAAAAGAATGCTTAGTCTAAATCCTAGTACTAAATCTATTGGTGAACTCAAAGAGTCCCCGGCAACGGCGCCAAAAACTTGATAGGTCAAGAATTATCCCTATTCTACTGCAAGTGCACAGTTAATGCAATCGTAGTATATAAGGTATCGAATCCCACAAGGACTCTCAGTAACACAATAGATTATTAGTAGTTCAGATTAAAATTAAGCGAAGCAGGTGTGAAAACAGTAAACGAAATAGCTAACGAATAAAGTGAGTTTGTAAGCAAGAAGGCGAAGCGTTAGGTTTCAGGAATTCTCAGGAAATCAGGAACACAAGCAACCAATCAGTCTGGATCTAATCAGAAACTGTTCTAGAACTCAAAACACGGATATAGAATTAACCAAATTCCTTTGCGATAATTCTCTAAGTTTAAGTGCAGCAAACCAAACTTTCGTTTGCGAGAACTAACAGATTAAACCAGCTTTAATTCCAAGTTTGATATGTTCACAATTAACCTAAACCAAACTTCCGTTTGCGAGAAGTTTAATTGCTTATCTAGGTTCCTTCTAGTTAAATTAACCAACTTCCGCTGCATTAATCAACCTAACATCATAATTCTGATTAGCTACTTCAGATTAAGCATTAAGAACAACTTAGATAAAGAACTAGCAGATATGAATCCCTACAGATTAATTAAGCTATAGTTCCATGAAATCCCTAATGAGAATCCTTCAACCTAATAGGTAAACTACTCAGACATGTTCATCGAGACAGAAAATATCACAAGTAGAAAACCAAATATCATAAAACAGAATAATCAACAGGGGTTCGAAATCAAGTCTCTTTCGAGAACAAGATCAGCCCCTAAGGCTCTCTGAAATAAAACCTATCGTAAGAAAAGCTTAGCCTAAACAATGGCTTAAAAACCTATTTATAATCCTAAAACACGTTTTGGGTCACTTTGTAAATATCAGGAACTTCTGGGCAAAACTGAAATTTCATTATTCTTCATTAAACCGTCGTTTGGCCCATCTCGCATGTGCAACGATCGATGCCACTAGTGTGTCGATCGTTGCGTCTCTGAAATATCGACAGTGAAGTCTATCTCTCGGCCAAATACTCTAATTAGCTCCAGAAAGTGCCATAATCACCAAATATGCTCCAAATGTGCTTGTACCTAATAAATACATGAAAAGACTCTAAAACATAGTAAAAGACTCGATAAATGACACATATACCATGGTTAAAAACCCTAAAATCCATGGTATATCAATGAAAAACATTAAATTTTTATTAGGAACTAGTAATCAAACCATCCTGTTGAGCGGATGGATGAACAAAAGAAAACTAGTTTTTTCTTAATAAAGAACTACATCGTAAATTTTTATAAACATTTAAAATGTTGAGTTTTAGTTGAAAAGTCGACTTTAATTTTTTTGCGCTATAATTGTTAGGTATTGTAGAATTATCTTACTATGAACATAGGATTCTCATAAAAACATAAATGGTTAAATTTTTTGTCACTGTCTTCTCTATCTTGATTTAACATCGAATAAACAAATATCTTTATAAATATAATTGATTGGTATTCAATATGTGGATCATTCACTAGTTTTTCCATCTTAGCTATTATGCACGGGCTAATTCTTGAGCTAAATAATTTGTGGCTTAAAATAGTGACATAAATTAATTATACATTAGTTTTGAAAACTTACTATAATAACTAATTCAATTTGAGATAGGTATGTGTAACAAAAGTAATGTCCACATGGTGGATGAATGAAGCGTTGCGTTTGATAATTACCCGTTTAATGTTAGGATTGTAACCTTAGTGTCTTGTAAACAACACCTAAGATCAATGCATAAAGAAGACTGTGAAGAGTTGGCTTCATCAAGTGATGTCGTGGTATCATTGTTGCTCCCATCTAAAGGAAATGTTGAAGAGAATAGCTCCTGAATCGACCTAAGCTGCATCCCTAAATTGCTTTCCTTGCTTTTTTCTACGGTTCTATTATCTTTAACAAACAAAAGCAAGACTGAGATCAGTCCAAGTGGAGAATGAAAAGAGAGACCACTGAAAATCAGACGTAAGCTTTATAAAAGGTATAACCTTTGGAGGATATTGTTACAGGTCAACGAAGAACAATTTGTTGGAATTGTGTCCAGCAATCTCTGTACTGTCTCTATAACGTAAGAGTATGTCAGTGATCAGACATAAGTCATACAATGCTGGGGGTCATGATGGCTTGCTAGAGTCCGCTCATGATCTATAAGTCTTGGACTTATTGCCTTTATTGTATGATCCCATATGGGTCACACGCTTAAGCTAGCAGGAAATAATGTTGGAACGGCTTAGCAGAAGTACGACAAAAGTGCTAGGCATTTGTCGTACTAAGAGAGAAAGACTAATGGGTCTGATTAAATGGGATTTAATCAGATTGGGCCCAAAAGCCCAAAAGGGAAAGAGAAGGCTTTTAAATGACTAAAAGCCAAATCTTTTCTCCCATAACCCAACCCTAGCCGCGTCTCTCTCCTCTCTCTGCGCCAGCCTCCTTGTGGTCTAGCAGCCAGTTTCCGGTGATTGCGTGTGTGAGCCTTTGGAGGATCCATCTCTCGGTGTATCTCCCTGATCATTGACCTGTTCATCAATTCCGCTGCAAACAAACAGGTAAAAGGTGAGATCATATGTTTCTAAATAAGAACACCTAGATCTAATGCATGTTTAGGTTGATATCAATATGAGAATTGAATCAGGATCAACCGAAACTTCCAACAGTGGTATCAGAGCCATTGGTTCTTAGGTTTCTTGTTTAGATTCATTGTTTAGGTTGTTTAATCTGTTTAGAATTGTTTTTGAATCAATTACTGATAAGATAAAACAGTTAAGAATCAGAATTGAACTCTAAACACACAAGAAAAATCGCAAAACACTGAGCTATATGACTCAGAATTGCGATCGGATTGGATCGGCATGGCCGGTTGGTCGGATTGGACCGGTCGGACGCGGATCGGACGGATGGATCGGATCGGATCGGTTGACCGATCGCGGTCGATCATCGCGTCGAGTTGATCGCGTCGTCCCGATCGCGTCCGGCTGTGCGTTGCGTCCCGATTGCTCGGCGATCGTGGAGCGTCCGTCCCGGCTGTCCCGCGTGATCGAGGCCGAGTACCGTCCCGACTGTCCCACCCGAACGTCCCGTCCAGCTGCATCCCGATCACGTGAGGCTCGGCCGTCCGTGGATCGTGGATTGAACGCGGCTGGTCGGCTGTGATCGTGTGGATTAGGTCACGGCCATGGATGGTTCGTGACCGGTTCGATTTCGGTTTGGTGGCTCGGTTCAAAACTTGATTAAAATCTTCGTTCTGGTTTAATAAACAGATTAATAATTTTATTAAATCTGGTTAAACCGGAATAAGAAATCCAATGTCGAAAGAAATATTGGATTTAGTGCCTAAACCAGGAATTTCTAATTTGATTTGGTTGGACCAAATAAATTGAGAAATTCCGGTTTAGTAAATAACCGGTTGACAATTGTGGTCATCGTAGTAATTAAAACTTGGTTAGACCAGTTTTAATGAACCAGACCGGTTATGTCAATTAATTGGACAATTGGGTCATGTCTTGGACATGGACCAATTCTTGGGCCTCGGGCCAAGAAGTTAAAACAATTGGGCCAGTTAATTGAGTCTTTCTTCAGATCAATTTAAAATCTATTTTATAAAATTATAAAGTCGGTTTTAAATTAAAGTTTCCGAAATTTTATAATTAGAAAGTTTCTTAAAATAGAATTTTCTGAATTTGCGGGTTTTGGATTTTAAAGAAGTTTCTAAAGTTAGAAAGTTTCCGGTTTTAGAAAGTTTCCAATTTTAGAAAGTTTCTAAAAATAGTAGGTTTCCATAAATAGAAAGTTTCCCGAAATAGTAATCTTCTATTTTGGGAATGATTTTAATAAACCTACGAACCTCAAGTAATATCAAGCGTTGGATGTCTTGTCCAGGCTATGTCAGCTGTCAAAGCCCATTCAATTGCATTCATGGCCTTACAGTGTGAGGATGTCTGCTTTTGCGTGGGTAAGACGGTTTGTGATTCATAAATGTCATTGGGAGTCCCAGACATTAATGATTACATGACTGAATAGTCCGGTTTTCTTGACTAGGCCATCGGGAGTCCCGGGCCTTGAGACATCAGGGTGGATTGGGCCTCGGGCCCAGATTCACAACCAAGAGTTATATCACGGATATAATTAGCCGATATAGGGCTTACCGATATAAGCTAAGGTTGGGTGACGGCCAGTGGCCCACTTTGATCTTAGTTATATGTGGATCTTGGAATCATTATATTCTATTGAGGGTAACTTATGTTATTGAATATAATGCATGATTAATCATATTATACTTTAATACGAGATTAATCATTTTGAACATATAACTAATAACCTTTTTATTTATATATTTCAGATATGACTACTACAAGCACTCAAAACACATTCTCGATCCGGTCTGTTCTCGAGAAGGAGAAGCTGACTGGAACGAACTTCCTGACATGGTCAAGGAACTTGAGGCTGGTCCTCAAGCAGGAGAAGAAGGATTATGTCCTTCGAGATCCCCTCCCCGAGAGGCCTCTTGCCAATGCTGCCAGGACTCTGCACAATGCTTGGGAAAAGCATTCGTCAGATGAAAATGATGTTTATTGCCTGATGTTGGTGACAATGACTCCAGAGCTGCAAAAACAGTTCGAAAGTGTATTGTCTCCAATCGAGATCATGGCAAGCCTGAAATCGCTTTTTCAGGAGCAGGCTAGGACTGAGAGGTTCCAGACAGTTAAGAACCTCTTGGACTGTAAGTTGGCTGCGAATGCGGCAGTGAGTCCTCATGTGTTGAAGATGATGGGTTATCTTGATCATCTTCACAAACTCGACTGCCCAATCAGCCAGGAACTTGCCTGCGACATCATTCTGCAGTCTTTACCTGCTAGCTATGATCAGTTCATTCTGAACTTTAACATGCATGGCTTGAGTAAGACACTGCCTGAGCTTCACGGAATGCTCAAGACTGCAGAGCCCAACTTGAAGAAAACCGCCAAGGACCCCAATGTACTTATGGTACAAAAGGGCAAGGGGTTTAAGAAGTCTTCTGCTAAGGATAAGGGAAAGGCCAAGGGTGTCCAAGTCGAGGACAAGGACACGCCAAAGCCCAAGCCCAAGTCCAAGGCTGGGCCAACTGACATGTGCAGGTTCTGCAAAGAACTGGGGCATTGGAGAAGAGATTGCAAGAAATTCCAGGAAGGTCTAAAGGAATTAAAGAAGAAGACTTTCGAGACTTCTTCATCAGGTATTTTTGTTATAGAAGTTAATACAACTACTTCTGATAATACCTCATGGGTCATGGATACTGGTTGTGGGGCTCATATTTGTACTAATATGCAGGCACTCAGCAACAGTAGAAGGCTGAAGCAAGGACAAGTGGAACTACGAGTTGGGAATGGAGCGAAAGTTTCAGCACTAGCTGTAGGAACTTACTTGTTGTCTTTACCTTCGGGATTGATTTTAGAACTTAATAATTGTTATTTTGTACCTGCTATAAGCAGAAATATTATTTCAATTTCTTTGTTGGATTTGGAAGGTTATGATTTTTCAGTTAAGAATAAATTATGTTCCTTCAATCGCAACAATTTGTTCTATGGTTCTGCCCCTCTTACGAATGGGCTTTACATACTCGATCAATCTGCGCCAATTTATAACATTAATACAAAACGGTTTAAACCTAATGAGGAAAACCGAACGTTTCTATGGCATTGTCGTTTAGGGCACATCAGCGAGAAACGCATCAAGAGGCTCCATTCGAATGGACTTCTTGGCTCATTTGACTTTGAGTCATGTGAGAAATGCGAATCATGCATGATGGGCAAAATGACACGGGCCCCCTTTAATAAACCTAACGAGAGGGCCAGTGACTTATTGGGCCTGATACACACTGATGTGTGTGGCCCAATGTCCACAAATGCAAGAGGAAACTATCAATACTTCATTACCTTTACGGATGATTTCAGTAGGTATGGATATGTTTATTTGATGAAACATAAGTCTGAATCTTTTGAGAAGTTCAGAGAATTCCAAAATGAAGTACAGAACCAACTTGGCAAAAGCATTAAGGCTCTTCGGTCCGACCGAGGAGGAGAATACTTAAGCCAAGAATTCAGTGATCATCTGAGAGAGTGTGGGATCGTATCCCAACTCACTCCTCCTGGAACACCTCAATGGAATGGTGTGTCTGAGAGGAGAAATCGAACCTTATTGGATATGGTTCGATCTATGATGAGTCACACAGACCTTCCAATATCCCTTTGGGGATATGCTCTGCTAACAGCAGTGTTCACTCTAAACAGAGCGCCATCAAAAGCAGTAGCAAAGACACCATATGAATTATGGACTGGAGAATCTCCAGTGTTGTCTTATCTAAGAATTTGGGGTTGTGAAGCCTATGTTAAGAGATTAATCTCAGATAAGCTTACACCAAAATCTGATAAATGCTACTTCATTGGTTATCCACGGGAAACCAAGGCTTATTACTTCTATCTACGTTCCGAGAACAAGATCTTTGTTGCCCGGGATTGTAACTTTCTTGAGAGAGAATTTCTCTCTAAGAAAGACAGTGGGAGTAAGGTACTGCTTGAAGAAATTCAAGATGAACAGGATACTGCTCAACCTAATGAGGAAGAGCAGCAGGAGGATCTACAAGAAATTGTAGAGCCTGAACCTGTAGTACCTGAAGTTCGAAGATCCGGGAGGATCCGTCACGAACCCGAGAGATATCAGGGATTCCTCGTGACTGACTGTCATGATCTTTTGATCATTGATGGTGATGAACCATCGAACTTCAATCAAGCCATGATGGGCCCAGATTCCTCTAAGTGGCGCAAGGCCACTGATTCCGAAATGGACTCCATGTCGGTCAACCAAGTTTTTTCGTTGGTTGACTTACCCGTTGGTGTAAAAGCCATCGAGTGCAAATGGATCTTCAAGAAGAAGATTGACGTGGATGGAAATGTCCAGATTTATAAAGCCAGGTTGGTGGCAAAAGGTTTCAGACAAGTTCACGGTGTGGACTACGATGAAACCTATTCACCGGTGGCTATGATGAAATCTATTCGGATTCTACTAGCAACTGCAGCTTTTCATGATTATGAAATTTGGCAGATGGACGTGAAAACCGCCTTCCTGAATGGTATTCTGGAAGAGGATGTGTATATGACGCAACCTGACGGTTATATAGATCCAAAGAATGCTGGGAAAGTATGCAAGCTTCATAAATCCATTTATGGATTGAAGCAAGCATCGAGGAGCTGGAATCTTCGTTTTGATGAAGCGATCAAGCAATTTGACTTTATCAGAAACGAAGAAGAACAATGCGTGTATAAGAAAACTAGTGGGAGCAAAATCGTTTTTCTTATTCTGTATGTTGATGACATACTGCTTCTCGGAAACGACATTCCAATGCTGAAGTCTGTAAAGGACTGGCTTGGAAGTTGTTTTTCCATGAAAGACATGGGTGAAGCCGCATACGTTCTTGGAATTAGGATCTATCGGGATAGACCTAAGAGGCTGATAGGCTTGTGTCAAGACTCATACATTGACAAAGTCCTACAAAGATTCAGCATGAAAGATTCCAAGAAGGGCTTCACGCCAATGGTACATGGCACAACGCTAAGCAAGAAGCAGAGCCCTACGTCGGCTGCTGAGCTTGAGCGCATGAAGAATATTCCTTATGCATCTGCAATAGGATCTGTCATGTATGCCATGATCTGTACTCGTCCTGATGTTGCTTACGCATTGAGCATGACGAGTAGATACCAGTCAAATCCAGGTGAAAACCATTGGATTGCCGTAAAGAATATCTTGAAGTATCTAAGACATACTAAGGATAAGTTCTTAGTGTACGGTGGAAGTGATGTGCTTAAAGTCAGTGGATTCACGGACGCAAGTTTCCAGACAGACACTGATGATTTCCGGTCACAGTCCGGTTATGTCTTTTGTCTGAATGGCGGTGCAGTAAGTTGGAGAAGCTCCAAGCAGGACACCGTTGCTGATTCCACTACAGAAGCTGAATATATCGCCGCCTCAGAAGCAGCGAAGGAAGCTGTTTGGATACGAAAGTTCATTATGGAACTAGGTGTGATACCAGATGCGGCTGAGCCTCTGGCACTGTTTTGTGACAACAATGGTGCTATAGCTCAGGCAAAGGAACCAAGATCACACCAGAAATCCAAGCATGTTCAAAGAAGATATCACTTGATACGTGACATCATTAATAGAAAGGAAGTCAAGATCAGCCGAGTTCCGACAGATGATAATGTCCCTGATCCATTGACAAAGCCACTCCCAAGGCCTAAGCTCGAGTTCCTGACTGAAGCTGTAGGCATTAGAAACATTGAAATGTAATCTAAATTTGAGTGGGAGTTTTGTGAGCTTTATTTTAGTTATTTGATATGTTCTTGTAAAACATTATTTTATGTTTTAATGAAATTATTATTTCAAGATTATTTTAACTGTGATGAAATAATCGTTCCAAAATGATATGAACCATTTTATAGGTCATCGAAGTAAATGATTTGATCTTGAGTCATCGAAGTCATTTAGCTTGATCATGAGATCCTATATTTGATAAATGTTTTATATCATCCTGTCCCTAGTCGAAGGTTGTTGAAATTGGAACACCAACAACCGTGTAAGACTGGATTGGTACGTGACTTATGACAAAGTCTCAGTGTGTCATAGATGCTCGGCATCAAAGTCAGTACATAGGTGTATGTTGGGAACATACGACCGGACAAGACCCGCTAATAAGAACTCTTCAGGATATTTATATCTGTGTCATAAGAGATTCTTACTACGACTATAGAGTATAGTCCTTAGACCTGAGTTCGCATGCATGTGACTGCATATGGACTGATGCACTTTGATCATTGTCTAACGCTATCGTTCTGCGATAGTTATAAGGACCTTGTTTGGGTGCATTATGAAATGAGTAGTATACAGTGATGGAACAAGATGGGATTTGTCCCTCCAACATAAATGGAGTAAATATCTCTAGGCCAATCGGAGATTTGAATACTGGAAAACGCATGGCCATGCTCAAACGGACTTTCCCGAGTCGTTTGTATTGTCAGTATCAAATCAGAGTCCGATGAACAAGATTAGGCTTTATAAGGATGACACTAATCTTGCCTTATGACTAATCGAGATATTGAGACGAAAGGGATTATGAATACAGAGATTCCAGTTCAAGTGGGAGATTGTTGGAATTGTGTCCAGCAATCTCTGTACTGTCTCTATAACGTAAGAGTATGTCAGTGATCAGACATAAGTCATACAATGCTGGGGGTCATGATGGCTTGCTAGAGTCCGCTCATGATCTATAAGTCTTGGACTTATTGCCTTTATTGTATGATCCCATATGGGTCACACGCTTAAGCTAGCAGGAAATAATGTTGGAACGGCTTAGCAGAAGTACGACAAAAGTGCTAGGCATTTGTCGTACTAAGAGAGAAAGACTAATGGGTCTGATTAAATGGGATTTAATCAGATTGGGCCCAAAAGCCCAAAAGGGAAAGAGAAGGCTTTTAAATGACTAAAAGCCAAATCTTTTCTCCCATAACCCAACCCTAGCCGCGTCTCTCTCCTCTCTCTGCGCCAGCCTCCTTGTGGTCTAGCAGCCAGTTTCCGGTGATTGCGTGTGTGAGCCTTTGGAGGATCCATCTCTCGGTGTATCTCCCTGATCATTGACCTGTTCATCAATTCCGCTGCAAACAAACAGGTAAAAGGTGAGATCATATGTTTCTAAATAAGAACACCTAGATCTAATGCATGTTTAGGTTGATATCAATATGAGAATTGAATCAGGATCAACCGAAACTTCCAACACAATTATGGTTCTGAAGTCAAGCTGGAGCATACAAACTTGGGCAGTCTTCTTATATTGATCAAGTAAATCATATCCTCTATTACCATAACCCTCAGATATTTGAAAACTGGTAAACCCTGGAAAAGTGAGGACACAAGCAGAAATAAAATCAGCTACAGACATATTCAGGAACTAATGTGCTAATGTGCTTGAAGAAGAAGTGGAGCCTAACCTCTTGGATAAGCTCAAGAAGCAAAAGCAAGCGATCTTGTAGCTCAGGCATCTTGCCACCATAGTCAATCATCACAACTGGTCTCATTCCCGTTCACTGCACTGAGTTCAGAAATTGTTTTCATCTCGGATATGGCAAATGAATTCTTAGACACTTGACCAGAGAATGAAAAATGTGCTGGAAGGATAGCCATAGACGTTTCTAGGTCTCCTCTGCACAATCTATAAGACAAAAGTTATATATTTTAAAATTAAAATAAAGAGGATCTTGTAATTTGGTAATGTCTGAACTATGTATATTACTTACACTTCTGTATTCGGTGTTGTCCTCTAAAGTAAATAACAGTGAGGCGTTGAAGGTACCTTCTCTGCCATATTTCGAATCTGTGGGAAGGAAAACAACTGACTGAGACGAAAAGACAATATCAAATAACACAGCCAAAACGCATCTTAAAGATCGAAAGGTCTTACAGCGAGGAAAAAGCAGATGAACAGAGATCTCTGAATCAACATCCTTTTCATTGGGATGAATGGAGTGACACCATATCTGTAAATCATAAACAGAGAGTGTATTGTTATATGGACATATCTACCAATATACTCAAAGTCACATGATGCTCGACCAAAACAACAGCCGGTGAAACACTCGTTTTAGTAAATATATAAGGGTTTGGATTTTGTCACAAACATATCTCAGTTACTTTAAATTTAAAAGCAGCTTACTCTTTAAACAAATTCTTCATCTTTTTTTACCTTCTGCCATCGTAACGTGGTCCATTCCCTGAACACAAATAGGGAGAAAGGAAATGGAGAAAATCAAAAGAAACATGAAGATAAAGAAATTCAGAGTAGGAAAGTAATCTGAATTTTACCTTTTTCGAAAACAAAAGCTAAATCATAGCTGATAACTGATACAAATTTTAGATTTAGATTTATTGGAAAATAAATAAAAGCTACCAAAATTTACAATCGACACATAGCTGAAAACACAGGTAAATTCTAAGTACATATTCAATCGACAGACATAAACAACTTTACATTCATAGACGTATAAAAGACGTTCTAAAAGGATTTCACCCGGAGTATTAGTTATAGCGTAAACAGATATAAATCTTACAATAAGCAATACGGTATAAACTTTTAAGCAAACTACAAAAGAAATTTGAACCTGGATAACAGAAAAGTATTTGGTACCTTTGTATCCAGGAGAAGAAGATCACTTGCAGAGAATTTATCGGGTTTATCCTTTCTGGGAAATCCCCATATACGAACTATCCGTACTTTGATTTTACACACCCAACTCGTCGGAGTTAACTCAGAAACTGGAATACAATCAATCGGCATGTTGATACGACCTGCAAAATCGATGGGTAAAAGGAACAAATGAAGAAGACCTTCCCTGTTAAATTGAATTTGAATAAAAGATAAAAATTAAGAAAAATGAGAAAATACCAAAAACCAATTGAAGGGTTTGCGATTCTGTGAGAGAATAAAATGAATCGATAACTGGGCAAGAGAGCTTTATTTGGGAGCATTGCTGTGTAAGATGAAGTGGGAGAAGTTAATCTGAAATGTAGGGATCGTGGGTGATAGAGGAGGTGGATTTGCAGAGAGTTTTAGGATTTTTTGGAAACAAAAAGCTGAAATTTAGGTATTATTGATTACAGAAAAATAGAAAATGGAAAAAGATAGTTTTCGAATGGAAAATATATAAAAACAGAAAAAAAAAGAAAAATGGAGAAGAGGACACGTCAGAAAAAGCATACGTGTCAATAAAAGAGAGTTGCAGTTAAGTGAGTTTTTGCTAGTGCTTTATAGAAATAAGGATTTGTATATTCATTTTTATTCACTCTCTATCGAAACTGCTTATTTATACAGTAATATTCCTATCCAGAATTACTCGTTTTTTTAATCCTAACTCACTTTGACTCGTTCAAAATTTAACATCTTACGAAATTTCTACATCATTTAATATATATTTTTAATATATATAATGAGCGAGTCGGAACTCGCACTGTCAAAACTTGTAGAGAACACTTTTAGGGAATAGAAATCTCAAAGATAAACACAACGAAACAGGAACCCAAAAGATATTTTACTGATAATCGATCGGAAAAGGGAGTACAAAGAACGAAAAACGATTAAGAAAATTGCTAAGCTCTTAAGTCTAGATGCTAGGTTTTTTGATATTTCTAAATTGCAGTAATGCCATCTCCTTATATAGCTGTGGCGAGTCGGCTTCGACGATCTTCGTCCGCAAGATATTCAGAAATCTTCCTTTTCTGCTTGGAAATATCTTCATTTTCACTTATTCGTGTTTATCTTCTTACTATGACGACTATCTTTCTGCGTCTTAACCTATTTTGCTGAATAGGCCGAAAACGGATTGTCCGAGTCCGTTTAAGCGTGGACTTCTTAATTCGGCCCAAAGTCTTGGAAATTCGAGGTTTTTATGTTGGGCCTACATTCGTATTTCTTCTAACTTCATCCGAGGATTTTGGATTAACGGCTAAGAAAATATAAGTCGATGTTTCCGAAGATGCATTGCGGCTAGTCACGTATCCGAACAAGGAGATATCGGCAAATGTTTGATCATACGTTCTAAGTGGAATATCCGTTCGGAAAGTACGAGAAGTAAATTCAGCTCGGAAGCTCCCAAGGAATGCATTTAGCCCGGAACTTACAAGAGAATGGATCGTGCTCGGGAAAAGTGAAGGGAGACGATCAGATCTGAGCTGGGTTAGCTCGAATTCGAGCTGGTTCGGCTCGGACCCGATCTGGTTCAGCTCGGAAATTCCTAGATGGTTTAGCCCGAATTCTAGCTGATTTAGCTCGGAAGTCTCTTGTTCGTATGTATCGTTCATTCATAGATTCTATCGAAAGATGTGTTTCTCTGATCGGTCCGTTCGGATGTTTTGGTGAATAGTTACGTCCAATTCGTATGAAATGTTGTCCATTTGAAACGTTTCGTATAAAATGTTATTCATACCAAGTCATCGAGACGGCTTTGTATAAAGCATTGACTATACGAAGCTTTGTTTGTATGGAATGTTATCCGTTTGAAGCTTTTCGTATAAATCATTATTCATTAAAAGTCATCGATACGTAGCGCTTCGTAAAAATCATTGACTATACGAAGCTTCGTTCGTATGAATTATGATGAACGTCTATGTCCGATCTTCGATCATGCTTTCGGCTATTGTTTTCATCGAGGGGTATTTTGACCCCAACATATATGTAGGTTTCTTCTAAAATATATTTATTCTTCTAAAATATATTTATTCTTCTTGAGACATATCATCAGCCTAATAAGTATCCACATCATTTGAAAGTTTGTTTTCAATCTGATAAAGGTTTTTGAATCAGTTTTATGTCTCATGTCATTCTTTGTGCCACTTCTCTGGTAAAGGAACTTTCAATCTGATAAAGGAATTTACGATCTGATTCAGCTCGGAAATCTCTTGTTCGGATGTTTCGTCTATCCGTAGTTTCTATCGAAAGATGTGTTTTTCCGATCGGTCCATTCAGATGTTTTGGTGAATAATTACGTTCGTTTCGTATGAAACGTTGTCCGTTTGAATCTTTTCGTATAAAACGTTATTCATACGAAGTCATCGATACAAAGCGCTTTGTATAAAGCATTGACTATACGAAGCTTGGTTCGCATGGAATGTTTTCCGTTTGAAGCTTTTCGTATAAAACGTTATTCATACAAAGTCATCGATACGAAGCGCTTCGCATAACGCATTGACTTTACGAAGCTTTGTTCATATGAAATATGATGAACGTCTGTGTCCGGCTTTTCGATCATGCTTTCGGCTATTGTTTTCATCGAGGAGGATTTTGACCCCAACATATATATAGGTTTCTTGTAAAATATATATATATATCTATATATATATATTCTTCTTGAGCCATATTATCATCCAACTAAGTATCCACATCATTTGAAAGTTTGTTTTCAATCTGATAAAGGTTTTGTTACTCAGTTTTATGTCTCATATAACTCTTTGTGCCACTTCTCCGATAAAGGAACTTTCAATCTGATAAAGTAATTTCCGAGCTGATTCAGCTTGGAAGTCTCTTGTTAGGATGTTTCGTCTATCCGTAGTTTCTATCGAAAGATGTGTTTATCCGATCGGTCCATTCAGATGTTTTGGTGAATAGTTATGTCTGTTTCGTATGAAACATTGTCCGTTTGAATCTTTTCGTATAAAATGTTATTCATATGAAGTCATCGATACGAAGCGCTTCATATAAAGCATTGACTATACAAAGCTTCGTTCGTATGGTATGTTATCCGTTTGAAGCTTTTCGTATAAATTGTTATTCATACGAAGTCATCGATACGAAGCGCTTCGTTTAAAGAATTGACTATACAAAGCTTCGTTCGTATGAAATATGATGAACATCCGTGTCTGATCTTCCGATCATGCTTTCGGCTATTGTTTTGGTCGAGGGGGATATTGACCCCAACAGTTAGCCCCCTAGCTCGACTGATTTGGGTACGATGATGGCGAGGTTCTTTTGTTATTCGAGGCAAAAACAATTGTCCGAATGACATGATTCGACCGTTCTTTGTTTCGGAGCCGACTCACCTGTGCATAGCTCGGTCGATACTGAGATCATACTTAATCATGATCGACTGCGTCGTGATTAGCGTAATACATGCTTGTCCAAAAATGTGATTACCTCCCGAGTAATCACATGAAATTACGATCTTAGCCCAACACCTTTAAAGAGATCCATAAATATTCTTCATTCTCCATTCATTTTTTCACTCACCTCACTCTCTCTAGATATTAAGCAAGTTTCCCTCTCTAGTTTCCCCCTTATTTATCCCTGAATGTCTTTCTCTTAAATCCTAGGACGATGTCTCTCCCGTTGTCTCAGAGTGAACCTCTTATGTTGTCCCTGCGTGAACTCGTGAAGGCCAGGAGGAATGCGGCGGCAGAAGGAAAAAAGACGGAAAAGTGAAGAAAAAGCGGCCGAGGTTGTTGGAAATGGTCGGGAAGCCATGCAAGACGTATCGCTTGACCATGCTGTTCTTATGGCCGTAGATGGAATGGAAATGGGCCAAAGCTCTGTCGTTCGCCGTGCACCTCTGGGAGTAGTCTTGGGTTTGGAAGCTCAGAGAATTTCACCCAAGATGAGAAAGAAACGGATCAGGAGGGCACATGATGTTGAGGTATGTTTGTCCATTCCGAAGTCTGCTCCGAGCGGTTCAGGTCGAAAGGTCCCATTTACAACAATGTCTCATAGGTCGCGAGGTTTTGCTCGGGAGATTGGCATTGGGGTGATGTTCATGTTCAGTACAAGGACATGACCTGCGGTGTTTCGCTTACTCACGCAGGCCAAGATCTCTTAAAGGTAGAGATCTGCTCTCTTTGATTTAAATAATCCGTTTATTAATTTATTATCACCATTAATTTTTTTTAGGAGTGGGCTCAGTGAACATGCAAGATGCTGAGTCTGAGAAAGAAATCCGTGGAGCTCAGGCCCTATCCCGTAAACATCTTGCCGACAACCATAAACTGGAGCATTATGTTTCCGAGTTAAAAGCTACAGATGAAGGTCAAACGGTTGAGTTTGAAGCGGCACAACATTCCATTGATGCCGAAAGGGTGGAGGCCCTTGCCGAGGCTGAAGCTCTGAAACCGAAGCTTGCGGAGGAGAACTCTTTCTGAGAGATTGCTTTGAAAGAGGGGACAATGAAAGGGTGGAAAGGGATGTTTGATAAGTTATCGTCTCGTTTCATGAAACTTCACAATATTTTCTCCAAGCTGCCCGTGGCCAAGAAGAGGCTATGTGACTTCATCAAAACGAACAACAACCTCGAAATGATTGCCGTGCTGAAGGCGCAAGACCTTCCAGCGTTCGAGGTTGAAGAGGAGCAGCTTGAGAGTACGCAGGCTTAGCTTATTGCGAACGACGTCCCTGAATACGACAGATTGATGCGGAAATTTGTTTCAACCGTTCCCTTTTCTCGGGAGATTCTGGCGGATCATTGCAATGGGACACTTCCCTTGTTGTTGACGCGGAGTTGGCCGGTGTATCCAATTTCTATGGCTCCTACTTCTGAAAATCGAGTTTAATTGTGTAGTTGCTTTCGATGTTGTTGTTCTTTCTTTCCGGAATGGTTGGCCGTTCCGTTTTATGAAACCTTTGATTTTAAATAAAATGCTTTTATTTCTAGTCTTCGAGACTGTTTTCCGGTTGTCTTCAGAATTTACGGCTGGTTCTCGACCGTAAGCGACGCGTCGTGTATCAAAATCTTAGAGATACCCAAAATTTTATTCGGAGAACAAAATCGGGTTAGCTCAAAAAACCCGAGATAGTTGATTTGGACGATCCGAACCGGTCGAATCAGAATTTATAAAGGCTTTAACTCGGAGCTCCCGAGACGGTCAGTTTCGGGATGTCCGACTTTCAGCTCGGAATTTTCGAGTTGGTCAGCTCGGGTTTTTGCTGACGTTCATCTCGAAATTTCTGAGTTGGATTGCTTGAATTTTCAAATATGCCATTCTATATGCGAGAATCAGTGATCGTATCGTCGTGGTATTGACTAGTTTTGGATATTTTAGCAAGAAGGGTACTTCTAGCGGATATGTATTTGATTTTGACCAGTGCGCCCAGAAGCGTTCTACTAGATTTCGAAGTTAAGTCCGAAGATTAGCGAGATGTACTCTTGTTGCGGACGTGTAATGATTATACCTGTGTGCTCGGAAGCATTATACTGAGTTTCGAAATTGAGTCTGAGGAATAGCAAGACTTATTCGTCTTGCGGACTTGTAATGATTAGACCAGTGTGCTCGGAAGCGTCTTACTGGGTTTCGACATTGAGTCCAAGGAATAGTAAGACGATTACTCTTGCGGACTTGTAATGATTAGACATGTGTGCTCGGAAGCGTTTTCTTGGGATTCAGAGTTTATAGTTGACTTCATTACTAGTTCGGGGGTTTCCTGTCTTATCTTCCTGTCGTCGGTCGTGTACTCAATAATGACGTTGTCGAGACCATCGTGTTTTCTTTTACTGGGTTTGAGCTTTTGATTCCTTTTTTTTTCGTGAGACTCTCGCCTCACATCTTACATTATCGAAAGTGAGCCGATATCCGCAGGATATACCTTTCAAAAATATCGAAGCAAGATATACTTGGTTATAACGTCATTTTACCAGTGTGCTGAGTAGCGTCATAATGGATTTTTGGGGTATACTATCGACTGTACTACTGGTGCGGCAAATTTTAAGCCCTATCGACTTCCCAATTTTCAGGGTTTTACTATCGACTCTCGACTTATGTTCCCTTCACCGATAATAGACATTCCTTGGCGGTAATTAAGATTTATATAGCGCGCTTTTATCCGTTTGTTGGATGTATAGAGCCTCAATCCTTATAGGAATGTTGTCTAATATCCGTAAAGGATGTGTGTGTTTGTCTGCTTTGGCCGTCAGCAGACAAGATAGACTATTCCTAACAATCTTGAAAACATGCAGACGACATGATAGTAAACGAGTTCTAAGTTACGAAGTTTATATCCTAATCTCGACCTAAGAGAACTAAATTAAATAATAGCGAGAATGAGTTTATTTTTGTTACCGGACAAATCCAAGCATTTGGTTGGGGAGTTGAACTTTTGCGGATACGTTGTGCATGTGGTTACGATCCGTTATCTTGAGTTTTTAAAATGTCGTTGAGCGACTCGGCTTACGAACTGAACGTCGATAAAATTGTCTGAGTACATTCTGAGATTAGTCGAATAAGTTTTGTCTTTGGTTTTAAGGAGTGTCTTGCTCGGACGTCCGAGCTGATTTGCCCGTAATTTTCGAGCTGATCTGCTCAGATTTGCGATCTGAATTGCTTGGAAGTTCTGAGATGACTTGCTTCGGTTGATCAAGAATTTCGAGCTGATCAGCTTATATTTTCGAACTGGCTTGTCCGGAAGTTCTGAGCTCACTTTCTCGAGTTGATTGGAAACCCTGAGCTGATCCGCTTGGATTTCCGAACTGGTTTGTTTGGAAATTCTGAGCCGATTTGCTCGGGTTGATCGGGAATTCTGTTTTTCGATCTATTATGCAAACGGCTCCATATGTCTCAAGTAACTTTGTCTGAAAAGATTCTTTCGAGTACGAAAGACTTGGTTTAGTGATAGAATTTCTTTAGGTGCATCGCATTCCAACTTCTAGGTATTATCCATGTTAGTTAATTCGTATGCCCCTGGTAGGACGACTTACGTGATTCTATACGGTCCTTCCCAGTTGGCTTCAAGTTTTCCCGCATTTCGTTCGGTGGTGTTCTGAAATACCTTCCGCAGGACCAAATCTCCTTCTCAGAATCTCCTACTGCGGACGTTCGAGTTGTAATACCTTGTGGTTGCTTGCTGATAGTTTTGGATGCGGACTAATGCTTGGTTGCGTCGATCATTTATTAGATCCAGCTCGTAAAGGAGCATTGTATGATTCAAATCTTCTTGTCCAGGGAGCAATTTGCGACATATTCCTGGGATTTCGACTTCGGTTGGAATCACGCATTCTGACCCATACACAAGCGCGAATGGTGTTTCACCAGTCAGTCGTCGTTGAGTTGTCTAGTGCGACCACATGACTCCTTCAAACTGCTCAGCCCACCGTCCCTTCTTTTCGTTGAGTCCCTTTTTCAACCCGTCGAGGACCGTTTTGTTGGCGGCTTCGGCCTGCCCATTTCCCTGGGGGTATTGCGGTGTTGATTTTTGTAATCTTATCTTCCATTTTTGGCAAAAAGCTTCGAAGCGTGTTGAAATGAATTGTGAGCAGTTGTCTGTAACGATCTTGTATGGCACTCCGTGTCGACGTATAATGTTCTTCCATATGAAATGTTCGAGTTGGGAGTCTTTGATACTGGCGTAAGGCTCGGCTTCAATCCATTTCTTGAAATAGTCCATTAGGAAAAGAAGGAACCACTTCTGTTTAAACTGATGAAGCGGCCTTACTATGTCCATCGACCATTGCATGAATGGGTAAGGTGCTGATATTGACGACACCAATTCGGCCGGTTGATGGATGATTGGAGCATGTCTTTGGCACTTTTCGCATTTCTCAGAAAACTTCTTGCAGTCTTTAACCATTGTCGGCCAAAAGTAGCCATGATGCTTGATATAAACCTGTTCAGCGCTGCTACACATCCTGGTAGTCGCTGGACTTCACGTTTTGTTGTCAGCGAGGACATTTTGAATTAAGGAGTTGATTTTTTTCGGGTTTGCTTCGATGTCTCGCTGAGTCACGAGGTATCCGAGGAATTCTCCGGATGCCACTTCGAATCTGCATTTGATCGGGTTGAGTTTCATATTATGCTTGTTCAGTTGTTCGAAATACTCCCGTAGATATTCTATGTGATCTTTTTCCGCGAGGGATTTGGCTAGCATATCGTCTATATATACTTCCATGGTCCTTCCGAGTTGTTCGGCGAACATTTTGTTTAGTAGTCGTTGATACATTGCTCCAACGTTCTTCAAGGGCATAACCTTGTAGCAATAAGTCCCTATGTCTGTGACGAAAGCAGTTCTGCCTCGATCATATGGGTTCATCATGATCTGATTGTATCCTGAGAAAGGATTCATAAATGTGAACAATTTGTTTCCCGAGGTCGCCTCTACCAGTCGGTCTATGTGCGGAAGCGGAAAACTTTCCTTGGGGCATGCCTTGTTCAGATCCGTGAAGTCGATGCAAACCCTCCATTTTCCGTTCTTCTTTTTTACTACCACGGGGTTTGCAAGCCAGTCCTGATATTTGACTTTAATGATTGAGCCGGCTTTTAGTAATCTTTCAACTTCGTCGTTGACCACTTTGGTCCGTTCGGATCCTAGCTTCCTTCGTTTTTTTCTTATGGGTTTGATCGTTGGGTCCACGTCCAGTTCGTGACAAGCGATGTCTATGCTAATCCCATGCATGTCTTATGCAGGACCATGCGAAATTGTTCACGTTCTCCCGGAGACACAATACTATGCCTTTTTTATCGAGTCGTTAAGGTTCGCTCCGATGTCTACGCATTGTTCTGGATGGCCATCGTTTATGCAGACGTATATCACAGGTTCACAAGGCTCGTCATCTTCTTTTTTCTCTTTCTCTTTCTCGACTTTTTTTAGATTTTTCCGCAACTCCTTGGTTTGGCTCTGTCCGTGGTCACTTCGTCTTTTGAGGGATCTCGATTGTGGGTTTTCTCAGTTTGTGTTCAGACATGAAACAAGATCGGGATTTCACTTGGTTTCCCCATATTGTTGTGACTCCGCCGGGTGTTGGAAATTTCAAGAAGAGGTGATACATCGATGGGACAGCTATCATGGAATTTATCCATAGAGTTCCCATGATCACGTTGTAGATTTCCGGAGCATCTGCTACTGAGAACTCGGCGACTTTGGTTATTCTCCAGCTCGTACCATCAGCCTAATTGTTCCGAGGGTCATCGTTGTGTCTCACGTGAATCTTGTTAAGGGTTTTGGGATGGGAGATACTTCGGATAGATTGATGTTCATCCTTCTTAAAGTATCGCGGAAGATTACATCCACAAAACTTCCGGTATCGATCAAAATCCTGGCTACGTCAAGATCTCCTATGATCAACTGATAACGAGCGGATCGTTGTGCGTTCGATCGATGTCTACGGTATCGATTTCTTCAATTGTTATTACGTTATTTGGAGATTGAGAAGGAACGGACCAGTGAGCGTTCGTTTCAGCTCGCCGTTGGTAGGCTTTGATCGAGGATACTATGTCTCAGCAGTAATTACATCCTCCAATAATCATATTGTTGGTCACGGTATTTAGTCGATAGGCTATGTTTCCGTGTTTCATCGGTAACCATATCTTCGGATCCGCGAATCGGTGGTTTTTGGGTGTCAGAAATTTCTCCTTCCCCAAAGACGGCACCAAACTCTGAGAATCAGAACTCACATTGTCAAAACTTGTAGAGAAAACTTTAAGGGAACAAAAATCTCAAAGATAAATACACGGAAATAGGAACCCGAAGGATATTTTATTGATAATCGATCAAAAAAGAGAGTACAAAGAACGAAAATAGCTAAGCAAATTTCTAAGCTCTTATGCTAGGGTTCTTTGCTATATCTAAATCGTAGGAATGTCATCTCCTTATATAGATGTGGCGAGTCGGCTTCGAGGATCTTCTTCAGCAAGATATACAGAAATCTTTCTGTTATCATTTCCTTCCATTTCCGTTAATATTTACATTTTTATATGCTCAGAGTTTAATCCCTAGAGTTACACTGCAAGTGCACATACGTGACTGGTAGTATATAGGGGTCGAATCCACAAAGACTCAAGTTTCCTACGATACACTATAGAATTCTCAAATTAATCTAGGTGAAACTAATCAGAAAGTAAATAACTAAACAGAAAATAAATCAGTAGCAAGAGTGGTTTTGTAAGCAAATACTAAAAGCGTCAAGTCTAGGGAGTTCTCCGGAATTCAGACAAGCAAATCAATTATCAGTCATGATCAAATTAAGTTCGGTTCAAGAACTCAAACACAAGATAGAACTAACCAACTTTCGTTGCGAGAATTCTCTAAGTCTAATTAGCAGAAACCCAAATTTCTTTGCAATTCCTAACATATTAAACTAGCCTTAAGTGCAAGTTTGATTTGTTCACAATTCAATTAAACCAAATTTCTTTGCAGATAATTAAATTGCTCAACCTAAATAGATCAGATTCTAAATTACACTTTCGTATCGATTTATAAACCTAGAGTCTAGATTCTGAGTGATCAAGTTAGAAACTAGTATTAAGCACAATTCATGTTGGAGAACAAATAAGATATGAATCCTTAACTGATAAATTAATCTAGCAAGTCATGAAAACTTTTAAGAGAATCCCTAAACCTAACTATGAATCTACTCAGACATGATTAATAAAACACAAATCTATGAATAAATAGATATCATAAAAGTCAAAGAGTAAAGAGTAAAGAGGTTCGAAATCTTCTCTCTGGAGTACAAGAACGATCCGCCTCTCGGTATCTCGCTCTAAAAAGCTAATAGTATGAAAGCGTCTCTATAACTAAACACCAAAAACCTAATTATAAAGCCTTAATCACGTCTTGGGTCTTTTCGCAAATACTGGAACTTCTGGGGCAAAACTGCAAATATTCATTAATGTGTTGGCACTGAGGTGTGTCGATCGATGCCTATGATGCATCAATCGATGCATGTGTCGTCCAAAGATAGTGAAATCAACTCTCTCGGCCTTTGCTCCAAAACTTGCCCAAAATGCTCCAATCTCCAATAATCCTCCAAACGTGCATGTACCTAATAAACACCTGTAATGACTCTAAAGACACGACAAAAGACTCTAAAATACACTTATATCATGGCTTAAAACAGGTAAAAACCATGATATATCAACTCCCCCACACTTAGGTTTTGCTTGCCCTCAAGCAAACAGAAAACCAGAATGTGGTGAAGAGGTTTGAAAATTTCAGAAACTCTTTTCATCTTAGAAGCACAACACTCAGATTCCCCTTAGTAAGCCACACGAAAGATTCACCTACAAGACATCAAGACCAACATATACTTCCCCCACACTTAGCAACTGTCCTGAGTAAACTCCACTATCACATTCAGAGCATTCAAATTCACCCTACTGACTTCTATTAGTTATTAAGTGCGGCCTCACCTAAGGAGTATCGATCAAAGGGCACATGGACTCTTACTCTGTTAGCTCTAGACCACCATACTATCTTTTTCTGGTACCTTTCTTCTCTTTTCCCTTCCTTAGCAACTGATTTCTCCCTATTGGGTATCATTTTATTTTTTTTTATCAGTGCTCTTCCCATTATAGGGTGTACTTTGGACACATTCCATGGATGCACAGGAGGTAATAGGGGTCTCTACTACTCCCGCGACCACTTCGGAGCTACTAGCTCATGCTCAGTTTATTACACTTTTTTTATATTACTTTAAGGAAGGGGAGAAGGGAACCTTACTTGGACAGGTTTATAAGCTGTGTCAGAACTAACAGAGGAATCCGACTCAAGGTATACCAAGCCCTTAGGTGAGAAAAATAAGTCAAAATTAGGTATGAAGTCAGTAAAGGATCCTCTGATACCTGAAGTGATGTGGGTGTTCTCAGTAGGCTGATCTGCGTTGGAGTTTTCTAATAGTCATAGATTGATCTGCAAGCTCATCCCAATGGTTACTTAAGTTCCTGCAGGTGTTGTTGGCTTCTCAAAAAATCATTGTTTCCTACTTAAAATGTTTTGACTCGATAAAACCGACTTTAAAAACACATCTGACTCTAAGAAAAGAAAAAGATTAATGCCAGTACCACCTCCCTCACACTTGAAACACACTGTCCCCAGTAGTGTCAAGCTTATGATCGGTAACAGAAGAAAATGTTAAAGGATGAGTTGGGTTCTGTCGGTTTTTACCTCTCTCGCACATGCATCGATCGTTGCGCATAAATGCGACGGTCGTTGCAAGGCGATTGCGATTTTGTGTCGATCGTCACTCAGGACTGTGACGATCGCTGCAATGCGATTTTCGTGTTGTGACGATCGACACACAGGACCGTGTCGATCGTTGCATTGCGATTTTGTCGGAATCTGCAAACAAAACCCACCAAATCCAAAAACAAAACGTAAAATCCTAAGAAAAACACCAAAAATGAATATGCAAAAACGAAACAGTGGGTTGCCTTGATATATCATGGTTTTCACCCGTTTTAGACCATGATATAAGTATGTTTTAGAGTCTTTTGGTGTTTCTTTAGAGTCATTTATAGGTGTTATTAGGTATATGCATGTTTGGAGCGGAATTGGAGATTATGGAGCATTTTGGAGCATTTTGGTGATTCAACGCGAGAGATAGAGTTCACTGTCCAAAACAGAGATCTGCATCGATCGACACACTTGTGGCAACGATCGATGCACATGCCAGTCAGACTTATTCTCGGCGGTTTAATGAAGAGTTGGGAATTTGCACCAAAGCCCAGAAGTTTCCCATAATTACAAAGAAGCTCCAACCGTGATTAGATCATTATAATTAGGTTTTAAAGCCATTGTTTAGGCTACGCTTTAATTTACATTCAGAGAGTTTTAGGGGCTGATCAGATACTTGACAGAGAGAAGATTTCGAACCCCTGTTCTTATTCCTTTGATTATTCTATGATATCTATTTTGACTATGTTTTCTGTTATGATTGCTATGTCTGAGTAGATCTCTTGTTAGGTTAGGGATTCTCATTAGGGATTTGAAGGAATGTTAGAATAACTAATAGACTAGGATTCATCATCTAGTTCTTCATCTAAATCGTTCTTAACGCTTAATCTGAACTGGCCACTTAGATTATTGATATTAGGTTGATTTACACAACGACAATTGGGTAATTAACTAGAAAGGATTTAGGTGAGCAACTTATCTATTGGCAAAGAAATTTGGTTTAGAGAAGTTGTGAACAAACGAACTTGGAATTAATGCATGTCTAGAACTCTAGGATTCACAACGAAAGTTGGTCTTCTAGGTTGTTAGATATAGATAATTATCGCAGCGAAAGTTGGTTAGTTATACTTTTGTGATTCTAGTTCAAGAACGCTATAGATTGAATCTTGACTGTTGTTAATCTGATTTCCTGATATCCTGAGAAATTCCCGAAACCTAACGCCTTCGTTTGATTGCTTACATCCACCTCTCTTGATCTGTTTACTTGCTATTTTTTTACTGCTTTACAATCTGCTTCGCTTAGCTTAATTCGAATTACTCATAATCTATCGTGTGACTGAGAGTCGCTGTGGGATTCGATACCTTTTATACTATAATTGCATTACCTGTGCACTTGCAGTAGAATAGGATTTAAAACTTAGAGCCTATCAAGTTTTTGGCGCCGTTGCCGGGGACTCTTTGAGTTCGCCGATAGATTTAGTATTAGGATTTAGACTAAGCATTTTTCTTATTTCTTTTTAGTTTACTCACGTTTTTGTTTCTTTAGTATTGCAGGAATCGCATTGCATCGATCGACACTATCCGTGCATCAATCGAGACAAGGCAAAACCCGAGATACATAGCACTTGAACGTTTAGCAGGTTCTTCTCTATGGAACCCGTGATTCTGATTTGCGGCGAGGACGACATTTTACGAGACCAGGAGGGTCATATACGCAACGCGAAGGGTCATAAACTGGATGGGAAAGGAAACCCCATCATACCAGATGTTGCCGTGGGCGCGGAACATCCACAAGAGGATGGTCAGAAGAAGACACTTGCTGATTATAACAGACCAGATATATTCTATGCTAATCGGTATGTGGTTCGACCACCTCCATTTACCAGAGCTGAGTTTAGGTTGGAACCAGAGTACTACGCATTGGTTGGACAGTATCAGTTCCATGGTCTTTCTAGTGAGCATCCTATGGATCATATAGATACATTTGAGGAATTGGCTAGCAGTATCAAGGCTGAGGGAGTCTCTTCAGATTATTTTTTCTGTAAGCTCTTCCCATTCTCTCTTAAAGGAGAAGCACCTCACTGGTTGAAACAGGTAACACCAGGATCTTTAACTACTTGGGATGCAGTCAAGAAGGAGTTCCCTAGAAACTTTTATGACGATGCTAGGTCTGAACAGCTTAGACATGACCTCTTGACATTCAAGCAAGAACCTACAGAGTCTTTTAAGGCAGCTTGGATTAGATTCAAAAGGTATCAAAGAGATTGTCCACACCATGGTTTCTCTGAGGTGCAGCTTTTATGTGCATTTTTCAGAGGTTTGGACTTTTGGTATCAGAGAGCTATTGACACAGCAAGTGATGGAAACTTCTATACCAAGACTCCAGAGGAAGCTAAAGAGCTTATTGAGAACTTGACAACTAGCAATAGTGTCAAGAATACTGACAAGAAGAGGCAGAGATCTGGTGGAAGAGATGATAGCTTGCAGATAGCTGATTTAAGGGATAAGGTGGATTCTGTCCACAACATTGTCGTTAGGAAGAGGCAAATCCGATCTGATGCAATAGCTGAAAAATTTGCAGAGGTCAATTATATAGATGGAGCTGATTATCATGGACATACATATATAAGTCAACAGAGACAAGCTCCGAGATCGAACGATCATGGCTATTTATCTCACCAAGTTCCTCCCACTAATGAGCAGACAAAGATTGAGTGTATGCTTGAGCAGCTACTTCTTAGACAGAATAAGATGACACAAGATCTGAATGGAAAGATGGACTTCATGTATCAGGATCTGAGTGGAAAATTGGAGACTTTGACAAGCATAGTTGATAATCTAGATGCTAGGATAATGCAAGTGGAAGCCAGTAAATAGATAGAACATGTTGAGGCAGCTTTGGCAGAAGTTGGAGCAGAGCAGAATCATGTACTAAGGCTTTGGAGCTTAAAAATCTGAGACACTGTCGCCGACACATTCTTCAACAGGCACGCGGTCAGAGCCTAGGGATCCTCCCACTGCTTAGGAGCTTACGGTTCTCGTGATGAAGATACTGTGTCGATCGACACAGATGTGCAACGATCGACACAGATGTCGAGTGTCAGCATCGATCGACACCACTTTAGTATCGATAGACACCACGGGCGTGAGCAGCCAGTCTCTCCAGGGAAGCCGAGTGCAGCTGAGGAAAGAGTCTACAAACCGAAGATTCCTTTCCCTAGGAAGTCCAAGCAAGAGATTCAGTTAGAAAAGTGCATGGAGATAATGAGAGAAAAGCTAACTGAAACCCAATTGATTAATGCTGTTAAGAACATTCCTATGGTGCAGAGATGTGTTACATACATAATTTCAAGTGACATGACTGAAGAAGAAGGTGTCTTGATTGTCTCTGAAGTGTGCGATGCTGTTCTTCATGGTAGGATTCCTTAGAAACTTAAGGATCCAGAGGGTTTTATGTTAGATTGCTCTATCTACAAAGGCAAATTCAAGAGATCAATGTGTGATCTTGGCTCAAAGGTGAATCTCATGCCATACTCTGTGGCTGCGAGATTGGGACTGATGGATCTCCAGCCTACTAGGATCACTCTTATCCTAGCCGATCGATCAAAGAGATATCCAGAAGGAGTTCTTGAGAACATCCCTCTCAGAGTTGAAAATTACTTTATTCCAACAGACTTTGTGGTGCTGAAGTATGAGATTGAGCCAGATGATCCCATTCTACTTGGAAGATCATTCTTAGCTACTGCTGGAGCTGTAATTGATGTGAGACAGAGTTTGATTGCTCTCCACCTGGGAGATCAGCCTTTGGAGTTCAAGATGGACAGGAAGCAGAGAGCCACCATTGATGGAAAGAGCTTCAGTGTTGAGGTGGAACCAGAGGTTCCTATTGGAGAAGAGAAGATGGCAGTTCACTCTGAACTTGCTCTAACATCTTCAGATCTTGCAACTGCTCTTAAGCAGAAAGCTCCAGATCTCTCTCATCCACCAAAGCACATGTATAAAGCTTCTAAACTTAAACCTCCTGATCCATCAGCTTTGACTGCAGGAATACGCATAAACCCACCCAAGCTTCGCTCCCGCCCTGGTTCTACTCCTTCCTTCCTTGGGAGATCTCATGATCCGAAAGCTTATACGCCACCTTGGAAGAAGAGACATTCATAGAGACATTCCAAGTCTCTGTTGAATCCCCCATAAGTCCGATCTCCTTCCCATAGTCAAGCTAATGACTAAAAACAAGCGCTGAGTGGGAGGCAACCCACTGTTAGGTTCGTTTTTGTTTTCATTTTTCGTTTTTAATTTGGTGTTTTTGATTTTCTGCTTTTGTGTGTTCAAAGCCGAGAGAAACAGGCAGAATCGCACTGCATCGATCGACACACATAGTGCATCGGTCGATACAGTTGCGATTTACGGGTTGCCGATTAAATTGCGGTACAGACACCGGTTATCTACTTAACCGCGAGCATATTCGCCTTTCATCGATCGAAACATCTCCTGCATCGATCGACACAGGCTGACGACAGGTAAGTGATCTGACCCTTTTTCGGTTTGTTTTCATTCCGGTTTCTTTTTTCACCAATCCTAAGCTTGACACCACTGGGGACAGTGTGTTTCAAGTGTGGGGGAGGTAGCTACTGACGCACGCTTTTGTTTTCTTAGAGTCAGTCAAAAATTTGTTTTATTGAGTCAAAACAGTTTAAGTAAGAAACAATGAATTTTTGAGAAGTTAACAACACTTGCAGGAACTTAAGTAACCATTGGGATGAGCTTGCAGGATCAATCTATGACTATTAGAAAACCCAACACGGATCAGCCTACTGAGAACACCCACATCATTTCAGGAATCAGAGGATCCTTTACTAACTTCACCATTAATTTGGACTTAATTTTTTCACCTAAGGGCTTGGAATACCTTGTGTCGGACTGCTCTGTTAGTTCTAACAGAGCTTGTAAACCTGTCCGAGTAAGGTTCTCTTCTCCCCTTCTCTAAAGTAAAGTAAAAAAAAAAAGATTAATAAACTGAGGATGAGCTAGTAGCTCCGAAGTGGTCGCGGGAGTGGTAGAGACCCCTATTACCTCCTGTGCATCCATGGAAACATGTCCAAAGTACACCCCATAACGGGAAGAGCACTGATAAAAAAAATAAAATGATACCCAATGGGGAAAAATCAGTTGCTAAGGAAGGGAAAATAGAAGAAAGGAACCAAAAAAAGATAGTATGGTGGTCTAGAGCTAACTGAGTAAGAATCCATGTGCCCTTTGATCGATAATCCTTAGGTGAGACCACACTTAAATAGCTTATAGAAGTCAGTAGGGTGAATTTGAATGCTTGAATGTGATTGTGGAGTTTACTTGGGACAGTTGCCAAGTGTGGGGAAAGTATATGTTGGTCTTTATGTCTGCAGGTGAAATCTTTCATGTGGCTTACTAAGGGGAATCTGAGTGTTGTTGCTTCTAGGATGAAAAGAGTTTCTGAAAGTTTTCAAACCTCTTCACCATGTTCTAGTTCTCTGTTTTGCTTAAGGGCAAGCAAAGGCTAAGTGTGGGGGAGTTGATATATCATGGTTTTCACCGGTTTTAGACCATGATATAAGTATGTTTTAGAGTCTTTTGGTGTTTCTTTAGAGTCATTTACAGGTGTTGTTAGGTATATGCACGTTTGGAGCGGAATTGGAGATTATGGAGCATTTTGGAGCATTTTGGTGATTCAACCCGAGAGATAGAGTTCACTGTCCAAAATAGAGATCTGCATCGATCGACACACTTGTGGCAACGATCGATGCACATGCGAGTCAGACTTATTCTCGGCGGTTTAATGAAGAGTTGGGAATTTGCACCAAAGCCCAGAAGTTTCCCATAATTACAAAGAAGCCTCACCCGTGATTAGATCATTATAGTTAGGTTTTTGAGCCATTGTTTAGGCTATGCTTAAATTTACATTCAGAGAGTTTTAGGGGCTGATCAGATACTCGACAAAGAGAAGATTTTGAACCCATGTTCTTATTCCTTTGATTATTGTATGATATATATTTTGACTTTGTTTTCTGTTATGATTGCTATGTCTGAGTAGATCTCTTGTTAGGTTAGGGATTCTCATTAGGGATTTGAAGGAATCTTAGAATAACTAATAGACTAGGATTCATCATCTAGTTCTTCATCTACATCGTTCTTAACACTTAATCTGAACTGGCCACTTAGATTATTGATATTAGGTTGATTTACACAACGACAGTTGGTTAATTAACTAGAAAGGATTTAGGTGAGCAACTTATCTATTCGCAAAGAAATTTGGTTTAGAGAAGTTGTGAACAAACGAACTTGGAATTAATGCATGTCTAGAACTCTAGGATTCGCAACGAAAGTTTGTCTGCTAGGTTGTTAGATATAGATAATTATCGCAGCGAAAGTTGGTTAGTTATACTTTTGTGATTCTAGTTCAAGAACTCTATAGATTGAATCTTGACTGTTGTTAATCTGATTTCCCGATATCCTGAGAAATTCCCGAAACCTAACACCTTCGTTTGATTGCTTACATCCACATCGCTTGATCTGTTTACTCGCTATTTTGTTTACTGCTTTACAATCTGCTTTGCTTAGCTTAATTCAAATTACTCATTATCTATTGTGTGACTGAGAGTCTCTGTGGGATTCGATACCTTTTATACTATAACTGCATTACCTGTGCACTTGCAGTATAATAGGATTTAAAACATAGAGCCTATCATGCCTCCCGCCCAGCGCTCTTTTAACATTATTAGCTTGACGTTTCAGCTGTATCAGGCAGAGGGTGCATCATCCAGAGGCAGAATCTGACCTCTCGGAACCTCGGCCTTAGCCCAATAATGCTTCACCCTCTGTCCATTCATAGTGAATTCCTTACCTTCTTGGCTGATTAGAACGACATCTCCATAAGGACGTACCTCCTTGATTGTGAAAGGACCAAACCACCTCGATCTCAGCTTACCTGGAAACAATTGCAAATGAGAGTTATACAAAAGTACCTGATCATTAGGCTCAAATTGTCTAGAGACAATCTTCTTGTCATGATAAGCCTTAGTCCTCTCCTTGTACAGCTTTGAGTTCTCATAAGCATGATTCCTAATCTCATCCATCTCATTAAGCTGCACCAATCTCCTCTCTGCAGCAGACGTAAGATCGAAGTTCATCTGCTTCACAGCACATGCTACCTTTTGCTCAAGCTCCACTGGTAGATGACAAGCTGTTCCATACAAAAGATGAAATGGAGTAGTCCCAAGTGGCGTCTTGAATGCAGTCCGGTAAGCCCATAGTGCAGGTATCCAACTTTGCTGCCCAATCCTTCCTCGTCTTCCCAACTGTCTTCTCCAAGATCTCCTTGATATGTCTGTTAGAGACCTCGACTTGCCCACTAGTCTGAGGGTGATAAGGAGTACCAACTCGGTGATGAAATCCATGCTTCTGTAGTAGCTTCTCGAAGACCTTATTAATGAAATGAGATCCTCCATCACTGATCACAATCCAAGGCACTCCAAATCTAGGGAAAATGATGGTCTTAAACAGCTTAAGAACCACCGAAGAGTCATTGGTTGGACTAGCTATCGCTTACACCCACTTAGACACATAATCCACAGCAACCAAATGAACTTATTCTCATGAGATGAGGGAAAATGACCCATGAAATCAATGCCCCAGCAATCGAAAACCTCAACCTCGAGAATGAAGTTTTGAGGCATCTCATGTTTCTTACTAATTTCCCTCTCCTCTGACAGGCATCACACTGAGAGACAAAGGAATGAACGTCTTTAAACATTGTAGACCACCAGAAACCTGCTTGCAGAACCTTAGACACAGTCTTAAAAGTAGCAAAATGTCCAGCATAATCTGATCCATGACAGTGGAATAAGACATCTGGAACCTCAGATTCAGCAATGCATCTCCAGCAAAGACCATCAGAACAGTGCTTGTAGAGATAAGGCTCATCCCAATAGTATCGTCTGAGCTCTCTGAAGAACTTCTTCTTGGCATACCCCTTCAACTCATCTGGTTCAGTCTCTGCAGCCAGGTAATTAGCAATATCTGCAAACCAGGGTGTAACTGTCGTCGCAACAGCACAAAGTTTAAGATTCAAGTACTCAATTTGACCCTTAAAGGAATCTGGGTTCGTAGGCGATCTGCATCGACCGACGCACGGGTCAGCATCGATCGTTTTGATAACAAGGATTTTTGCAATCCTTTGAGGTACCAATACCGACGCACGAGTCATCTAAGGTATCGAACCTTTTTTGGAATGGAATTTGACCAAGAAGAATACACTAAACCCAAACAGTCAAGCAATACCAATTTTGAGTTGTAATTATACAATCCTAATTGCAATCAAATCAACCAAACAAGTAAACTAAGGAAGAACTAATTTCAATAACAAGCAAGAGAGAATCAAACAAGATAATTCAAATAGATGACTAAAGATCAAGCTCTTGGGTATAGGAAATTTGATCTAAGCAACTAAGCATTGAATCAAGATGTCAAACACAACATTAAAAATGCTAATCCTTTAGCTTATAACACTAATTCAAGTTAATACACTCTCATGTCATTAACCCTATGCTAATCAAGCATTAAACATCAACTTTCATTGGCTAATCACAAGCAAGCATGCATTAAACACAAGTCCTTTAGCTACTAAGCACCTTACACATTAATTGTCATTGGATAAGAATGCAAAGCTCTCATTAAATCCTAGCTAGCATTTCATCGAACACCTAATGTGCAATAAAATCCCAAAGTTCTAGATCAAGGATAGCTAAACCTAATCTAGCATTAAGAGCATCTAATGGGAAAGGATCAATCAGATTTAAACCCTAGACATCAAGATTCAACCCCTAATCACTCAAATCTTCCTAACCCAAAAGCTCAAAAAGAGATAGTGTTAATCATTGGAGATTAGAGAAAGTAGAAAGATTAAAAGAAGAAATCTAAAAAGAAGTACTAGATTAATAAAAATTCAATCTTGTTCTTACAAAAGAGTTTTTGCAACAAAACAAGCTTAAGAAACAATAGAAAATAGGTTTTTGGCTTAAGTAGTGAATATGGGGCGAACCGGGTCAACCCGGAACAAACCGGGTATTGACCCGGATCCAAGTGAAATTCTGGGATCTGTATCGGGTTGCCAGGTCGATATTCATCCCGATATGGACTGTCTGAATTTAATCAGAGAGTGTGTATCGGGTTTCCAGGTCGATATGCATCCCGATATGGACTGTCTGAATTTAATCCGAGAGTGTGTATCGGGTTTCCAGGTCGATATGCATCCCGATATGGACTCCTGCTGGGTCTTCCTTAGTCCTTTGAGCTCTAGACTCCACTTCCAAGCTCACCAATACTCCTTGCACCTGCAACACACCAAAAACACTCCAAATGCAAGCCTAGAATGCCTAAACCTAGCTATAGATGATCCTATACTCTAAACACACCAATGAGTAAAGAAATGAAGCTAAAGGAAACTAAAAAGAAGCAAAACATGACCTAAACAATAGCCTAAATGCGCTGAAATACGAATATATCAATTCTCCCAAACTTAAACCTTGCTTGTCCACAAGCAAGCATAAGACCATCAAAGCAAGATAGGAGAAGGGTTTGAAAGCGGGGACTCAAAACCACAAGACTCACAACAAGATACGAGATCTTTCAAAGAAGTTACAAGTTGCTCTAATCACATTGACTACCCATGTACTTCTACATTACCGTTCCCTCAATCCCTACTCTAACTCCCGATATCCTATAGAACACAAGCAATCATCAACTCAATTCCTTACATTCATTAAAAGTTAAGTGCGATCTCGCATAGGGGCAATCAATCAATCCCAATCGGCAAGGTTCAAGAGAGGCTATTTGAGGTGGCTTAGAAGTGTCTTTATAGGTGGTTAACTCTCAAGAATAGGAGCAATTGGCATTACACAAAATCTATCTAAGAAAGGGAACAATTCATGCATACAAAGTTCTTTTCTCATTGTTCTACCCAATCCCTAGAAGATTTCTCTAAACAATCCCATAATGAAGGATAAACACTCACCAAACCCCCAACTCATGATCAATCTTTTACCAAAACACTCACCCTTTTAGCTCTTTTTCTCTCTTTCTTTGTCAACTAGGAAACACTTAACTGATTTTTCTCTTTTTCAAATTTGAGCAAACTTTTTCATAACTTATCCCCTCTTACTTTATCTTTCTTTTCTTTCTTTTTGAATCATTCTTAGGTGACTTTTTCTTATTGCACATAGCTCTTTTCTTATAAGACTTCCTAGTGACATTCTTTCTCTTTTTTGAAGCCTTTTTCAACTCTTTTCATTGATCCGTCCATTCCCATTGTAACTCTCATCTCTCCCCCAAACTTATTTCCAATCCTAATGCTAGACTCTTATGGCAAATAGAGCTAGCTAAGAATGAGAAAAGACCATTGCCGTTACTGATACTCTCAAGTTTTTGCACATGCCAAAAGCTATCAAGAACAGGCCTCACTCACAAATCATTTTGGCTTTAAGGAAAGGTTTAGGGTCTTTGGGTAAGGGAAGCCATGATCATAAGATCAATGGTTGCCCGAGTTAATCAAGAGAGTGGTAAAAGGGAAAACATAACTCGGGCAAGGATCATGGGATTGCATTTCAAGCCCCTAAGCAAGTTATTTCAAAGTCAAATTAATTCCAATATCACAGAATTGAGCTAAGTTCAAGCGAGCTTCACAAGGATAGGGAATTTCGGAATCTCAAAGTCGAGCAATGGGTTTTCCTTTGTTTTGAAAATCGATTAAAGCAACCAGCAACTTAATTGGTGAGCCTCTACAAGGCAAAATCATCATTGTCCCCAATGCATGAATCCTACAATACTAACTAGATTCGGTCCTACAATGCTTTCTTTTTGTGAAATTTTTTCAAAATTTTTCGATTTTTTTTTTTTTGGTTTTTCTATGCCTTAGATGCAATGCATGAGACTCAAGGACAAAAAATAAGATCAAAAGAAACATGATTAGCAACTGGTCTCTCCCCCAAACTTAAATCACACGGTCCCTTGTGTGATCTAGGAAAGGAAAAGAGACCGAAGACACACAAAATGCAAACAAAGAAAAGAAACTAAATATGTACAAGGGAGGAGTGTTACTTGTCTGGGCGAAGAGGGCGTATCGGCTTGGCCGACCGATACGCCAACCGATATGATGTCTCAGATTACTTCTGGGAGGCACGTATCGGCCTGGCCAGCCGATATCGTGGCCGATATGTGATCTCGATTTTCCAGCTTTTCAATCCCGACAGTCCGTATCGGTCTGGCCAACCGATACGGTGGCCGATACGGTGGCCGATACGGCTTCACTGTTTTCCGTTTGACCTCTTTTTCCCAGATGTTTCGGCCCTTTCTTAACGCCAATGAGTCCATAGCTTCACCTATCAACCAAAACCTGATAAACTCAAAGCAAAACATCAAAAATGACTAGCAAAAGATCATATGTACAAGGATAAACATGGGAATGTCTCCCAAGTGCGCTTTTGTTTAAAGTCGGTAAGCTCGACTGTTCAAACCCGGTTCTTAGGCTGGAGGTGAGTGAGCCCTGCCCTTGAAATGGATGGCCAGGACCTGAGAGGTTAGCTTACTGAGATTGACTGAATCACCTTGAAACCTTGGGCTGATTGAAGCTTGAGCACTTGCAAATGGCCTAGACTTTCCCTTAGTCTTGACCTTGTAATCAATGTAGTTACCCTTTAAACCCAATGGATGCAAGCTGAGACAATTGAGAGATGATGGAGTTTCCACGGTCATTGGAGTTTTCAGCTTGTCCGTATGTCCTTTCTCAGCTTCTTTGACTCCATCAAATCCATTGGGTAGAGCATTTCCATTATGCTAATCAAACAAAGATTGTAGACTCTCACTATCCATTATCTCCTTTTCATACTCTTGAGCCTTTGGGGGATTGTTGACAAACTTATCCTTTCCAGCCTTTACAATCTTTGGAGACATCTTTGTCACCATATCCACAACCTTCTCTTTTGGAGCTTTTTCCTCATCGATGCTCAGCTTCTTCAAAGAGATGGATCCAACATACTCAGTCCTTATGGCCATGAGAGGAGTTCCAATAGCTCTATCCACCCCCTCCTTTTGAGCACGTCCCATGTGCTCACTCAATGATCCATAGAGAGTGGGTTTAGGCCAAACTTCCTTGCCTACATTTGCAAATAGCCTTGCTTCCGCTAACAAATCATCCTCATGTGGAGATAGGATGACACCACAAGTATGCAGAGTTGTTCTCCTCAAAGGGTAGTAGACCTTGTTGTTAATATTATTCAGCACATCACGTTTCTTTTTGGAGTCCAGACAAGCTCCAGTGGTGTTGAGGAAAGAGGTACCAAGTAAGAGAGGTAGTTGGGTACTCTTCTTCATCTTCATGACAATAAAGTCAGTTGGGATAGTGCACTCACCAATCTTCAGTGGATAGTCTTTGATCATTCCCATCAGAGTTTTTGAGTAAGAGTCTCCAAATGTAATAGAAGATGGGTATCTTTACATGCTCTTAATCCCAAGAGATTCCACCATGTCAAGAGATATCACACTCACAGTAGAGCCGGAGTCACACAATGCATCCTTAATCTCCAAGTCTCCCAAAGTACAACTAATTGTGAATTTACCCGGATTTCCAAGCTTGGGAAGCACCTTTGGTGAGGCTTGGACAGTAGGTATGGTATCTTCAGCAGGAATTGCAGTGACACTCAACTCCTCAACTGGTTTAGCAACAGTTACCTTCATCTCTTTGAGAAGCACATGTGCAGCGGGAGGTAGTTCATAACCATAGAGAAGTGCTTCTATCTCATCAACCTCTCTTTCATAGTCCGGTTTCTCGTGAGCAACAGTAGAGAAGCTTGCATTGCAGTAATCTTTCGGGTTCTTCTCCGGGTTTCCGGGTAAAGTACCTTGAGTTCGGGATGTAGAGGCATTCTTGTTTTCCATGTTTGTGACCCTTGAAGTCAAGTTCTGAAGCTCATTCTTGAGATCTCGCACTTCCATAGCTCCTGAAGCTTGCCCTTGAAGAAGTTGCTGCATCATACTCTTTAGCTCATTATCCAATCCTGAGGAAGAAGAAGTTTGTGGCTGTTGTTGCCCAAAACCGGGTGGGTATTGTTGCTTGGGAACATAGCCTTGTTGACCTTGAAACTGAGGCTTATTGCCAAACCCTTGTTGGTTAGTTTAAGGGACAAATGGCTTTTGTTGTTGAGCTTGTGGAAAGCCTTGTTGCCCTTGTTGTTGAGCTTATCCTTGAGATGGAGCTTGAGGATAGACTTGGTCCTGAGGATTGGCTACATTGGGGTTTCGGTATGAGAAGTTTGGGTGGTTTCTATAGTTTTGGTTGAAGCCCTTGTTGAAACCACCCTGCCCCGCAATGAAGTTAATCTCCTCTTGTGTCATATCTTCTTCAACACTATAGAGGAGTGGCTGAGAATCCTCATAGTTGCCCACAAAGCTGATTTGCTTTTGGCTTGAAGAGATCATCTTGTCTAGCTTCTCATTTAAGGACTTGATTTCCTTCTCATACTTCTCATCCGTAGAAGATGATCCTCTATTAGTCCGCTCGTAATCCTCATTGTAGTTCCCATCGCTTATAGCAAGATTTTCAATTAACTCCATAGCCTCATCAACTCCCTTGCCTAGGAAGTGTCCATTGCTAGAAGAATCTAGCATCGCCCTCATTTTAGGAAGCACTCCGCGATAGAGGTTGCTGAGAAGTGTCTCCTTAGTGAAACCGTGGTGGGGACACTGATTAGTGAGCCTATTGAACCTCTCCCAAGCTTCAGTAAAACTCTCATTGTTGCGTTGCACAAAGCCGGATAGCTCATTGCGAAAACGGGCAGTCCTAGTAGCTGAGAAGAACTTCTTCAAGAAAGCCTTCTTAAGGTCTCCCCAAGTAGTAATAGATCCCGGAGGGATGTTGCTTTCCCACTCCTTAGCTCTATCCGCCAAAGAGAAAAAGAAGAGACGCATCTTCAAACCATCATCAGTTACACCATTAAGCCTTGTGGTAGCACAGATCTTGTCAAATGTATCCAAGTGCTGCAAGGGATCCTCAGATGCAAGCTCGTGAAACTGACTGTTTTGCACCATGTTGATCAAGATAGCCCAGATCTCGAAGTTGTTGTTGTTGACCGGTGGTGGAATGATCCCTTGCCGGTTTGCGTTTGTATCCGGTCCATCTCCATCACCAATGGCTCTAGCTGGCCTCTCAGGATGAACCGGAATCCTATTGTTCTGTCCATCATTGCCCTGATGATTATGTTGCTCTTGGTGGCCATGTTGGCCCTGCTGTTGATCCTGATGATCCATAACTGGCTGCTCAACACCCACAAAGTCCTGTTGAACCTCTACAATTGGTTCCAACCCAAGTCTCTCTAAGTGAACAACTCTAGCTTGTGCACGTCTTTCCTTTGCTAATCTCCTCTCGTGTGCCTTGATGTCCTCAACTCTTGCAACTAAGTTTGTTGTCCCTCGGCTGCGCAAGTTCATACACCTAACATTAAAGAGAGAGGAAGAAGCAAGGTTAGTAACAAAGACTTGAACTAAAAAGGATTAGAAATCGAATTGATCTATCCAAAATCCCAAAATGGCAACGGCGCCAAATTGATAACAAGGATTTTTGCAATCGTTTGAGGTACCAATTCCTCAAGCTTATCGTGTAGCTTTGAGGTATCGAACCTTTTTGGGAATGGAATTTGACCAAGAAGAATACACTAAACCCAAACAGTCAAGCAATACCAATTTTGAGTTGTAATTCTACAATCCTAATTGCAATCAAATCAACCAAACAAGTAAACTAAGGAAGAACTAATTTCAATAACAAGCAAGAGAGAATCAAAGAAGATAATTCAAATAAATGACTAAAGATCAAGCTCTTGGGTATAGGAAATTTTATCTAAGCAACTAAGCATTGAATCAAGATGTCAAATACAACATTAAAAATGCTAATCCTTTAGCTTAGAACACTAATTCAAGTTAATACACTCTCATGTCATTAACCCTATGCTAATCAAGCATTAAACATCAACTTTCATTGGCTAATCACAAGCAAGCATGCATTAAACACAAGTCCTTTAGCTACTAAGCACCTTACACATCAATTGTCATTGGATAAGAATGCAAAGCTCTCATTAAATCCTAGCTAGCATTTCATCGAACACCTTATGTGCAATAAAATCCCAAAGTTCTAGATCAAGGATAGCTAAACCTAATCTAGCATTAAGAGCATCTAATGGGAAAGGATCAATCAGATTTAAACCATCACTGATCACAATCCAAGGCACTCCAAATCTAGGGAAAATGATGGTCTTAAACAGCTTAAGAACCACCGAAGAGTCATTGGTTGGACTAGCTATCGCTTACACCCACTTAGACACATAATCCACAACAACCAAATGAACTTATTCTCATGAGATGAGGGAAAATGACCCATGAAATCAATGCCCCAGCAATCGAAAACCTCAACCTCGAGAATGAAGTTTTGAGGCATCTCATGCTTCTTACTGATTTCCCTCTCCTCTGACAGGCATCACACTGAGAGACAAAGGAATGAACGTCTTTAAACATTGTAGACCACCAGAAACCTGCTTGCAGAACCTTAGACACAGTCTTAAAAGTAGCAAAATGTCCAGCATAATCTGATCCATGACAGCGGAATAAGACATCTGGAACCTCAGATTCAGCAATGCATCTCCAGCAAAGACCATCAGAACAGTGCTTGTAGAGATAAGGCTCATCCCAATAGTATCGTCTGAGCTCTCTGAAGAACTTCTTCTTGGCATACCCCTTCAACTCATCTGGTTCAGTCTCTGCAGCCAGGTAATTAGCAATATCTGCAAACCAGGGTGTAACTGTCGTCGCAACAACACAAAGTTTGAGATTCAAGTACTCAATTTGACCCTTAAAGGAATCTGGGTTCGTAGGCGATCTGCATCGACCGACGCACGGGTCAGCATCGATCGTTTTGATAACAAGGATTTTTGCAATCCTTTGAGGTACCAATACCGACGCACGAGTCAGCTAAGGTATCGAACCTTTTTTGGAATGGAATTTGACCAAGAAGAATACACTAAACCCAAACAGTCAAGCAATACCAATTTTGAGTTGTAATTATACAATCCTAATTGCAATCAAATCAACCAAACAAGTAAACTAAGGAAGAACTAATTTCAATAACAAGCAAGAGAGAATCAAACAAGATATTTCAAATAGATGACTAAAGATCAAGCTCTTGGGTATAGGAAATTTGATCTAAGCAACTAAGCATTGAATCAAGATGTCAAACACAACATTAAAAATGCTAATCCTTTAGCTTATAACACTAATTCAAGTTAATACACTCTCATGTCATTAACCCTATGCTAATCAAGCATTAAACATCAACTTTCATTGGCTAATCACAAGCAAGCATGCATTAAACACAAGTCCTTTAGCTACTAAGCACCTTACACATCAATTGTCATTGGATAAGAATGCAAAGCTCTCATTAAATCCTAGCTAGCATTTCATCGAACACCTTATGTGCAATAAAATCCCAAAGTTCTAGATCAAGGATAGCTAAACCTAATCTAGCATTAAGAGCATCTAATGGGAAAGGATCAATCAGATTTAAACCCTAGACATCAAGATTCAACCCCTAATCACTCAAATCTTCCTAACCCAAAAGCTCAAAAAGAGACTACTCACTAATCATTCTGTGATCAACAAAACCCAAAGAGATATTGTTAATCATTGGAGATTAGAGAAAGTAGAAAGATTAAAAGAAGAAATCTAAAAAGAAGTACTAGATTAATCAAAATTCAATCTTGTTCTTACAAAAGAGTTTTTGCAACAAAACAAGCTTAAGAAACAATAGAAAATAGGTTTTTGGCTTAAGTAGTGAATATGGGGCGAACCGGGTCAACCCGGAACAAACCGGGTATTGACCCGGATCCAAGTGAAATTCTGGGATCTGTATCGGGTTGCCAGGTCGATATGCATCCCGATATGGACTGTCTGAATTTAATCCGAGAGTGTGTATCGGGTTTCCAGGTCGATATGCATCCCGATATGGACTGTCTGAATTTAATCCGAGAGTGTCTATCGGGTTTCCAGGTCGATATGCATCCCGATATGGACTCCTGCTGGGTCTTCCTTAGTCCTTTGAGCTCTAGACTCCACTTCCAAGCTCACCAATACTCCTTGCACCTGCAACACACCAAAAACACTCCAAATGCAAGCCTAGAATGCCTAAACCTAGCTCTAGATGATCCTATACTCTAAACACACCAATGGGTAAAGAAATGAAGCTAAAGGAAACTAAAACGAAGCAAAACATGACCTAAACAATAGCCTAAATGCTCTGAAATACGAATATATCAGTTCCAATTCCGATACTTGCATCGATCGCTGCCGAAGTGGCATCGATCGACGCACTGCGATAAATCCGACAGTTCTGCTTCTTCCTGTCCAAATCCGACAGTTCTGCTTCTTCCTGTCCAAATCCGACATAAACATTGTCTCGATCATATTGACGTTATCCTCAGGCAAGAAATCATTAATGGGGACGTCTTCTTCAACTATAATCCTTGATAGATGGTCAGCAACTCCAATTTCAACTCCCTTCTTGTCTTTCACCTCAATATCAAACTCTAGAAGCAACAGAATCCATCTCAATAATTTCGGTTTAGCATCCTTCTTCTGCATCAAATATTTCAGAGCTGAATGATCAGTGTGTACAATCACTTTAGACCCAACAAGATAGGGCCGAAACTTCTCAAAGGCAAAGACAACTGCCAACAACTCCTTCTCCGTAGTGGAACATTTCCTTTGCAAATCATCTAGTGTCCTGCTGGCATAGTAAATAGCATGAAGCTTCTTATCCTTCTTCTGCCCCAGAACCGCTCCTACATCATAATCACTCGCGTCGCACATTACCTCAAAAGGTAGATCCCAATCTGGTGGTTGTACTATAGGAGCACTTACTAATGCTTGCTTGAACTGTTCAAATGCAGTCTGACAATCTGCAGTGAACTCAAACTTGGTATCCTTACACAGCAAAGCAGTTAGTGGTCTAGAAATCTTACTGAAATCCTTGATGAACCGTCTATAGAAACCAGCATGTCCAAGAAAACTCCTCACAGACTTCACAGAATCATGCGCCTGAAGGCTGGTCATGACCTCAATCTTAGCACGGTCTACTTCGATCCCTGCTTCAGACACTCTATGTCCAAGAACAATGCAATCTCTGACCATGAAATGACACTTCTCCCAATTAAGAACTAAGCGATTCTCCTCACATCTAGCTAGCACTTTGCACAGATTATCTAAGCACTCATGATAAGATGATCCGTAGACTGAGAAATCATCCATAAACACCTCCATAAAGTCCTCAATCATATCAGTAAAAATGGACATCATGCATCTCTGGAAGGTGGCTGGTGCATTACAAAGCCCAAAAGGCATCCTGCGGTATGCAAATGTGCCATATGGACAAGTAAAAGTAGTCTTTCCCTGATCCTCTGGATGGATGGGAATCTGAAAGAAGCCTGAGTACCCATCGAGGAAGCAATAGTAAGGGTGATTTGCTAATCTCTCCAGCATATGATCGATAAAAAGCAAAGGGAAACGATCTTTCCTTGTCGCAGCATTGAGCTTCCTGTAATCTATGCACATACGATGCCCAGTCACAGTCCTAGTAGGAATCCGCTCGTTCTTCTCATTCTTCAGAACTGTAACTCCACCCTTCTTAGGCACAACATGAACTGGACTAACCCAATCACTGTCTGAAATCGGATAGATGATCCCAGCATCTAGGAGCTTCATGATCTCCTTCTTTACCACTTCCTTAAGATTAGGATTCAGCCTCCTCTGATGCTCAACAGACATCTTGGACTCATCCTCAAGATGTATCCTATGCATGCACAGTTCCAGAGAGATACCTGAAATGTTATCAAGAGAATAGCCAAGAGCCTTGCGATACTTGCGCAACTTGCTTAGCAGTAAAGTGAGCTCTGCATTGTTCAAACTAGCGTTAACAATCACCGGATATGTCGAGTTAGGTCCAAGAAATGCGTACCTTAGCCCGGATGGAAGTTGTTTTAGCTCAATTTTCGGGGCTTTTTCCTCTGACCACTCACTGTCGACCTGTAACGATCGATGCGCTAAAGGTGTCGATCGATGCAAGCTCGCTTCAAACACATCCAGCTGCATCACTTCTTCAGTGGAATCCATTAGCCTTGCATAGCAGATTGCAGGCTCGTCTTGCAGATGTTCCAACTCCATTATAGAGCTCAGTAAAGCTCTCTCTAGTGGATCCTCAGCATGTGTCTTGTGAAAGAAATCCGCAGCCAGATCACTGAGAGTATCAACATAGAAGGTCTGTCCGTCGATGGTTGGTCTGTCCGTCGACTGTTCTGTCAGCTAGGACTAATGAGATCCTAGTAGGCCTAAAGTCAGTCATCCCAAGCCTCTTAGCAACAGAGAAAGGCATAAGGTTCCCACTAGAACCAAGATCACATATAGATCTTTCAAATTTGTCCCTGTATATACCACAATCCAACACAAAGCTTCCTGGATCTTTCAGCTTCTCAGGAATTCTTCCCTGAATCACTGCACTACATACCTCAGTGATCATCATCACACTCTCCTCATCAGTCCAGTTACCAGCAAGTAAGTCCTTAAGATATCTCTTCATCAGAAGAGTAGTCTGCATAGAGTCACCAAAGGCACTTCAAGCAACACCTTCTTAATGATCTCCTTGCATTTGGCATACTGCCTATCGTTCTTAGCTTTCCTGGGGTTCTTAGGATAGGGGACCTTAGGCTTGTAAACCTTTTCATCCGACTACTTCAGCTTTTCTGCGTTAGAACCCTTGGCAGCTGCTTTGCGTCGATCGTTGCTAGTTTTGCAACGATAGTTGCTAGGTGATTCTGTAACAATCTCTGCGTCGAGTTTAGATTCAGTATCTTCATTTTCGCCTTGCGTCGATCGTTGCGTAGGTGCATCAGTCGACACATTGCGAAAATTGCGAATCCCTTCCTCCATTTCTTCAATTTCTACGATTTCTTCCAAGCTCAACTGCCTTTTCTGAGCAGGAAACAACTCCTTGCCACTACTCAGCGTCACTACATTGCACTGGTAGTTAGGATTAGCATCAGTTCGTCCCAGAAGAGATCCATCTGGCCTCTTAGCAAACCCAACAGTCTGCGCAACCTGAGTATCAAGCTCCCTCACATGTGGGCTCAAGGATTCAAATTTACCATTCAGATCTTCATACACAGCATCCAACTTCTTGTTGAAGTCTACAGCAGTCTTAGTCTGACCTTCCAGCAACCGCTCCATCATGGCTTCCATCTTGCTCTCATGAGCACTAGCAACAGGAGGTGTCTGATAACAAGATGATCCATAAGTCCTCTGATAAGAATTACCTTGCTGAAAAGGCTTCTGATAAGCAGCATTCTGTCCATATCCAGAAGAGTTCTGGTTTCTTTTGAAAGCGCTCTTCTGTGCACCATTGAAGAAATTGTTGCCTTGCTGATTTCCAAACCTGTTTCCTTGAAAACCAGAGCCACTAATGTAGTTCACATCCTCTTCATGGTGATCTTCCTCAGCCTCAAACGCTTCAACTTCCTGAGCAAAGTGGACAACTTTCTTTCCAGTCAACAAACTATGAACAGTGTCCAACTTACTCCTGATATCATCAATCTCCAGATTACCTATCTTCCCACCAAACTCTTTCCTTCTCCTATCAGCAGTCTTGGTGCTATTACTGCTCACCAAGTTATCAATCAGTGTCTTAGCCTACTAAGGAGTCTTTGTATTTAAATTGCCATTGCTGGCATTGTCCAATGCAGACTGATAGTGGAGATCAATGCCTCTGAAGAATATGCCTAGCAATGTCACTTCAGAGAATCCATGGTGAGGACAGTCACGTTGATACTTCTTAAACCTCATCCAAGCAGACTTAAGAGGCTCTGTAGGACCTTGGGTGAAGGTGAGAATATCCTGTCTCGATTGATCAGAGCGAGCATCATCATAAAAGTGCCTCAAAAACTCCCTCTTCACATCATCCCAAGTAGTAAACTTCTCAGATGGAAGTTGTTTCAGCCAAGCTGCAACATCTCCAGCGAGAGAATAGGGGAAAAGTTTGAGAAACAAGTAGTCATAGTTTACCCCATTGTACTTCATCCTAGTGATAAAGTTTTCAAAATCATCAATATGATCCATGGGTTTCTCATGTGGGAGACCATGGAACGGCTTCTGCCTCAGAAGAGAGTAGTAGACAGTCTTGATCTCGAAGTCATTCCTCTCAAAGCCATGAGGTACAATTGCTGACCGGTTAGCATGGAACTCACCAGGACGGTTGTAGTTAGCAAGAGTCCTCTCATTAGCAGGAGGAATGATCATCTGCCCTTGACCTTGGGGCTGTTCAGGCGCTGGTTCAGGGATCACATCCCCTTGGGCATCAATCCTTAGCTCATCATCATTGTACCGGTTGTTCTATTGGTCTCTCAGAACACCCTCAGCATCAGGTCTCAAGATCAAACGATTTTGCATCATCCTTGTTCTTTGACCTTTTCTATTTGTTCTCTCTCGTCTAGCAAGCTCCTCAAGTCTGAGATTCACGAGATTCGCGTTCGGATCACTTCTGGTCTCACGCTTCTGCATAAACCGTCGATAATCTCACTTTAACGATCGATGCAAAGTATGCAACGATCGATTCAACTCGGGTGTCGCCTTGTGTCGATCGATTCAATGTATGCGTCGATCGATGTAAAGCGATATCAGACCTGAAACACACGCAGACAGAAAAACAGAGAAAAATTAATAACAAAAAAACGAAAAACCTAGTCTAAACTTTAAATTCAAATCTAACGAGGACTCAAAAAAGTCCCCGGGAACGGCGCCAAAAACTTGATATGCTCAGAGTTTAATCCCTAGAGTTACACTGCAGGTGCACATACGTGGCTAGTAGTATATAGGGGTCGAATCCACAGAGACTCAAGAATCCTACGATAGACTATAGAATTGTCAAATTAAGCTAGGTGAAACTAATCAGAAAGTAAATAACTAAAAAGAAAGTAAATCAGTAGCAAGAGTGGTTTTGTAAGCAAATACTAAAAGCGTCAAGTCTAGGAAGTTCTCAGGAATTCAGACAAACAGATCAATTATCAGTCAGGATCAAATTAAGTTCGGTTCTAGAACTCAAACACAAGATAGAACTAACCAACTTTCGTTGCGAGAATTCTCTAAGTCTAATTAGCAGAAACCCAAATTTCTTTGCAATTCCTAACAGATTAAACTAGCCTTAAGTGCAAGTTTGATTTGTTCACAATTTAATTAAACCAAATTTCTTTGCAGATAATTAAATTGCTCAACCTAAATAGATCAGATTCTAAATTATACTTTCGTATCAATTTATAAACCTAGAGTCTAGATTCTAAGTGATCAACTTAGAAACTAGTATTAAGCACAATTCATGTTGAAGAACAAATAAGATATGAATCCTTAACTGATAAATTAATCTAGCAAGTCATGAAAACCTTTAAGAGAATCCCTAAACCTAAATATGAATCTGCTCAGACATGATTAATGAAACACAAATCAATGAATAAATAGATATCATAAAATTCAAAGAGTAAAGAGTAAAGAGGTTCGAAATCTTCTCTCTGAAGTACAAGAACGATCCGCCTCTCGGTCTCTCTCTCTAAAAAGCTAATAGTATGAAAGCATCTCTAAAACTAAACACCAAAAACCTAATTATAAAGCCTTAATCACGTCTTGGGTCTTTTCGCCAATACCGGAACTTCTGGGGCAAAACTGCAAATCTTCATTAATGTGCTGGCGCTGAGGTGTGTCGATCGATGCATGTGTCGTCCAAAGATAGTGAAATCAACTCTCTCGGCCTTTGCTCCAAAACTTGCCCAAAATGCTCCAATATCTCCAATAATCCCCCAAACGTGCATGTACCTAATAAACACCTGTAATGACTCTAAAGACACGACAAAAGACTCTAAAAAACACTTATATCATAGCTTAAAACAGGTAAAAACCATGATATATCACATTTTCATCTCGGATTTTCCTCTTCTGCTCGGAAATATCTTCATTTTCACTTATTCGCTTTTAGCTTCTTACTTTGACGACTATCTTTCTGCGGCTTAACCTATTTTGCCGAATGGGCCCGAAACAGATGGTATGGGCCAAAAACGGATAGTTCGAGTTCGTTTGAGCGTGGACTTCTTAATTCGGCCCAAAGTCTCGAAAATAAGAGCTTTGTACATTGGGCCCACATTAGTATTTCTTCTAATTTCATCCGAGGATTTTGGATTAACGACTAAGAACATAAAATCTGAGCTGGTTTAGCTCGGATCCAAGCTGATTTAGCTCGGAAGTCTCTTGTTCGGATGTTTTGGTGAATAGTTACGCTCGTTTCATATGAAACGTTGCCCATTTGAATCTTTTTCGTATAAAACGTTATTCATACGAGGTCATCGATACAAAGCGCTTTGTATAAAGCGTTGACTATACGAAGCTTTGTTAGTATGGAAAGTTATCCATTTGAACTTTGTTCGTATAAAATGTTATTCATACGAAGACATCGATACAAAGCGCTTCGTATAAAACATTGACTATACGAAGCTTTGTTCGTATGAAATATGATGAACGTCCGTGTCCGATCTTCCGATCATGCTTTCGGCTATTGTTTTCGTTGAGGAAGATTTTGACCCCAACATATATATATATATATATATATATATATATATATATATATATATATATATATATATTCTTCTTGAGCTATATCATCATCCTACTAAGTATCCACATCATTTGAAAGTTTGTTTTCAATCATATAAAGGTTTTTGACTCAGTTTTATGTCTCATATCATTCTTTGTGCCACGTTTCCAATTATATATTGTTGCTATTGGATGGTGAGACTGGAACTCTTCTCGAAGTGACCTATCTTTCTTTCGGAAAAAACTGAGGCATAGGTGGGATTTCATGTATAATATGTATTATAGAATCTACAACGTGTTAAATCTGAAAAAATCCTCATGTAATTTACATATTTAGATTGTATCTTTTAAAAATAAAAAATAAACTTCGGAAACATTTATAAGAATTAATGTGTATGAGTTCTAAATCCTATGTAATATACTGTTCAATTTTATTTCTAATAATTTATTTCTAGAATACTTTCAACCTTTACAAAAAAAAATTTACATCTAAATTTTTTAAACTTTTAACAAATGAATATTTAGTTTTCAAAGCTTTGGTTAAACCTATAATAAATTTGAAAACAGAAAGCCTAACAATTTTCAATATATATATAATCTCATACCATGAGTTACAGTTATATTGTTCTCCAACATTGAGAGTAATTTAAGCAAAAATAAATAAGAAATATAATTAGAAAAGACAAATTTTATTTATTCGATTTCAATATGATGTTAAAATAAGCACGAACAGAACATTTAAATAAAGTTTCAGTGACAATAGATTTTATACATTTCTCCGGACAATCATCTAAACCTTTTGGTTGAGCAGGCTGCAACGAAACTTCATGATGCAACATAAGCTGAGGAACTTCTTTAGTTAATAGACGGCTTGCTTTTACGTTTGGAACGGTTTCCATTATCATCACTACGTTTGAATATTCATATTCATTCACTTTCTATTGAAACTTCTTAATTATATAGTAATGTTTCTATCAAGAATTACTCGTTTTTTTTATCCTAACTTGCTTTGACTCGTTCCAGATTTAACATCTTAGATACATATATTATATATCGGTTTCTTGTAAAATATATATATTCTTCTTGAGCTATATCATCATCCTACTAAGTATCCACATCAGTTGAAAGTTTGTTTTCAATCATATAAAGGTTTTTGACTAAGTTTTATGTCTCATGTCATTCTTTGTGCCACTTCTCCGATTATATATTTTTGCTATTGGATGGTGAGACTGGAATTCTTCTCGAAGTGACCTATCTTTCTGTCTGAAGAAACTGAGGCTTAGGTGGGATTTCATGTATAATATGTATTACAGAATCTACAACATGTTAAATCTGAAAAGAATCTTCATGTAATTTACATATTTAGATTTTATCTTAAAAAAAACATAAACGTCGTAAACATTATTACAAATTAATGTGTATGAGTTCTAAATCCTAACTAACGTACTGTTCAATTTTAGTTCTGATAATTTATTTCTAAAATTCTTTCAACCTTTACAAAAAACTTTTTTATTTCTAAAATTCTTTCAACCTTTACAAAAAACTTTACAGCTAATTTTTTAAAACTTTTAACAAATGAGTATATTTAGTCTTCAAAGCTTTGGTTAAACCCATAATAAATTTGAAAACAGAAAGCCTAACTTTTTTCAATATATATATATATATAATCTCATACCATGAGTTACAGTATATTGTTCTCCAACATTGAGAGTAATTTAAGCAAAAAATAAATAAGAAATACAATTAGTAAAGAAACCTTTTATTTATTCGATTTCATGTTGTTGTTAAATTCAGGACGTACAGAAACATTTAAGGAAAGTTTCAGTGACAAGACATTTTATACATTTCTCCGGACAACCTTCTAAACCCTTTGGTTGAGCAGGCTGCAACGAAACTTCATGATGCAACATAAGCTGAGGAACTTCTTTATTTAACAGACGGCTTGCTTTTATGTTTGGAACAGTTTCCATTATCATCGCAACCAAACCAAAACGTGTTATTATAATATAAATTATATCATAAAATATCACTATCTTAATTAGATATATATTTCGATTGAAGCATATATGATAGAATTTTGTCTAAATGTGCTTATTGATCTTTTATTCTGTTCATACATATAAAATATAAAATTTTACCAGATGTAAAAACTAAGAAGAGAACAAAAACGAGCTTCATTGCCATTTTCTCCAATGTTTAAGCGTTTGAGGCTAAGAATATATTATTACAAAAATATGTTGAAAGGGTAGCAATTTTGGCACTGCTTTATAGAATGGAGAAATGGTATTATTTCTTTTTAAGACAAATACCTTTCAAATTACAAAACTGTAGTAAATCTTAAACAGTCAATTCAAATGCCCAATACTAAGTTGGTATTTTAAAATATATTATAAAATAAGATACTAAATTAATATAGATTACCAAATTCAGAAAAAATACAAAGACTATATTGATTTTTTATACCAAGTAAAGTAAAAATACATAAAAGAAAATTATAGTTTGAATGTTGACTTGTAAGTCTAGAAATTTCAGTAGATAAGAAACATTAAATTTTTATTAGGAACTAGTAATCAAACTGTCCGGGTGAGCGGAAGGATGAAAAAAAGAAAACTATTTTTTTCTTAATCAAGAACTACATCGTAGATTTTATTAAACATTTAAAATGTTGAGTTTTAGTTGAAAAATCGATTTTAAAATTTTTTTTGCTATAATTATTAGATATTATATATTTATCTCACTATGAACATAGGCTTCATAAAACATAAATCGTTAAATTTGTTCTCAATGTCTCCTCTATCTTGACTTTTAACATCGAATAAACAAATATCTTTATAAATACAATTGATTGGTATTCAGTATGTGGATCGTAGACTAGCTTTTCCATCTTAGATGTTCGTTTATAATATATTTGTAAACATTTAAAGAAAGTTTCAGTGACAATACATTTTATACATTTCTCCGGAAAACCTTCTAACCTTTTGGTTGAGCAGGCTGCAACGAAACTTCATGATGAAACTTGTTGGGGTCGAAAATCCCCTCGACGAAAACAATAGCCGAAAACAAGATCGGACAAACGGACACAGAAAAATGTCCACTACGGACAAACAATGTTTCATACGAATAACCAAGTTATGCGAAGTGCCGGCAACTTCATTTAAACAATTTGTTGACAAATGGTTTCGACAAATACATTTCATACGAAACGGACGACATTTTGTATACAACTGACTAATCGGACAAACGCACCTTTCGACAGGAACTACATATCAACGAAACATCCGAACGAACAAAGATCGAGCTAAATCAGCTTGGAACCGAGCCAAACCAGCTCGGAAATCCGATCCAAACCAGCTCAAAAATCCGAGCTCAACCAGCTCGGAACCAGCTTAAATCCGAGCTAAAACATGATCCACCTTCGGAAATTTGGCTTAATCTTCTGGGCCGATAAACTAAGTTAACGGACCAAGTTAGAGGAAATACGAACTTAGACTCAAATGTACAACATTTGTATGTCCGAAATTAGGGCCTAATAAAGAAGTTTGTATACAAACGGACTCGGAGCGTCCGTTCTCGGCCCATTCAGCAAATAGGTCAAGCCGCGGAAAGATAAACTCGAAGAAGTGAGGATCAAGGAATCTCCGAGCTAAAGAGGAAAATCTGATATGAAAATGTAAATCTTAACGGAAAAATGAAGGAAATAACAACAGGAAGATTTCCGCAAATCTTGCGGAAAATATCATCGAAGCCGACTTGCCGCAGCTATATAAGGAGATGGTGGTCATACGATTTAAATATATAGAAAAAAACCCTAGCATCTTAGACTTAAGAACTTAGCGATTTTCTTAAGCTTCTCCGTTCTTTGTATTCTCGTTTCCGATATCTGTACTCTTTTCCGATCTCTTATCAATAAAATATCCTCAGGGTTTACTATTTTGGTGTGTTTATCTTTGAAGTTTTTGTTCCCTAAAAGTTTGCTCTACAAGTTTTGACAGTGCGAGTTCCGACTCTCACAGTTTAGCGCCGTCTATGGGGACATAGAAGTTTCTTACACTTAAAAACCACTAACTAGCTGATCCGTAGATATGGCCACCGACGGAGAAAGAACAAATCATCCACTGGCGATAAACGCTGTAGCAGACGCAGCCGCATCACACGACAACATGACGGATAACGCTGCGACAGACGCAGCCGCAACTGATGCAACGACAGCCAACGTAGCGCTATCCGATTTAAAGGAAACGACAACCGTATTGATGCAAAAAATCAGCATCGCGCAAAAAATCAGCATCGCGCAAAGGCGAATACCACGCTCACCGAGCATGTGGAGAGGCTCGGTACAAAAATCATGGAGCACTCAGGCAGTGAAGTTCATACCATCTAAGCGACCACGACTTGCAAATAAGTGAACATATCCTGCGGACAGATCTACCACCACTAATCCAACAAAGAAGGATCACGACGACTATCGATTTCAATGGAGAAGACTGCATGAACGCAACCTTAAACAAAAAAAATAATCGTAACAAGGATACCAACATCGGATCAGAATTCGCCGAAGCCGAAGAGAACATTTCGTGGTGTTCAAAGATCGTCTTCATCGTAATTCGATTTACGATCTCTCCGATTGTCAAGATATATCCGCAACGCCAAGAAGCCAAACAGCCGACGATCGTACAGGAATCAAACGGCTTAAAATCTGTTTTAATACGATGCTGCAACTTCGCACCACAGCCGAGTCGAACTATCTCTAACAAATCGCCATTGATGTCCTGCCGTCACACTAGAAGGCGTTCCAAGCCATCCTGCTCCTTGACCGTATATACCCAAGCACATAAGACTGCTCAGAAAATCCGAGCATGCAAGACTGGTCGGAAGATCCAAATACGCAAAGTTACTCGAAACTCCCATGCGCTCAGAACTATACGAACAAGGATGCTCGAAAGTCCGACCAAACCTGATCGGAAATTCTAATCAGAACCAGTTCGAGAATTCCGGGCAGGCCAGGTCGGAAAACCCAGCTGGCCAGCTCAGAAATTCCGAGCATGCCAGCTCATACGTTCCACGCAAACACTCTCAAAGCATGCTCGACAACTCGCAAAGCATGCTCGGAAACTTGCAAAGCATGCTAGGTAACTCGCAAAGGATACACGGAAACTCGCGAAGCATGCTCGGCAACTCGCGAAGCATGCTCGGCAACTCGCGAAGCATGCTCGGCAACTCGCGAAGCATGCTCGGAAACTCGCGAAGCATGCTCGGCAACTCGCGAAGCATGCTCGGCAACTCGCGAAGCGTGCTCGGCAACTCGCGAAGCATGCTCGGCAACTCGCAAAGAAATGCTCGGCAACTCGGAAGCATGCTCGGCAACTCGCAAGCATGCTCGGCAACTCGCAAGCATGCTCGGCAACTCGCAAGCATGCTCGACAACTCGCGAAGCATGCTCGACAACTTGCGAGCATGCTCGGTAACTCGCAAGTGTGCTCGGCAACTCGTGAAGCATGCTCGGAAACTCGTGAAGCATGCTCGGCAACTCGCAAGCATGCTCGGCAACTCGCAAGCTTGCTCGACGACTCGTGAAGCCTGCTCGGGAACTCACAAATCATGCTTATCAACTCGCAAGCGTGCTCGGCAACTCGCAAAGCATGCTCTGCAACTCGCAAGCGTGCTCGACAACTCGCAAAACATGCTCAACAACTCGCAAAACATACTCGGACTCATATATGAGCAATTCAGCTCAGAAAAAAATGGAGCAAACATGCCCGAGCAGAAAAATAGCTCGGCACAAATCTTTGGCGAGCAAAAAAAAAAAGAAAAAGGTGAAAATTCAGCTCGGACAAAAGCGTGGTGCTCTAAACATGCAAGATATAATTAAAAGATGCATTATTCAGCTCGGATAATTAGGAGCCAAAAAAAAATCGGGAGAAAGAAGGGGCAATCAGCTCGAAAAAAAAAATCAGCTCGGGAAGCAAGCAGCCAGCCCGGAAGGGAAAAGAAAAAATATATATATATATTCTTTGATATGCTCATTTGCTCTTGTGCTAGCCAAGTCCTTCCGAGCAAAAATAAAAGACGAACATCCTCATTGACGAACAGTCCCACAAGAAATCCGAAGCCCGATGACCTGCGAATTTCAGAGCATGTTTTACTCGGCACGCACTCATACCCGCGCTGAATCTTTGTCGAGAAAAGCACGTCTGAGGGAAGACGAAATCCCTTTGAGCACCAATTCCTTTAGCATACATACATCCACAACGCCTCGACTAATCAGAGATCAGTCTATCTCAACTTGCGAGCAGGATCCCTCAACTCTACATGAGCCGACTAGGCACCAACTCGTCGTATCAAATCAAGGAAAGTAATAGAGTTCAACTTACAATCATAGACCCTACCATCTCGGTTTGTCGAAGAAACAAACCAAAGCTCCAACAAAGATGAACTAACTTCACGCTCAACGGACTCGTAAGCTCCAAATCATGCACGAGCTCATCTGTAAAGCTACATCAAGAACAAAATCATAGATGGTTGGCTACACCATGCTCATTGAGAAACACTCGAACTACGTGATGACTTGATCCCTGAAAGGGGTACGTAGGCGGCTGATATATTGATCGGTTCAGCTGTCCCTCCTTTTTTTGTAAGCTCGACACTTCCAAGCAAATCAGCTAGGAAAGTCCGAGCTGATCCAACAAGTCATCTCGGCACTACCGAGCAAATCATCTAGGAAGGTCCAAGCTAATCAATCAAGTCAGCTCGACACTTCCAAGAAAATCAGATAGGAAAGACTGAGCTAATCAAAAAAGTCAGCTCGACACTTCCAAGCAAATAAGCTACGAAAGTCCGAGCTAATCAAACAAGTCAAGTCGGAGCTTTCGAGTAAATCCGCTAGGAAAGTCCGAACTTCCGAGCGAACCAGCTAGGAAATTCCAAACTAAGCAACTAGGAAATTCCGAGCTGACCTCTCTTCTCGGAAATTCCGAGCTAACCTCTCTTTTCGGAAATTCCGAGCTGACCACTCTTTACAGAAATTCCTGGTTAACCAGCTAGGAAATCCGAACTGACCACTTTTCTAGGAAATTCCGAGCTAACCAATCTTCTCGGAAATTTCGAGTTAACCAATCCTCTTAGAAATTTTGAGCTAACCAATCTTCTCGGAAATTCCAAGTTAACCAATCCTCTCAGAAATTTTGAGTTAATCAATCTTCTAAGAAATTGCGAGCTAGCAAATTTCCTCGAAAATTCTGAGCTAGCCAATCTTCTCGAAAATCCGAGTTAACCACTCTTCTCGGAAATTCCGAACTACTCAACTGGGAAATTTTGAACTAACCAGCTAGGAAAGTCCAAGCTAATATAACAAGTCAGCTCGGCACTTCCGAGCAAGTCAGCTCGGCACTTCCGAGCAAGTCAGCTAGGAACTTCCAGGCAAGTCAGCTAGGAAAGTCCGAGCTGTTCAAACAAATCAGCTAGGAACTTCCGAGCAAGTCAGCTAGGAACTTTTAGCAAATCGACTAGGAATGTCAGATAAAATCAGCTAGGAACTTTCTAGCAAATCTGCTAGGAAAGTCCGAGCGAATCAGCTAGGATCTTTCTAGCAAATCATCTAGGAACTTCTGATAAGTCAGCTAGGAATGTCCGAGTGTCCGAGAAAATCAGCTAGGAGCTTTCCAGCAAATCAGCTAAGAAAATCCAAGCTAATCAAACAAGTCAGCCCGGAAAATCTGAGATGGCCACTCTCAGCAGAAATTCCGAGCTGACCACTCTCCGCGGAAATTCCGAGCTGACCATTCTCCGCGGAAATTCCGAGCTGACCATTCTCCGCAGAAATTTCGAGCTGATCACTTCCCACCAAAATCCGAACTAAACTCTTATCTCGTACAGCCGACTTACTCAACCAACTCCGGACAATTGATCTTAGTTGGAAGCACGGCGCGTCTGCAAAGGTTCAACTCCCCGACCATACTCTTGAAGTCATCCGGTAATGAAAACAAACCTCCTTTTCCCATTTTCATTTTGAATTTATTTCTCTTGGATCAAAATTAGGATATAGACTTGTATTTCAGAACTCGCCTATTATTATTACGTTGAATGCATAATTGTTAGAATTAGATTATCTTGTCTGCTGACGGCCGGAGTAGATAAACGCATACATCCTTTACGGATATAAGCCAACAAGTCCAATATGGATTCAAGCTCTATTACATCCAACCAACGGATAAAAAGCGCGCTATAGATGTTTATTATCGGCGATGGGAACATAAGTCGAGAGGTCGAGGTAAGATCCCGAATACGGGTTGTTGACAGGTCTTCAAATCCGCCGCACCAGTACTGGAGACGATAATAGACCCCAAAAATCCAGTATGACGCTACTCAGCACACTGGTAAAATGACGTTTTAACCAAGTATATCTTGGTTCGGTATCTTTGAAAGGTGGTCCTACGGATACCGACTTATTTTCAGTTAACGAAAGATGCGAGACGAGAGTTTCGCAGAAAATCGGGATCGAAAATCCAAACCCAGTAAAATACAATGCACTGGTCTCGTCAACGTCATTATTGAGTACACGACCGACTTGTGAATGTAAGACGGCATACCCCCGCACTAGTACTGAAGTCAACCGTAAAACTCTTAAAAACCCAGTAAGACGCTTCCGAGCGCAATGGTCTAATCATTGTGAAACCCAATAAGACGCTTCCGAGCACACTGGTCTAGTCATTATAAGTCAGCAAGAGAAAAACGTTTTGTTATTTCTTGGACTCGAAACTCAGTAAGATGCTTCCGAGCACATAGGTCTAGTCATTATAAGTCCGCAAGAAGTTCATTTTGTTATTTATCGGACTCAAAACCCAGTAAGACGCTTCCGAACACAATGGTCCAATCATTATAAGTCCGTAAGAGAAGGACACTTTTATCGGACACAATTTCGAAACCCAGTAAGACGCTTCCGAGCACACTGGTCTAATCATTTTAAGTCCGCAAGAGGAGTACGTCTTAGTATCCTTCGGACTCAATTTCGAAACCCAGTAAGACGCTTCCGAGAACACTGGTCTAATCATTACATATCCGCAGGAGGAATACGTCTAACTATTCCTCGAACTCAATTTTGATCACCAGTGAGATTCTTCTGAGGACACTGGTCTCAATCATCTCAGGTTCGTAAGTAGAGTATATCTCGCTAACCTTCGAACTCAACTCAAAACCCATTTAGGCACTTCTGAGCAAGCTGATCTTAGTCATCACAAAGGCAAGTATATCTCGCCGACCTTCGAGCTCAAAACTAGATTCGAAATACGGCGGAACGCTTCTACGCGCACCAGATTTAAACGCTATCCCGTTAACCACAAGACTCAAGATACGCATCTGAGTGCAATGCTCCTAAAAGCACCAAGGGTCAAACGCGAAATCACGCTTTCCTTCAGGAATTATAAGAAGCTATCCAGAAAAGCATTCAAGCTATACAAAACCAACTCATACAGCCTATACGGAGCCGATGAAGGAGATTTTCTCCCGATAAAATCTGCTCGACTTTCTGCGTTAATCGACCTAACGTCAACACGACAGTTCAGCTTCTCGGACTTACAAATCGTCCTAGCAGGCTCGACAAACTAACCCGAAACCAAATTCTACTCACAACTCTGAGTAGACTTAAACAGACCTACTCAGAAAATCCGAGCAGATTTGCTCAGAAAATCCAAGCATGTTGCGTAGGAAATCCGAGTAGACTTTCTAAGAAATTATGAGAAGACGTGCTCGGAAATCTGAGCAGATTTACTCGGAAAATTTCTAAGCCCAACATGCTTTCCCTCTCGGACTCATCACACTCGTAAACACGACCGGTTCACAATTGACCGCACCTTCTCGACTGTTTTGCTTGTTCGACTACGGAAGCGTCGATGAAAGACCAAAAACGAATTTCCAAACATCCAACGACAAGACTTAGAACTACGGATGGCTTGATCCCTTTCTTAAGGGTACGTAGGCAGCTTTCATAAGATTCAGCTGTAAACAAAAATTCTTCACTTGAAGTAAAGAAGCATCAAGGTCATACACCGGAACGACCAATGGTTCTGTAGAAAAGTTCAATAACATATGAAATTGCTCAGAACACTTTGCACAAAAAATCAATTACGGCCGGAAGATGCAAAAGGGTCACCATGCACACGCAAACGGATGCGAGTCGACTTACTCGAAAGGCCGGAAAAAATCAAACTCGAAAATGCCGTTCCAAAAAATCTGTCTAACTTGACGTACAAGACGAAGGCCAAATGCGACAAAAGATTCGGACAACCATTCGTCGCAAACAGAAGAGCAACAAAATAGAAAAGGCTGAACCAAGTGTTTCGGACAATTTCTTTCGCCTCGAATACAAAATAACCTCGCCATCATCGCAATCGAGTCTGACGAGCTGGGGGCTAACTGTTGGGGTCGAAAACCCCCTCGACGAAAACAATAGCCGAAAACAAGATCGGAGAATCGGAAACAGACAAATGTCCGCTACGGACAAACAATGTTTCATACGAATAAACACGTTATGCGAAGTGCCGGCAACTTCATTTAAACAATTTGTTGGACAAATGGTTTCGACAAATACATTTCATACCAAACGGACGACATTTTGTATACAGCTAACTAATCGGAAAAACGCACCTTTCGACAGGAACTACATATCAACGAAACATCCAAAACAGACAAAGATCGAGCTGAACCAGCTTAAATTTGAGCTAAACCACGATTCGCCTTCGAAAATATCGGCTTGAACTTTCTGGGCCGGCAAACTAAGTTAACGGACCAATTTAGAGGAAATACAAACTTAGACCCAAATGTACAACATTTCTATGTCCGAAATTTTGGGCCGAATAAAGAAGTTTGTATACAAACGGACTCGGAGCGTCCGTTCTCTGCCCATTCGGCAAATAGGTCAAGCTGCGGAAAGATAAACTCGAATAAGTAAGGATAAAGGAATCTCTGAGCTAAAGAGGAAAATCCGAGATGAAAATGTAAATCTTAACAGAAAAAGAAGGAGATAACAACAGAAAGATTTCTGCAAATCTTGCGGAAAATATCCTCAAAGCCGACTTGCCGCAGCTATATAAGGAGAAGGTGGTCATACGATTTAGATATATAGCAAAAAAACCTAGCATCTAGACTTAAGAACTTAGCGATTTTCTTAAGCTTTTCCGTTCTTTGTATTCTCTTTTCCGATCTCTTATCAATAAAATATCCGCCGAGTTTACTATTTCGGTGTGTTTATCTTTGAAGTTTCTTTTCCCTAAAAGTTTGCTCTACAAGTTTTGACAGTGTGAGTTCCGGCTCTCACAAAACATAAGCTGTGGAACTTCTTTAGTTAATAGACGGCTTGCTTTTACGTTTGGAATGGTTTCCATTATAATCCCTACAAAACCAAAACGAATTATTCACTACAAGAAAAATTGTGAATAGCCACCGATTTATTCGTGGCTATGGGTTTTATTTCGTGGCTATTTCACCCATAGCCACATATAGCCACGAAAAAAATTCGTAGCTATGTGCTCGTTGCTATCTGTTTTTCGTGGCTATATGTGGTTATAAAAACCATGAATATCAACGAACGTAACCGTGGATAATATTATGAAATAGTCACAAATTTATATGTGGCAATCTGTGGCTATAGTATAAAAAATAATAAAAAAATAAATTTAAATTTGTATATACATTTATATATACAGATGTACACATATATACATATATATACATATATAGAATATCCAGATAATACATAAATTAAATAAAACGGACGACGCCGTTGGAATCTAATCGCCGATGCTCCACTCACCGGCAGCTCCTCCTCTGGTTCTCGGACGGCTCCTCCTCTGGTTCTCCGACGACTCCTCCTTTGGTTCTCCGACGGATCCTCCTCTGGTTCTCCGACGATTCGTCACGAAGGAAGGATAAACGCTGGCGAAGATGTAAACGATAATGGCGGATCTGAAGACTGACGACTCCAGCTTCTTCTCACGGCGGCCTCCGCGAATACCACCACCTCCTCTCTCTGATATTCGCCGGAGAAGATCTTGGTTTGCCACCTCCTCCGCTGGTTTCTCTGCGTTGTCTTCGTCTTCTAGTGTTCTTCATCTTCGTATTCGTTCTGGAAATAAAGCGGTGAAGTATGATTGAAGAAGATGAATCGGGCGAAGGTAAAGTATGATTGAAGAAGAAGAGTCGGGCAAAATAATTGAAGAAGATTGAAGAAGAGTCGTGAAGGTGAAGAAGAGTCGGGAAAAAAAGTGAAGAAGAAGAGTCGGCCGTATGAAGTGTGGAACTTTTTTTTGTAGCTTAAGTATAGATAATTAGGGTTTAGGAAAAATCAATGGCCATGATTTAATGTGTGATAGATCCAACGGCTAAGAAGCTAATCCGCTTGTTTGATGAAAATAAATATGAACCGTTGATATGTTTTAATCAACTGTTGCTTTCAGATTTAACATGTTGTAGATTCTGTAATACATATTATACATGAAATCTCATCTACGCCTCAATTTCTTCAGACAGAAAGATAGGTCAGTTTGAGAAGAGTTCCAGTCTCACCATCCAATAGAAAAATATATAATTGGAGAAGTGGCAAAAAGAATGATATGAGACATAAAACTGAGTAAAAAACCTTTATATGATTGAAAACAAACTTTCAAATGATGTGGATACTTAGTAGGATTATGATATAGCTCAAGAAGATATTTATGTTTTACAAGAACATATATATAATATATGTATCAAAAAATTAAAAAAAAAAAATATATATATATATATATATATAATAAATGATGTAGAAACTTAGTAAGATGTTAAATTTGTAAAGATTCAAAGCGAGTTAGGATAAAAAACAAGTAATTCTGGATAGAAACTTTACTATATAAATAAGCAGTTTTAATAGAAAGTGAATAAAATGAATATACAAATATATTATAAACGAACATCTAAGATGGAAAAGATAGTCTACGATCCACATATTGAATACCAATCAATTATATTTATAAAGATATTTGTTTATTCGATGTTAAAAATCAAGATAGAGGAGACAGTGAGAACAAATTTAACCATTTATGTTTTCATGAATCCTATGTTCATAGTGAGATATGTAACATACTGGGCCCGACCCATTTGAGAAAGGTTTAAATGAATTAATTTGGCTACTTATGTCACCAAAGTGTACTTACTTTTTTGGTCACTTGTCCAGAGAAAACTCCAGAGTTAACCGTGCTTGAGCTGGAGTAGTCAAAAGATGGGTGACCTACCAAGAAGTGACTCAAGGTATCATGAAAGTGAGGACAAAACATGGGAAAATGTGACGTGGTGATTGTAGGGTCAGTAAATTACTCGGTCATGCCTACGAAATTATCTTGTTAGATATTAGCTGTAAAATTTTAAAAATTTTAAATTTTTTTATAATTGTTAGATATTATAAAATTATTTTGTAACGCCCTGTCCGCCCCTACAGGTGAGTAACCCATCCCTCTATTAGGCTCGTGAGCCCCACCTCTGGCCGACGGTAGGTGCGTTTTTTTCGTAGGTCCGACCGAGTGATTTATTGACCCTGCAATCACCACATGACCTTTTCCCATATTTTGTCCTCACTCGCATGATACCATGAGTCACTTCCCGGTAGGTCACCCATCCTTTGACTACTCCAGATCAAGCACGCTTAACTCCAGAGTTTTCTCTGGACAAGTGACTGAAAAGGTAAGTGCACTTTGGTGACATAGGTAGCCAAATTAATTCATTTAAGCCTTTCTCAAATGAGCCGGGCGCAGTATGTTACAATTCTCCCCCCACTTAGTGGGAATTGGTCCCCGAATTCCACATCTTGTTAAGGTCCATCTCTGACCCTCCGACTTATAACCGAAGCAGACATAACTCTCAAACCCCAAGATTGTCTCCCGAGAGAGAATCGGTTTGACTTCCCTGAGCTCTGATACCACTTTTAACGCCTCGTCCGCCCATACCGGTGAGTCACCCATCCCTCTATCGGGCTCGTGGGCCCCACCCCTGTTCGACGGTCAGTGCATTATTTTTCGTAAGCCTGACCGAGTAATTTACTGACCCTCCAATCACTACGTCACCTTTGTCCTCACTCGCATGATACCGTGAGTCACTTCCCGGTAGGTCACCCATCCTTAGACTACTCCAGCTCAAGCACGGTTAACTCTGGAGTTTTCTCTGGACAAGTGACCAAAAAAGTAAGTGCAGTTTGACGACATAGGTAGCCAAATTAATTCATTTAAGCCTTTCTCAAATGGACCGGACCCAATATGTTACATATCTCACAATGAACATAGGATTCATAAAAACAAAAATGGTTAAATTTGTTCTCATTGTCTCCTCTTTCTTGATTTTTAACATCGAATAAACAAAAATATTTATAAATATAATTGATTGGTATTCAATATGTGGATCGTAGACTAGCTTTTCCATCTTAGATGTTCGTTTATAATATATTTGTATATTCATTTTTATTCATTTTTATTCAATTTCTATTGAAACTACTTATTTATATAGTAATGTTTCTATCCAGAATTACTCGTTTTTTATCCTGACTCGCTTTGACTCTTAAAAAATTTAACATTTTACTAAGTTTATACATCCTTTAATATATATATATATATTTAATTATTTAGATACATCTATTATATATAGGTTTCTAGTAAAATATATATGTATTCTTCTTGAGCTATATCATAATCCTACTAAGTATCCACATCATTTGAAAGTTTGTTTTCAATCATATGAAGGTTTTTGACCCAGTTTTATGTCTCATATTATTCTTTGTGCCACTTCTCCAATTATATATTTTTGTTGGATGGTGAGACTGGAACTCTTCTCGAACTGACCTATCTTTGTGTCTGAGGCATAAGTGGAATTTATGTATTACAGAATCTACAACATGTTAAATCTGAAAACAATCCACATGAAATTTACATATTTATTTCTAAAATTCTTTCAACCTTTACAAAAAATCTTTACAGCTAATTTTTAAAAAAATTTAACAAATGAATATATTTAGTTTTCAAAGATTTGGTTAAACCCATAATAAAATTGAAAACAAAAAGCCTATTGAGTTACAGTATATTGTTATTCTACATTGAGAGTAATTTAAGCAAAAAATAAATAGGAAATATACTTAGTAAAGACAAATTTTATTTATTCGATTTCAAGATGATGTTAAAATCAGCACGTACACAAACATTGTAAGATAGGTTCAGTGACAACACATTTTATACATTTCTCCGGACAACCTTTTAAACCTTTTGGTTGAGCAGGCTGCAACGAAACTTCATGACGCAACATAAGCTGAGAAACTTCTTTAGTTAATAGACGGCTTGCATTTACGTTTGGAACGGTTTCCATTATCATCGCTGCAAAACCAAAACGTGTTATTATAATATAAATTATATATATATCGATTGAAGCATATATGATAGAATTTTGTCTAAATGTGCTTATTGATCTTTTATTCTGTTCATACATATAAAACATAAAATTTTACCAGATGTAAAAACTAAGAAGAGAACAAAAACGAGCTTCATTGCCATTTTCTCCAATGTTTTAGCGTTTGAGGCTAAGAATGTATTATTACAAAAGTATGTTGAAAGTGTAGCTATTTTGGCACTGCTTTATAGAATGGAGGAATGATATTATTTCTTTTTAAGTCAAATACCTTTCAAATTATAAAATTGTATTAAATTTTAAACAAAGTCAATTCAAATGCCCAATACTAAGTTGGTATTTGGATAAAATATTATAAAATAAGATACTAGATTAATATAGTTTACTAAATTCAGAAAAAATACAAAGACTATATTGATTTTTATACCAAGTAAAGTAAAAATACATAAAAGAAAATTATTAGTTGAATGTTGACTAGTAAGTCTAGAAATTTCAGTAGATTAGAAACATTAAATTTTTATTAGGAACTAGTAATCAAACCGGTGAGCGGAAGGATGAACAAAAGAAAACTAGTTTTTTCTTAATGAGGAACTACATCGTAAATTTTAATAAACATTTAAAATGTTGAGTTTAGTTGAAAAGTCGACTTTAAACACTACAAGAAAACAGGGTTTTAGCGACTACAAGTTGCGACTGATTTTATAGTCGCTAAATATTGCGACTATTTAGCGACTAAATTGCGACTAAGTTTGCGACTAATAAGGAATAGTCGCAATTTAGTCGCTAAATTGCGACCACATGTTATTAGTAGCTATTTAGTCGTTATTTAGCGACTATATAGCGACTAAATTCGGTGGGTCGCTAAACGGTTTCATATTTAGTCGCAAAAAATTGTTATAAACACGTTTATATTGTGGCACGCATAGCTGTAACTAATTTTTGCGATATAGTCGCTAAATAGTCGCTAAATAGACGCAAAAGGTTTTATATATACAAACATAAAGTCGGCCTCTCCTTATACCCAAAACCCTAAACAAACCCTAAAACTCTAACTTATAAACAAAAATCTAATAAATACAACCCCAATTACTATATAACATATAAAATTAAGTACAACACTTAAAATCCTAAACATTACCCTTCAAACCCATACCCTAAACCTTAAACAAACCCTAAAACTCTAAATTGTAAATAAAAATCTAATAACTAAAACTTTAATTACTATTTAATATATAAAATCAAGTACAACACTTAAAACCTTAAACATTACCCTTCAAACCCTATACCCTAAACAAACCCTAAAACTCTAAATTATAAACAAAAATCTAATAACTAAAGCTTCAATTGCTAAAATGTATATTAAATTAAGATACATCACTTATACCCTCTTAAACATTACCCTTTAAACCTTATACCCTAAAATCATACTCTAAACCATTAATCATAATATATGCATTGTCAATCTTACATTTTGCTAAAGATGAATATATGTTTGGGTGTATGCTTTAAGATTTATGATTTAGGGTTTAGAGAAAAAAAAGAAATCAAGATTCACTTTATAACCTTAAACATTACCCTTCAAAATCTATACCCTAAAACCCTATAACTTAACTTAAGTTAAGGAAATATGACGGAGCGGACAATGGCGTAGAACCGTACTGATTTATGTATTTTAGAGTTCTAATAATTTCAAATTTGTTTAATATTGAGTATGTTAAAGTTTGATGTCTAATGTTTGTATAATGTGTAATGTTTATGTTTAATGTTCAATGACATCTTCCTTTTGTTTTAATTATAAGGCTAATGTTATGTTTATTTATAATTTGTTAATGTTTATGTTTATTTAAAAATTTATAATGTTTAATAATGTTTAATGTATAAGTATTATTTCATGTATAAGTAATTATTTTGAAATTTCAGATTAAATTTTGGATTATACCCTAATTAGTCACAAATTAGTCGTAAATTAGTCGCAAATTAGCAACTATTTTGCGACTAATTTGTGACTAATCAAAGTCAGGTCCAAATTTAATCTAAATTTGTCAATATTTTCTAAGCCCGCTAATAATATTCTCTAAACCGCCCAAATTTTTTAGAACCGGGAATTTTTCCCTCTTAACATTTTTCCCCAAAATTGACGAAGGGTCCAAAGAACTCTGTAACCTAAATTCATTCTGAAACTTTCACGAGCCATCTCCTTCGCTCACAACCCTAACCCGTTCGCTCTCAGTCTAAATCAATCTCTCACAAATTCAGTCTTTCTCTCTGTTCGATTCTAGCAGGAAGTTCCAACGACGACGATTTCACCGCCGGATTCTGATGGCGCAGACGATGGGGTCTCTTCTTGCAGGTTCGGTCATCTGTATCTCGATCCCTTTTTTTCAACCTAAGAAGATAGTGGATAGTACTGAGAATCTTGGAGAAGTGCTTCGGGGTGACCGGATAGAAAATGCTCCATATTCGGCTAGTCTCTATTGGTGCTGATACTTCGTCGTCTCCGATGGGGTCTCTTTTCTTGTATTATCTCTAGTCGATTCGATTTTGACTCAAATTTTTTTAAATCCGTGACTCTATTTCACAGATCCGTTCATGTATGTATTTCGGCGAGCCTTGTTCTTTCTATCATCGTCATCGGACTTTACAGATAAGTTTCAGAAGTTTCTTTTTTTTTATATATATTTAAGTAGTCGAGGGTTTATGTATGTACGCCTTTGGAGAGAGCTCCAACTAGAGACCCTCAACGAGCACTTCTAATCCTATCCTCAGTTAAGTAACCATCGCCTCTTAGTTTAGCTCTTGATGTTTATAAACTTTCTCATTTCTTGTTTTGATTTTGAGAAGTTTTTAACATCCTTCCTTTAGCAAGTCATGATACTCTCCATATGGTGATTGGTTTTCACCAACTTATACTAAACCAATCTGACAAAGAGGGGATCCGACTCTTTAGAACATTGGCTGTGCATCAATGGGTTTCCAGCAACTTCCATTCTGGTGAATGTGTGTTACTCTAAATCTGGCTTTCTATTTTTGTGCAAAAAAGCAAAAGGTAATTTGTACTAGTCTGGATTCCTTTCCTTTTGACGGATGTTCAGATTTTTGGGTTGCTTAACGTTTTTGAATACCAAATTTTGTCTATCTATTTTGCAGCTTAAGGTAGATAAGCTTAGGTTGATTGAGGTTTGTGAAACATCAGAATCTGAATTCTCGTGTGTGAGTGACTTTGTTTTATCTATTTATTCAGACACCAATTTATCTAATGTTTAAGTACTGATTTAGAGCTATATTGATTATTCAAACAGGTCTCTACCTCCATGACATACCTTTGCTTTGACTGTGTTGGGGTTTCTAAGGAAAAGAAAGATGCAAAAGACGTTAAAGGAAACAGAGGTATGTTTAATCTTATACTCTCTACTAGTCTGAACATATTTCAATCGAGCAAAATAATTGATTATTTGCAACAATCTCGTCAGAGTTGCTTGATGCGTTACCTGGAAAGAGGAGACTAGAGGACGGTGGATATTCATCTGATGATGAGGTACTTTTGTTTCCTGCAATCTATTCTAGAATCACTCTCTTTGCGTTTACATCAAATGTACATTCTTGTTCCCAAACTTGTGACCATTTGCTGATTCACACTACATTTGTATTGGAGCTTCTTCAGTCTTCGTGCTACAAAAGACACAAGAAGATGGAAGAGGCTAAGTACGAGGATTGGAAATCGACAGTTGTTAATTCGATTAAGAAAAATCCAGAGAAATGTGCTTTATTACATTCCTTTGTCACTTGCAAGAATTGATTCATTGTATGTTTCCTTATGTTTATGTGTATTTTGTTCCTTACGTTTTTATTGTATTTTTTATATAATTATTATAATTTTATTATAAATTTTGTTTAATTAATTTGGTTTATAGATTAATATATTAATTAATATTTAATTATTATCTAATTAATAAATATCAAATTAATATTTTTTATTATTAGTCGCTAATTAGTCGCTAAAATAACCATATATTAGTCGCAAATTAGTCGTTCATTAGTCGCTAAATTTAGTGACTCAGTAGCGACTAATTATAACAAAATATATATAGTCGTTAAATAGTCGCAATTTAGCGACTAATATAGCGACTAATAAAATTAGCGACCACAAATTAGCGACTAACTACTTTAGTCGCTATTTGGTCGCAAAACATAATTTAGCGACCAAATAGCGACTATTTACGCAGTCGCTAAAAGCCTGTTTTCTTGTAGTGAAACTTTTTTTTTTTGCTATAATTGTTAGATATTATAGATTTATCTCACTATGAACATAGGCTTCGTAAAAACATAAATCGTTAAATTTGTTCTCATTGTCTCCTCTATCTTGACTTTTAACATCGAATAAACAAATATCTTTATAAATACAATTGATTGGTATTCAGTATGTGGATCGTAGACTAGCTTTTCCATCTTAGATGTTCATTTATAATATATTTGTATATTCAATTTAGCTTTTCCATCTTAGATGTTCGTTTATAATATATTTGTATATTCATTTTTATTCACTTTCTATTGTAACTTCTTATTTATATAGTAATGTTTCTATCCAGAATTACTCGTTTTTTATCCTAACTCGCTGTGACTCTTTACAAATTTAACATCTTACTAAGTTTCTACATCATTTAATATATATATATATATACATTTTTAATTATTTAGATACATATATTATATATAGCTTTCTTTTAAAAAATATATATTCTTCATGAGCTATATCATCATCCTACTAAGTATCCACATCATTTGAAAGTTTGTTTTCAATCATATAAAGGTTTTTGACTCAGTTTTATGTTTCATATCATTCTTTGTGCCACGTTTCCAATTATATATTGTTGCTATTGGATGGTGAGACTGGAACTCTTCTCGAACTGACCTATCTTTATGTCTGAAGAAACTGAGGCATAGGTGGGATTTCATATATAATATGTATTACAGAATCTACAACATGTTAAATCTGAAAGCAATACTCATGTAATTTACATATTTAGATTGTATTTAGAAAAAAAAAATAAACGTCGTAAGAATTTATAAAAATTAATGTGTATGTGTTCTAAATCGTAAGTAACGTACTGTTCAATTTTAGTTCTGATAATTTATTTCTAAAATTCTTTCAACCTTTACAAAAAAAAACTTTACAGCTAATTTTTTTAAAATTTTTAACAAATGAATATATTTAGTTTTCAAAGATTTGGTTAAACCCATAATAAAATTGAAAACAGAAAGCCTATTAATTTTCAATATATATATATATATATAATCTCATACCATGAGTTACAGTATATTGTTCTCCTACACTGACAGTAATTTAAGCAAAAAATAAATAAGAAATATAATGCAACATCCCGGTTTGTGGTATATGCGGAGAGGCTTAAATGAATTGATTTGGCTACCTATGTCACCAAGTGCACTTACCTTTTCAAATCACTAGCCTGGAAGAACTCCAGAGTTAAGCGTGCTTGGACTGGAGTAGTCCCAGGATGGGTGACCTTCCGGGAAGTGATTCGTGGTAGCATGTGTGTGAGGACAAAACACATGGGAAAAGGTCATGTGGTGATTGCAGGGTCAGTAAATTACTCGATCGGGCCTACGAAAAATAACGCACCGACCGTCGGACAGGGGTGGGGCCACGAGTCCGATAGAGGGATGGGTGACTCACCGGTGGGGGCGGACGGGGCGTTACATATAATTAGTAAAGACAAATTTTATTTATTCGATTGCAAGGTGATGTTAAAATCAGCACGTACAGAAACATTGTACGATAGGTTCAGTGACAACACATTTTATACATTTCTCCGGACAACCTTTTAAACCTTTTGGTTGAGCAGGCTGCAACGAAACTTCATGATGCAACATAAGCTGAGAAACTTCTTTAGTTAATAGACGGCTTGCTTTTACGTTTGGAACGGTTTCCATTATCATCGCTACAAAACCAAAACGTGTTATTATAATATAAATTATATCATAAAATATCACTATCTTAATTAGATATATATTTCGATTGAAGCATATATGATAGAATTTTGTCTAAATGTGCTTATTGATCTTTTATTCTGTTCATGCATATAAAATATAAAATTTTACCAGATGTAAAAACTAAGAAAAGAACAAAAACGAGCTTCATTGCCATTTTCTCCAATGTTTAAGCGTTTGAGGCTAAGAATGTATTATTACAAAAGTATGTTGAAAGGGTAGCTATTTTGGCACTGCTTTATAGAATGGAGGAATGATATTATTTCTTTTTAAGTCAAATACCTTTCAAATTATAAAATTGTATTAAATTTTAAACAAACTCAATTCAAATGCCCAATACTAAGTTGGTATTTTAATAAAATATTATAAAACGAGATACTAAATTAATATAGTTTACCAAATATAGAAAAAAATACAAAGACTATATTGATTTTTATACCAAGTAAAGTAAAAATACATAAAATAAAATTATTAGTTGAATGTTGACTAGTAAGTCTAGAAATTTCAGTAGATTAGAAATCTTAAATTTTTATTAGGAACTAGTAATCAAACCGGTGAGCGGAAGGATGAACAAAAGAAAACTAGTTTTTTCTTAATCAAGAACTACATCGTAAATTTTAATAAACATTTAAAATGTTGAGTTTAGTTGAAAAGTCGACTTTAAACTTTTTTTTTGCTATAATTGTTAGATATTATAGATTTATCTCACTATGAACATAGGCTTCATAAAACATAAATCGTTAAATTTGTTCTCATTGTCTCCTCTATCTTGACTTTTAACATCGAATAAACAAATATCTTTATAAATACAATTGATTGGTATTCAGTATGTGGATCGTAGACTAGCTTTTCCATCTTAGATGTTCATTTATAATATATTTGTATATTCAATTTAGCTTTTCCATCTTAGATGTTCGTTTATAATATATTTGTATATTCATTTTTATTCACTTTCTATTGTAACTTCTTATTTATATAGTAATGTTTCTATCCAGAATTACTCGTTTTTTATCCTAACTCGCTTTGACTCTTTACAAATTTAACATCTTACTAAGTTTCTACATCATTTAATATATATATATATATATATATATTTATTTTTAATTATTTAGATACATATATTATATATAGCTTTCTTTTAAAAAATATATATTCTTCATGAGCTATATCATCATCCTACTAAGTATCCACATCATTTGAAAGTTTGTTTTCAATCATATAAAAGTTTTTGACTCAGTTTTATGTCTCATATCATTCTTTGTGCCACGTTTTCAATTATATATTGTTGCTATTGGATGGTGAGACTGGAACTCTTCTCGAACTGACCTATTTTTATGTCTGAAGAAACTGAGGCATAGGTGGGATTTCATATATAATATGTATTACAGAATATACAACATGTTAAATCTGAAAGCAATCCTCATGTAATTTACATATTTAGATTGTATTTAAAAATAAAAAAATAAACGTCGTAAGCATTTATAAAAATTAAAGTGTATGAGTTCTAAATCGTAAGTAACGTACTGTTCAATTTTAGTTCTGATAATTTATTTCTAAAATTCTTTCAACCTTTACAAAAAAACACTTTACAGCTAATTTTTTTAAAACTTTTAACAAATGAATATATTTAGTTTTCAAAGATTTGGTTAAACCCATAATAAAATTGAAAACAGAAAGCCTATAAATTTTCAATATATATATATATATATATATATATATATATATATATATATATATATACATATATATATATATATATAATCTCATACCATGAAGTTACAGTATATTTTTCTCCTGCATTGAGAGTAATTTAAGCAAAAAATAAATAAGAAATATAATTAGTAAAGACAAATTTTCCACGTACAGAAACATTGTAAGATAGGTTCATAGACAACACATTTTATACATTTCTCCGGACAACCTTTTAAACCTTTTGGTTGAGCAGGCTGCAACGAAACTTCATGATGCAACATAAGCTGAGGAACTTCTTTAGTTAATAGACGGCTTGCTTTTACGTTTGGAACGGTTTCCATTATCATCGCTACAAAACCAAAACGTGTTATTATAATATAAATTATATCATAAAATATCACTATCTTAATTAGATATATATTTCGATTGAAGCATATATGATAGAATTTTGTCTAAATGTGCTTATTGATCTTTTATTCTGTTCATACATAAAAAATATAAAATTTTACCAGATGTAAAAACTAAGAAGAGATCAAAAACGAGCTTCATTGCCATTTTCTCCAATGTTTTAGCGTTTGAGGCTAAGAATGTATTATTACAAAGTATGTTGAAAGGGTAGCTATTTTGACACTTCTTTATAGAATGGAGGAATGATATTATTTCTTTTTAAGTCAAATACTTTTCAAATTATAAAATTGTATTAAATTTTAAACAAAGTCAATTCAAATGCCCAATAATAAGTTGGTATTTTAATAAAATATTATAAAATAAGATACTAAATTAATATAGTTCACCAAATTCAGAAAAAAATACAAAGACTATATTGATTTTTATACCAAGTAAAGTAAAAATACATAAAAGAAAATTATTAGTTGAATGTTGACTAGTAAGTCTAGAAATTTCAGTAGATTAGAAACATTAAATTTTTATTAGGAACTAGTAATCAAACCGGTGAGCGGAAGGATGAACAAAAGAAAACTAGTTTTTTCTTAATCAAGAACTACATTGTAAATTTTAATAAACATTTAAAATGTTGAGTTTAGTTGAAAAGTCGACTTTAAACTTGTTTTTTTGCTATAATTGTTAGATATTATATATTTATCTCATTATGAACATAGGCTTCATAAAACATAAATCGTTAAATTTGTTCTCATTGCCTCCTTCTATCTTGACTTTTAACATCGAATAAACAAATATCTTTATAAATACAATTGATTGGTATTCAGTATGTGGATCGTAGACTAGCTTTTCCATCTTAGATGTTCGTTTATAATATATATGTATATTGAGTTTAGCTTTTCCATCTTAGATGTTCGTTTATAATATATTTGTATATTCATTTTTATTCACTTTCTATTGTAACTGCTTATTTATATAGTAATGTTTCTATCCAGAATTATTCGTTTTTTATCCTAACTCGCTTTGACTCTTTACAAATTTAACATCTTACTAAGTTTCTACATCATTTAATATATATATATATATATATATATATACATTTTAATTACTTAGATACATATATTATATCTGGGTTTCTTATAAAAAATATATATTCTTCTTGAGCTATATCATCATCCTACTAAGTATCCACATCATTTGAAAGTTTGTTTTCAATCATATAAAGGTTTTTGATTCAATTTTATGTCTCATATCATTCTTTGTGCCACGTTTCCAATTATAAATTGTTGTTATTGGATGGTGAGACTGGAACTCTTCTCGAACTGACCTGTCTTTATGTCTGAAGAAACTGAGGCATAGGTGGGATTTCATGTATAATATGTATTACAGAATCTACAACATGTTAAATCTGAAAGCAATCCTCATGTAATTTACATATTTAGATTATATTTAAAAATAAAAAAATAAATGTCGTAAGCATTTATAAAAATTAATGTGTATGAGTTCTAAATCATAAGTAACGTACTGTTCAATTTTAGTTCTGATAATTTATTTCTAAAATTCTTTCAACCTTTACAAAAAAAACTTTACAGCTAATTTTTTTAAAACTTTTAACAAATGAATATATTTAGTTTTCAAAGATTTGGTTAAACCCATAATAAAATTGAAAACAGAAAGCCTATTAATTTTCAATATATATATATAAATATATATATATATATATATATATATATATATATATATATATATATATATATATATATATATATATATATATATATAATCTCATACCATGAAGTTACCGTATATTTTTCTCCTACATTGAGAGTAATTTAAGCAAAAAATAAATAAGAAATATAATTAGTAAAGACAAATTTTATTTATTCGATTTCAAGGTGATGTTAAAATCAGCACGTACAGAAACATTGTAAGATAGGTTCATAGACAACACATTTTATACATTTCTCCGGACAACCTTTTAAACCTTTTGGTTGAGCAGGCTGCAACGAAACTTCATGATGCAACATAAGCTGAGGAACTTCTTTAGTTAATAGACGGCTTGCTTTTACGTTTGGAACGGTTTCCATTATCATCGCTACAAAACCAAAACGTGTTATTATAATATAAATTATATCATAAAATATCACTATCTTAATTAGATATATATTTTGATTGAAGCATATATGATAGAATTTTGTCTAAATGTGCTTATTGATCTTTTATTCTGTTCATACATATAAAATATAAAATTTTACCAGATGTAAAAACTAAGAAGAGAACAAAAACGAGCTTCATTGCCATTTTCTCCAATGTTTAGGCGTTTGAGGCTAAGAATGTATTATTACAAAAGTATGTTGAAAGGGTAGCGATTTTGGCACTGCTTTATAGAATGGAGGAATGATATTATTTCTTTTTAAGTCAAATATCTTTCAAATTATAAATTGTATTAAATTTTAAACAAAGTCAATTCAAATTCCCAATACTAAGTTGGTATTTTAATAAAATATTATAAAATAAGATACTAAATTAATATAGTTTACCAAATTCAGAAAAAAATACAAAGACTATATTGATTTTTATACCAAGTAAAGTAAAAATACATAAAAGAAAATTATTAGTTGAATGTTGACTAGTAAGTCTAGAAATTTCAGTAGATTAGAAACATTAAATTTTTATTAGGAACTAGTAATCAAACCGGTGAGCGGAAGGATGAACAAAAGAAAACTAGTTTTTTCTTAATCAAGAACTACATCGTAAATTTTAATAAACATTTAAAATGTTGAGTTTAGTTGAAAAATCGACTTTAAACTTTTATTTTTGCTATAATTGTTAGATATTATAGATTTATCTCACTATGAACATAGGCTTCATAAAACATAAATCGTTAAATTTGTTCTCATTGTCTCCTCTATCTTGACTTTTAACATCGAATAAACAAATGTCTTTATAAATACAATTGATTGGTATTCAGTATGTGGATCGTAGACTAGCTTTTCCATCTTAGATGTTCGTTTATAATATATTTGTATATTGAGTTTAGCTTTTCCATCTTAGATGTTCGTTTATAATATATTTGTATATTCATTTTTATTCACTTTCTATTGTAACTGCTTATTTATATAGTAATGTTTCTATCCAGAATTACTCGTTTTTAGCCTAACTCTGTTTGACTCTTTACAAATTTAACATCTTACTAAGTTTCTACATCATTTAATATATATATATATATATATATATATATATACATTTTAATTATTTTGATACATATATTATATATGGGTTTCTTGTAAAAAATAAATATTCTTCTTGAGCTATATCATCATCCTACTAAGTATCCACATAATTTGAAAGTTTGTTTTCAATCATATAAAAGTTTTTGACTCAGTTTTATGTCTCATATCATTCTTTGTGCCACGTTTCAAATTATATATTGTTGCTATTGGATGGTGAGACTGGAGTTCTTCTCGAACTGACCTATCTTTATGTTTGAAGAAACTGAGGCAGAGGTGGGGTTTCATGTATAATATGTATTACAGAATCTACAACATGTTAAATCTGAAAGCAATCCTCATGTAATTTACATATTTAGATTGTATTTAAAAATAAAAAAATAAACGTCGTAGGCATTTATAAAAATTAATGTGTATGAGTTCTAAATGACTACTATTGTTTTTATTTATTTATTTAGGTGGATCCTACGTCCAACCATGTTGCTTGTTTAGTACACCCAGAAAATAAAATTTCTTCACGTTTTAAGGAGAGCAGATTGGCATTCTTAATGGTTCATGTGGCTAAGGCGTATACCGTTTTCGAGTTTGGGAAGATATTTGGGAAGCTACAAAGTTATAATCCCAAATGTTCACAATACTTGGTAAATCTAGGAATGCGGCACTGGACACGGGCTTATTGCGTTGGGGATAGGTACAATCTTATAATTACAAATGTGGCTGAATCTTTGAATAAAGTGTTGAAAGAGTGTAGAGATTTCTCTCTAATCTCATTGCTGGAGAGGCTGAGTCTTATAGGATGGTTTGTCCGGAGGAGAGAGGCAAGTAACTCATATCAAAACATACTTATGCCAAAAGTAAGGGAAATACTAAAGAGAACTTCTACAAATGTGTTTCAATGAAGTTATTGAATTTTATAATTAAGTACATATTTAACATAAATAAACAGTTATATATGTAAATAGGTAATCAACTATTCTCTATTGTAGGTTGTTCATGTAAACAAGTGGGAGTATGAAGTTCTGGACATAAAATGAGATAGGTTCCTTGTCAATCTCGAGACACGAGCATGTAGCTGCAGAGAGTTTCAGCTAATACAAATACCATGTTCACACGGTTTAGCAGGATTGTTCGTGGATGCGGTTTCATTCCATATGCTTATTTGTGAGGTGTATACCCTAAATATAGGAAATCCCTCTATGAATGTGTTTTCCATCCAGTTCCCATCCCGGTTGCGACGGGTGGACCTATAACTGGGGAGTTGGATATGCTGCCACCAATGATGCGTCGCCCTCCTGGGAGACCAAAGAAGAAAATAATACCATCAATTGGAGAAGTTCAGGTTAAGTAATTGACTATTTAGGTAGACTTATATATACAACTAAATAAATCTTTTATTGAAAGATTTATTTTAATGTAAAATGGCAGCGTCATGGGAGGAATGTTAGAATTTTCACCAGATGCCTCGGTAGGGGTCACACCAAAGTGTCATAGACTATTCTAACTCTGTGTCTACTCTATGTATGGAAGATCTATGTGTAAAGACTTGTTTTTGGATACTTTGTATCGGTTTATTTTGGATTAAGTAATCGGTCTATATCAGGCCCAAAACTTTCATTTTGGATATTATGGATTTGATTATTATGTTTAAGGTATTTGACTATTTTGGATGACAATTATTTTGGATTATTTTGGGCTTGTGTTGTTATAATATTGTAGACTACATTATATACTACTAAAGATTTGTCTCCTTTGATAGTTAACTATGTACGCGGAATATGTAACTAATTATTTACTACATTATGTGGTGTCTTAATAAATACATTTAATACAAGAATGTTGTTATCCAAGTATGTTATTAAACATAATTGACAATGTAGATGGAATAAATATAGAATCATTAGATTGATTAGCAACACAAACTAGTTAATTTAGATCGAAACATAATAAAAGGAGAATAACTAACAGTCTAAAATTAGATAAATTGACGAAAAAGACAAAAATGTAGGCCTTACTAGACAATACAGGCGATAAATTTCAGATTAGATCTCAATCCTAAAGAGCTGGTACTGAGTACGAAGGTAGCATTTGGGACATCTGTTGTATGAATGATTTAAAAAACATCCAGGACAATCGAAAGCGCTGGGAAGTTTATACTTTACGTAGCCGGTTCTCATCATGTCCATTGTAGGGACAACCTCATGAGGCAACTGTTCCATATACTGCATTTGTGTAGTCTACATCGGAATACGGTTGAAGACCTCTGTTGCGATATCAGAATAACCAAAGGCGATATATAGCATAGCAGTCAGAATGTAACCTTGTCAAGACCACCTTTGGAGGCAGTGTTGAAGAAACTTGAAGAACTGCAGATCTCGCCATTAACAAGCAATATATGCAAACCCGGAAGGTAGTTTACTTTGGGATTACTGTGACTCAACAGCAAGGTCGAAGAAGGCAGGATAGAGGTCTATCATTTCAGGGAAATAAACAAATTCTTATACATTGAGAACACGCATTACATATGGTGTTTCAAAGTGCGGCTAAGGAGCTTGGACGCACGACCTAAACGGCATGCATCTTTTCCATCAGATCTTCCAACCAAAGCTATTATCTTAGAGACTAAGTCCTTCAGATCTTCACAAGAATGTGGAGCCATTTTAACCCTAAAGTAATAGAAAATGAATATTTGTATACAACTATTAATATAATAAGTAAATCATAGATATACAAGATGATTTAAGACAAAAACGCTTGAGGGAAGCAAAAGCTACAAAAATAAGAACTAACCTAAAACGGAGATTGCTCTTAGATCCGAAATGAGGGAAGGAAACAATTGAGGCTAATGGAAGAGTTAGATTATGGGTTAAAAGAAAGGAAAAGTTAAGACTGTTATTGTGTGGATCCAGTTCTACTACATGTTTTAGAAAAATGTTTCAATAGTCTGTACGAATGCTTGTGTATCATACCTATCTATTTACGAGAAAGTAAAGGTTAATCAAACAGTTGATGTAGCAACACAACATCACAATTGAATGGGATTGATAACTAATAAAAATATAGGTTAAAAAGTTCATGTAACAACAGTCTCATAAATGAAATTGTTTACATACTCATCTTTTCATATCATCTATTTACGAGAAAGTAAAGGTCAATTAAATAGACGATGTAACAACACACCATCATAATTAAATGGAATTGATGACTAAGGAAAAATATATATTAACTTAAAAATATAGATGTAACAAGACAATCTCATAATTAAGTAGATTACATTCTTAATATCGACTAGTAATAGTGGTTTATTTAGCTGGACTAAACAGACAAATCATTAGAATGATTACGCAAAGAAATTCGTGAACTTGCCTGCAACCTCCATGTTTCTCCTTCTAGAAACATTTATCCCATGCTCCAGGCCTTTTCGAAGGGTAAATGCCATGGACAATTAGGAATGCAACTGCATTCCTTATTGCTTTGCACATCTATAAGGGCTTTCATTTCCATCAACCATTGTGGAATTTGATAATTCTCCCATGGTGAGATGATGTAGTTCGACATCTTCTTATTGGATTTATACACAAGGTCTCTTAGCAATTCGGCACCGACTTGCTTTGCATGATAAAGGATTCTTCTAAGAAAAGTGTTGGCATATATCGCCAAATCATAGCCTTTATCTAATGCTTGACTTATCAGATTAAGACCTTCTTCTCTATTTCCCAGTCAAAAAAATGAGTCATACCTATTATGAATATAGCAGACGATCTTTTATGTAATAAACTGGTAGATTGCAAGGCGATTGGATGAGTGCAAGTCAAGAAGCTTGATTGTCAAAAGACAACTATTATCTGGAATTAAAAAATGAAAACGTGTTTTGTATAGTAATAAATAATAGTCTAACTAACTGTATATTACTTTTAAAGTTGTTGACTATATATATATGTACCTGCAACACTGTTAGAGAAGGGTTGGAGATGGCCTACAAGAATGTTGAATGGCTGTAGTGTGTCCCTCTTCATCTCAGTGTTATAAGCGACCTTCCTTATGAAATGAGGTAGGCTCTCTGCAAGCGACGAAATGAATTATTTGATCTGATCTTCCGTGATGGAGTTGTTGCTAATGAGCACAGTGATCTCATGAGCCTCCAGAATGATGCATATACCTACCCAGTGGATTTCATCAAGCTGGAAGGGGTGTAGAACATTTAGATTTCGCGGCACCAAGACCTCCTCGATTTTAAATACTCGTCAAAACCTTGGGGAAAATAGAACGTTTTATTTTATTTAAGCTTTGAAATTGAAGTTATGAACCTTGACTCTAGGAAATCATACTGCTTTTGTTCTGTTGTCAAGCGCAGCCGGAATGAATTTACAAGGGAATCCATAGACTGCCAAGAAAAAAAGTTCAATAAAGTAGATGACTAATTATACAATGAGATAGTTGGACGATGATGTTAAAGAAAATTTACACGAGGCGACATAACAATCAATGTGATACAAACAATCTCTTTGATGTTGGCCACTGAAAGAATCAAACCCATCCATTCTCGAAAAATACTAGAAAAAAACAAAACAACACTAAGAACACTTAAGATTTCTGTAGTTGAACTATGTAAATTAAGTAGAATTACTAACTGGTTTCATTGGAGGGAGGATTCTAATAACAATATTTCAGGGGAAGTGGGGGGGGGGGGGGAGTTTGAAGTATTGAGCTACCTCATCCACTTTTTGAGGGAAGAATCCTTTGTTAGCGTTTGACATAGTCTGACATAGTTGTGCTGGATGATATAAGGCGAGTTCCTCTACAGACGGCCGATGGTGAAACAGGTTTAACATTTTGTGATGGAATGGTTTTGAGTTCTTGAAATAGACCCGGAGAGAAATTCGGGGACTCTATCCCGATGGGAAAAAATGTGGGTACCACTTTATCCTTGGACGATTCACTGATAGCCTAAATAATATAGTACTTTAAATTGATGATAAATTTTAATCAATTATATAAATGAAAGAATAATTATCTATTAGTTACTAACTTTTGATGTCTCAATCGTTGTTAGATCCGACACGGTTTTCTTTGGGGAGGGTTGATCATGTTGTCTTGCTCTTTCTAGTGGATCACTATCTAGGATTGTAGGCAAAGTGTGAGGCTTGAGTTCAATCTGTAATTTATATCAAATATGTAAATAAGTAAACAGAACCAAATTAATGTAAATAGTTAACTATTATATTGAAAGTCTCCTTTATTGCGACATCGTTTACCATTGAAGTGGTTGCCTTCATTGCATTGTTAGTTGGGACCTCGTTTTCATGATTCATCTCAGTTGGCTCCATTAGGTTTGTTGTTTCATCGAGAGTTGGATCATCATCATTTTCCTGAGAAAATAATATGTTTATACAAAATATAACTAAATAGTCTGCAAAAATAGTTAACTACTTATTTTATGAATGTTACCTTTAGCATTTTGTTGTCTCCCAAATCCATTGCCTCGTCATTTTTTTTTTTGTAGAACCCAGCACGTTAGATATGATGTTATTTGGTGATCGTTCATCCTCATAATTGTCATCATCATTACTTGTGTTGTTGTTCTCTCTTTGGTCATCCTCAGGGAAATCATCATTAACAACATCTTTACGATCGTTTTGTCCTTCGTCAGCCGCAATATCACCATTCGCTCCGTGTTTAGAATCATCGTTTTCGCCAGCATGATCAGAACCATCATCATTTTTCGCTATCCTCCTTATTATCGGTATCTTCATCTGAAATTATGTCGTTAGGATGGATGAGATTGTTTACTTTGGCCAGTCTTGCCCTCTAAAGTTCAGTAACCTCCTCAGGTATGATAGTAATCCTGGTGTCCACAGACCAGTGTAGTAGTGATTTTTCTTCATAATAAAGGATATTTCCTTCATCAGGGAACCTTTAGGATCTGTAACCTGCTTAGAGAATCCATATACAGAAGAAGCCAATAATTTGTTAACATCAACTCCGGTAGATGAAGATGTCCGTTGAGGTATGTGTCTTGTTTGGTTTTAAATAAGAAGAAGCTTCTTCATCATCGACCCATGATTTCCTTGTAAATATCACCGCTGTCTATCGCTTCGAGTAGATTGTCTACAAGTGGATCATCTTCCTCATCTGACGAGCTCATCTCTTCTTCGTCAAAAAGGTGTCCTCGTCTTCTAATAAATCTGTGAATTTAACATGGGATATAGTCAAATATTTCATGTTATGTAGTGAACTATTTAATTCAAAAGAGTTTAGTATTACCTTGTGTTTTTGATCTAGCGTCTTGACGTAACCCATGTTTATATTGATTGATTTTTTTATCACCAGTATGGCTAACTGGATTCGGTGGGTCAGATTCATCAACAACCCCCTTCCCTTTATCAACGTATTTTTTTATAAGATAGATGTAGCAGCAGCAAGAATGACCATTTGCAAAGCATGTGCAAAACCATGAAAAGAAAACATCGGTTGGCAAATATTTTCCAGTTTAGATGAGCAGATTCTTATGTCTTTTATTTTCATCTTGAACTATTTCTGGCCCCAAGGATAAGCTAGAAAGCTGTCAAAATATTTCACATCATAATGTGCTTGACATTTATCTTTGCATTCTTTGAAGTGGGACATAACACACCGTCGCCAAGCAGTATGCAAGCTTACCTAAGACGGATGTCTTTTTCCTTGTATGGCTTCCCCATAAGCGTATTATGAATCCATGTTGGTGTTGGATTCATAGTAGTTCCGAAAAGTTCTTTCTGGTACTCTGATAACTCATTATCGTCAACGTCTTCAATTTCTGGTAATTTGGACAAATCAAGACTGGTGATAACGGCGAACTCCCTTAGTGAAAAACGGATAAGTTGACCAGAAAAACACCAGATCTCATACAGTTTGGTGACTGTAAGCTGCCTAGAAATCAAGAAGTGGAGGAATCTCACATAAGACGATATCTTATTGCATGTTCAATAAGTTTGTCGAATCGGGATTGTATGAGATTTTCCATGTGACCATCTTCAAGGGCGTTGGAACTAACATCAATGAAGTTGAGTTGAAAGTAATTAATCGCTTTCTTTTCAACGGGCTCTTTGCCTAACTTGAACATCCGACGGGGCAACATCCCATGATACCCTTCGAAATAAGAAGATCTTTAAAAACAGTTACATGCAGTAGTCAACTATAAAATTAAACTATATATGTGACTATATTGATTTCAACTGCATACATATGAGATTATGAAGGATGGATATAAATTTTTAACAAGGTACAAACAGAGAAAGAGTTCATGTGACATTAAAGAAAATAAATACTTATATGGCCGATTATAATAAAAACCTTAAAACAAATTCCAAGAACATGCCCTCTGTTCCACCTGAGCATCCAAATCTGGCATATCTTGTCTAGGCAAATTTTTTGAAATGATACCTTTATTTCCATGTCTTCCGGCTACTTTATCACCTACTTTGATTTCACGTTTCTGTGAAATACAAATATGGGCAACATGCAAAAGCTCGTGAAATGTTTAGGCAAAATAGTTATTAGACTATTATTCTTTCAAATTTAAGTCTTAACGGCTAATGAAGTGAAAACTCATAACGAAAATGGTAACAAATAAAAATGAATTTAGATGAAAAGTTTACGAAAAATTGGTGGACGACCGAAACTTACAAGGAAATAAGAATTTGCGGACTTGGCGGAGTGGGTTTTTTCATTAATTCGGTTGATTAGTTACAGATTAAAGGGAATAAACTCATTATTATATTTAACACAAAAAGTGTAACGTTATCACTATCGATTATTAGAAAAGAAGAATTGAATTAGAACATAAACTAGACTATAAACATCGTACAAATTCGGGGGGGGGGGGGGAGAACAAAGTACAGAGTTTAGCCATGAGAATTTGATTTAAGTTGAATTGGTTCACGACAAACAAGCGAGAGCATTTGGTAGCGAGTGAATATGTAGCATTCCTCACATCCGAATTTAGGGTGCTTTAAAGCACATCTTGGGAGATCATAGAGCACATGAGGGAAATAGACCAGAACATCAGGAATCTGTAACTGTATTATAGTGTCATAGATCTGTTCAGAAAGATCTGGCATGTACCACAAACATGAACGGCAGGACGAGATACGGTCCATTATCTCGACGCCCATGTCTTGTTGACCAAAAGTGATGGAAATCATAGTTACCATAAAAGTAGCTTCCTCAAAACCTGATTTCGATTCTTTGTTTAAAATGGGTAGAGCAAGTTCAAGACCGTAGATGTATAAAACCTTAATGTTGACGGCTTCAAATGCATAGTTTATGAAGGCTTGACATCGATTTATAAGCTTAGGGTCAAAGACAAATGCAACAAGATCAAGAGTACGAAGAACTGTGGGCTCATGATATGCTCAGAGTTTAATTCCATAAGTTACACTGCAAGTGAATAGGCAAATGTAGTATATAGGGGTCGAACCACATAGACTCAAGAATCTTACGATAGACTATAGAATGTCGAGTAGATCTAAGCGATATAAATCAATAGTAGTAAACTAAAAAGCAGTAAATAAATCAGTAGGCAAGCGAGTTTGTTTTTCAAGAGCTAAAAGCTCTAGGTGTAGGGTGTTCTCAGGAAATCATGTCAATCATATCAAATATCAGCCATGATCGAATAAAGAACCGTTCTAGAACTCAAACAAACAGATGTAAACTAACCAACTTTTGTTGCGAGAATTTACTAAGTGTAAACCCTAGAAATCAAAATTTCTTTGCAATTCCTAATATATTAAACTAGCATTAAGTGCAGATTTGATTAGTTCACAATTCAGTTAAACCATTTTTTTTTGTGCAGATTACCAAATTTCTCAACCTAAATAGATTAGATTTTAAATCACACTTCCGTGTCAATTTATAAACCCTAGATCTAGATTCCAATTGATCAGGTTAGAAGCTAGCTTTAAGTGCAATTCATGTTGAAGAACTAACAGGTTATGTATCCTTAACTGATTAATTAAATCTAACAAGTCATGAAAACCCTATGAGAATCCCTAAACCTAACAATAAATCTACTCAGACATATTGAATGAAGCAAACAACATAATATGAATAGATTGCATTAAAGAAAGAGTAGAGAATGAAAAGGTGTTCGAAATCTTCTCCAAAAAGCAGTACAAGGAACATATCAGCTCCAAAGCTCCAAAATTCTCTTTAGCTAGTATGAAAAGAGTAATCAAAACAAAACACCAAAAACCTAATATAGATTGCTAAACACGTTTTGGGTCTCTTTTATAAATACTGGAATTTTTGGGTAATTCTGCAATTCCTTCAAGTCTTCATTAATGCGGTGGAATTCGCGATCAGGGTGCTGTGTTGATAGATGCAAAGGTGCATCGGCAGACGCTCAGTTCGAACTCAGAATGTGACTTCTACTCATTGCGGCTTCAGCTCCAAATCTTGCCCAAAAAGCTCTATAATCTTCCAAAGTCCTCCAAATGTGTGTAAACCTAGAAAGCACCTGAAAAGACTCGAAAAAACTACAAAAGACTCGAATATATACTTATATCATGGCATAAAATAGGTAAATCCAAGGTATACCAACTCACAAAATGCTCGGTTCAGGAGCTTTGAAACGCATCCTAGTCTACAATCACTACAAGAAATTCGCGTATTAATAGCTGCCGAAAAACGCTATGTATCGATACGATAGCGTTGTGTTACCCGCTATGTCATCGACCGCGATAAAAATTCTAACACTTTAGATAGCGTTTTTCTTAAATGCTATGAACTGTATTTTTAAGATTGCGTTTTAGTGTCTGCAATAGATTAGAATACAATAGCGTTTTAATATCTGCAATAGATTAAAATACAATAGCATTTATTCAGTATTATGAATTAGCTATATAATAGCATTATGTAATTATCATCTATACATATTTTGATATATAAGCTATTTATTATGAATATGAAATTAATAAAAAAACAAAATTACACAATTAATTATACAATCATAAATGAAAGAATTATATAAAATGAAAATGGTATTAAAATAAATACTTTATTAATTAACTGAAAATTAATTTTGGATACTAATTACAATTTGTTAAACCAGACCAAAGAAGAAACTAAATCCCAAAATCCTTATAATCTTATTTATACTGGTTCTATCAAACCAAAGAAAAAAAAAAGAAATCTAATCTAATTTTGTGTCTCTTGCAGTGAGTTGTCGTCATGTCTGCACCACCAACTTCGTGTTCTCCTTCCACCATAACCATCTACGCCGTCATATTCTTTTGCAACTACCACCTCCACCATCGAGTTCATCTTCCACCACAACCTCCGCCATCTTGTTTCCCGACGAGCCAATGTAGAAACCCGCAACTCTGACCTCCTGAATTGCAGCACCAACGTCGCAGAGACGAACAATCCCTTATTGAAAAACTAAACTCAATTTAAAACTGAAAATCGCAAAATAAAAACCCAAAACACACAAAAGAAGAAACTTTAATTCAGAATAAAGTGAAACCTGGAAAGCGATAAGAAGGGGCTTTCGTGAAACCATGGAGCCCTAATTGCAACCCTCAAAACCGTAAGTCATAAACCATGGAAGAGATGGGCGACTGAATCCGCAGAAACTTGTATGTGATGAGAATGAGCTTTCGTGACAAAAAGGTGCCCGTGAGAAGAGGAAGAGAGGAGTTGAAGACAATGTGTTTTGTCCGTTGATTTTAATATGATCTAACGGTGGATAATGAAAAAAGGTGATCCTTATTTCTATGTTTTAACCAATGAAAAACCAGTTTTGTTTTGTTGTTTTTGTTAAGACCAGATTTTTTATTTTATAGTTTCAAGTTTAACATTTCTGTTATATTATTCCTTTTAAATTTTTTTTTCATTTAATTAATGTGTTATTTTACAATATGTGGTAATTCTATACAAATAAATTATACATTATTCAATGTTTTGTTATATTTTTTCGAAGTATTTAATTTTTGTTATATTATTCAATGTTTAAAAAATTAATGTTAAATGCTTAAGGGTTAAAAGTTTAGGGTTTAGGGTAGAGAGATAAGATTTTTAAATTTGAAATCTATTGTTTATGATTAATGATTAAAATTTTATGGTTTATGAAGAAGAGTTAAGGTTTTAAAATTTTAAAATCTATTGTTTATGATTAAGGATTAAAAAATTTAGGGTTTAGGGTTTGTCTTTAGTGAGGAATTTAGGTTTTAGATTTAGGGTTTAATGTTACAAGTGTATGATTTAAGTCTTTAAGGTTTGAGTTTATAGCCTAGATTTATGGTTTTAGGGTATAGGATTAGGGTTCAAACCCTAAACCTTATTTATACTCTAAAAGAAATTATCATTAGTTTTTCTATACAACAAGTATAATAATATAAGTGAGAAATAAAAAGAAGTTTTCCGTATATTCCATATCCATGCTAAATAAAGAATAATAAGTGAATATACGTAGATGACTATATCTATATGTAGTTGACTACACGTACCTAGCTAAATTCACCCAATGAACAACAAGAAAAGGAAAACGGAATATATAGATCAGAAAAAAAAATAAACAAGGAAGTTAAAAAGTGTTGATTAAAAAAATCCGGCGAGAAAAAAATTAAAGTAAAAGTAAAACCGGGAATCAAAAGCGAACAAAGTTTATCAGACTCCTCTTTTGGAAATTGGAGACAGCGGCGATTTGGGTTACATAATTGAAAAAACTATGAGATTCCACTTTTGAAATTCTTTTTTTAAGTTTTACAGGGATTCATGAAGGACCTGATAAACAGCAAATTTGGCCGGATTATGGAAAATGGAGACGGCGGTGATTAGGGTTTCTTAACTGCAAAGGCTACGAAGAAAATTTAGAGATTTAACAGAATTCGAACAAATTTTATGGGATAAAGCTTTTGCAATCTAAAAAATACAGGAATAGAACAACCTATGTGACATGGATTTTGGCCGGAATCTGGAAAGAGAAAAAGAGAGACCTGTACTGGACTGCGCTTTTTGAAGAAATATGGATATGAGAATAAAATGTAATATTTTTTTTTTAAACTGAAAATTTAAAATTTAAATCTCATAGTGGGCCATCAATCTAAAGTAATTTCAGATGTGTCAGATTTGGCAAAAAATGAAGTTGTTATTGTCGTATTATGGTAGTGAATAGTAGCAACAGACGCAATGGTTTTGTCCGCAAGCGGTATAGTCCGCACTTTAGTTAACAATCAATTTGTGGACAAATTAACTACAAACCACAAAAAATTAAAGAAACGCGCGTTTTTAGGATAGTCCGCGTGTGGACTCAGCCTTGCATGAAGAAGTAGTGCACATCACGTTCTTTAATGCTGCCAACCAATAAAATTTCTTCTTTATTTATTCTTACAGTTTAAATTTATTTCTTGTACAGAAACTTCTTATATGAATTGTACCATCTCTTTCCATAACACATCTCTTCTCCACTATCAGCTTTTTCTTTCTATTTTCTCCACCTCTCCCGAAATCATTTCTTATATTTATTCACAGTACTTGTAGTTTTTTTTTGTTGAGAAGAAAATTACTACAAAATCTAAGGTAAATAATTTTGATTATCATATTAATGTGTTGGCTAGATTATATATGTGAACATAAATTATATAAACAAATAAGGTGATATTTTTGGTATTTTTCTTTATTAGTGATGTCTTCAAGAAAAAAAAATTCAGATCTGTTATCTCAACCTTTCACACGAAAAAAGTTAATTTTCTATTTTAATTTTCATGTACTTTGAATTTTAAATATTTCAGATTCTTAAGATTAAATGCAAAATTTATTGATGTTTAGAAAATGTTTAATATAAAATCAATTTACAAAAACAATTTTTAAAAAAAAATAATAATAATATAAAGGCTCAATAAATTTAATTTATAGATTTTTTAAAAAACATAATTTTTTAAAAATTAACATAAAGCTTAATTTATTAAATAATGCTACTGTATTATTAATTTATATTATGTATTTAACATGAAATTTATATTATGTATTTAACATGAAAAGAATATGCTAAATCGTGACAGTAGAAACCCGAAATTGAGTGTCAGAGTGACAAATCGAGAGGGATATAGTGATTTCTAGCTCATGAGCATATTGGACAAAGAGAGAAAGAGAGTAATTGGGGTATAGAGGTCGTGTGTTTGGTACATTTTTGACGTTTAACGAATTCATAGCGTTTTAGGGTATAATTCATTAGCGCAAACAATAAAAATTTGGCCCGCGTGAAATTTGTTTCCCGCTCAAAGCATTAATAGCGTTTCATATAAGAAGATGATATCTTTAATTCACGGTTCAGTCAAAGATAGCATAAACATCAAAAACGCTATCTGGTTATGCTATCAGTAATCAAATTTCTTGTAGTGAATCGTCTTTAGCATCGTAGGTAGCAACTCGGAAAAGAATGTTTGGGATACGATAGCTTATCTTTTGTAAATCTGTATATTCCATATCCATGCTAAATAAAGAATAATAAGTGAATATACGTAGATGACTATATCTATATGTAGTTGACTACACGTACCTAGCTAAATTCAACCAATGAACAACAAGAAAAGGAAAACGGAATATATAGATCAGAAAAAAATAAACAAGGAAGTTAAAAAGTGTTGATTAAAAAATCCGGCGAGAAAAAAATTAAAGTAAAAGTAAAACCGGGAATCAAAAGCGAACAAAGTTTATCAGACTCCTCTTTTGGAAATTGGAGACAGCGGCGATTTGGGTTACATAATTGAAAAAACTATGAGATTCCACTTTTGAAATTCTTTTTTTAAGTTTTACAGGGATTCATGAAGGACCTGATAAACAGCGAATTTGGCTGGATTATGGAAAATGGAGACGGCGGTGATTAGGATTTCTTAACTGCAAAGGCTACGAAGAAAATTCAGAGATTTAACAGAATTCGAACAAATTTTATGGGATAAAGCTTTTGCAATCTAAAAAATACAGGAATAGAACAACCTATGTGACATGGATTTTGGCCGGAATCTGGAAAGAGAAAAAGAGAGACTTGTACTGGACTGCGCTTTTTGAGGAAATATGGATATGAGAATTAAATGTAATATTTTTTTTTTAAACTGAAAATTTAAAATTTAAATCTCATAGTGGGCCATCAATCTAAAGTAATTTCAGATGTGTCAAATTTGGCAAAAAAAATGAAGTTGTTATTGTCGTATTATGGTAGTGAATAGTAGCAACAGACGCAATGGTTTTGTCCGCAAGCGGTCTAGTCCGCACTTTAGTTAACAATCAATTTGTGGACAAATTAACTACAGACCACAAAAAATTAAAGAAACGCGCGTTTTTAGCATAGTCCGCGTGTGGACTCAGCCTTGCATGAAGAAGTAGTGCACATCACGTTCTTTAATGCTGCCAACATTTAAAATTTCTTCTTTATTTATTCTTACAGTTTAAATTTATTTCTTGTACAGAAACTTCTTATATGAATTGTACCATCTCTTTCCATAACACATCTCTTCTCCACTATCAGCTTTTTCTTTCTATTTTCTCCACCTCTCCAGAAATCATTTCTTATATTTATTCACAGTACTTGTAGTTTTTTTTTTGTTGAGAAGAAAATTACTACAAAATCTAAGGTAAATAATTTTGATTATCATATTAATGTGTTGGCTAGATTATATATGTGAACATAAATTATATAAACAAATAAGGTGATATTTTTGGTATTTTTCTTTATTAGTGATGTCTTCAAGAAAAAAAAATTCAGATTTGTTATCTCAACCTTTTACACGAAAAAAGTTAATTTTCTATTTTAATTTTCATGTACTTTAAATTTTAAATATTGCAGATTCTTAAGATTGAATGCAAAATTTATTGATGTTTAGAAAATGTTTAATATAAAATCAATTTACAAAAACAATTTTAAAATAATAATAATAATAATATAAAGGCTCAATAAATTTAATTTATAGATTTTTTAAAAAACATAATTTTTTAAAAATTAACATAAAGCTTAATTTATTAAATAATGCTACTGTATTATTAGTTTATATTATGTATTTAACATGAAATTTATTTTCTAAATTTATAAAAAATATTTTTTTTGTTCCTAAAACTTAAATAATTAAACATTTTAAGTTAACACAATTATTATGTATTTTATTTATAATATAAATATTTTAAAAAGTAAATTATATATTTTAATTTTCCTGTGCTTTGAATTTTAAATATTTCATATTCTTAAGTTTGCATGCAAAATTTATAGATATTTAGAAAATATTTAACATAAATTTAAGTTAAAATTTTATTTTTAAAAAATAATAACAGAAAGGCTAAATAAATTTAATGTTTATAAATTTATGTAACAAACACAATTTTTTAAATAACATATAGCTTAATTTGTTAAAATATTAAAACCATTGTATTATTAGTTTATATTATATATGTAAACTATGTAAGTTAACACAAATATTTATGTACTTTTATTTATAATACCAAGATTGAAAAATTTGTAAACCGATTGTTAGTTCACATCATAACATATACACACTATATTAATTAGAAAAACCTTATAAACTAGTTAAAAACATCCTTATATAGAATTGAATATATATAATTTTTTTTTGTAGAAAACCGAACGACACTGGACTTCAGTTGAAGATAAAACTTTGCTTGATTTGTATGATGAGGCATTAGCAATGAGTCAATATAAGCTTAAAGATTCGGGTTATGCGGGTAGAAAATTTATTGTTCGCAAGTTTCATGTAATATATCAAGAAAATTTAGTGTGGGAAACAATGAAAAACAAAATCGATCAATGGAAGAAAGAGTTCAAGATTTGGAAGCAGCTACAACGCTTGACTGGAAGATATCGTATGTTAGGGCCTAAATTCTTATTTCTCTCAACTTGATCCATCAGTCCAAGTCATCGACCAATAAGGTACATGCCTATGTTTCCGAAGGTGGGTTGCGACAAGTTTTGCATATCGGCAAATGTTTGGTTAACCGTTTGGAAAGTCCAGCTCGGAAATAAGTTGGTTCAGCTCGGAAAAACTGAACCCGTTCAGCTCGGAAAAACTGAACCCGTTCAGCTCGGAAAAACTGAACCCGTTCAGCTCGGAACTTCCGAGCTGGTTTAGCTCGGAAATCCGAGCTGGTTCAGCTCAGAAATACAAGATGGTTTAGCTTGGAACTTTCGAGCTGGTTTAGCTCGGATGTCTGAGCTGAACCCGAGCTGGTTCAGCTCAGATGTCCAAGCTGGTTCAGCTCAGATGTCCGAGTTGGTTTAGCTTGAATGTCCGAGCTGGTTCAGCCCAGTTTTCCTAGCCGGTTCAGCTCGTCCTTTGCCGGTTTGGATGTTTCGTCGATCCGTTTCGTATGAAATGTATTTGTCGAAACCACTTTTCCGACAAATTGTTTGGGTGAAGTTGTCGGTACTTCGTATAACTTGGTTATTCGTATGAACGCTGTTTGGCCGTAGCGGATGTTTGTCTGTGTCTGATCGTCCGATCTTGTTTTCGGCTATTGTTTTCGTCGAGGGGTTTTTGACCCTAACAGTTAGCCCCCCAGCTCGTCAGACTCGAGTGCGATGATGGCGAGGTTATTTTGTATCAGAGGTGAAAGAAATTATCCGAAAGACTTGGTTCGGTCTTTTCTGTTTTGTTGCTCTTCCGTTTGCGACGAAGGGTTGTCCGAATCGTTTGTCGCATTCTGGCCTTCGTCTTGCACGTCAAGTTAGACGGATTTTTTGGAAAAGCATTTTCGAGTTGGATTTGTTCCGACCCTTCAAAGAAGTCGACTAACATCCATTGGCGTGTACATGGTGACCCTTTTGGATCTTTCGGCCGTAATTGAATTTTTATTTTTTCTGTGCAAAGTCTTCCGAACAATTTCGTATGTTATTGAAATTTTCTTCGGAACCATTGGTCGTTCCGGTGTATGACCTTGATGCTTCATTACTTCAAGCGAAGAATTTTTGTTTACAGCTGAACCTTATGAAAGGCTTCCTACGTACCCTTAAGAAAGGGATCAAGCCATCCGTAGTTCTAAGTCTTGTCGTTGGATGTTTGAAAATTCGTTGTTGGTCTTTCATCGACGCTGCCGTATTCGAATGAGAAAAACAGTCGAGAAGGTGAACCTGTCGTGTTTACGAATGTGATGAGTCCGAGAGAGAAATAGTTGGGCTTCATATTTTTATAATTAAATCTGCTCGGACTTTCGAGCATGTCTTCTCAGAATGTTTTAGAAAGTCGGCTCGGATTTCCTGCGCAACATGCTCTGGTTTTCTGAGAAAATTTGCTCGAATTTTCCGAGTAGGTCTGCTCGGATTTCCCGAGTAAGTCTACTCAGAGTTGTAAGTAGGATTTGGTTTCAGGTTAGTTTGTCGAGTCTGCTAAGACGATTTGTAGGTCAGAGAAGCTGAACTGTCGTGTTGACGTTAGGTCGATTAATGTAGAAAGTCGAGCAGATTTTATTGCGAGAAAATCTCCTCATCGGCTCCGTATAAATTGTAAAAGTTGATTTCATAGAGCTTGAAGGCTTTTCCAGACAACTTCGAATAATTCTCGAAGGAAAGTGTGATTTAGCTTTTGACCCTTGGTGTTTTTAGGAGCATTACACTCAGATGCGTATTTCGAGTCTTGAGGTTGAAGGGATAGCGTTTAAATATGGCGCGCGTAGAAGCGTTCCGCCATATTTCGAATAGAGTTTTGGGTTCGAAGGTCGGCGAGATATACTCGCCTTTTTGATGACTAAGACCAGCGTGCTCGGAAGCGCCTTACTGGGTTTTGAAATTGAGTCCGAGGAATAGTAAGACGTATTCCTTCCGCGGACATGTAATGATTAGACCAGTGCGCTTGGAAGCGTCTTAATGGGTTTCGAAATTGATTCCGAGGAGTAGCAAGACGTACTCCTCTTGCGGACTTGTAATGATTAGACCAGTGTGCTCGGCAGCGTCTTACTGGGTTTTGAAATTGTGCCCGAGAAAATCGTCCTTTTCTTGCGGACTTATAATGATTGGACCAGTGTGCTCGGACACAACTTACTGGGTTTCGAGCCCGAGAAACATTTTTCTCTTGTAGACTTATAATGATTAGACCGGCGTGCTTGGAAGGTCTTGCGGGGTTTCGAGTCCGAGAAATAACGAGACGTTTTTCTCTTATGGACTTATAATGATTAGACCAGCGTGAAGCGTCTTACTGGGTTTTGAGGATTTTTATGGTTGACTTTAGTACTAGTGCGGGGGTCTGCCGTCATACATTCCCAAGTCAGTCGTGTACTCAATAATGACGTTGTCGAGACCAGTGTATTGCATTTTACTGGGTTTAGATTTACGATCCTGGTTTTTCGCGAAACTCTCGCCTCTCGTCTTCTGTTCAATGAAAATAAGCTAGTATCCACAGGACCACCTTTCAAAAATACCGAACCAAGATATACTTGGTTAAAACGTCATTTCACCAGGGTGCTGAGTAGCGTCATACTTGATTTTTTTGGGTCTATTATCGTCTCCAGTACTGATGCGGCGGATTTGAAGACCTGTCAACATCCCGTATTCAGGATCTTACGTCGACCTCTTGACTTATTTTCCCTTCGCCGATAATAAACATATATAGCGTGCTTTTATCCGCTGTTGGATGTAATAGAGCCTCAATCCATATTGGACGTGTTGGCTTATATCCGTAAAGGATGTATGCGTTTGTCCGTTGCGGCCGTCAGCGGACAAGATAAGCTATTCCTAACGACTATGCATGCGATGTAATAGTAGGCGGATGATAAGTTACAAAGTTCGTATCCTAATTTCGATCTAAGAAAAAATAAATGAAAATAAGAAAAAGAGTTTATTTTCGTTATCGGATAACTTATGGTCGGGGGGTTAGACTTTTGAGGATGCATTGTGCTTCTAGGTATGATCCGTTATCCGGCGTTGTTTAAGTGAATTGACTGTATGAGCTGAGTGTCTTGAGAGTAGTCCGAATATGCCTCGAAATTAGTTGGAGAAGTTTTGTCTTTGCTTGAGAGGAGCGTCATGCTCGGAGTTTCCGAGAAGAGTGGTTAGCTCGGAATTTCCTAGAAGAGAGGTCAGCTTGGAATTTTTGAGTAGATTGGTCAGCTTGGAATTTTCGAGCTGCTTAGTTCGGAATTTCCTAGCTCGTTCATTTGAAATTTCCGAGGAGAGTGGTTAGCTCGAAATTTCCTATCTCGATAGTTTGGAATTTCCGAGGAGAGAGGTTAGCTCGGAATTTCCTAGCTGGTTAGTTCGGACTTTTCGAGACGAGTGGTCAGCTCGGAATTTTCGAGAAGAGAGGCCAGCTCGGAATTTCCGAGAAGAGAGGTCAGCTCGGAATTTCCGAGAAGAGAGGTCAGCTCAGAATTTCCTAGTTGGTTCGCTCGGAAGTTCGGACTTTCCTAGCTGATTTACTAGGAAGTGTCGAGCTGACTTGTACGATTAGCTCAGAGTTTCCTAGATGATTTTCTCGGATGTGCCAAGATGACTTGTTGGATCAGCTCGGACTTTCCTAGCTGATTTTCTTGGAAGTGTCGAGCTGACTTGTTTGATTAGCTCAGACTTTCCAAGATGATTTGCTCGGACATGCCAAGATGACTTGTTGGATCAGCTCAGACTTTCCTAGCTGATTTTCTTGTAAGTGTCGAGATGACTCGTTCGATTAGCTTGGACCTTCCTAGATTATTTTCTTGGAAGTGCCGAGATGACTTGTTGGATCAGCTCAGACTTTCCTAGCTGATTTGCTTGAAAGCTCCTAGCTGATTTGTTCGAATCGCTCGGACTCTCCTAGCTGACTTGCTTGGAAGTTCCTAGCTGACTAGTTCAAACAGCTAGGACTCCTAGCTGACTTGCTTGAAAGTTCCTAGCTGACTTGCTCGGAAGTTCCTAGCTGATTTCTTTGAATGTTCCGAGCATCTTTGTCCGAAAAGCTTTTAAATTCGAAAATTGTTTTAAAAATTTTTGTACTCTGATGCAGAAGTATGGATATATACGGACCCACTCCCCCCTGAACCGATTAAGATATCGGCTGCCTACGTACCCCTTTTGGGGATCAAGCTGTCCCGTAGTTCGAGTGTTTTTTGGGATGTTCGGAAATCTCGTCCTAATGGTAGTTCTTCTTCAAAATGTGTTGCGTTCGAACTTTTTGAAATCTTGTCGTCGTCCATGTTGACAAGTGCATACGCTCCACGACGAACTTCTTTGGTAACTATGTACTTTCCTTCTCGGTTCGCTCCTAATTTGCATGTGTTTCGTTTAGCCGCGTTCTGGGGCATTTTCCATAGGACCAGGTCGTTTTCGGGGAACCTCCAACTGCGAACATTAAATTTGTAGTATTGGCAGCTTCTTGTTGGTATGTTTGGATGAGAACAAGTGCATGATCGCGTCGTTCATTCCGTCGTATGCAGAGAAAAATATTCCGAGAAGATTACTTCGTCGCATGGTCAAGTCTTCTAAGCGGAACATTTTGTGTTCGCCGAGTTCGATGATATGATTGCTTCAAACCGAAGCGATTGTGTACTAGCCATTGAAATGGTGCATCCGAGGTTTTGTGCAATCGGTGAAATGATCGCCGAAGGGAGTTTTGCAGACCCAGTTATTGCCGCAGGAAGGCTAGTGTGCCGAGTAGAAATTACGGAGACATGTTCTGCTTGGATCCTAGCGCGTTGCCGAATGTCGAAACGATGGTCGGGAAACTTTTTGTTCCTTATCTTCTACTCATGCAAAACAAGTTTTTTTTTTAATCCGAGCATAGTCTTTCTCGGAAGCCTTGTTCATCTTTCACCCATGTGGTGCTTGGACAGATTTCTAGTATTGTTTACTCGGAGAATGCTTGCTAGTATTGTGATCGCGAGCCGATGATCATGTGCAAAGCAGAAATGGCTGTCGTCGATTAGCATGTGTTATACTCGACAAATCATGTTCCCATCTTTGTTGATCACCATGTGTCTTGCTCGGATAGTCGTGATAGGCATGTACGTTCTGTTTTGCAGATGGTTATGATGAGACGATGTCGAGCCATATTTGACTTCGCTTGTTGGATGACGACAAAGAAGTGCCGAGCTGTTAGATAACTTTGAATAAGTGTCGAGCTTTTGGACAGGTGTAACCATAAAAATGATTGGATGCATATTCTGCTGGGCAAGGCGTTTTTTTTTTTTTTTTTTTTGCCCATTGATTCTTCTTCTCTCCATTTCAATGTCGTATAGTAATGGAGAAAAGAATAATATAATTCCTTAGCGACAAACTTTAAATGAGAGTTAGAATGCGACAATGTCAAGAGCATAAAAGCATAACTTCTAGATTTTATAATAAAGACTAATATATTATAATAAAATACACCCAACAGTGAATTGATAGTGTTACTTAGCTCGGAGGGTTCAAAGAGAGATGTGTTCGGTAATGTGACATGCTCCTTCCGAGCTGAATACCTCACTATTCTCCGACCTGATTTTTTTTTTGCTCAGAAAATAAAGTAAGGTGAGCTCGGAAAATGGTTAGTTCGGTATTTCCGAACTGATATGCATGCTCAGGGTCTCTGAGTATTCTGCGAGTTACCGAGAATTATGCAAATCGCCGAGTATACTTTACGAGTTGCCGAGTACGCTTGCGAGCTACCGAGAAAGCTTTGCGAGTGTTCGAGCACGCTTGCGAGCTGCCGAGCAAACTTTGCAAGTATTCGAGCATGCTTGCGAGTTGCCGAGCATGCTTTACGAGTGTTTGAACACGCTTGCGAGCTGCCGAGCTCGCTTGCGAGCTGCCGAGCATGCTTTGCGAGTGTTCGAGCACGCTTGCGAGCTGCCGAGCAAGCTTTGCAAGTGTTTGATGCTTGCGAGTTGCCGAGCATGCTTAACGAGTGTTCGAGCACGTTTGCGAGCTGCCGAGCTCGCTTGCGAGCTGCCGAGCATGCTTTGCGAGTTGCTGAGCATGCTTTGCGAGTGTTAGAGCACGCTTGCAAGCTGCCGAGCAAGCTTTGCAAGTGTTCGAGCATGCTTGCGAGTTGCCGACCATGCTTTACGAGTGTTCGAGCACGCTTACGAGCTGCCGAGCTCGCTTGCGAGGTTCCGAGCATGCTTTGGGAGTTGCCAAGCATGCTTTGCAAGTATTCGAGCACCCTTGCGAGTTGCCAAGCATGCTTTAAGAGCTGCCGAGCATGCTTTGCTACCTGCCGAGAATGCTCTGTGAGTTGCCGAGCATGCTTTGCGAGTATTCGAGCACCCTTGCGAGTTGCCAAGCATGCTTTGCGAGCTGCCGAGCATGCTTTGCGACCTGCCGAGAATGCTCTGTGAGTTGCCGAGCATGTTCTGCGAGTTGCCGAGCATGCGTTGCGAGTTCAGATTTTTCGACCAGGCTTACTTGCTCGGATTTTACGAGCAGTCTTATGTGCTTGGATATATACGGTCAAGGAGCAAGATGGCTTGGAACTCCTGATGGTGTGACGGCGGGGCGTCGATGACGATTTGTTAGAGATAGTTCGACTTGGCTGTGGTGCGAAGGTGTAACAACATATTAAAACAGATTTTTCAAGCCATTCGATCTTGGTACGATCGTCGGTTGTTTGGCTTCTTGCGTCGCGGATAGATTTGCAAACGAAGCGAAGTTCGGACACCCGTTCGATAATGAAAATCGGTTAGAATCTTATCATAACGTATAATCGCAAAGTCTCAAACCAAGATGCTCAACATGTAAAACGAAATCAAAGAGAAATAGATTGTACATTGAACACACGGAAAGATTTGACAAGATATTTACGATTTCGATCAAGAGTTTATCAAGTTAATTTCTACGCAAGTTATAGACATTAGTAATTCCTACAATCGTAAAGCATTGGAAGCGAAAAACTTGTAACAAGGCTAAAATTGATAAGTCACAAAGAAGTTGAACCGATTGGCATAATTTGTAAAGCAATTGATGACGAGAAGACAAATTAGATTTTAGGTACTTATCTTGATATTCGGAGAGGTCGTAAAGTTGGTTGCGACAAAGACGATCTTTGAACATTACAAAGTGTTCTTTTGGTTTCGACGTATTACTATCCGATGTTGGTCTTCTTGTTACGACTCTTTTTCGTCTGAGGTTGCGTCCATGCGATCTTCTCCGTCGACTTCGATAGTTGCCGCGATCCTCCTTGGCTAGATTAGTGGTGATTGATTTGTTGTGTTAGATCTGATCGCAAGAGAGGTTTGCTTGTTTTCAAGTTGTGGATGATGTATCATAAGGTTTCTCCTTTATCCGTAAGGTGTTGAGAAGTTGAGTTGTCCATGCTTGGTCGTTCCGAAGTACATCATATAAGTGCTTATTTATCTTCTATCTCGAGCCTTTTCGTTTTCTCGGCAAACATGCTATCTGCCTTATCCCGATATTGAGTTTTTTGCATCAATACGGCTGTCATTTTCTTTAAATCGGACGGCGTTACGTCGACTGTCGTTGCATCAGTTGCGGCTGCGTCTGTTGCAGCGTTGTCCATCATGGTGTTTTGTGCTGCGGCTACGTTGTTGCAGCGTTGATCGCTAGTGGATGCTTTGTTATATTCCATCAGTGGACTTATATTCGGATCCGCTAATCGGTGGTTTTTAAGTGTAAGATGAAGGAATGTTTAGATGAATCCTGATTCAATTCTCTGATTCAGATTATCCTAAACATGCGGATCTAGGTTCTCTTGAATAGAAACAATTGATGATCTCACCTTATACCTGTTTATTGCAGCGGAAAGGGATGGTATGTCAGAGATCAAAGAGCCACCGAGAGATAACTCCTCCAGAGGTTCACACACGCACACCGAGCAGGAAGAGGCTGCTAGACCAGTAGGGAATCGGCGCAGAGAGAGAGAGGAGGCTCGCGGCTAGGGCTTCTTTTCGACCTGAACTCGTCTTAAGTTTATATAACTCGTTCAGTTCGTTTTGGGCCATTTGGCCCAAAGGCCAATTAACTCCGAGGCGTTCGCGCACTGTGTCGATCGACACTCCTTGTGTATCGATCGACACACAGTGGCCAAACCCAATTATTCTCTCTAAGTACAGTAAATGCCTAGCACTTTTACCGTACTTCTGCTACACCGTTCCTACACATTTTCCTGTTAGCTTAGGCGTGTGACCCATATGGGATCATATAATAAAGGCAATAAGTCCAAGACTTATAGATCATGAGCGGACTCTAGCAAGCCATCATGACCCCCAGTATTATATGATTTATGTCTGATCATTGACATACTCTTACTTTCTAGAGACAGTACCGAGATTACTGGACACAATTCCAACAATCTCCCACTTGTACTGGAATCTCTGTATTCATAATCCTTTTGTCACAATATCTCGATTAGTCATAAGGCAAGATTGGTGTCATCCTTATAAAGTCTAATCTTGTTCATCGGACTCTGATTTGATACTGACAATCCAAACGACTCGGGACAGTCCGTTTGAGCATGGCCATGCATTTTCCAGTATTCAAATCTCCGATTGGCCTAGAGATATTCACTCCATTTATATTGGAGGGACAAATCCCGTCTTGTTCCATCACTGTAAACTACTCATTTCACAATGTACCCAAACAAGGTCCTTATAACTATCGCAGAACGACAGCGTTAGACAATGATCAAAGTGCATCAGTCCATGTGCAGTCACATGCATGCGAACTCAGATCTAAGGACTATACTCTATAGTCGTAGTAAGAATCTCTTATGACACAGATATAAATATCCTGAAGAGTTCTTATAAGCGGGTCTTGTCCGGTCGTATGTTCCCCAACATACACCTATGTACTGACTTTGATGCCGCGCATCTATGACACACTGAGACTTTGTCATAAGTCACGTACCAATCCAGTCTCACACGGTTGTTGGTGTTCCAATTTCAACAACCTTCGACTAGGGACAGGATGATATAAAACATTTATCAAATATAGGGTCTCATGATCAAGCTAAATGACTTCGATGACTCAAGATCAAGTCATTTACTTCGATGACCTATAAAATGGTTTATATCACTTTGGAACGATTATTTCATCACAGTTAAAATAATCTTGAAATAATAATTTCATTAAACATCTTAAATGTTATTTCAAGAACATATTCAATAACTAAATAAAGCCCTTTAATAACTCCCACTGAAATTAAGACTATATCTTAATTTCACTTATCCTACAGCAACAGTCCGCGACTCGTGCTTAGGCCTAAGGAGTGGCTTCGTTAATAGATTAGCAACGTTCTCATTCGTTTGAAACTTGCTGATCTACTTAACATCTCTGTCATTTATCTCACGGAATAGGTTATACCTATCCTCAAGGTGTTTGGACCTCTGATGTGCAGCTAGTCTCATCTATGCTGGAAATCACATCAAGTTCAGTGACGAACTCTTCTTTCCAAACAACCTTTTCGCCACTCCCAAGTTGCGAAATGTTCAGCTTAAGTCATGGAGTCAGCAACAGTGCCTTGCACTGCCAGATAGACACAAGATATAACCGGACTGTGATCGGAAATCATCTTTGTCTATTGGAAACTTGCCTTTCAGACTCTACCGACTCGTAGCACTTCACTTTCTCCGTAACTCAAGAATTTATCCTTAGTATTCCTTAGATACTTTAGGATATTCTTTACGGCAATCCAGTGTTCTTTGCTGGATTTGACTGGTCTTTACTTGTCTTGCTTAACATTAAAGCAACATCAAACAAGTATGTTTCATGGCATACATGATAGATCCAATTGCCGACGCTTATGGAATCTCATCCATGCATTTAAGCTCAGCAGTTATCGTAGGATACTGTATCTTGCTTAACTTAATGCCATGTGACATTGGCATAAAACCCTTCTTGGATTGCTCAAAACGTGTAGGACTTTGTCGGGATAAGAATCCTGACTTTGTCCTACCAGCTCTTTCGGATCTCTATCTTTACATCCAAAATCCAAAAACATACGTGGCTTTACCCATGTCAATCATTAGAACCAACTCCCAAGCCAGTCCTTAACCGACTGCAGCATTGGGACGTCTTTTCGAGAATCAGTATGTCATCGACATACAATATGAGAAATGCAATATCGCTCCCACTAATCTATTAGTAAACGCACAGTTCCAATTCGTTCCTGTTCAAGTCAAAACCTTGACTAATTCAACAGAACGAAGATTCCAACTCCGATATGTTTGCTTCCATCCACGAATGGATCGATGAAGCTAACTTACATAAAATGTAATTCTTCGGAGAGTCCGGGCTCACTTTCGCTTCTTTGAATTTCGCAGATTCGTCGCTTTCAATGATCATCAGATCATGCGAACTATCAATGATTATCAGGTTCAACTAATGTCGAGAAATCACTCTCGGATTAGTAACTGATTCATTCATATCTGCGAACTTCAGGCTCCACAGGTGCAGATTTCAATGATTATCAGGTTCAACTAATGACAAGAAATCACTCTCGGATTAGTAACTGATTCATTCATATCTGCGAGCTTCAGGCTCCAGAGGTGCAGATTTCAATGATTATCAGGTTCAACTAATGACGAGAAATCACTCTCGGATTAGTAACTGATTCATTCATATCTGCGAACTCCATAATCCACAGGTGTAGATTCTACAGAAATCTGTAAATCCTTCCGCTGCTCTCCCTCAACAGGTTAAGCAGCCTCCTGTATTTCTCGAATTTCTTCGAGTTATACTTTTACTCCCACTGTTCTTCTTGGAAATTAACTTCCCTTCTTAGAAAACAGAATGGACGTAAAAGTAACAAGCCTTGGTTTCCCTAGGACAACCAGCGAAGTAGCACAACTACAAATACTCAGTAAAGACGAATTTGGATTGATTCCAATCCACATTTACGTGGTGTCTTTCAACTGATATTGGTGGAACTATTTCAGCGTAAACTTAGATAATTTAGAGCGTTATTCTTAAATAATATCATGGAAGATTCGTGTGACTCATCTTTAATCATTTCTAATAAGATCTGATTCTTTCTCACAGAAAAACCTTCAGGTTTTCAGGAGAAATGAGCTGTGAAACGATTTCACACTCATTCAGATGATCACACAATCAATGACTTAAGTATTCTCACTCGTGATTTAATCCAGAGTCTTAATACTTTTGTCATTCAGATCCTATACTTCATTCTGGAACTCTTTCGACCATGTCAAAGAATTCCGACTTGTGTCTCATCAAATGAACACAGTCACACTCACTGAAGTAATCAGTAGAGATAATGAAGTACAGGAGATTTTCTCTGGCATTACTGCTCATTGGGCCACATACATGAGTATGTTCCAGGTCCAATAAGCCTTTGGGCTTTTCTCTAGCTCGGCTAAGATAGGCCCTTTACCTTTTGGTCTAGTAAACAGAATTCAAGTCTCATAAGATATTTTATCAAATGAGCCCAACAGTCCATGACTATGGGATTTCTGAATCCGACTTACTCTATGTGACCAAGACTTTATGCCAAGAAAGATCAGGTTTAATTCATCAGATTTAAACCAATTCGGTATTTATGTTACATTTAGGCACTCTTTGGTTTAAGATATAAAACCCATTCCATGAATAGGGTGCTACAATTAATATTTCATTAAGATCAAAAGAACAAAACTTGTCTTTTATCAAAATGAAAAACATTCAAATTCTTACAAGAAAATGAAAGACAATTCTGCTTAAAGCAGGTACATTGTAGCAATTACTTAATACAAAACCAAGCCTAAAAGGGATCTATAAGTGAAAACCCTACGGCTGAGGCAGCATCCCAAGCTCCTTCCAGACATGTAGTTTCACTTGCCCTTCCTTCAACGTTCTACTGTTGCTTAGGCTCTGCATATTATCACAAATATCAGTGCCACAACCAGTATCCAATACCTTTAAGGACATTCTACTGTTGCTTAGGCTCTGCATATTATCACAAATATCAGTGCCACAACCAGAATTCAATACCTTTAAGGTAGAACTTGAAGTAATAACATGAATACCTGAGGAAGTAGTCTCATACATCAACTTCAATTCCTCATCATCTTCCATGAATTTAATGCAATTTCTCTTCCAATGCCCTGTCTCCTTACAGTAGCAGCACTTACCAACGCAAGAGGTATCTGACTCGGGCTCAGAAGACACACGCTTGCCATGATTCAAAATCTGGACAACTTTGTCTTCACCCTTGTCAGCATTAGGTTTAGTAAACCTACCCTTCTCATTTATGAGATTGTACAGGGTACTCTTCACGTTTGGCTCAACTGTCTTGAGCATATCATGCAGTTCAGTCAGCGTCTTCGTTAAGCCTTTCTTGATATAGTTCCTTCTGAACTTATCATAGCTTGACGGCAGTGACTGCAGAATGATCTCAGTTGCCAACTCTTGGCTAACTGGATAATCCAGTTTCCTCAGGTTATCAATGTAACCCATCATTTTACTGACATGAGGACTCACTGGATGATCATTTGGTAGCTTGCAGCTAGTGAGAGACTTAACCAACTGGTATCTCTCCACCCTTATCTGCTCCTGAAATTTCAATTTCAGGCTGCTGATCATCTCTATTGGCGACTCCATGTTCTCATATTGCTTCCGCAAGTCTGAGTCCATGGTAGCCAATATCAGACCACGCACATCTACCGCATCATTATAATGCTTATTCCAAGCATCATATACTGCATGAGAAGCATTGGACCCGATCCTCACGGGGAGAGCTCTCTCAAGGACATAGTCCTTTCTCTCCTGTCTGAGGACTAGCCTCAGGTTCCGCGACCAAGTCAAGAAATTTGATCCGTTCAGCTTGTCCATCTTAAGGACAGACCGGATCGAGAAAGTGTTTTGATTGTTTGTGCTAGTCATAACTGAAAATTAAGATAAAAGGATTTTAGTTAATATGTTCAATATGATTAATCTCGTATTAAATTTAATATGATTAATCACGCATTATATTCAATAACATAAGTTACCCTCAATAGAATATAATGATTCCAAGATCCACATATAACTAAGATTAAAGTGGGCCACTGGCCGTCACCCAACCTTAGCTTATATCGGTAAGCCCTATATCGGCTAATTATATCCGTGATATAACTCTTGGTTGTGAATCTGGGCCCGAGGCCCAATCCACTCTGATGTCTCAAGGCCCGGGACTCCCGATGGCCTAGTCAAGAAAACCAGACTATACAGTCATGTAATCATTAATGTCTGGGACTCCCAATGACATTTATGAATCACAAACCGTCTTACCCACGCAAAAGCAGACACCCTCACACTGTAAGGCCATGAATACAATTGAATGGGCTTCAACAGCTGACATAGCCTGGACAAGACATCCAACGCTTGATATTATTTGAGGTTCGTAGGTTTATTTTAAAATCTCATTCCCAAAATAGAAGATTACTATTTCGGGAAACTTTCCATTTTAGAAAACCTACTATTTTTGGAAACTTTCTAAAATTGGAAACTTTCTGAAACCGGAAACTTTCTAACTTTAGAAATTTCTTAAAATCCGAATCATGCAAATCTAGAAACTTCTATAAATTAAGAAACTTTCTAATTTCAAAATATCGGAAACTTCAATTTAAAATCGATTTATATTTTTATAAAATAAATTTTAAATTAATCTGAAGAAAGACTCAAATAATTGGCCCAATTGTTTTAACTTCTTGGCCCGAGGCCCAAGAATTGGTCCATGTCCAAGACATGACCCAATTGTCCAATTAAATGACATAACCGGTCTGGTTCATTAAAATTGGTCTAACCAAATTTTAATTACTACGATGACCACAATTGTCAACCGGTTATTTACTAAACCGGATTTTCTCAATTTATTTGGTCCAACCAAATCAAATTAGAAAATCCTGGTTTAGGCACTAAATCCAATAATTCTTTCGACATTGGATTTCTTGTCCCGGTTTAACCAGACTTAATAAAATTATTAAATCTGTTTATTAAACCAGGACGAATTAATTTTAATCAAAATATTAAACCGAGCCTTAAACCAACCATGTCGATCGATGAACCAACCGTGTCGATCGATCCATCAACCGCATCGGTCGATGCTCTTAGCATCGATCCTGCATCGATCGTGCATCGATCCTGTATCGATCGATGCTCTCACGCATGCACGGAACCGAGCCAAAACCCTAACCGTGTCGATCGATGCACCAACCGCATCGGTCGATGCACCAACATCGAACCTGCATCGATCCTGCATCGATCGATGCTTTCACGCGTTAACAGGTTTTGCCGAGAGTCTGTATCGACCGATCCATGCGATCGTATCGATCGATCCATGCGATCTCCGATTGTATCGACCGATCCATGCGATCGTATCGATCGATCCATGCGATTCTGGCCGATTCTCATTCTCTCGGATTAGATCGCATATCAAATCATATAGCTTGATCATGCGATTTTTCATATGTTTAGGTTTCAATTCTTGTTACTTAAGTGATTTCTCTTATCAGTAGTTGATTCAAAACACTTTTAAACAAGAAAAACAATCCTAAACTTGAATCTAAACAAGAAAAACCAGAACCAATAGCTCTGATACCACTGAAGGAATGTTTAGTGAATCCTGATTCAATTCTCAGATTCAGATCATCCTAAACATGCGGATCTAGGTTCTTCTCGAATAGAAACAATTGATGATCTCACCTTATACCTGTTAATTGCAGCGGAAAGAGATGGTATGTCAGAGATCAGAGAGCCACCGAGAGATAACTCCTCCAGAGGTTCACACACGCACACCGAGCAGGAAGAGGCTGCTAGACCAGGAGGAAATCGGCGCAGAGAGAGAGAGGAGGCTCGCGGCTAGGGCTTGTTTTCGACCTGAACTCGTCTTAAGTTTATATAACTCGTTCAGTTCGTTTTGGGCCATTTGGCCCAAAGGCCAATTAACTCCGAGGCGTTCGCGCACTGTGTCGATCGACACTCCATGTGTATCGATCGACACACAGTGGCCAAACCCAATTATTCTCTCTAAGTACAGTAAATGCCTAGCACTTTTACCGTACTTCTGCTACACCGTTCCTACACAGGACTCTAGCAAGCCATCATGACCCCCAGTATTATATGATTTATGTCTGATCATTGACATACTCTTACTTTCTAGAGACAGTACCGAGATTACTGGACACAATTCCAACATAAGAAACTTCTATTTCCCCACATACGGCGCAAAACCGTGAGAGTCAAAACTCGCACAGTCAAAAATTGTAGAGCTAACTTTTTGGGGAACAGAAATTTCACGAGAAACACACGAAAATAAAGATCTGAAAGATATTTTTATTGATCGAAAGAATCGGAAACGAAGTACAAGGAATAAAAGTGAAAGATGTTACAGCTGAACCTTATGAAAGGCTGCCTACGTACCTTTAGAAAGGGATCAAGCCTTTCGTAGTTCTAAGTCTAGATGCTAGGGTTTTTCACTCCCCTTTCTCGTATGACTTCCACCAACTTATATAACTGCGGCAAGTCAGCTTCGAGAATATTTCCGTAAGATTTGCGGGAATCTTCCTGTTGTTATCTCCTTCCTTTTTCCGTTAAGATTTACATTTCTATCTCGGATTTTCCTTTTCAGCTCGGCCATATCTCTTCCCTTGCTCCTTTGACTTTATCTTCTTTCATCTTTCCTCGGTTTGACCTGTTTGCCGGACGGGCCGAGAACGGACGATCCGAGTCCGTTAATGTACATATTTACTTATTTGGCCCAAAGTCGTCGTATGTTTGGGCCTAAGTTCTTATTTCTCTCAACTTGATCCATCAGCCCAAGTCATCGGCCAAGAAGGTACAGGCCGATGTTTCTGAAGGTGGGTTTCGACAAGTTGTTCATATCGGCAAATGTTTGGTTAACCGTTTGGAAAGTCCAGCTCGAAAAAAGTTGGTTCAGCTAGGAAAAACTGAACCAGTTCGGCTCGGAAATCCAAGCTGGTTCAGCTCGGAACTTCCGAGCTGGTTTAGCTCGGATGTCCGAGCTGAATACAAGCTGGTTCAGCTCAGATGTCAGAGCTGGTTCAGCTTGGTGATATACCATGGATTTTAGGGTTTTTAACCATGGTATATGTGTCATTTATCGAGTCTTTTACTATGTTTTAGAGTATTTTCAGGTGTTTATTAGGTACAAGCACATTTAGAGCATATTTGGTGATTATGGCACTTTCTGGAGCTAATTAGAGTATTTGGGCGAGAGGTAGACTTCACTGTCGATATTTCAGAGACGCAACGATCGACACACTTGTGGCATAGATCGTTGCACCAGCGAGATGGGCCAAACGACGGTTTAATGAAGAATAATGAAATTGCAGTTCTGCCCAGAAGTTCCTGATATTTACAGAGAAGCCCCAATTCGTGTTTTAGGTTATAAATAGAGTTTTTAAGCCATTGTTTAGGCTACGCTTTAGAACGCTTTTCTTAAGTCTTATTTTATTTCAGAGAGAGTTAGGGGCTGATCCTGCTCTCGAGAGAGAGAGGATTTTGAACCCCAGATCTTTACTTTGTTTTATGATATTTGGTTTTCTACTTATGATATTTTCTGTCTCGATGAATATGTCTGAGTAGAATACCTGTTAGGTTGAAGGATTCTCATTAGGGATTTCATGGAACTATAGTTTAAATCAATCTGTAGGGATTCATATCTGCTAGTTCTTTGTTTAGGTTGTTCTTAATGCTAAATCTGAAGTAGCTAATCAGAATTATGATGTTAGGTTGATTAATGCAGCAGAAGTTGGTTAATTTAGCTAGAAAGAACCTAGATGAGCAATTAAACTTCTAGCAAACGAAAGTTTGGTTTAGGTTAATTGTGAACATATCAAACTTGGAATTAAAGCTGGTTTAATCTGTTAGTTCTCGCAAACGAAAGTTTGGTTTGCTGCACTTAGACTTAGAGAATTATCGCAAAGGAATTTGGTTAATTCTATATCCGTGTTTGAGTTCTAGAACAGTTATTGATTAGATCTAGATAGATTGATTGCTTGCGTTCCAGATTTCCTGAGAACTCCTGAAACCTAACGCTTCGCCTCCTTGCTCACAAACCACTCCTGCTACTGATTTACTTTTCTGCTCAGCTTTTAGTTTAATCACCTTTGCTTTCTCCTAGTTTAATATTTTCTGTTCTTATCTATCGTTGACCGGAGTCCCTGTAGATTCGATATCCTAAGTACTACAACTACATCACTGTGCACTTGCAGTTAGAATAGGGATTAAAACTCGACCTATCAAGTTTTTAGCGCCGTTGCCGGGGACTCTTTTAAGTCTTCGATAGATTTGAACTTAGGGTTTAGACTAGGTTTTTCGTTTTTATTTTTTGCTACTAATTTTTTTTTTTTTCTGTTCTTGCGTTTCAGGTACGCCTGTAATCGCACTGCATCGATCGACACGGTCATGTGTGTCGATCGTCACATCATCGCGCTTGCATCGATCGACGCTTCCACTGCATCGATCGACACATATCGTAGGAAGATGTATGATTTCTTTAGTCCAGGGATTGATAATTCACAGATAGCTGGGTTGAAGAGTAAAGTTGACTATCTGCATAGCCTTCTACTTGGAAAGTATGCGCAAGAAGCTATCAACTGCGTTGGAGGGAATGAATTCTACAGTCAGGAATCAGCTTTTCAGGGACCTTTCCAGCAACAGGGTAATACCTTCTCGAGGAACTATGGTATTTCTTCTTACCAAGTACCGCCTGTACCTACACATAAGAGCAGATTAGAAGCTATGATGGAACAATTTCTTGAGAGAGAACAACAGATCACTGTGTCCTTCAACTCAAGGATGGATGCATTGCATGAAGATCTGAATGAGAAGTTTGAATACTTGAGCACACATATGAAGAAGCTAGATGTCCGAGTTCAAACAGCTGAAACAATGCAAAGGCATAATAAAGCTAAGCTGAACGGAAGCTGCACATCAAAGCTGTGACCTTAGGGGATGAGATTGAGTTGCTAGGTGAAGAAGAGAGCATAATCTCGGATTTTCTGGATGAATATTGTCTGCCTGATACATGCATCGATCGACACCCCCTTAGTGTCGATCGACACGCCGTTCTGACGGCAATTTCGAGTTCTTTCGAGAAACAGAATCGCCTTGCATCGATCGACACACATCATGCAACGATCGACACAAAATGCAGACATGACCAGAAACCTGCAACAGTACCAGAACGAGTGTATAAGCCCCCTGTGCCATACCCTAAGGTTCCTAAACCTTCCAAACAAGAGCTAGAAGTGGCTAACTGCGTGAAAGTGATGGATAAGAAGGTGAATAAAACACCACCAGTTGAAACTTCGCGAGTTCATGCAAAGAAGATGATCTCCACTGATGGTCATCTTAAAGAAGAAGTTCAGATTGGTGGAACTACAGTATCTGATAGTGGAAAGAAGAAGATGGCGGTTCCTCTTGAACCTGCTCTAACATCTTCAGTACCTGCAACTGCTCATAAGCAGAAAGCTCCAGACATCAGATGTACATCAAAGGTAAGGTACAAATCACCTAAGCTTAAACCTTCTGATCACATGTTTTTTAATGCAGGAAAACGCAGTAGACCGCCCAAGCTTCGCTCCCGCCCTGATTCTGATTACTCTTTCCTTGGGAAGCCTCATGATCATAATGCCTATACACCTCCTTGGATGAAGAGATATTCACAGAGGCACTCAAAGTCTCTGTTGAAACCGCCTTGAATCAAATCTCTTCCAATAGTCAAGCTAATGACTAAAAACAAGCGTTGAGTGGGAGGCAACCCACTGTTAGGTTCGTTTTTGTTTTCAATTTTTTCGTTTTGATTTGGTATTTTTAATTTTTCTGTTTAAGTGTGTTCAGAGCTGAGGGAAACAGGAATAATCGCATTGCATCGATCGACACACATTGTGCATCGGTCGATGCAGTCGCGATTTACGGTTTAACGAATTGATTGCGGTTCAGACACCGGTTATCTCAATAACCGCGAGCATATTCGCCTTGCATCGATCGACACCCTTGGGCATCGATCGACGCAGGGCGACGACATCAGGTAAGTAATCTGCAACTTTTCGGTTTGTTTCAATTTGAATTTTCTCACCGAGCTCATGCTTTGATTACACTGGGGACAGTGTAGTTTAAGTGTGGGGGAGGAAGCTACTGACGCACGCTTGTGTTTTCTTAGTTTTTCAAAATTTGTTTTATTGAGTCAAAATTTGTATGAAACTATGATTTTTCGAGGAAAATTTTCGCTTGAACAGGAACTAAGTGACCATTGGACAGACTTGCAGAGCCTCTATGACTGTTAGAAAACTCAGACACGGATCAACCTACTGAGGACACCCACATCATTTCAGGTATCAGAGGATCCTTTTACTGACTTCACCTTAATACTGACTTAGATTTCTCACCTAAGGGCTTGGTATACTTTGTGTCGGATTCCCTTGTTAGTTCTGACACAGCCTGTCAACCTATCCTATTTAGTCCCCTTCTCCCCTTCCATAAAAAAAAAAGATAATAAACTGAGGATGAGTTAGTAACTCCGAAGTGGTCATGGGAATAGTAGCAAACACTATTATCTCTTATGCGATCCATGGAATATGTCCAAAGTACACCCCTTAACGGGAAGAACACTGATAAAAAAAAAAAATGATACCCAGTGGGGAAAAATCAGTTGTTAAGGAAGGGAAAGAGAAGAAAGGGACTAGAGAAAGATAGTATGGTGGTCTAGAGCTTATAAGGTAAGAATCCATGTGCCCTTTGATCGATACTCCTTAGGTGAGACCGCACTTAAATACTTGCAGAAGTCAGTAGGGTGAATTTGAATGCTTGAATGTGATTGTGGAGTTTACTTGGGACAATTGCTAAGTGTGGGGGAAGTACATTATGGTCTTGAGTTCTGTAGGAAAGTTTTCAGTGGATTACTAAGTGAATGTGAATGCGAAAGTTCCTAAGACGAAATGAGTTTCTGTGTTTTCAAACTTCTTTTCTTATGCTTTGGTTCTTTACTTGCTTGAGGACAAGCAAGAGCTAAGTGTGGGGGAGTTGATATACCATGGATTTTAGGGTTTTTAACCATGGTATATGTGTCATTTATCGAGTCTTTTACTATGTTTTAGAGTCTTTTCAGGTGTTTATTAGGTACAAGCACATTTGGAGCATATTTGGTGATTATGGCACTTTCTGGAGCTAATTAGAGTATTTGGCCGAGAGGTAGACTTCACTGTCGATATTTCAGAGACGCAACGATCGACACACTTGTGGCATCGATCGTTGCACCAGCGAGATGGGCCAAACGACGGTTTAATGAAGAATAATGAAATTGCAGTTCTGCCCAGAAGTTCCTGATATTTACAGAGAAGCCCCAATTCGTGTTTTAGGTTATAAATAGAGTTTTTAAGCCATTTTTTAGGCTACGCTTTAGAACGCTTTTCTTAAGTCTTATTTTATTTCAGATAGAGTTAGTGTTGGGAATGTCCTGAAATCACACTTGTAATTACTCTAAGTGAAAGTCGTATTGTCGAGATGAGACAATCATAGGACACTGGGTAGTCATAATGCTTTGCTAGAAGCCACTTATGATCAATGAGTCTAGAACTCATTACTAGTGTTATATGATCCTACAGGGTCACACACCTAAGCAAACTGGATCAATGATATATTGGGTTTAGAGAATAATATATTATATTATTTATACATATATGATATGTTAAATAAATAATATAAGTTATATATATATTGTTTAAGCGCATCTCATGCACGTAATGTAAGAGATAATTACATTATCTTCCAAGTTGGGCTTAGCCCATTAGACGTGTTATTAACACGACTTCAATGTTATATATAGATATAACTTGATGCAATTAGAGGCATGAGAAAAGTGAAAACGGCTAAACCTAATTTAGAGAGACAAATCATTTGTCTGTTTTTGTAATTTACGGCACTAGCATCCCGATCCGATCCAGTTTGTGTGTGTGTGGATACCAGTAGAGGCACGACATTTGGAGTGCTAAGAATCTCGAATTACCTCGTTTTTATTCCGCTGCAAAACATCCAGGTATATTCGAAATACTAGATCTAGATTTGTTTCAGTATTTACATGAGTTCCTGCCTAGTAAATTCATAGGTTGATTATAAAATTGTTTTATAACCGGTATGAATTTAAACAGTGGTATCAGAGCTACTTGTATAATACTGATTTTGAATCTAGTTTAATCAACCTGTTTGATATTAAAACTGATTTAGTACATATATGATATACAGCAATCGTTTGAACATATATATAAATTTATGAAATTTATTCTGGTTCACGTACTTGTTTGGATTGTTAATAAATCAGAAGGCATGTTTAGATAAATAGTTTATTTGAATCATGGATATTTAATTAGTTAAATATTGCTTTAAGACTAGATATATGTATATAGAGATATACACGATTTTCATGATATCGATATTGGTTTTAGTGACATGATATGATCATAGTCATTGCTCAATGTATATACATACGTTATACGTTTGATAATTGATATATGATCTCTTTATCTTGTATATTCGTATATATATATAAACATATAAATATTTCGGGTCTGAAGGTGCTTTCTGACTTGAAGAAAGGTCAACAAATAATTTGATTATCTGTGAAAGCTAATGCTTTGTAGTTCAATCACAAAGAGTTGTGAAAACTGATCGCATATGAACCAATAAGTTCCCGTTTAGAACCGTTTGATCAGAATTGATTAAGAATTTTGTTCATCCCTAATTTAATTAGGATACGAATATTTTCTACATCTTGATAGTCTAATAATCCAACTAAGATATATATATATATAAGATATATACTATATCTATATATTTAAATATTTATATAAGATATAAAATTTAAATATAAATTAAAATTTGATTAAGATCCGTTCCTCAGCCAAATATCAAGTTAACTTTGATGTCTTCCCGATCTTGTCAACTGTCAAGAATTGTTTCATTGTGCGGTAGACTTGTAGTGCAAGATGTCCACAATTACATGAGTAAGACAGGAGGTAATCGTGTTGATGTTTTTGCAGTTTAAGGCATCAACAGTTACATGACTTAAGAGATTGTTTTACTTGAATGGGCCATCAAAATCGTTTTGGGCTCAGAGACATCAGGTGGATTGGACATAAGATGTCGATCCACAACCAAGAGTTATATTGGATATAACTAGCAAAGTTGTTGCTTACCTAGATAGCTAAAATTTTGGGTGATAGCCAGTGGCTCACTCAAGTTTAGTGAAGTATGGGTCTTGGATCATTATATTCATCTGAGGAAACATTGTTTGAATATAATGCGAGTTTTCTTAATTGTTAAGACTTCTCATTTCTTGAACATCATAACTAAAACTTCCCTTGTTTTTCAGCTATGTCTAGCACAAACCATCGTAACAATTTCTCCCTGCGATCCGTCCTTGAGAAGGACAAGTTGAATGGATCCAACTTTCTTGAATGGTATCGGAACTTGAGAATTGTTCTCAAACAGGAGAAAAAGGACTATGTCCTTGAGAAAGTTCTCCCCAAGAAGTACCGAGCAAATGCCTGGCAGTCAGATAAGGATGCTTGGGATAAGCATTCTAATGATGTGGTGGATGTGAGTTGTCTCATGTTGGATACCATGAACTCGGAATTGCAGAAGCAATATGAGTACGTGGAGTCGCCAAAAGAGATGATCACTGGCCTGAAAAGTATGTTTCAGGAGCAGGCACGAACTCAGAAATACCAGACGGTTAGGTCTTTGATTGAGTGCAAGCTACCAAAGGGCGAACCAGTTAGTCCTCATGTCATTAAGATGATGGGTTATATTGATAACCTGGGGAAACTGGATTGTCCCATTAGCCAAGAGTTGGCTACTGGCATCATTCTACAGTCACTGCCGTCAAGCTATGATCAATTTGTTATTAACTATAACATGAACAACTTGACCAAGACGTTGACTGAATTGCATGGGATGCTTAAGACTGCTGAACCTAACATCAAGAAGGACACCCCAGATGTCCTTATGGTACAAAAGGGTAAAAAGTTTAAGAAACTTGGTAAGAACAAAGGTGATAGCAAGACGAGCTCGATTGTGAATCCAAGCGAGTCTGGCCATGCTCCTAAGGTTAAAACCAGTCCTTCTGAAGATGTTAAGTGCCGTTATTGTAATGGTTATGGGCATTTGAAAAAAAAAACTGCAATAAATTCTTGGAAGATTATGAGAAGCTGAAGAAGACGTACGAGACTTCTTCTTCAGGTATTTATGTTATAGAAGTAAATGTTACTTCTTATGGTTCTACTTATTGGGTATTAGATACCAGCTGTGGTACTCATATTTTGTGAAAATGTGCAGGGTCTGAGCAAAAGTAGGACTATGGAGAAAGGACAAGTAGATCTATGCGTGGGAAATGGAGCAAGAGTTGCTGCATTAGTCGTAGGAGTATTTCATTTGTTTTCTTTTATGGCATGTTTTGAACTTAGAACTGCTACTATGTAACTACTATGAGCAGAAAGATTATTTCTATTCCTTGTTTGGATATGGAAGGATATCAGTTTTCAAATTAAGAATAAGTGTTATTCATTTGATTACAATGATATATTTTATAGTAGCAATCCATTAGAGAATGGACTTTATGTTCTAAACCAGAATGTGCCTAACTATAACATTAATACCAAAAGATTCAAGTCAAATGATACGAATCAAACTTCTCTCTGGCATTGTCGTTTTGGGCCACATAAATGAGAAATAGATTCAGAAGCTCCATAGTGATGGGCTTTTGGGCTCATCTGATTATGAATCATAATGAGTAAAGTGAATCTTGTTTATTGGGCAAAATGACGAAGGCCCCTTTCAACAAAGGTAGTATCGATCGACACAAACGGTGCGTCGGTCGATACATGTTGCGAACGAACAAAATGAAAGGGCCAGAGGCTTATTGGGCTTTATACATATGGATGTATATGGGCCGATGAGCACTAGTGCTAGAGGAATATTTAAGTACTTCATTACCTTTACTGATATTTTCAGTAGGTAGTTATGTCTTATTCATAAGACATAAGTCAGAACCTTTGAAAAGTTCAAAGAGTTCCAAAATGAAGTACAAAATCAATTTGGCAAAGGTATTAAACCTCAACGATGAGATCATGGAGGTGAATACTTAAGTCAAGAATTTAGTGATCATCTGAGAGATTGTGAAAGTGTTTCACAATTCACTCCTCCTGAATCGGACTTTATTAGATATGGTTCGATCAATGATGAGTCACTTAGATCTTCCATTATCCTTCTAAAATACGCTCTAGAAACGTCTGCGTTTACACTAAATAGGTTTCCATCAAAATCAGTTACAGAGATACCACATGAGATGTGGAATGGAAATGTTTATGATTTATCCATCATGGAGATTTGGAGTTGTGAGACTTATATAAAACGTTTAATCTCTGATAAGCTCACACCCAAATCTGATAAGTGCTACTTCATTGGTTGTTCTAACAAAAACCAAGGCATGTTACTTTTACAACCAGTTCGAGAACAAATCGTTTGTTGCTCGGAACTATGTTTTCTTAAGAAAGACTTTCTTTCCAAGAAGAACAGTGGGAGTAAAAGTACAACTCGAAAAAATTCGAAAGTCACAGGAGACTGCTCAACCTGATGAGGAAGAGCAGCAGTTGGATCTACAAAGAGTTGTAGAACCTGCACCTGTGGTGCCTGAAGTTTGCAAAGGATCTGATGAATGTATATTCGATATACATTCAAATGGCGAGTTTCTGAAGAAGTGTCGATCGACACAAAAGTTGCATCGATCGACACAGATCGCGAACCAAAATATTGATTTTGGTTTATGACTTAATTAATTACGGTTTAAATCTTGGTTAATTAGGTCGTGGTAAAAGTATACATATGAGATATGTGTGCGTGACTTTTACAGAAAAATGAAGCTCGCAGATCCAAAAGGATCCGTCACAAACCCGAGAAATGTGGATTTCTCGTAACCAATTGTCGTGATCTATTGATCATTGAAAGTGACAGGCCTGCGAATTTTGAAGAAGCAATGATGGGCCTTGACTCCGAAAATGGCTGAAAGCCGTTGAATCCGAAATGGGATCCATGTCACAGAACCAAGTATGACTTGGGTTGATTTACCCGATGGTGTAGAAGCCATTGTGAATAAATGGATTTTCAAGAAGAAAAGTTGACATGGATGGTTATATTCAGATGTACAAAGCTAGGTTGGTGGCAAAAGGTTTCAAGTAAATTCATGGTATTAACTGTGAAGAAACCTAATCCCAGACACCGTGCTTATGTCCATTCGGATTCTCCTAGCAACCGCCAATCATAATGGTTATGAGATCTGGCAGATGGATGTGAAAACAGTTTTTCTTAATGGAAATTCTGGAAAAAGGATGTGTACATGACACAATCTGAAGTTTTCATTGATCCTAATGAAGCTATGAAGGTATGCAAGCTTCGCCGATCCATTTATGGATTGAAGCAAGCATCTCAGAGTTGGAATCTTCGTTTGATAAAACAGTCAAAAGGTTTGACTTCGTCATGAATGAAGAGGAACTGTGTGTTTACAAGAGGACTAGTGGGAGCGCAGTTGCATTTCTAGTATTGTATGATACTACTTCTCAGAAATGAAGTTCCATCGTTTCAGTCTATTAAGACCTGACTCGAAAGTTGTTTTTCGGTAAAATTATGGGAGAAACCGTATACATTCTTGGAATGAGAATCTATGGAGATATATTGGACAAGCTAATTGGATTGTGTCAAGACACTTATGGTGATAAGGTCTTGCACAGGTCCAGTATGCATGATTCCAAGAAGGGCTTCGTGCAAATGACTCTTGGTATTACTCTTAGCAAGACGCAGTGTCCTTCGACACACGCTGAGGAAGAGCGAATGAGGGTCAGACAACTGCTACAGGCATTATATGTCTTAAGATGTGATCTTAATTTTAGTGGGAGTTGTTGTTGTTAATTTTAGTTATGATATGATGTTCGTATAAACATAATTTGATTATGTTATTGAAATCTGACATCTGTATTATTTAATAATGGTTATTAAATAATGGTCCCAAAGTAATTTATGACATTTTATAGGTCATCAAGTATGTGACTTGATCATGAAACCCTATAGATAATAAATGACATAAATTAAGTTGGTCCATGGTCGAGGTTGTTAAAGTGGGACATTAACAACCGCGTGAGACTAGTATGTGAGGTGACTGATGACTAAGTTTCATGGAGTCATTAATAAGAGTATTAAAGTCAATCACATAGATATGTGTTGGAGAACACAGGATCGGACATGACCCACTGATGAGAACTCTACGGGATAGTTATATAAGTGTCATGAGAGTTTTCATTACGACTATAGAGTATAGTCCTTAGACCTGAGTTTATCATGTTTTCTTACATATGAATTGGTCCGCTTTAACCTTGTCAAACATCAGCCGTAACTGGTGACTATAAAGGCATTGATTGGGCGTATCATGAAGTGTGTGAAGAAACAGGGATGGAACAAGATGGGATTTGTCCCTCCTATATAACAGGAGATAAATGTCTCAGGACCCATCGAATATTTGATACTGAGAAATGTGTGGCCACACTCAAACGAGGTGATTGTCAGTCGTTTGTCTTGTCAGTATAAATCGGAATTTGATGAACATGATCTTGGCTAAATAAGGGTGACACAGATCTTGCCTTATGCCAGATCGAGATATAGTGACGAAGGGATTATAGGAATAGATGATTCCAGTACAAGTGGGAGATTGTTGGGAATGTCCTGAAATCACACTTGTAATTACTCTAAGTGAAAGTCGTATTGTCGAGATGAGACAATCATATGACACTGGGTAGTCATAATGCTTTGCTAGAAGCCACTTATGATCAATGAGTCTAGAACTCATTGCTAGTGTTATATGATCCTACAGGGTCACACACCTAAACAAACTGGATCAATGATATATTGGGTTTAGAGAATAATATATTATATTATTTATACATATATGATATGTTAAATAAATAATATAAGTTATATATATATATTGTTTAAGCGCATCTCATGCACGTAATGTAAGAGATAATTACATTCTCTTCCAAGTTTGGCTTAGCCCATTAGACGTGTTATTAACACGACTTCAATGTTATATATAGATATAACTTGATGCGATTAGAGGCATGAGAAAAGTGAGAACGGCTAAACCTAATTTAGAGAGACAAATCATTTGTCTGTTTTTGTAATTTACGGCACTAGCATCCCGATCCGATCCAGTTTGTGTGCGTGTGGATACCAGTAGAGGCACGACATTTGGAGTGCTAATAATCTCGAATTACCTCGTTTTTATTCCGCTGCAAAACATCCAGGTATATTCGAAATACTAGATCTAGATTTGTTTCAGTATTTACATGAGTTCCTGGCTAGTAAATTCATAGGTTGATTATAAAATTATTTTATAACCGGTATGAATTCCAACAGTTAGGGGCTGATCCTGCTCTCGAGAGAGAGAGGATTTTGAACCCCAGATCTTTACTTTGTTTTATGATATTTGGTTTTCTACTTATGATATTTTCTGTCTCGATGAATATGTCTGAGTAGATTACCTGTTAGGTTGAAGGATTCTCATTAGGGATTTCATGGAACTATAGTTTAAATCAATCTGTAGGGATTCATATCTGCTAGTTCTTTGTTTAGGTTGTTCTTAATGCTAAATCTGAAGTAGCTAATCAGAATTATGATGTTAGGCTGATTAATGCAGCGGAAGTTGGTTAATTTAGCTAGAAAGAACCTAGATGAGCAATTAAACTTCTCGCAAACGAAAGTTTGGTTTAGGTTAATTGTGAACATATCAAACTTGGAATTAAAGCTGGTTTAATCTGTTAGTTCTCGCAAACGAAAGTTTGGTTTGTTGCACTTAGACTTAGAGAATTATCGCAAAGGAATTTGGTTAATTCTATATCCGTGTTTGAGTTCTAGAACAGTTATTGATTAGATCTAGATAGATTGATTGCTTGCGTTCCTGATTTCCTGAGAACTCCTGAAACCTAACGCTTCGCCTCCTTGCTCACAAACCACTCCTGCTACTGATTTACTTTTATGCTCAGCTTTTAGTTTAATCACCTTTGCTTTCTCCTAGTTTAATCTTTTCTGTTCTTATCTATCGTTGACCGGAGTCCCTGTAGATTCGATACCCTAAGTACTACAACTACATAACTGTGCACTTGCAGTTAGAATAGGGATTAAAACTCGACCTATCACTTGGTTCTCTGAACTGGGTTAGCTCGGATGTCCTTTGCCGGTTTGGATGTTTCGTCGTTCCGTTCCGTATGAAATGTATTTGTCGAAACCACTTTTCCGAAAAATTGTTTAGGTGAAGTTGTCGGTACTTCGTATAACTTGGTTATTCGTATGAACGTTGTTTGTCCGTAGCGGATGTTTGTCTGTGTCTGATCGTCCGATCTTGTTTTCGGCTATTGTTTTCGTCGGGGGTTTTTGACCCCAACAACTTTGAAAGAGAAACGAAATGTATAATCACTTTTGAGATTGAAAAGGGTGAATAATACAATGAGCTAAACTATGCCTTTATAGGATCTTTACAAACGGTCCTATTGACTAAAAATCAGAAAGAAATCGAGACTTAATGAAAAACTAGCCGTTAGGCTGAATATGGTAAGGCATCAATACTTGGCTGCTTTTCTTTGTGTCTGGATGGCTTTAGGGGATAAGTGAGGATCTCTGGAACATTTTTGATGGCAAGAATTCGCAGCTTGCATTCTTGGAAAGGAGCCGTTGGATGATCTTCTCCTTGAATGTGCTTATGTATGAATAAGGAAAGTTGAACAAGGTGAACCTCCAATTGATTATGTGCATTCTGGCTGAGTTGGGGACGTCTTTTATCTTCTTTGGCTCGTGTTAAATGTCTCCTGGTCGCCAAGTCTTGGTTTGAGAGGTGGTAAACGAACTGGTCTTCATAGCTTCCATAAATAGTTCCGGTTGAATTTGCTTATGTTCCAATAGGATACGTCTGATCATGTGTGGGCTGGTGCTTCTGAAAGTGTTGTAGAGTGCTTCTAGACGTAGTAATAAGTCTCCTGGTTGCCAAATTTGAATTTAGCAATATATGAACTCATGAGCTTCCAAATAAGGCAAGTGTAGCACATATACCATGTTGGCTATTTGGAATTTACAAGGTTAGAACACTTACCTTGTGTTTGTGTGTCTAACATCTTGAGTGAGGCATCAAAGCTGGATCCGGTTGCATTGGGTGAAGCTTTGTGGCTCTGCTTCTGCTCTTGCTTGATCTCCTGCCATTGCTGATCCTTATTTGCTTGAAGAGTCTTCTTATCTTCTGCTTGGAGGTGTAAATCATTGTTTTTTGTCTCCTTGTTCTCCGAGGTTGGTATGGTGGTTTAGGCTCAACATATTTAGCCTCTGGTCCATTCTCTTCTTCTTGTTGTGCAGGACGGGACTGTTCTAGCCGGGTCAGACACTCACTCATACTTCTCAAGACTTCAAAAAGCTGATTCATGGCGATCTCATCAGTAGCTGCTCCTTCTTCCATGTCTTGAGTTAGTTCCTGAAACAATTTTCCTTTTTCTTTTTTTTTGTTTTATAAATGCAATAAACAAGAAATGGAAGCAAGATTCGAAAATAAAAACAGGACTCTTTTTTTTTAGAGACACTAATGGATTCAAACAAGTCAAATATGGGAAGAAAATATGCAAGCAATCGTAATGCAATAACTAAGGAAATTTTTTTTAATTTCGAAATGACACAAAAACTAATATGGAAATAACACTTTTTGGCTTTTGGGTTTAAGAAATCGAATCAAAGGAATGAAAACGTTTTCTTTTTCTTTTGGAACTTTTTGAAACAAACTAAGAACAAAGAAATAGAAATCAAAATAAACACAAAACAAACTTTTTTTTATTTAAGATGCAAAACAAAGCAAAGAATGAAATAGATGAATCAAATGCAAGACAAATGATTTTTATGGCTTTTTTCTTTAAGGATGCAAAAAAAAACAGAAATTGTAAACTAAGCAATATGATGAAACAAACAATTTTTATGGGTTTTTGATTTAAGATGAAATGAAACAGAAACTAGATGGAATAACCGAAAGGTAAAGGATAAAATACACCTGATTAGGAAAATTTCGGCTCTGATACTAGATGATGTATCCCCAAAGGATGATACTTGATGGATGGACTGATGGACGAACAAGCACTGGCTTAAAAGCTCTCTTACTTGACCGAGATTGGTGGAATGAATGGATGATTGACTCTCTCAATCGGTGGGTGTGATTGACTCTCTCAATCCGTATAGAATTAAGGCTGCTTGAATCACTCAAAGTAGGACTCAATCCTTTGTCAAAAGATTACTAAGGCTTCGCACACTTAGGAACCTAAAGACAGAATCTGTAGAACCGGTTGAATCACTCAAGAGTTCTAAAGACAAAATGAATCAAAGATAACTTTGAAAGAGAAAAGAAATGTTATTTTACTTTTGAGATTGAAAAGGGTGAATAATAAAATGAGCTAAACTATGCCTTTATAGGCTCTTTACAAACGGTCATATTGACTAAAAATCAGAAAGAAATCGAGACTTAATGAAAAACTAGTTGTTAGGCTGAATATGGTAAGGCTTTAATGCTTGGCTGCTTTTCTTTGTATCTGGATATCTTTAGGGGATAAGTGAGGATCTCTGGAACATCTTTAATGGCAAAGAATTCACAGCTTGCATTCTTGGAAAGGAGCCGTTCGATGATCTTCTCCTTGAATGTGCTTATGTCTGAATAAGGAAAGTTGAACAAGGTGAACCTCCAATTGATTCTGTGCATTCTGGCTGAGTTGGGGACGTTTTTTATCTTCTTTGGCTCGTGGTAAATGTCTCCTGGTCGCCAAGTCTTGGTTTGAGAGGTGGTAAACCAATTGGTCTTCATAGCTTCCATAAATAGCTCTGGTTGAGTTTTCTTATGTTCCAATAGGATCCGTCTGATTCTGTGTGGGCGTGTGATACCCCGTATCCAAAAATATTGTCAACGGGCAGAAAAAAAGTCAACAGGGGCAAAACCGTAATTTTGCCGAACCCAGGAGCAAAATGGGAACTTTGCTAAAGTTCGAGACGGAAGACGTGACGGACCTAATGTTCTCTTTATAAACCATAAAGAACATTTACACGATCATAATTGAAAGAAACGGAGCAGAAACGCATTTTTCGGAGTATCGGTCGGAAAACCGACTAAACCGAGGAAACTTCGGAAAATCATAACGGGAGCTAGGAAACTCCAAACGAGGTGATTCAAATTGCTAAATTCATCTAAAAGCGAGGAGAATCAGTTTATTGAAGTTTGAAGATTTATGGGAATCATTTGGTATTTACTAAAACAATTATCGGGAAAGCAAACCGAGCAAAAGTAATTAAGGGGATTAAGGGGAAGATTAAGGGATTAAGAAGTGGATTGCCTGGCTCAGACTCAACCCCAGAAGGACAAGTGTCTCTCCCCTAGAGGCGCCACCACCTCTTGGTGCATGCATGCATGCAAAAAGAAGTTCATGCACCAAAAGAACACTTTGTATCAAATCACACTTTTTGTGCAAAGAATCTCACTCTCTCTCTACACTCTCGAGCTCTCTCCTCTCTCTTCCAGCTTCATCAGATTCATCCTTTATTTCCAGAAAGTTCAACATAGTTCTTGAGTATTAAAGGTGTTCTTCAAGGATTCAAGGTGTTCTTCAAAGCTTCTCTTACAAGAAAGTGTATAACTTTCTCATCATAGATCCAAATCACACTCTGCAAAGCCCAGGAGATTCATCTCATCCTCCTCCACATCCTCCAGCCAGCCGCCGTCGTCGCCGTCGCCGGAGTTTTCCGGAATCCGGCCAAGAAGCAGCCTTGGTTAGGGTTGGGGAGGATATCTCTCCCTCTTCAACATATTTTTGTGATTCAAGGCTATGAGTTGTTAGATCTCGTCAAGAGAAGCAGTTTGGTGGGTGGTTCGCTGTCAGAAGTCGCCGGAAAAGTTGCCTCCGCCGCGGTCAACGCCGCCGCCGCCGCGGTCAACGCCGGAGCTCCGCCGCCGGTGAGCTCCTCCGTCTTCAAATCTTCAGCCGGTTCACCCAGGGGTTGGTTCAGATGTGTTGGTTCACGATTGGAGCTAAATTGGTTGGTTTTAGATCGGTTTAGGAAACCGGTCAACTCTCGGTCAACATTTTGACTTTGACCCGGTTTACCTAAACCGGTCAATTGGATTCTTGGTTCGTGGTCAACCGGTTCAGAGAAGTGGTCAACCGGTTTAGCTTGGTCAACGGTCAGCGGTCAACGGTCAACGGGCAGCCTTGGTCAACGTCGGTCAACGCCGTGGTCAACGCCGGTCAACGCGTTGACTCCGGCCGGTTCTTGGGTTGCGGTTTGTGTTCGGGTATTTGGGAAGCTTTGGGAGTTTGAGTTCGGGTATTCGGAGAGGTTCGGGTTTAGTTCGGGGTCTCGGGAATCCGTATCCGCATCCGTGCCGTTCGTTTCGTCATATCACTGTGAGTCGGCTCAAACACCGTAGATGCATATAGAACGTTAAATGGGAAAACCGTAGAGATGCATACCCGATCGTTTTGAATTAAATTGAATTGTAAATTGATTGATCGAATTAAAGTTAAACCGACTAGGGTTAAAGAAGCATGTTAGACTTAAACGGATTAAACCTGTTGAGTGCCGTTAGGTTGTTAGTATCGTTACGTGATGCATTCATATAGTCGTTGCATGCTTAGGGCCGTATATGCATATATATATATATATATATGTAAGTAAAGGACGGTAGTTAAATGAATCTATATACGGGAATTATGACGAGTTAAAATACGGAAGTAAAACCTGAACGAAAGTATAGAATATGAATGGTGTCGGGGTTTCCCGAGGTTAAATGAATTAAGTAATGAATGATGAGACGTCGGGGAGTTTAGTAAGCTACTAGCTCTAAACCGACGGATCTAGGAGTTGTTAAAAGATGATTTGGATTGGTTAAGAAAAGATAAGTGTTGTGATTGGTGAACCGTCTACGGGTTAGCAAGCGGCTAACCCAAGGTAGCGGGCGTAAATTGGTTAAAAGATGTTAGCAACCCTAATAGGCCTGTTGTGTGTTGTTTGTGGGTTGACTGCGTGATTGTGTTGTTGTTTGGTTGTGGTTGATCTTTTTGTGCAGGCCTTTAGGTCGTCTCGGTGTTGGGCCGAGCGATCCTTGTTGTTACTTAACTCGGTCATGGGACCGGTTAAGTTGTGGTGATGACTTGGTACGGTGCTAAGTCAGAGCGGTGGTGTGTGTGAGTAGACTTGTGGGATGCGGGGTTGATTGTTGTTATTGACTGAAATTGATTGCTAGAGTCCAAGCGAGTCTGCGTGTTTACATTTCTGCACTAGGACTCTAGGGTGCGTTAGATCCCGCAAGTCTAGGTGTTTGATTACGTTCTGGTACTTCCGACCCGATTGGATCCTCGGGTATTTACCTAATCGGATCATGGTGATTCCGGTTATGGTGTTAACCTACTGAGTGACGTCGGTAGGTGTGTGGTCCGGAGAACACAGGGTCGCGTCCTAGGGCCGGACTGCATGGAAGCTTGGGTTATCTAGGGGCAGCCTGAGTCACCGTGTATCGATAGACAGAGAACGGTGTCCTAGTCATTGTGTGGACGGCTAGGAGTCGTGGGTTAGTTGCCATATCAGTAACGGTGGAAACCCGTGGAAGTTACCAAGATCGTAGGGGCCCAACGTGTGGTTTTGGTGTAGTTGGTAGTGCGCGATAGATAGATCGAGTCTCAATCGGGAACATGTGCCGCAGTTCTCCCGATTTCCTCTAATCGCCTTCTCTTTCTTTTGGCAATTGATTGTGGGTGGGCTCGACACGACGTGGTAGTGCGTGATCGGCTATTTTGATTGATTGATTGTTATTTTGGGGGTTCGGGCGGGAATGTATAGATGATAGATAGATTAGAAGCCTTAGTGGGGAGCCGATTCACTGGGTGATCGTAGATCGCTCATTAGACTCTTTTTTGTGTTTTCAGGTTAAGCAGCGACCGACGCGGGAGGTCCTCGGTGTAGCTTCGGGATGGCTTGGGGAGGGGTTTTTGATTTGATGGTTTTGGGGTTTTTCTCTCGGTTCGGCTTGACGCCACTTTTGTATTGATTTGCGTGTTAGTTATTTATTCATGAAAACGATTTGTAAAGTGACAATTAAACATTGTGCTGAACGTTTAGTTTACCCAGAAATGAATATGCTTTCCTGATATTGTGTTTAGTCCAAACCGACACAACTCGCTGAAGTGGTGCAAGGTGATCAACTTGTACTATGGAAGTGAGGATAGCGGAGTCAAGGATGGGTTAGTGTGAGCCTTTGTCTCAAACCGATCTATCTCTGGCTTCGTCCTGTGGCGAACTTTTCCTGTTCGACTTGCTCGGGTTCGACCGGTCATGTTCTTGTTTGATTGTTGGCCGGTCAGCTCGACGGCCAGCGGAGAATGGGAAAGGGGCGTTACAGAAAGGTGGTATCAGAGCATGGTTCTGCATGGGTTTTGTAGCTCTTCATTTCTGAGTGTTTTCCGTGGTTTTATCGAGTCAAAATTGTGTCTTACCCAAGCATCCATTAGGAAACCGAGCCGCGTCTGTAAAATCCGGGGTTGGGATGGGGTAGAAAAAATTGTATTTTGTGTACTATTTTATTTGTGGTTTTTGATTGCAGACAGCAGCAGAGTGTCCCTGGACGGAGTGTGTGTGGGTGTGTGCATTAGGTGTGAGAGATAGTAGCGAGCAGTATGGGTGAGCGTCGGATGACACGGGCAGAGTACCAGGCTTTGGTAGACCAGCATCAGGCAGGTCTGAGGATAGCACCGCAGGGTCAGTCGTAGGGTTCTCGGGTATTAGATCGACCGTCAATTGTTCCCCGTGGGATTCAGGGAGCGAGAGCAGCCGCTGTGGATTGGAGGCCGTTACCCGATCCGTTACCGCCTTCTCTACAGGATGACGCAGGTACCGCAGACCCGACCGCAGGAGTGATGGGATATTTTGGATTCACAGACTATGGGTTGCCACCGTTGCCACCTCAGCTTGAGGCACCTACAGTACCATCGGGGATGCAGCTTGAGGCACATGATGTGCCACTACCTTTCAGTTTGCATGAGTCGGATTTTATTCCACTTGGTGGAGGGGATTTTCAACTAGACCCGTTACACGCAGCTTTCGACATGGACATGGAGCCAGTAGATCCGGAGCAGCAGGTGCAGTGGGCGCAGTACATGGACGAGCAGATGGCGATACTAGAGGATGTTTTGGAGCAGCATGTTGGGCCGCATCATCAGCCAGGATCGCCGCAGAGGTCAGGAGCTCCATCACCCGGTTCCACCGAGCCACATTCAGCGATGGAGTCAGCCACAGGAGTTGAGCCGATGTCGACGGCAGGGTCGGACTCGCAGTTTGAGTCAGTTACATCACCAGAGGCACCGCCGACTGAGCCGGTTGCGCCATCGGAGATTCCACTAGCCGACACGCCAGATTCAGTGCCGCCTATGCGTGTGTACCGGACATGTAGCGCCTGCGGAGTTCAGGGCTTCCATTTGTATTGGTGTACCCGACCACTGGATCCGCGCTACCGTGACACGTATTAGCCAGTGCCAGCCCCGTATTATTGTCAGGTGTGCGGGATGGACGGCCATCTTGCACCTATTTGCCCGATCGCAGGGCCCAGAACTCGTATGTCGGATGCAGAGCCGCATCGTGCCCCGTTACCTGAGGAGTATCGACCTGGTCCGAGTCGTCGAGACGGTGGGCTTATTCGGCAGTCAGTTATCCAGCAGCCAGCAGCGCAGTCACCTGTAGCGCAGCCACCATTGGAGCAGCCACCGAGACCATCTAGGAGTTGTAGGAGGTGTGGAGACGAGGGACACAGAGCATCCGCTTGTTCCCGTCGATCCAGTTCTCGTCGCTCCCGCTCAGCGCCAGTTGTCTGTCAGATTTGTGGAGGTCAGGGACATCGAGCAGCCGAGTGTTTTCAGGAGCCTTCTTCGGGGTATGTTTCTTCCTGTCAGCTGTGTGGAGCGACAGATCATCAGGCAGCAGTTTGTTACTGTGGGCCACGCCCAGCGCCCCTTTCTGGTTTGTCAGATTTGTGGTCGCGGAGGTCATGTAGCGCAGTTGTGTCTGATGGCAGAGCCGCAGCAGGTCGGACCGCCGACTAGAGATGCGCACCCACCACACCCTCCCGGCGCACCTGCCAGTGGGTTCCAGCGCGAGCCGCGATGCCGGTTTTGTATGGCATTCCGGTCATGTTGGGGCTGTTAGGGTTAGAATAGTTAGGCCATGTAAGTTGGGCACTAACTATGTTGTTGTTGTGTGTATCTAGATCGGCGATTCTCACATGTTGTTTTGGACATCTCCGGGTTATGACGGTGCAGTTTGGGGGTTAGGGTATGGATGACGGACGTCTCGTGGTTGTATTTCTGTTTTACTTATGTATTTAAAAACCTCGAAACATAAGTGTGTTGTTGTTCTTATGTATGTATGTGATGCTGAATTGTTCTACTTATCGTTATGGCTTACGTAGTAATTGTTTGCATGCGTGTGATGGTTTTGGATGCAAACGAATTACCACGTGAAGTCTGATGATGCGCGGAACTGACGACCGTTCATCATAACCTAAACCCAGATTGACGACATATCCGGAGCGATCTAGTGATTGCTTGGCTGTGTGTGGTAATTGGTTGCTTTTATTTGATTGCTTGCGTGTTTTATTAAATGCTTGAGTGGTGCATCGGTTAATTAGGGTTGTGTTTCGTTGTGGTGTAGCATTGTGAACGTGCTAGTTTTTATAGCATGCTTAGCATGTGCGGAGTGTGAATGGTATTGGTAAGCCATTCGAGTGAGTAGTTTAAATTCGGTTGCAATCGTCAAGTTGTTAGAATTGAAAGTGTTAGAACCTTTTCGTTTAAGGTGTTGAGCTAACTCGAGTATGGTTGTAATCAACTGTCGATTCGCGAGAGAGCGGAATTATAGAATATCGTTACTTAATCATGAGTGACCAATGGGTACATGATTAACTAACTATATCTCTATGAGGAAGTGATATCGAGGAATGTATTAGTTTGAATTCACCGTCCAGTGAAAGTTGTTGTGTTGAATGTAGGACGGAATGGACGATGTGATACGAATGCGAGACCGAACCCGAACCCGAAAGCGAGATGGAGTGGAAAGTATCCCTGAGACGAGTTGACCCGGGAAGTGAAGCAGTCAGTATGGATGGTCAGCGGGAAAGTGTCAGTACAGAGCAGCGGAAAGAGCGAAGCGGTTTGGATGATGAGTTAGCAAAGAAATTTGAAGTAAGGTCAGCGATAGTGTTGAAACCAGGGTGAAGCAATCAGTGTGAATGGAATGGAAGGTTAGCAAAGTCGGATTCAGAAATCAAAATTCTGGAAGAGTGCTCGGAAAGGAAGAGGTCGTATCGGAATCGGAGTGGAGTTATTAGTACGGGGGATTGGAAGTCAGAAGAACGTCAGGTTAGGAATGCAGATTTTTGAAGAGTGTCTCGGGGAGACAAACCAGTATCGTGAAGGAAGTGGAAGTCGAAGCGAAGTGGGGAAGTCAGAAGTGAGAATCAGTGGAAAGTTAGATGGAAAGTTCGGAAGGAGCGCAGGAAAGCGAGAAGTCAGAGTTATGCAGCAATGTTCGAGTAAGGAAGCGTTGAAATCGAATGACGGAGCAACTTGCAGGGTTTGGAACTGATTCGAAGTCTGGTAGTGACGGAGAATTCGGGGACCGAATTCCTATAATTGGGGAAGAATGTGATACCTCGTATCCAAAAATATGGTCAACGGGCAGAAGAAAAGTCAACAGGGGCAAAACCGTAATTTTGCCGAACCCAGGGGAAAAATGGTAATTTTGCCAAAGTTCGAGACGGAAGACGTGACGGGCCAAAAGTTCTATTTATAAACCATAAAGAACAATTACAAGATCAGAATTCAAAGAAACGGAGCAGAAACGCATTTTTCAGAGTATCGGTCAGAAAACCGACTAAACCGAGGAAACTTCGGAAAATCAAAACGGGAGCTAGGAAACTCCAAACGAGGTGATTCAAATTGCTAAATTCATCTAAAAGCGAGGAGAATCAGTTTATTGAAGTTTGGAGATTTATGGAAATCGTTTGGTATTTACTAAAATAATTATCGGGAAAACGAGCAAACCGAGCAAAAGTAACTAAGGGGATTAAAGGGAAGATTAAGGGATTAAGAAGTGGAATACCTGGCTCAGACTCAACCCCAGAAGGACAAGTGTCTCTCCCCTGGAGGCGCCACCACCTCTTGGTGCATGCATGCATGCAAAAAGAAGTTCATGCACCAAAAGAACACTTTGTATCAAATCACACTTTTTGTGCAAAGAATCTCACTCTCTCTCTACACTCTCGAGCTCTCTCCTCTCTCTTACAGCTTCATCAGATTCATCCTTTATTTTCAGAAATTTCATCATAGTTCTTGAGTCTTCAAGGTGTTCTTCAAGGATTCAAGGTGTTCTTCAAAGCTTCTCTAACAAGAAAGTGTATAACTTTCTCATCCTAGATCCAAATCACACTCTTCAAAGCCCAGAAGATTCATCTCATCCTCCTCCACATCCTCCAGCCAGCCGCCGTCGTCGCCAGCCGCCGTCGTCGCCATCGCCGGAGTTCGCCGGAATCCGGCCAAGAAGCAGCCGCGGTTAGGGTTGGGGAGGATATCTCTCCCTCTTCAACATATTTTTGTGATTCAAGGCTATGAGTGGTTAGATCTCGTCAAGAGAAGCAGTTTGGTGGGTTGTTCGCCGTCAGAAGTCACCGGAAAAGTCGCCTCCGCCGCGGTCAACGCCGGAGCTCCGCCGTCGGTGAGCTCCTCCGTCTTAAAATCTTCAGCCGGTTCACCCAGGGGTTGGTTCAGATGTGTTGGTTCACGATTGGAGCTAAATTGGTTGGTTTTAGATCGGTTTAGGAAACCGGTCAACTCTCGGTCAACATTTTGACTTTGACCTGGTTTACCTAAACCGGTCAATTGGATTCTTGGTTCGTGGTCAACCGGTTCAGAGAAGTGGTCAACCGGTTTAGCTTGGTCAACGGTCAGCAGTCAACGGTCAACGGGCAGCCTCGGTCAACGTCGGTCAACACCGGTCAACGGCCGGTCAACGCCGTGGTCAACGCCGGTCAACGCGTTGACTCCGGCCGGTTCTTGGGTTGCGGTTTGTGTTCGGGTATTCGGGAAGCTTCGGGAGTTCGAGTTCAGGTATTCAGAGAGGTTCGGGTTTAGTTCGGGGTCTCGGGAATCCGTATCCGCATCCGTGCCGTTCGTTCCGTCATATCACTGTGAGTCGGCTCAAACACCGTAGATGCATATAGAACGTTAAATGGGAAAACCGTAGAGATAGGAATGCATACCCGATCGTTTTGAATTAAATTGAATTGTGAATTGATTGATCGAAATAAAGTTAAACCGGCTAGGGTTAAAGAAGCATGTTAGACTTAAACGGATTAAACCTGTTGAGTGCCGTTAGGTTGTTAGTATCGTTGCGTGATGCATTCATATAGTCGTTGCATGCTTAGGGCCGTATATGCATATATATGTAAGTAAAGGACGGAAAATAAATGAATCTATATACGAGAATTAAGACGAGCTAAAATACAGAAGTAAAACCTGAACAAACGTATAGAATATGAATGGTGTCGGGGTTTCCCGAGGTTAAATGAATTAAGTAATGAATGATGAGACGTCGGGGAGTTTAGTAAGCTACTAGCTCTAAACCGACGGATCGAGGAGTTGTTAAAAGATGATTAGGATTGGTTAAGAAAAGAGAAGTGTTGTGATTGGTGAACCGTCTACGGGTTAGCAAGCGGCTAACCCAAGGTAGCGGGCGTAAATTGGTTAAAAGATGATAGGCCTGTTGTGTGTTGTTTGTGGGTTGACTGCGTGATTGTGTTGTTGTGTGGTTGTGGTTGACCTTTTTGTGCAGGCCTTTAGGTCGTCTCGGTGTTGGGCCGAGCAATCCTTGTTGTTACTTAACTCGGTCATGGGACCGGTTAAGTTGTGGTGCTTACTCGGTACGGTGCTGAGTCAGAGCGGTGGTGTGTGTGAGTAGACTTGCGGGATGCGGAGTTGATTATTTTTATTGACTGAAATTGATTGTTAGAGTCCAAGCGAGTCTGCGTGTTTACATTTCTGCACTAGGACTCTAGGGTGCGTTAGATCCTGCAAGTCTAGGTGTTTGATTACGTTCTGGTACTTCCGACCCGATTGGATCCTCGGGTATTTACCTAATCGGATCATGGTGATTCCGGTTATGGTGTTAACCTACTGAGTGACGTCGGTAGGTGTGTGGTCCGGAGAGCACGGGGTTGCGTCCTAGGGTCGGACTGCATGGAAGCTTGGGTTATCTAGGGGCAGCCTGAGTCACCGCGTATCGATAGACAGAGAACGGTGTCCTAGTCGTTGTGTGGACGGCTAGGAGTCGTGGGTTAGTTGCCATATCGGTAACGGTGGAAACCCGTGGAAGTTACCAAGATCGTAGGGGCCCAGCGTGTTGTTTTGGTGTAGTTGGTAGTGCGCGGTAGATAGATCGAGTCTCAATCGGGAACATGTGCCGCAGTTCTCCCGATTTCCTCTAATCGCCTTCTCTTTCTTTTGGCAATTGATTGTGGGTGGGCTCGACACGACGTGGTAGTGCGTGATCGGCTATTTTGATTGATTGATTGTTATTTTGGGGGTTTTCGGGAGGGAATCTATAGATGATAGATAGATTAGAAGCCTTAGTGGGGAGCCGATTCACTGGGTGATCGTAGATCGCTCATTAGACTCTTTTTGTGTTTTCAGGTTAAGCAGCGACGGACGCGGGAGGTCCTCGGTGTAGCTTCGGGATGGCTTGGGGCGGGGTTTTTGATTCGATGGTTTTGGGTTTTTTCTCTCGGTTCGGCTTGACGCCACTTTTGTATTGATTTGCGTGTTGATTATTTATTGATGAAAACGATTTGTAAAGTGACGATTAAACGTTGTGCTGAACGTTTAGTTTACTCAGAAATGAATATGCTTTCCTGATATTGTGTTTAGTCCGAACCGACACAACTCGCTGAAGTGGTGCAAGGTGATCAACTTGTACTATGGAAGTGAGGATAGCGGAGTCAAGGATGGGTTAGTGCGAGCCTTTGTCTCAAACCGATCCGTCTCTGGCTTCGTCCTGTGGCGAACTTTTCCTGTTCGACTTGCTCGGGTTCGACCGGTCATGTTCTTGTTTGATTGTTGGTCGGTCAGCTCGACGGTCAGCGGAGAATGGGAAAGGGGCGTTACAGGGCGGGTGCTTCCGAAAGTGTTGTAGAGTTCTTCTAGACGTAGTAGTAAGTCTCATGGTTTCCAAGTTCGATTTTGCCAATATATGAACTCATGATCTTCCAAATAAGACAAGTGTAGCATCTCCTGATTTGGAAGTTGAATAACTTTTAAACCATAACTCCTTTTCATTTTAATCAAATTCTCCTTGGTCCTCTGATGAGTTGGGAATCTAGAACAATTGGATTTTTTTATTGGTTCCTCCTGGATTGGTCGGAGTGCTTCATTTTCTGAATGTAGGTCTCCATCGGGTCTTGTTGCGCTTACTGACGTAGTGGTTGAGTTAGTCAGCGTGCTGACTGACGTAGTGGTTGTGTTAGTGAGAGCCTGGCATGATCTTGTTTTGATGACCGCATCATTTACCGTGTGAACATTTATGATGATTCACAACCGTCAAATGAATTCACACGTGCGACTCTTCAATCACATTCAGAAATTCAAATTCCACAAGTTCTTGATCATATTGGTCGGCAGTTGAGAAGGGTTGCTTCATAGCCTAGTCGAAGGAGTGGGTCAAGAGGATCTGGTGGATCACGAGCACCACACAGAAGAAAAAACTTTGAATCGTGCATCCAAGAGACATCTTCGTCACTAAGAGACTTTCAGCGAGAAATCAATGAATGACTACGCCCTGGTGGATTTGATCGAGATGATTTCACCGACTTCGAAATGGCAATTGAGATACTTGAATCACTAGAGATCCCGAGGTACAATGATTTCTACGTTTAATGCCTCCAACTTCTAAAAACTGGCCTGTTTTGGTGCAACTATTGGATGTCAGCCACCCGAGTTCATACCAATGAGGATAGGATTTTGTTCTTGGAGTGTCTAACAGGATTCACAAGATATGGTGAATACAAAGGAACAACTCGATCACCAAGTGGATCTTCCACACCACGATCATCTGATCCCTCTTCTTCTGGAAGTTTGTCTGCACATATGAGCCAAAGAACTCAAAGTATACAAATTCCATCTAATACGGGTTTTCGACAGTTTATTCCACCTGCAAATGTTGAGCAACGAGCTTCTCCGGGATCGTAAGCAGGATCTCCAAGTATGGGATTTCTTCGTTACTCACCAAGGTCGGGATTAGGATCTCCGGGTCTAGGGTTTACTCGTTATTCACCCAGACCACAAGGAGGATCTCCGAGCTTATGATAACTCTCCAGTTGGTAAATGTTTCAAACACCAAGACCCGTGGGATTATTTAACTTTTGGGCAAAACAACCCATCCACTTCTCAACCTTCTCCTCGGGGAGCCCTTTTCGAGAAGGCTACGAGCGAACCTGATGAAGACTAGTTTTCTAATTTCTATATGTTTGGTAAATTAATCTTATTTAAGGAGTATGTTATTTGTTATATTTATAATTATGTTTTATTATGTAAGGGATGAATGCTAGTTTGTATTCTTATGATATTTATGTTAATTTGATGAAGCAATGTTGTTTAAAAAATGTATATTATTTAATTAGTAGATTTTTGTGATATTCATACTTAAGTTTTATTTTGTAACTGATGTCAAATTTATTTTAATTTCAGGCTTCTCGAATTGCTCAATTGCATTTTCAAGGAATCCAAAACTTATATGATGAAGAAAGATTTGAGTTATGGCATTTGGAAAATGAGCAAATGGAGGAAATATTAATCCAACCTGCGTTGGATTACTATGAGCGACACTTTCAAAAAGGGCCGTATCAAACTGGTGGGGGGATGGAATGGCAAAATCTTTCAGATCGTATTCGAAATGACAATGATGCTTGTCTGTAGTTATTAAGAATGTCATTTTCTGCCTTCACAGAGTTGTGCACTATTTTGAAGGAAAATTATGGGTTACAACCTTAATGAATGTGAGTGTGGAAGAGACTGTGGCTATGTTTTTACGAGTATGTGGACACAACGAAGTTCAGCGGGATATCGTTTCAAGATTCGGTCGCAACCAAGAAACCATGAATAGAACATTTGGTGAAGTGTTTGATGCTACTGAACTACTTGACTTAGATTACATCAAGATTCCAACGACCCAACCATTACGCCGGATTCCACAACGTTTACAAGCTGATATTCGATATTAGCCATATTTCAGTGGATTTGTTGGAGCTATGGATGGAACCCATGTGTGTGTTAATGTCAAGCTTGAGTTACAAGCCATGTATTGGAACCAACACAAATATACAAGCTACAATACAATGGCGATATGTGATTTAAACATGTTGTTCATATACGTATGGAACGGGGCACCAGTCTCATGTCACGATACAACAGTCCTTTCACTCGCACAAAATAGTGATACTGAATTCCCATTACCCCTGCGGATAAGTACTATGTAGTTGACTCTGGGTATCCTAATAAGAAAATATTTTTATCTCCTTATAGGTACACACGAAATAGAGCTGTCAGGTACCATATGTTACAATTCTATACCGGTCCTCCTCTGAGAAATAAGGAAGAGTTGTTCAATAAGACTCATGCATCTCTACGCTCTATTATTGAACGCACTTTTGGAGTCTGAAAAAAGAAGTAGAGAATTTTAAGTGATTTTCCTAGATATGATTTAGAGGTGCAGACGAGAGTTATTACAGTGACGATGGGACTTCATAATTTTGTTAGAGTTTCAAATTTGTTGATGCACATTTTGTTGAAGACTTTACAGAGACACAAATAGAAGATCGAAACAATTCCTTAGATGAATTGGAAGAAGCAAAGATTGCTGATGGACAACATATGGCAAATTCGAGAAAATATTGATGATATGTTATGGGAGAATATAAGTATTTGATACTATAATTTAATTTTGGATTTTAATATATGTTTCATTTAGTAGAAATTTAAATTTTATTTAAATATGATGTGTTATGAAAATTTCACATTTAATTTTGAAATATATTGTATTGCTAGAATTTTAATATTTAAAGTTTAATATTGTGGTAAATTTATATTTATGTTCATATATCATATTAGTAAAATATTAAACTAGTCTGTTTTTATTGTTTTTACAATTCAACATCTGAAACTATTTTGGTTTATCTACTTTATCCACTGTGTCCACTCCATCCGCTTTGTCCATTGTGTCCGCTTTGTCTGCACTTTGTCCACTGTCTGTTTTGTTCGCACCGTTCTGTCCGCTGCTACCATTCGAAGCCTATAGAAGTGGAGTGAAGGGTATTTTTACTTACCCCAAAAAACCTGCTTTTCATAGACTTCATTTGTTGTCCAAAAAATGGTATGGCTTATAGTTTCCCTACACAAAAAAAAAAATTAAATGTCGGAAACATTTATAAGAATTCATGTGTATGAGTTCTAAATTCATGTAATATACTGTTCAATTTTAGTTATAATAAATTACACCAAAATATTTCAACCGTTAGAAAAAACTTTACATCTAAGTTTTTAATAGACTTTAAACAAATGAATATATTTAGTTTTCAAAGCTTTGATTAAACCCAAAATATATTTGAAAACAGAAAGCCTAACATTTATAATCTCTCTCTCTCTCTCTCTCTCTCTCTCTCTCTCTCTCTCTCTCTCTCTCTCTCTCTCTCTCTCTCTCTCTCTCTCTCTCTCTCTCTCTCTCTCTCTCTCTCTCTCTCTCTCTCTCTCTCTCTCTCTCTCTCTCTCTCTCTCTCTCTCTCTCTCTCTCTCTCTCTCTCTCTCTCTCTCTCTCTCTCTCTCTATATATATATATATATATATATAATCTCATACTATGAATTATTGTATATTGTTCTCCTACATAGTGAGTAATGTACGTGAAAAAATAAATAAGAACTATAATTAGTAAAGGCAAATTTTATTTTTTTTATTACAAGATGATGTTAAAATCAGTACACACATAAACATTTACAGAAAGTTTCAGTGACAAGAAATTTATACATTTTCCGGACAATCTAAATGTTTTGGTTGTGCAGTCTGCATCCAAAATTCATGATGCAACATCAACTGAGGAGCTTCTTTAGATAATAGACAGTTTGCTTTTACATTTTAAACTGATTTCATTGTCATCGTTACAAAGGCAACAAAGATCATTATAATATAAATTATTAATAAATATCACTATATAATCTCAATTAGATATTTATTTGGATTGAAGCATATAAGCTTGAATTTGGTCTAAATGTGCTTACCAATTTTTTATTTTGTTCCTACATCTAAATCATAAAATTAAAAACTAATAAGAGAACAAAAACGAGATGCATTGCCATTTTCTTAAACGTTTAAGCGTTTGTAGCTAAGAATATAATCTTCAAAAATATGTTGAAAGGGTAGCTATTTTGGCACTGTTTTATAGAACCGAGAAATGTTATTGTTTTATGTCAAATACAATAATTATAAAATTGTCTTAAATTTTCAACAAATTCAATTCAGATGACTAATACTAAGCTGGTACTTATTAAAATATTTTATAATAAAAATACTACATTAAAGTATTTTACCAATTTCAGAAATAAATACAAATGCTATGTTTATTTTTTATACTAAGTTAAGTAAAAAATACATAAAATAAAATTATTAGTTGAACCTCGACTTGTAAGTCTAGAAATTTTGGTTGATTAGAAACATTACATTTTCACTAGGAACTCCAAACCACCCCGTCAGGGTAAACGGATGGATGAGAAAAAGAAAATTAGTTTTATCTTAATCCAAAACTACATCTTAAATTTTAATGAACATTTTAAAATATTAATTGAGTTTTCATTAAAAAAAATCTACTTTAAACCTTTTTTCTATAATTGTTAGGGGTTATAGATTTGTCTCACTATGACATAAAATTCTCTAAAAACATAATTGGTTAAATTTGTTCTAGTTGTATTTTCTATCTTGATTTTAACATCAAACAAACAAAGACCTTACAACTAAGTCATCTGTATGCATTATAGACACTCATCTATCATAGCATTTATCTACTGCTATTGTAGAGAACGGAATTTTCGAAAATATCTACGATAGCAGTTCAGTAAAACGAGTTATAGCAATCTGCTATCAATAAAGAATTTTTTGTAGTGTTCCTTTCTTTTTATTCATTTTGTATTAAAATTGCTTATTTATATAGTAATGTTTCTATCCAGAATTCCTTATTTTCTATCCTCACTCGCTTTGACTGATTCCAAATTCAACATCTTACTAAATTCTTAATCATTTAATGTTTATTTTTAACAGTTTATATACATATAGTATATAAATAGGTTTCTTGTAAAAATATATATTCTTCTTGAGCCATATCACCATCCAACTACGTATCCACATCATTTGAATATATTTTTTCAATCTGATAAAGGTTTTCAATCTGATAAAGGCAAATATCAGTTTGTTTGTTAGTCATAATATTTTTTTACAACTTTTCTTGTTTTGGAACTTATATGACCAATATGAGATTGTAAATATGCTTTGGAATGCAAACAATTAGAAATTTTATTACTTTAGAGAATATTTTTTTGTAATATGTTTTGAGATGGTATTTATTTATTCTTCCAATTTATCATCCAAATTTCCAAAAATATAAGTATTATTAATAACTAAAATTTATTTATTTCTAAAAATATATATTGCATCTTATACATCAAAAATTTTACCAGTTAAAAATTTAAGAAATAAAATTGTTCATATTTCTTTAGAAACTTACCGCATAAAGTTATAGTTTATACTACATAATTTGTACTGTAAGTTAAATCAAATTACAACATCGACTGCAATTTAACTTCAAATTTTCATATTATTGACCGAAGCCATGATTCCACATTTTTTACGAAAAGTGATTCGAAGTTTTTTTGCAAAAAAAAAAATTTGATTTATTTTTTTTACCTCAAAAATATGATGATGTATTTTCCATCAAAAACATGATTGCACATTTTATGCAAAAAATCCAATTTGTGATTTTCTGCCAAAATATAATTACATATTTTCCGTTAAAAACGTGAATCTGCATTTTCTGGAAAAAAATAACTAATGTTTTCTTCCAAAAACGCAATTATGAGTGTTCCTGCAAAAACAAATTACCTGTCCATTTTCACCAATAATTGTGATTCCTTGTTTGCTATTTTGTGTTGTCTCAACAAAAAAATAATTTTCTATTTTCACCAAAATATATTTGTTTCTATTTTAGAAGAAAAAAAAAGAAAAAATCTATACTGATTTTTTTTTGTCAACAAATCTAAACTGATTAAACAATAGATTTTAGGCATGTTTGCAAAACTACCTCCTAAACTGAAATCAACCCTAAACTTACCCTTCTCCTTCTCTTTTCTCTCCTTCGTTAATATATCATCTTAATAATCTGAGTATTCAATATAATTTCATCGTCAGATTTCTTATGAAGTCTGATAAAAAGACAAAAAAATAAAAAAATAACTTTTCAGATCTAACTTAATTACAAAACTGTCATCTTCTCCAGTTCATCCAACCACCATTGACAACCAAATTTGAGCTCCTAATACCTCACACAACCAATTTCGAGCCATAAAAGTTCTATATTAGAGTTCACAACCTTCTATTCTCTTATTTCCTCTCCAATTTCATCAAAAAACTCTCTAATTCACGTTTAAATTTTTTTACTTTTTGGATCTCATGCGATTTTGGTTATTTTTGCATAAAATGGTTGATTTTGTTGGGTATTGGTGTAACTAGAAGTTTTGGACGCTTGGCGAAGGTAAAAACGAGCTCAAACCTAGATTTTTGTGATTTTCACAAGATACGCCGATTTTCATATTTGTTTCGTGATTTCAGACTCCCTTGAAGTCTGATGGATTTTGATGGTGAACAAGAGGTAGTTTTGCAACTGACTTTTAAGTTAACAGACCTCCATTGAAGTCTAGGAAATTCTTTTGAAAAATAAATTATTGAACTTCACCAAGAAGTCTAAATAAGCAGAGGGTAGTTTTTCAATTGATCGAAATTTAATTTTTTATTCAGACTTCTTATTTAGTCTGTCAAAAAAAAATTGAGTGAATTTGACCGATTCTTGACTTTTTATCAGACGGAATCCAATGTCTGAAAATAAAAAGGGGTATAAAGAGTAATAGATCAAAAATTTTAATTGTTGACCAGAATAAGGGAACATTTTTCAGACTTCTAAAGTATTCTGAAAAAAATATCATACAGCTCCAGAAGTCTGAAATGCTAAACTTTTGTAAGACATCTATAGAAATCTGAAATACCAAATTTTGGCCAACGCGAATGATTCCCCAAAAATGCGAAACTTTTCATCAGACTTCCCTCGTTGTCTGAATATCATTTCAGACTGCAATAAAAGTTTGTTACCTTTTGTCAGACAGCAGTAGAAGTCTGACAATCTTGGAGAAGTATGATAAAAAGTCAATTTTAGAAATCAATTGAAAAACTACCCCTTTTGTTCTCACACTTTATAAGATGTCGACAAAAATGATAAAATTTTACAAATCAGACTGTGTACTTTGTCTGAAATCTCTCAGACTGGATCCGCTGTCTGGCAAGTTTCATTTCAATTGCAAAAATACCCTCTTTCTCATACTGCAATAGAGGTCAGATAAAACTACTACTGATAAAAATTTTAAAATCGCAATTTTGTATATTTGTGATTAATTTCGTTGATTTTAATTTTATAAATTTGGGTTAGTTGTATATGTTCCTCGTGAGTTTTACATTCTTATGTTTGGTAATTATTTTTTTAATCAATTTTTGAAGAATATTGACAATGTAGCTAGTAGAGTCAGACTTCACAAAGAAGTCTGGTTTTTCTCATAAGATCTCTAATGTGGTTTATACGTGTTTGTTTTTACAGATAATTGTTCAATTACCTGTTTATTTTGGTGAATGGGTTGTGAGAGACCGTATTTGGCATTTTATGGTTGATAACTTTGCGAGATGGTTGTACACATCAAGAACTTGTTGAGATGGTACAAGATGATTATATGCTGGACAAGAAAGCCGAGTTGGTGGAGTTATCATATCCATCACCGGAAGCACTCTTGAAATAAATGGGTCCGTATAGCCCTCCGGTTTATGTCACAAATTATAGGAAAGTAAGGAGCGTGGTCGAGTTAGCTAGTATGCATTTAATATGTATTTTTGTCTCGAGCCGATCCGGTATGGAAGATGAAGATGCGGGGAATCATGATGAAAAATATGAATGTAGTTGAAGATGACAAAGAAGAAGACTGGAATGAAGAAGATGTGGACTCTGTATTGGATGATTCTCTTTGTGGTGGTAGTGGTGGTGTTGGTAACTTGGACGTGCCTGATCATGTTTTCAAGAACCACATTGAGGCTTACTGTAACGATGTTGATTATACCGTGTACGGGAAAGTGAAACATGAAGATGTAGATGTGGAAGAAGATGAAGATTATGAGAAATATGAGTTGGATGGTATGACTAATCGGTTTGTTAGAAAATGGACTCATATGAGGGTATATTTCTCAACAAGTTATAGCAAGAAAGACGTAATATAAGAGCTGCGTTTGACGTCTGAAGGTATCTTTACATGCTGATTTTTCCAATGTGATGATGAGAGAACAAACTTGACATTGAACTTGTTAAGTTTATAAGCTTTTAGCTCATAAGAATTAGACAACAGTAGAGGTCTGACGACCATATCATCAGACTTCTTTGGCACTCTAGATATTAAAAATGACCAATTTTCCCAAGTCTAAAAAAATCCTGAGGGTTAAGGTGATACATTTTTCTAGTATGAAAAATTACTATTATCTTTGGCCTTTTTCTCAAGATTTTATTGCCTAAAGTACCCATATCATCATTTGGAAAGAAAAACTAATTACAGAAATGCCATTAATTTTTTTCCCATATCAGCAAAAAAAATAAATTATTTACGAAAATACCACTTTCCCTGCGAAATTAAATCCCCAGTCACGTCTTGCAGATTTCTGTGGTTGTGGATTTGTTTGTGTAATTACGTAATTGGTGTAACGGATTTAAATGTACGTGTCGCAGATTTGTTTCTTTGTTACGGATTTAACATAAATCTGCAACAAAGAAAATATACTTTTTAATTACTAAAGTAGTACGAAGTGTACCAGATTTGTTCAATGTGTTGCAGCTTTTTTTTAATCCATGCGGATTTGTTCATTTTTGGAAAATTTATTTTGAAAATTTTTTTGCTAGTGTTGAAGATTTTATTGGGTTTTGGAGTTTTTTCATGATTTTGCGGATTGTTGTAGCAGATTTTATTCCCAGTGTTACAGATTTTTTGTATTTGTTGCAGATTACGAAAAACTCTGTAACACAGGCAAAAGGCTTAAAAAATTACAAAACTAGTATTTTAGTGTTAGAGATTTAATTGATGTGTTGCAGATTTAAGTTTGGTGTGTGCAGCTTTTTTTTTAAATTGATGACGTGACATTTTCACTCATCATTTTTTTCTTGCGAATTTGTTAGTCTATTTCCTTAAATAGTTTTATAAATTAATTTATAATTTAAAGTATAATTTATACTGAAAATAATGACTTTTTAAGTTTAAAATATTATATTCTATGAACCTATGTAGGGCAAAAAAAATCATTTTAGGTTGTAATATTTTAATATAAAAAATTAGTTTAGTTTTCAAGCATAATAAGTTTACAAAATTAATTTATAAGTTCCAAATTTATTTAATGTGTTAAATAAATTTTTAATATTAAGAAAATATATTAAACTTATTATGTATGAAATTTCGAAATATATACATATATGATTTTATTTATTTTTAAAATTATTTTTGTTTCTAAAATCTTTTCTTTTACGAACCAGCAATGATTTTAGGTAAGTAATTATAATAATTCGATTTTTTCATAAACGGAAACTTTTTTTTTCATAAACTTGTTTTGAATGAATAAAAACTTTTAAACTAATTATTTATGTAAGTATTTTTAAATATTTAGGAAATATTTTTAATTGATTTTATGGAAATTTTTGAAAATATTTATTTAAGGCAATTATTTTATATGATTAGTTTAAATATGGAAATATTATTTTCTTTGAAAAACGGAAATATTCTTGGTTTCCTTTTTTTTAAATCGAATTTTATATTAATAAAGTTTTGTATTTTTATTTTTAAAGATTTTAAAATTTATTTTTGAAAATTTTCAATTTTAAAATCCCAAAATTTTATAACTAATTATTTATGTAAGTGTTTTGAATTAATAATAAATTTATGCAATTACCGAAATAAGCAATAATTTATGTAAGTGTTTTAAATTAATGAAATTTATAAACTAATTATTTATGTAAGTATTTTTAAATATTTAGAATATTTTTAATTGTTTTAATGGCTATTTTCAAAAATATTTATTTAAGGCAATTAAATTATATGATTATTTCAAAAATAGAAATATTATTTTCTTTCAAAAACGGAAATATGATTTGTTTCCTTTTTTTTAATCGAATTTATATTAAATAAAGTTTTATATTTTTATTTTTAAAGATTTTTTAGGTAAAAGTATTATAAACGGTAAGTATATTGAAATGGACAATTATGTCATTTTACACCTCTTTAACACTAAGTTAGTAAACTTAGGGTTAGGAATACTAAGTTAGTAATTAGTCTAAAGATTCATACTACTTAGAGTAAATTTCACTATTAAAAATGACCAATTTTCCCAAGTCTAAAAAGAAATCATGAGGGTTAAGGTGACACATTTTTCTCCAAGGTTAAGGTGACTCATTTTCCTAAGTGTAAGAAAAATTCACAACCACTTCAGGTTATTTTAGTTTTTCATATGTTGGTGTATGTAATCTAAGTGGTAATGTTTTCTAACAAATTTTCTTAACTCATGGCTTTTGTAACCTCTTCTTAGGTTAAGGTGACCCATTTTTTGACGTTGTATACTTTCAATGAACAAAATTCCTTGTTGATTTGAGTAGACAAAGGTAAACTTATACAACTTTTTATTTTTCTACAAACATAATAAACAAGGAGAGTTTTCTTCCTCTGGTTTGATCATCCAATAATCTAATACAATACAGTGTTTCAATAAGAAGACTAGTAACCAATAAAAATCTACAAAAATGAGAAAATGCATAACATAGTATCAGACTTAAGACTTCAGACTTCAAAAGCAGTCTTGTATCAGACTTCATGTTGAATTTTCACTCTAAAACTGTGGTTGTAGTACGATATTAGAATTTTGATTGCTCGTGTTCCCTGTATCGCCATACACATCATGTTCCTCAGTTTTGTCTACCATGTCTTCAATGTAAGTCTCACCATAGACAATCAATATATATGGTGAACCTTTTTGGAAATTACCTTTCTCTTCTTCTTCACCATTTTAAGAGTATCTTCAAGCTGTATCTACTTATGTTTTCTTACTTTGTCTAAAGCACCTTCAGCCTCTACACCAAATCAATCTATGTACTAGTTTGCATAAAGATTTTTCAATCAAAAAGTTCTGTTAACTGAAAGGAACTTGTAAATTAACCAAATCAACCTATATAAGGGTTTTGTTCACACAAAAAAAAACAGAATTTTTTTTGCCTGTTGCATGTATGAAAATAAATTTTTTACAAGATTATGTTTTGATATGTGGAGAGAAATTGGAGGAAAATTTTGTTGGGTTTTTAATAAATGGAAATTTTTAGGGTTGTAAAATCCCTGGTATCAGACTTCATATGCAGTCTGGGATGAACTTTTGAATCGAACTTATGTGTGAAAATTTTCAAAAACTTTCAAGTTTCAGACTTCATATGCAGTATGAAATAAGACTTCATGAGAAGTCTAAATACTTAAACCAAATTTACCTGGAAGTCTGAGAAACTCTTAGATTTCGGTTGTAGTCTGATATTAGACTCTCAGACTTCGTGTTCCTTGTACTTCACTGAATTTTTAGGAGCCATTATCAGCATAAGAAGCCCGAATTCAGCCTCTTTAGAGAACCATCTGGCTCAACCTTAAACCAAGCAGCTGAAAAAGCAAAAAGACAGAGTTCTTTTATTAGTTAGCGAACAAGTCTCCAAGAAATGGTTAATAAAGGTTGGATACCCTTCCCATGAACTCCAGAAGCTCATTGCTAGCTTCCCCATGAGATGAGTTCACTCCTACATCGAGAAAAAGAATGAGCAAACAAATTGTATATTAAAAAGTCTATGTCAAAAGTCTCAAATAGTTTAGTTCAAAACATTTGAAAACACTAAATATGAATATATCCACTCACCTATTTCGTAGCTCAGAGAGAATCGGCTATGAATCACATTCATAAGAACTCAGATGAGAGAATAAGCTTGAGAAGTTTCTTGGATGAGAAATTTGAAAATGGTTTTACAAAAAGAGAGAGAAAGAGAGGTTTTTAAAGAAAGAAGAATGTGACGATTTTTTTTTGTTATTATTATATGTGTCGACAAAATTAGGTTTAGATAGGTGGAGAGAAATTGGAGGAAAATTTTGCAGGGGCCGGATTTTTAACGACTGAAATTGTAAATATCTGATATCATACTTCATATGCAGTCTGATAAGGAACTTCTAAATTGAGGAAGGATTCTGAAAATTTCAGGTGAAAATCCCCCCCCCCCCTTTTTAAAAAAAAACTGTGCAAAAATTTCCAAAAATTTTCAAATTTCAGACTTCATATGCAGTCAGACATAAGACTTCATGAGATGTCTAAATACTTGAACAAGATTTACCTAGAAGTCTGAGAAAACCTAAATCTAATAATTACTACTTAAATATCATCATATTATATAGAAAAATTATAACAAACTTCAAACTCGTTTAACATAGTCACAAACTAACCAGTTTATGTAAATGTAACATTATGAATGAAAATTTCACAAACTCTCAATCTAACTCTACATATAAAAACATGATATCCAACTTCATATGTCAAACACAGATCAAAGTACATTGTGTAATTTATGTATTCAAAATTTGTAACAAATTATTTTTTTATAATTTTTAATTTAAATTTTCAACTTAAATACGTCTCAGACTTCTCTAAGAATTCTGATCAACCCCAAAATTTATACTTATAAGTAAACCCTAAATCTAATATTTATCATTTATAAGTAAAAATATTTAAACAAAACACTTAGGAAACATAAAATTCGTTAATATATGCACATTATATCACATATGTGCAAATTTAAAATTTCAAATGAAAACTTGGTAAACCGTGAATCTAACCCTAAATCTATATGTAAGTTATATTTTAATGTTCCATTACAAAGCATGTTTTGAGGGTTAGAACTTACTTTACCTTACATATTGTTTAATTTGACTCAATTTTACTAAATTTTAATTTATATACTACTAAATTGTCTATATTTTAATTTATGTATATAAAAGTTTTGACAAATTTTTTTTAATTTTGAAATTTAAATTTATAATGTATTTTGTATCAGACTTCTACTAGAAATCTGATAGAAGAAAATCATTTAGAGTTCCCTAGCGTTTGAGATAAATTTTAATTTTTACAGTTTGAGGGATATGTTTTCTTAGAAACAATTTAGGAGACATAAATACCAATTGCCCCTAGATTTTAAAACATTTGGTTGTGCCCAATATCCATGTGGTTTAGACCATTTTGACTATGGACAAAGTTGATCTTTATGTCAATTGGACAATTTTGTTTTTTTTAAAATAAACGTTAACCCTTAAATAATGATTTGTATTGGGTGATAAACTCAGAGTTTAATCCCTAGATTTACACTGCAAGTGCACAGACGTAACTAGTAGTATATAAGGGTCGAATCCACATAGACTCAAGAATCTTACGATAGACTATAGAAGTTCAAATTGAGCTAAGCAGCAACAGGGAATAAAGCAGTAAACAATGCAAGAAAGTAAATAAACGGTGTAAATCAATCAAGTGAAGCGTCAAGTGAAGGTAGTTCTCAAGAAATCAGGAACACAAGCTAATCAATCAATCATGATCAAATTAAGAACTGTTCTAGAACTAGAATCACGGAAGCATAAGAAACCAACTTTCGGTGTGAGTATTGTCTATGTCTAGCAAACTAACTTTCGTTGCGAGTTCTAGAAATCCTAAACATGCATTAGTCTCAAGTTCTTTCATTCACAATTCTCCTAAGCCAAATTTCTTTGTGAATAGTCAAATTGCTCATCTAGGTTCTTTCTAGCTAATTAACCAAGTGTCGTTGCCGAAATCAACCTAACATCAATAATGTTAGTGGCCAATGCAGTTTAAGCATTAAGAACAACCCTCGATGAAGAACTAGAAAGTATGAATCCCAATTAATCAATTAACCTAATATTCCATGAAATCCCTAATGAGAATCCCTAAATCTCTTATAAGTAAATCGTCGCCTAAACAAGTGGCTAAAAACCCTAATATTAGTCTAAACACGTTTTGGGCTTATTTGTAATTATGAGAAACTTCTGGGCTAAGCTGCAAATATCCAAAGTCTTAATTAATTCGGCGGGAAACTCTTGTACACATATGTGTTGATCGATGCAGAGCAGTGTCGATCGACACTGAGCTCTGCTTTCGTCTATGATTTCTTCTTCTCGCACGAACTCTTCAAAAAGCTCCAAAATGCGTCATAATGTCCAAACATGCTCTAAACGTCCCTAGACCTGTAAAACACATGAAAGAACTCCAAAACACACTAAAAGGCTCGATAACAAAAAATATACCATGGTCAAAAGCCCTAAAAACCATGATATATCAACTCCCTCACACTTAGCCTTTGCTTGCCCTCAAGCAAATAGAAAACCGAGATCATGAGAAGAAGTTTGGAAACTTCAGAAATTTGTTTCATCGTTGAAATACTACAGTCAGATTCCCCTTAGTAAACCATATGAAAAATGAACCTGCATACATCAAGACCAACATGTACTTCCCGTACACTTAGCAACAGTCCCAAGTAAACTCCACAATCACATTTAGAGCATTCAAATTCGCCATACTAACTTCTGTAATCTAATAAGTGCATTCTCACGTAGGGAGTATCGATCAAAGAACACATGGACTCTTACTCTTTTAGCACCTGACCACCATACTATAATTTTCTGGTTCCTTTCTTCTCATTTTCTTTCCTTAACAACTTATTTCTCCCCACTGGGTATCTTTTTTTTTATCAGTGCTCTTCTCGCATAGGGGTGTACTTTGGACATATTCCATGAATGCACAGGAGGTAATAGGAGTCTCTACCACTCCCGTGATCACTTCGAAGCTACTAGCTTATCCGCAGTTTATCTCCTTTTTTACATTAAGGAAGGGTAGAAGGGAACCATACTTAGACAAGTTTATAAGCTGTGTCAAAGCCAACGGAGGAGTCCGACTCAAAGTATACCAAGCCCCTAGGTGAGAAAAATTAAGTCAAGTTAAGGGGAAGTCAGTAATGGATCCTCTGAATACCTGAAGTGATATGGGTGTCCTCAGTAGGTTGATTCGTGTGTTGTTTTCTAATAGTCATAGATCATCTGCAAGCTCGTCCAAAGGTCACTTAGGTTCCTGAAAGTGTAGTGATCTCCTCAAAAAGTCCTTGTTTCCTACTCAAATTTGACCCAATAAAACAGAATCAACTGACTCTAAGAAAACAGAAAATGGTGCGTCAATAGCTACCTCCCCCACACTTAAACAACATTGTCTGTAGTGTTATAGAAGCTCGAAATCGGTGAAAACAAGAATCAGAATGAACATATTGGAAAAGGGCAGAACACTTACCTGTCGCGGGATTGTGTCGACCGATGACATGTGGTTTTGATTGACACATATCGTATTTGCTCTTGGTTTGGAAAGAACCGCTGCGTAAACCGCAATTGACACGGTGAAAATATATAGGAACCCGCGAGTGACCTCCGCATTGACCGACACAAAGGACCGTGTCGATCAACGCAGGGCGAGTATGACCTGTTCTCATGCCTAAATACACAATAACAAGAAAAATCGAAGTAACCTAAACCAAAACGAAAAACAAAGAAATAACAGACCTACTAGTGGGTTGCCTCTGTGAATGTCTCCTCATCCAAGGTGGTGTATAGGCAGTAGGATCATCAGATTTCCCAACGAGTGAAGGACTGAACCAGGGTGGGAGAAAAGCGTGGGTGGGATACTACGTTCACCTGCATTCATATCCATGTGGTTAGGAGGTTTAAGTTTAGAGGAATCATACCTTTGCTTGGGTAGAGGAGAGATGTCTGGACTTTTCTGCTTATGAGCAGTTGTAGGCTCTGAAGATGTTAGATAAGGCTCATAATGAACCGCCATCTTCTCTTCTCCAATCTGAATCTCAGGCTCCACCTCAACACTGAAGCTCTGTACATCAATGGTGGATCTCTGCAGCTTATCCATCTTGAACTGCAAAGGCTTATCTCCCAGGTGGAGATCAATCAGACCATGTCTCACATCAATCACTGCTCCGACAGTAGCTAAGAAGGATTTACAAAGTAGCAGAGGATCATTAGGTTCAACCTCATACTTCAACACCACAAAGTCTATTGGAATCAAGTAATTTCCACCTCTAATAGGAATGTCCTCTAGGACTCTTTCTGGAATCCTCTTCGATCAATCAGCTAGGATAAGAGAGATCCTAGTAGGCTGGAAATCCATGAGTCCCAATCTCACAGTCACAGAGTATGGCATGAGATTCACACCAGATCCTAAGTCACACAGAGAAGGATTGAAGTTGTCCTTAAAGATGGAACTTTCTAGCACAAAGACTCCTGGATCTGGAAGCTTCTCTGGGATATGGTTCTGTAACACTAAAATGACCTGCTTTGATAGCGCAAACACCTCTTCTTTCAAATCTCTATCAATAGAGATCATCTTCTTCACATATCTCTCAAAAGAAGGGTGTTTTTTCAGTGCATCAGCTAATGAGATCTAAATCAGCTTCTTATATGTCATGCAATTAGCCTCATCTAACTCTTGTTTGGACCTCTTAGGAGCCTTAAGATAGGGTACAAGAGGCTTATAGACTCGCTCAGGGACTGTTACAGGTTTATGGATCCGTCTGCCATCAGTGTCGACCGATGCACGATGAGTGTCAGTCGATGATGGTTGTTCAAAAACAGGTTCATCTTTCATCTCGGGTGTGTGTCGATCGACATCATGGGCGTGTCGATCGATGCTCGTCGCAGACAGAGACAATTCGTGCAGAAAATCAGATATGATGTCTTCTTCCTCATTCATCAGATCAACCTCATCCTCCACAATAACAGCTTTGACGGACTGCTTATGATCAGTTCTTCCGGATCCATTTTGTCTTTGAGCTGTTCCAGCAGTCTGTTGAACCTTAACATCTAGCTTCTTAACATGAGTGCTCAGAGACTCAATCTTCCTATTCAAATCAACGTACAGAGCATCTATCTTTCCACTGAAACCCACTGGTTTCTTCTGCTGACCATCCAAGAGTTGTTCCAACATACTCATCATCTTATAAGACTGCTCATTTTGTGGAGTAGGAGTTTGATATGAAGAAGAGCCATAATCTCTGGAGAATGAACTGTTCTGCTGAAAAAATCTCTGAAATGAAGAATTTGGTGTGTAACCAGAAGTCTGTCCCTGCTGATTTCCATATCTCTGACCCTAATAACCACCTCCATCTATGTAATTGACGTCCTCGGTGTCATTAACATCTACAACAAATTGGACTTGCTTCTTGCCAAGTAAGATGCTATGGACAGAATCAATCTTGTTCTTTATATCTGCCATCTGTGAACTATCAACCTTTCCACCAGATTTCTTCCTCTCTAGATCAGCATTCTTAGTGCTATTGCTACACACCAAGTTCTTAATCAGCTCCTTAGCTTGCTCTGGAGATTTGGTATTGAAATTCCCATTGCTTGTAGCATCCAAAGCCAACTAATACCACAAATCAACTCCTCTGAAGAAAATGCCCAACAGCTGAACTTCAAAGAAACCATGATGAGGGCAATCTCTCTTCTACATCTTAAACCTCATCCAAGCTGCCTTCAAGGCCTCTGTAGGTCCCTGTTTGAACTGTAGAAGATCCTCTCTCAGCTGATCAGATCTAGCATCATCATAAAAGTATCTCAGAAACTTCCTCTTCACTGCATCCCAAGTAGTCAGAGTCCCAGGTGGAATCTGCTTCAGCCAATTTGCAGCTTCTCCGAATTCATAGCTCACTCCATTATGCTTCATTCCAGTAACCAAACACTCAAAATTCTCTATGTGATCCATAAGGTGCTCATGTGGGTGTCCATGAAAGAGGTGTTGTCCCACAAGCATATAGTAAGAAGTCTTCAGCTCAAAGTCATTCCGTGCAAATGGAGGAGGTACAATCGCAGACTTGTTAGCATAGAACTCATCAGGCATGTTGTAATCAGATAGTGTCCTCCCACCTGGAGGATTAGGTGCTCTAGGAGGCTCTTCAGCTCGTGGATTTTCATGTCCACCTTGAGCCTCTTCATTATGCGGTGAAGGAATGATATCCTGAACAATCACGTTCCCATCAGCATCAAGTCTCTGACCGCGCTCATCGCAGACATAGTTCTCTCTATCTCTCAGAACACCATGCTCGTCCTGAATTAGTATCACAACATTGGGATTCGCCTTCTTCATTTGGTTTTGAGCTTTCCTGTTCTCTCTCTCTAGCCTTGCAAGCTCCTCAAGTCCGAGATTCACGAGCTCCTTGTTCGTATTACTCCTTAGTGTGTGATCGGGCATGAACTGTCCGGTTCACGCAGAGTGTATCGACTGACGCTAGTAGTGCGTCGATCGATGCTGATCGCGAGGGTGTCGAACGATTCCAATGATTCCAAGTGGGTGTCGATCGATGCAATTGTTCTTCGTCGAACCTGAGACGCAAAAACCGAGAAGAAACAGAAAATAGTTAGTAAAATAAAAACGAAAATCCTAGTCTAAATTCTAAACTCAAATCTGTCGAAGACTCAAAAGAGTCCCCGACAACGTCACCAAAAACTTGATAAGCTCAGAGTTTTATCCCTAGAGTTACACTGAAAGTGCACAGACGTTACTAGTAGTATATAGGGGTCGAATCCACAAAGACTCAAGAATCATACGATAGACTATAGAGGTTCGAATTAAGCTAAGCAGAAGCAGAGAATAAAGAAGTAAACAATGCAAGAAAGTAAATAAACGGTGTAAATCAATCAAGTGAAGCGTCAGGTCAAGGGAGTTCTCAAGAAATTAGGAACACATGCTAATCAATCAATCGGGATCAAATTAAGAACTATTCTAGAACTAGAGTCACAGAAGCATAAGAAACCAACTTTCAGTGCGTGTATTATCTATGTCTAGCAATCTAGCAAACCAACTTTCGTTGCGAGTTCTAGAGATCCTAAACATGCAGTAATCTCAGGTTCTTTCGTTCACAATTCTCCTAAGCCAAATTTCTTTGTGAATAGTCAAATTGCTCATCTAGGTTCTTTCTAGCTAATCAACCAATTGTCACTGCAGAAATCAACCTAACATCAATAATGTAAGTCGCCAATTCAGATTAAGCATTAAGAACAACCCTATATGAAGAACTATAAGTTATGAATCCCAATTAATCAATTAACCTAATATTCCATGAAATCCCTAATGAGAATCCCTAAACCAAACTATTAAACTACTGAACATGGCAGATGAAACAAAAGACATGATGAATAGAATACTGAATAGCATAAAATAAGTGAAGAAACAAGGGTTCGAAATCTCGTCTTTTTCGAGTACAAAACCAGACCCAAATCTCTCAATCTTTGATAAGTAAAGCGTCGCCTAAACAAGTGGCTAAAAACCCTAATATATTAGTCTAAACACGTTTTGGGCTTATTTGTAATTATGAGAAACTTCTGGACCAAGCTGAAAATATCCAAAGTCTTCATTAATTCGGCGAGAAACTCTTGATTCGTATATGTGTCGATCGATTCACAGCAGTGTCGATCGACATCGAGCTCTGCTTTCGTCTATGATTTCTTCTTCTCACACGAACTCTCCAAAAAGCTCCAGAAAACGCCATAAGGTCCAAACATGCTCCAAACGTACTTAGACCTTTAAAACACATGAAAGGATTTCAAAACACACTAAAAGACTTGATAAAAAAAGCATATACCATGATCAAAAACCTTAAAAACCCTGATATATCACAGGGTTACCCTAGTCGGACCAATCGTCAGTTATACCATAAGGTCCATTCTGAAAACCATACCATGTATTAGCTGGGCACTGTTGTCATTTAAGACATCGACAACAATTAACCATGATTGAAAGTCGTAGTAAAAAGACAAATTAATTCATCAACCCCCAATGTTATCTTTTTCAATTTCTGGTGGTGTCGGCTCATTTTACATCCAAAAATGGTAAAAAGTTATAAAAACCATAATAGCATCCTTACGCGTAACTGATTGCAAATGTTTCACGATCTCATTTTTTACCTTTTCATCAACATTAAGAATAGTAACCGCAACTTCGTATGAACATGTATCATTTTCTTCCGGATAATCAAGTACGCTATTGATGTCATCTATCATATTCTGAGAACTTAGACTACTAATCACAACTTCAAGTCACAATTGTCGTTTATTTCCTTTTCTAAAAATTTCTAGAACGAAAATGGAAAATAGAAAAAATGTAAAAATTATAAAATTTTATACGATAAAAATATCTCTATAAATTAATAATATATCGATTAATCAAGAGCTCTATAAAATAATAAAATTTCAAAGCCCCACTATTATTAATTTATAAAAGTTTTCCTGTGTTTAAAAAAGGCACCTTAAAGATTAAAGGGAAATTGCTAAAAATGCTTTCAAAATTTGTTTTAAATAAAATTATACACCTGAAATTGAATCAAATGCAAAACTTGTTTTTGGCACCGCCAAATCCTTACGACCAATCAAAAAACCGAAAACGCAATTACCATTATAACCTTCGCCTGTTTTAGACTTATATAGACGTCTGACTAGTTAAACTCTAATAGAAGTCTAAATGACTTTATCAGACTTCTCGGAGAAGTCTGATACATAATAAATTAGTAAATTTAAATTTTAAAGTTATAAAAAATATTTTATCAAAACTTTTACATACATAAATTAAATATATACAATTTAGTAGTATATAAATTAAAATTTGGTGAAATTGAGTCAAATTAAACAATATTAGTTAAGTGCGTCTTCCTCCAAACGACTTTCAGACTTCTTGAAGAAGTCTGAAGCAAATTAATTTAGTAAATTTAAATTTAAAAATAGTAAACAAGAAATTTTGTTAAAAAAAACTATACAAAAATTAAATATAGACGGTTTTGAAGTATATAAATTAAATTTCGTCAATTTGAATCAGACTAAAAATATATAAAGTGGTTGAGTAGTTTCTAAACCTTAGAACATCCTTTGTAATGGAACATGGTGGAACATTTAAATATAACTTACATATAACTTTAGGGTTAGATTCATGGTTCACAAAATTCACATTTGAAAAAATTATATTTGCACATGTATGTTATAATGCGCATATATTAACGAATTTAATGTTTCCTATGTGTTGTATTTAAATATTTTTCACTGTTTAGTGATAAATATTATATTTAGGGTTTCTCAGACTTCTCTGAAAAGTCTGAATTTTGAGGTTTCGTAGACTTCTGAGAGAAATCTGAGAAATATTTAACTACCCCGAAATTAAATAAAAAAAAAATACTTTGAACCAGCTATACCTTAAATGTTTAAATTTTACTAAAGTTTATGTACTTTAAATTTACACATGCCAAATATTATTATGTTTAATTTATATATTCAAAATTTCCCTAAAAATATTTTTTATATAATTTTATAATTTAAATTATTATTTTTATAATTTTATAATTTAAATTTCCAAATTCAATATCTCTCAGACTTATCATATGGAAATTTAAATTATAAAATTATAAATAAAAAACAATTTAGGGAAATTTTGGATACATAAATTAAATTTTGGTCCGTTGCGAATGTCATCAACATACCCACATCACATTCGCAACGGACTGTTCAGAATTGGTGAAGATAGTGTCGGAACCAGAAGAATGGCCTGCTTTCTCGAGTCACATAGAAGAGTTTCAAATACGCAGAGAGTTCTTCTCAGATTTCAAAATCATCCATATACCGCGCACAAGTAATATGATGGCAGATAGATTGGCACGGAGTGCTCGTCTCAGAATGTCGCATACAGTCCATATTGGGCCGGAGCCACCAATCTGGATTAATGATATTTAGGTTTTGTTAGTGTTTTCTTGTTGACAAAAAAAAAAAAAAAAAAAAAAAAATTAAACATGAGAATTTTGGATATGTGTAAATTAAAAGTACATAAACTTTAGTCAAATGTAACAATTTAAGGTATATTTGGTTAAAAACACCATGTAGCTTGATCTATGCTTGACATATGAAGTAGGATATCATATTTTCATCTGTAGGGTTAGTTTGAGGGTTTGTGAATTTTCATACATATTGTTACCCTTGTTTATACTTGTTAGGTTGTGACTATAAACGAGTCTGATGTTTTTTATAAGTTTTCTATATAATATGATGGTATTTAAGTAGTAATTAGTAGATTTAGGGTATCTCAGGCATCCATGTTAATCTGATTCACGTACATGATTTGTCAGACTTACCGAAGAAGTCTGATTAAACTCGACCAAATAAGTTATCCTATTTGGGAATTTACCTCATATATAAATGGAAGTTACCAACATTAGTTTGTAAAAGTCATTATCAATTTCTCTCTTTAAAATGGAAACACACTCCCTCTCTAAAAACTCTCCGAAAACCCTCCACCGCGACCGCCACCGCCGTCGTCATCTTCTTCATTCTTGTAATTATCTCTCCTTTTTCTTCTCTATTGACCAGTCCCGACACCGCCGTCGTCATATTCTAAACTCTTATTTCTGCAAATGTTTGAGATCTATACGAAAGAAGTCACATTTTTCTTTGTACTTTGTCTAGATCTAAACAAAAAAATAGGTTTTTATATATTTCTCGTTATCGATTCATTCTGTTTTAAGTCCGAGTCATCCTCTTTTTCATATGTACTTTGTCTAGATCTAAACAAAAAGGTAGGTTTTTATGTATTTCTCGTTTTAGATCCATACAGTTTTGAGTCTGAGTCATCCCCTTTTCATGTACTTTTTCTAGATCTAAACAAAAAGATAGGTTTTATGTATTTCTCGATTTAGATCCATACGTATTTGAGTCTGAGTCATCCCCTTTTCCATATGTATTTTGTCTAGATATGAACAAAAATAGATAGGTTTTATGTATTTCTCGTTTTAGATCCATATGGTTTGTGTCCGAGTCATCCCTTTTTCATATGTACTTTGTCTAGATAGACTTTATTAGAATTCTAAATTGGATTTGTTTTTGAATTAGACTCTATTGTAAGTCTGAAATTGGATTTGTTTTTGAATTCGACTCGATTAGAAGTCTGAAATTTGATTTGTTTTTGAATTAGACTTTATTAGAAGTCTGAAATTTGACTTTGTTTGCAACTGTTTTATGGTACACAGGATGGGGAGATTCGGTAAGGTTCCAACGTCGAGTAGTAGTAGTTCATTCTCAAGTTCCACATTTCGACAACGATCCGGTTCATGCAATGGATTCCCCAAGAAATGTTTCTTCGGTTTGGACCCTGTCATGCGAACATCCACTACTGCCGATAATCCGGGAAGAAGATTCTTTGGATGTCGTAACTGGGATGTAATTGCCTTTATCTTCTGTTATGTAGCCAGTTTTATTTTATTTTTACTTATTCGAGCTTATATTTGGAATCCGAAGATGATTGTATATTTAAAATGTGGCTGTATAGGATGGTGGCTACCATATAATGAAGTGGTGGGATGAGGCTATGATGGAGGAGTTTCACGAGTTAAAGCTGAGAGTGGACCAACATGGTGAACAAATTGATTACATCTTCCTTTGTGCTGAATTGGAGTGTGTTACCACCTTGCACGATGACCTCAAGATAGCGCAGGCAGAGATAGCTCAATTAAAGGAGCTTTTGACTAAGAAACCATCTAACCAGACAGAGCGTGGCGCCAAGTATGAGTATCTGATGTTTGTTGGTGCTATCATTATCGTCCCGATTATCTTGAGGTCATTTGGTTTCTTGTAATATAAGTCCTATGTATCCAACTACAATTTTATGTATTATAAGACGAATTTCATTCACCATCCAGTTTCAAATATGTGAATTGTCCTCTTTTGAAGCTACTAAAGAACTCGGTCGCCAGACTCCATATGATGTCTGAATAATAAAAACTATATTGTCAGACTTCATAATAACAAATAATATGTTTTCAGACTTCATATGAAGTCTAAATTATAAATAATTAGTTTTCAGACTTCAAATAATTAATTTTATCACATATAATCCATTCTAAAAATATATAACCACATCACAACTCCAATTAACTAAACTATTTTTTGAAGATCATGAATCACATTAATTAGTTTTAACAAGTAATTTAATAAATTTTTAGATACATATTAAATTTGGTGGTGTGATCTCAATAAAATCTTTATTTTTGGATAGTCGGTGACAATTAGAGTTCTAGATCTTGTTGGGCCCCGATCTTGTTTCACTCTTCTCCTTCGTCGTCTTCCTTCAGCGGTAAAATTCATCGACTCTTCTCTTCGTCTATATATTTACATAACTAGTAGTAGCCAGACGGCATACGATGTCTGGCCGTGTAAGGCTGAGTGCAAATGGCTTCTGGCTAGTAGTATTCAGACTGTATGATTTGTGTGTCCTTTGTTGTTTCAGGTTTTCGTTATGGAAGATGTTGAATTCCCAGAAAGGATGTTCACTGCCGGTAATGAACCGGTTCCGGATAAAAGCATACACTACTTTAGTGGAAGGAGAGATCTGGTTAATGATGTTAGAATAGCGTTGTTACCGGGAGAATGGCAACAACTCCTCGTTTCAGAACTTGAGATTTTTTTGAGATTCCATGACCTGCACTTCAAATGGTGTTCAAGGATGGTGCACTACATGCTCTGTTTGCAGTTCGATTGCAAGAAAAAGTATGAGATATGGTCTCTTCTCGGCGTTCAGCCAATTAGGTTTTCTTTGAATGAGTTTCATGCCATAACCAGACTCAACTGAGACTATATTGAGAACCTGGAGTACCCTGAAGTTGATATAACGATCAGATGTGATCAATTTGGGAGATTCTTGGGGTGTTTTTTGATTTAAACCCAAGTTATTCGCAATTATTTGAAGCTTGTAAAAGATGTGCTGGTTGGGAACTGCAACAAAGGATATAGCTGGGCTATCTAGCCATCTATGCAACCTTTATTGAGGCTCAACACTGGACAACTTCCACAAGGGGTGACATGACTAAGCTTCTGCTGGTTCCAGGATCGTTACAATTCTATCCATGGGAACGATTCGCCTTCAAATATCTGATAGAATCTGTTAAGGAGGCAAACATAAAACTCGTGGATGGAAAACATTATCAGATCGGAGGTCTTGTTGAGGTTCTGAACATCTGGGTATATTGGGCATGTCCCGCTATGGCGACAACCTATGGAGAGCCCTTCACGAATGCCCCAACCCCACCAATGCTGGCGTACGAGGGATCACAGAGTCGAAAGAAAGTCGACGAAACCTTACGCATACATGTATTTTTTAGACTGTTTTGAAGTCTGAAATATTTTTTTCCATACTAAATTAGAAGTCCCGCGTTTGTGTCAGACTGCATATGATGTATGACGTTGTGATATTATAAATGCTTATATTCCTTTTTCTATGTGACTTGTATTTGCAGTCCCGCATCAACAACCTCATACTCAAGGAGGATTATGATGACATGTTCCCCGCGTGGGACAACGATGATGAGGAGAACAAAAAGCAATGCATGGACAGCTTGGGACTGCGGCTTGAAGGTGGGGTTCTAAACACTGGAAAACTGAAGGTGTGTTAAGGATCAGAGATGGCGGTCTTGTCAAGCTTGAGGTTAAGTCTGAGGCGGGTGAGGTTGGTGAGAAAAATCGAAAGGTTCTGGGAGTCAAGAAGAAGTTGGTACATGCTGTTGCTGATGATAAGGATGAGGAAGAAGAGGTGGAGGTAGTGAGTAAGAGACCTAGACAAGGAAAGGTTGGTCCCACGAATGGGGATGTTGTTCAAAAGATTGAGGATCTGCAAAAATCATTTGAAAGTCGGATTGATGTATTGGTAGATGTTTTCAACGAGGATTTTCGTCTGATGGGTATCAGAGTTGATGATCTTGCCAGGGATGTCAGGACTTTGAAGGAATAGAGTGCTGGAGTTGGACATAAGGAAAATGAGAAGAAGAAATATTCTTCCGGACATATGGAAAATGAGAAGAAGAAAGCTGGTACTGGAGGGAAAGGTATTGAGCTGAAGAAAGATGCAAGTGTTGCGGCTGCTGAGATGAATAAGGCCGGAGTTGGTGAGGATGAAGAAGATCAAGCTGAAGATCTTCAGGATCAAGATAAAATAACTGCTGCTGTGGGAGAAAGAAAGAAAAGGAAAGGGCTCTAAGAAACTCGAAGAAATTGGTAGTGAAGGTAAATAATCATGTTGCTGATACCGAACCTGCAACTGCATGGAAAGCGAAGGCTAAGAAAGCAGTGGTTGCAGACAAACATGACAAGTCGGCTGAGGCCACCAATCAGACTGCGGTTGATGATGGGGTTAGTCTCCAAAACCTTCAAACTCTGAATACAAATAAGGAAAAGAAAGATGAGCCTAAGAAAAGTAGCAGACTTCAGAAGAAATCCCTTAAGGGGAAGTAACCTTCTTAGCTGTATGAATAATCTTGATTGTAAAAACATGAGCATAACCGTATTTCTTTTTCCCCCTTGTTCTTGTATTTGCTTTGAACATGGATCCCTGGCATTAGACTTATATTGCATTGGTTTGGTGTGATTTTATGTCTGGATTCAGAACATATCAGACATCTAGAGATGTCTAACAGTGATGTATTTTAGTTACCAGACTTCTAGTGCAGTTTGGTTCTTGTGTGAATTTTAGATCGAACTTTATGTTTAACACGGGTTGTTAAATTGTATATGCAGAGTATACCCAAGAGCACAGATCCGAGTGTCTTGATCGTTACATAGTCGGATACGGGCATAGACTTCGATGCTACTGATATACCATGGATTTTATGGCTTTTAACCATGGTATATATCTTATTTATCGAGTCCTTTACTATGTTTTAGAGTCTTTTCATGTATTTATTAGGTACAAGCACATTTGGAGCAGATTTGGTGATTATGGCACTTTCTGGAGCTTTTTGGAGTGTTTGGCCGAGAGATAGAGTTCTTTGTGGACATTTGAGGAATGCATCGACCGACACACCTTTGGTGTCGATCGTTGCATATGCGAGCTGGGCCAGACTCGGCGGTTTAATGAAGAATGCTGATATTGCAGAAAAGCCCAGATATTTACACAGAAGCCCAAAACGTGTTTTAGACTATATATTAGGGTTTTTAGCCACTTGTTTAGGCTACGCTTTTCTTACGCTTTATTTTATTGTCAGAGAGAGTTAGGGGCTGATCCTGATCTCGAAAGAGAGAGGATTTCGACCCCAGTTCTTTGTTTTATTATATGCTATTTGGTTTTCTATTCAAGATGTTTTATGTTTCGATGAACATGTCTGAGTAGATTACCTGTTAAGTTTAGGGATTTCATGGAATTATAGGTTAATAAATCTGTAGGGATTCATATTTGTTAGTTCTTCATCTAGGATTGTTCTTACTGCTTAATCTGAAGTAGCTACCCAGATTTATGATGTTAGGTTGATTGATGCAACGACAGTTGGTTAATTATCTAGAAAGAACCTAGATGAGCAATTTAATTACTCGCAAAGGAATTTGGTTTAATTAGATTGTCAACATATTGAACTTGGAATTAATGCTGGTTTAATCTGTTAGTAATTGCAAAGGAATTTGGATTGCTGCACTTAGACTTAGAGAATTCTCGCAACGACAGTTGGTTAATTCTAAATCTGTGTTTGAGTTCTAGAACAGTTCCTAATTAGATTCCGCTTGATTGATTGCATGTGTTCCTGATTTCCTGAGAACTCCCTAGACTTAACGCTTCGCTTCCTTGCTCACAAACTCGTTGATATTTACTTTCTGCTTGCTTTTTAGTTTCTAATCATATTTGCTTTCTCCTAGTTTAATCTTTTCTGTTCTAAATCTATCGTTGACCGGAGTCCCTGTGGATTCGATACCCTAAGTACTACATTGACATCACTGTGCACTTGCAGTTAGTATAGGGATTAATTCTTGACCTATCAAGTTTTTGGCGCCGTTGCCGGGGACTCTTAGGAGTCTTCGATAGATTTGAACTTAGGGTTTAGACTAGTTTTTTCGTTTTTTTTTATTTTACTGATTTTATTTTTCTGTTTTTCTCTGTTTTGCAGGTCAGATCCGACAGAATCGTCTTGCATTGATCGACACGGTCTTGTGTGACGATCGACACAGATTTCGCATTGCATCGATCGACACTACTCTGCATCGATCGACACAGCGCGTAAGATTATGGGAATGATGGAACGGATGTTGGAAAATCAGCAGAATAACTCATTCTCCAGAGACTATGGTTCCTATTCATTCACCAGAGATTATGAATCTCCATCATATCAGCCTTTTCCTCCTCAAAACAAACAATCTGATAAGCTGATAAGCATGATGAAGCAGTTATTGGAAAAGCAGGAAGAAGATTTGAACTACATCAGTGGCTCTGGATTCCAAGGAAACAGGTTTGGTAATCAGCAAGGTAACAAGTTCTTTAATGGTGGACAGAAGAGTGCCTTCACAAGCAACCAAAACTCTTCTGTATATGGTCATACTGATGATTATCCGAAGCCTTTGCAGCAAGGTAATTCTCGTCAGAGAACCTATGAATCTTATCAGACACCTCCTGCTACTAATGCTTATAAGAGCAAGATAGAATCCATGATGGAGCAGCTGCTAGAGGATCAGACTAAGACTGATGTGGACTTCGACAGAAAGCTGGATGCTATGCATGAAAATCTTAATGGAAAGTTTGAATCTTTGAACAAGCATGTGAAAAAGCTGGATGTCCGAGTTCAACAAACAGCTGAAACAATACAAAGGCAGAATGAAGCTAGGAGAGCTGAACAGAAGCTGCACATCAATGCTGTGACCATAAGAGATGAGATTGAGTTGCTAGGTGAAGAAGAGAGCATAATCTCGGATTTTCTGGATGAATATTGTATGTCTGAGACATGCATCGATCGACACCCCCTTAGTGTCGGTCGACACGCAGTTCTGACGGCAATTTCGAGTTCTTACGACGAACGAAAATTGACCATTGTCGACACTGAAGGTCGACATCAATTCAATGACGACCGACACCCACTCTGCGTTGGTCGACGCGACAGTCGGGCAGACCCAATTTCGCCCAAATCTGATGTTTTTGCTAAGGAAAGGGTCTACAAACCTCCAATACCATTCCCAAAAGTTCCTATAAGGTCTAAACATGAGCAGAGTGTAGTCAAGTGCATGGTAGTGGTGGATAAGGAGATGAATGAAACTCCACCAGCTGAAGCTTCGCGAGTTCATCCTTCTGTGTTGGGATATGCAAAGAAGATGGTCTCCACTGATGGTCATTTAAAAGATGAAGTTCAGATTGGTGGAACTACAGTATCTGATAGTGGAGAGAAGAAGATGGTGGTTCCTCTTGAACCTGCTCTAACGTCTTCAAAGCCTGCAACTGCTCATAAGCAGAAAGCTCAAAACATCAGATCTGCACCAAAGGTAAGGTATAAATCACCTAAGTTTAAACCTCATGACCACATTATTTTGAATGCAGGAAAACGCAGTATCCCACCCATGCTTCGCTCCCGCTCCGGTTCTGTCTACTCTTTCCTTGGGAAACCTCATGATCCGACAGCATACACACCTCCTTGGATGAAGAGATATTCACAGAGACACTCAAAGTCTTTGTTGAAACCGCCATGAATTAAACCTCTATCCCATAGTCAAGCTGCTGACTTTAAACAAGCGCTGAGTGGGAGGCAACCCACTGTTAGGTTCGTTTTTATTTTCATTTTTCGTTTTGATTTTGGTGTTTTGATTTTTCTGTTTAAGTGTGTTCAGAGGCGTGAGAAACATGCAGAATCGCTTTGCATCGATCGACACACCTAGTGCATCGGTCGATGCAGATGCGATTTACGGTTTACCGATTCAATTGCCGTCCAGACATCATTTATTCACATAACCGTGAGCAAAATTCGCCTTGCATCGATCGACACCCTTGTGGAATCGATCGACACAGGGCGACGACAGGTACGTGTTCTGCAACTTTTCGGATTGTTTCGATTTGATTATTTATTCTCACCAACCCTAAGCTTGACACTACTGGGGACAGTGTGTTTTAAGTGTGGGGGAGGAGCTACTGACGCACGCTTTTGTTTTCTTAAAAGTCAGTCCAATTTTCAAAAATTTGTTTTATCGAGTCAAAATCAGTTTAAGTAGGAAACAATGATTTTTTGAGAAGATTAACAGCACTTGCAGGAACTTAAGTAACCATTGGGATGAAGTTGCAGATCAATCTTTGACTATTAGAAAACCCAGACACGGATCAACCTACTGAGGACACCCACATCGCTTCAGGTATCAGAGGATCCTTTACTGACTTCAATTTAATACTGACTTAATTTTCTCACCTAAGGGCTTGGAATACCTTGAGTCGGATTCCTTTGTTAGTTCTGACACAGCCTGTAAACCTGTCCTATTTGGTTCCCTTCTCCCCTTCCATAAAGTAAAAAAAAAAAAAGAGTAATAAACTGAGGATGAGTTAGTAACTCCGAAGTGGTCTCTGGGAGTGGTAGCTACAACTATTACCTCCTGTGCATCCATGGAATGTGTCCAAAGTACACCCCAAAACGGGAAGAACACTGATAAAAAAAATAAAATGATACCCAATGGGGAAAAATCAGTTGTTAAGGAAGGGAAAAGAGAAGAAAGGGACCAGATAAAGATAGTATGGTGGTCTAGAGCTGGTATGGTAAGAGTCCATGTGCCTTTGATCGATATTCCTTAGGTGAAACCGCACTTAAATACTTGCAGAAGTCAGTAGGGTGAATTTGAATGCGTGAATGTGATTGTGGAGTTTACTTAGGACAGTTGCTAAGTGTGGGGGAAGTACATGTTGGTCTTGATACCTGCAGGTGAAATCTTTCAAGTGGATTACTAAGGGGAATCTGAGTGTTGTTGCTTCTAAGATGAAAAGAGTTTCTGAAAGTTTTCAAACCTCTTCACCATGTTTTGGTTCTTTACTTGCTTGAGGGCAAGCAAGAGCTAAGTGTGGGGGAGTTGATATACCATGGATTTTAGGGCTTTTAACCATGGTATATATCTTATTTATCGAGTCCTTTACTATGTTTTAGAGTCTTTTCAGGTATTTATTAGGTACAAGCACATTTGGAGCAGATTTGGTGATTATGGCACTTTCGGGAGCTTTTTGGAGTGTTTGGCCGAGAGATAGAGTTCTTTGTGGACATTTGAGGAATACCTCGATCGACACACCTTTGGTGTCGATCGTTGCATATGCGAGCTGGGCTAGACTCGGCGGTTTAATGAAGAATGCCGATATTGCAGAAAAGCCCAGATATTTACACAGAAGCCCAAAACGTGTTTTAGACTATATATTAGGGTTTTTAGTCACTTGTTTAGGCTACGCTTTTCTTACGCTTTACTTTATTGTCAGAGAGAGTTAGGGGCTGATCCTGATCTCGAAAGAGAGAGGATTTCGAACCCCAGTTCTTTGTTTTATTATATGCTATTTGGTTTTCTATTCAAGATGTTTTCTGTTTCGATGAACATGTCTGAGTAGATTACATGTTAAGTTTAGGGATTCTCATTAGGGATTTCATGGAATTATAGGTTAATAAATCTGTAGGGATTCATATCTGTTAGTTATTCATCTAGGATTGTTCTTACTGCTTAATCTGAAGTAGCTACCCAGATTTATGATGTTAGGTTGATTGATGCAACGACAGTTGGTTAATTAGCTAGAAAGAACCTAGATGAGCAATTTAATTACTCGCAAAGGAATTTGGTTTAATTAGATTGTGAACATATCGAACTTGGAATTAATGCTGGTTTAATCTGTTAGTAATTGCAAAGGAATTTGGATTGCTGCACTTAGACTTAGAGAATTCTCGCAACGACAGTTGGTTAATTCTAAATCTGTGTTTGAGTTCTAGAACAGTTCCTAATTAGATCCCGCTTGATTGATTGCATGTGTTCCTGATTTCCTGAGAACTCCCTAGACTTAACGCTTCGCTTCCTTGCTCACAAACTCGTTGATATTTACTTTCTGCTTGCTTTTTAGTTTCTAATCATATTTGCTTTCTCCTAGTTTAATCTTTTCTGTTCTAAATCTATCGTTGACCGGAGTCCCTGTGGATTTGATACCCTAAGTACTACATTGACATCACTGTGCACTTGCAGTTAGTATAGGGATTAATTCTTGACCTATCAGCTACGTGGATGTTTAAACAGGATACTAAGCAGGCATCATCTGAAGCTTATATGAAAGTGAAGGCAAAAGAGGTTAAACAGAAGGAGAAGGTGAAGACTCCAGTTAAACCTGTTGTCCAAGCACAGGTTACACTGAGATATAAACCTTGTGCTGCTATCACCAGGATGAAATTGAAGGCACTTAATGATTACAACAAAAGACAGCCGTATGTCTTAACACTCTACCTAGACGAGTATGTTGTATACCTAATATCTTAACTCGATGTCTAACAAGGGTATTGTTCTTTGTAAGGGTTATCTGACTAGGACAGTGAACACATCACTTCAATGGTATAATGATCTTTGCATTCCAAAGGACTGGTTGCATGACACGGTCAGTATCACTCCAATGGTGTGAATTAAGAATTTGATTCCAGTCTAGATGTATATTCAGACTTCCTAAGAAGTCTGGTTGTATATTCAGACTTCCCAAGAAATTTGGTTGTATTTTCAGACTTCCGAAGAAGTATATTCACACTTACGCAGAAGTCTGGTTGTATATTCAGACTGCTTGGTTGTTTTTTTATTCTTTTATATTAACACATTCTTGTTTTGATGCATCAAATTGATCCCGGGATTGATCTACTAAGGCTTCGTCAACAGAGCCATCCGGAATGGTTCAGGAGCGTGAGGATATGCTTTATTGACACACTCCTTCAAGCATTGTTGCGTCAACACTATCCAGATTTTATTAAGAGCGGTGCAGGAGAGGATAGTTCTTCCTCAACTAGAACGCTTCCTCATGGTGTTTGGGATTACTGTACTGGTCATCTACCCGTTTTCTTCAAATCACTGAAGTCTTGGGGGATGGAGATTTATTATATCTACACCACACTGCACATTGGCGGAAATCATTGGGTGGCAATTATGATTTCTATCCCGGATAGGCACGTAACAGTCTGGGACAGCATCCTTAATAAGAAAACTGATGAGTTGATCGGAGCGGCAATGGCACCAATCTATGAGATGTTTCCTTATGTGATGCACGTCTTGGCCCCAACTGATGATGGGTTGCCTTATCCCTTGGAACGTTACACCTACACGATTGTTATGAGCAAAGATCTTCCCCCAAAATGTCCAAACATGTGACTGTGGAGTGTTTTGCTTGAATTTCATCGAGTTCCATTCACTTGGAATTGCGTTTCCAAAGTATCTTTGTGATAAGAACATCAAGCAAATCAGGGTCAGGCTAGCTTTTGACATAATGTTTGAACTCGGGCAAACAGGTGAAGAAGAACGTACCGAGTATGCATTGTTAGACACCTACGGTGAGAAATAGACTTTCGATATCTTTTGGATTCCCAAACAATGAATTTCTTGCATATATATATCTTTTGTAGGGGAAAGAAAAACAAAGCCATCTTTTGGCCTACTTTTGTGCTTGTTTAGTTATGTAACAAACTTAAGCACTAATCCTAGTTATGTTAATTACTACGCTTGTTGAAACAGAACCCAAACAATTGAGACAAGTTTCAATATCAGACTTTTGAAATACATCCATTACTACGTCAGACTTCAGTGAACCCTAAAAAATATCGACCAACCAGTTATTCATTAAAATATATCGGACTTCATTAAACCCTTAAACTTATCATACTTCACTGAACACGAACACATATCAGACTTCAGAAAACCCTAAATCACATCAGACTTCAACCATTTCTAGTCAGCCTCAGAGTGTGGAAAATTGGGTTGTTTGTGGCCTGGTTTTTTGCAATTCGAACAACAATATTGCTTGTGTAGTTTCCGCGGTTTATTGCCCTTCTTCTTGGCGATTTCTAGCATAGATTTTCACCTCGGCTTATTTTGTTCCAGGCTTCCGCCTCTCTTCCGGTGGAAAGACACGCACGGTGTCATGACCAGCTGTGCCAGTTAAATTCTTTGGTAAGATGTTGCACGAGTATGCAGCGTACAAGTAGTCTGTTTTGTAAGATGGACATACAAGGGTAGAAATGTGTAGCTCAAGTTCCGGTGCAGCGCATATGGCATGTGAGCAAGGTATCTTTTCGTAATCCCAAACACCACATTCACACTTCTGATGTTCCAAATCGACAACACAATCCCTATGTCCTCTCTTAACAACGAACTCATACGTATCTACGCGTTATGCCGTCATCATATCTGCATAATATTCACGAATAGCCATCAAATATTCAACTCCTCGGCTAAATGTTGTTGAGAGACACATTGCATCTAGCCGCCTTTTACAAAACCACGTCCCTAGTTTCTCTTGTATAAACTCTAAAAGGAAAGATATAGGAAATCGGTTTGCCTTCTTAACTGTGGAGTTTATAGATTCAGAAATGTTGCTCGTCTTTATGTTGTACTTGTCTCCAACAATTTGAAAGAGGTTTACGCAAGTAAGAACTAGAAAGTAATAAGAAAAACAATATGCTTTCAGACTTCTCCTATCGCCTGGTAAATAATCAGACAGCAGGAGAAGTCTTATTATAATATCAGACATCACTTGAAGTCTGCGTAGAAATATTAAGTCTGACACTTAAGTTTCAAAATTCTCTGGAAGTGTGGTAAATAATCAAACAGCAGGAGAAGTCTGATAATAATATCAGATATCAATAGAAGCCGGAGAAGAAAATATTAAGTCTGACACTTATTGTCATACCGCACAAGTACCTGTCTCAGCCGAAATGCACGCGTGACCATAGACTCACATCCGCCTCCTCCAAGTAATCAACAAGTTCAATATTTACCCCTCGTAAGGAAGCCATGTTTTGGTAAAAATCGTAAATCGTATATGCGTAAGCCGCGTTTTACACCAAGTACAAAAGATGTTTTCCCCTGAACTTGGTAACTATGTTATTTTGTATATGGTAATAGCATATCCCTCGTTGTGCCCAAGGGAAAACTGCTTCACCCGCATTCTTGATCGACTCGCATCTATCCAAAACTATGACCTAAGGATATTGGTCTGAAATGCATTCTTTCATCTTGGTGAAAAATATTCCCACGAGTCATCATTCTCAGAGTCTACAATTCCGAAAGCCAACGGAAATATTTGAAAATTTATGTCTTGTGCGGCCGCCACTAGCATAACACCGCCATACTTTCCATTAAGATGAGTACCATCCACCACAATGACTCTTCTAAGAAACGTAAACCAATATATGGAAGCTCCAAATGCTATAAATAGATATTTAAATCTATTCTTCTCGTCTAGTTCAAGAGCAGTTACTATTCCTGGGTTGGTTTGCCTGATTCCATGCAAAAAAGAAGGCAGTCTCTCGTACCCATCTTCCGTTGTTCCTTTCACAATCTTTTGAGCATGTAACAATGCTCTGTATGCGGTTGTGTAGCTCATCATAATCTCAAACTGCTTCTTCATTGATACTTTGACATGCGTTGGTGTTATCCTCTCAATTATACCAAAACATTCAGTAAACAACCAACCAATATAATCTGGAGTATAACGTTTCCGCCTAGACATCCGGTCCACCACCGACCATGTATGGGTTTTTGAATAGATCATCACCCAATACTTGTTTGGTTCGCCCTTCATACACGCTCGAAGCATCCACTTGTATCCTTCCACATGACATTTAGCCACAAAACGTATCTTGTCAGGCTTCTCTGTCGTGAATGTGAATTTATTCATTATCGCCGTCAAACGTAGCTCTGATATTAGGTATTTTTTGCTATAAAAACACTTATTGAGAAAGATACCCTCGAATAAGTCCCTTTTGCCAATACACCGATTACTCGTACCCTCCAACTCATATTTCTTATAATCTTCATCTTCTTCCACATCTACATCTTCATGTTTCACTTTCCCATATAGGGTATAATCAGCATCATCATGGTAAGCCTCAGCGTGTTTCTTGAAAACTTTTTCAGGCACATCCAAGTTACCAACACCATCATTACCACAACCACAAACAGAATCATCTGAGACTGAGTCCACATCTTCCTCATTCCATACTTCTTCTTTTTCATCTTCGTCTACATCTTCAGCTTCATATTTTTCATCATGATTCACCGCATGTTCATCTTCCATACCGGATCGGCTCGAGTACACAAAGATGGATTAAATGTGTATTAGCTAACTCGACCAAGCTCCTTACTTGCCTATCATTTGTGACATAAACCGGAGGGCTATCCGGATCCATTTGTTTCAAGAGTGCTTCCGGCAATGGATATGATAATTCCACCAGCTCGGTCTTCTTTGCAAAGTCTTATGCTATTAGCTACATTGCCAATAGTATTCAAAAATTGATTTAAAAATAATTACCATATATAAGAATATAAAACTCACGCAGAAGGAACATAGAAAACTAACACACATTTATAAAAATCAAAATCAAAGAAATTAATCACAAATACACAATAAAATGCATTTGAAATTTTTTAACATTTCAGACGTCTATAGAAGTCTGATTGTAGTAGTACCAGATTTCTATAGAAGTCTGAAAAAGATGGTATTTTTGAAATTGAAATAAAAGTGTCAAATAGCGGATGCAGTCTGAAATCCATCACACAGCGTACACAGTCTGCTTTGGAAATTTTTAAACTTTTTGTGAGACAGCTTATGAAGTCCGAAGAAAAAAAGGGTAGTTTTGCAATTGTATTTAAATTTTCAGACTTCTCCGAGAAGTCTGATAATGTTCGTACTTTTCGGAGAAGTCTGACAAAAAGTAGAGGGTAGTTTTGCAATTCAATTTGAATTATCAGACTTCTCGAAGAAGTCTGATAATGTTCAGACTTCTTATGATGTCTGATAAGAAATTCAGACAGCGAGGGAAGTCTATTAAAAAAACTTCGCATTTTCGGTTTTTACCCAGCGTTGACCAAAATTTGATTTTTTAGATGTCTATAGCGTCTGGCAAAAGTTTGGAATTTCAGATGTCTATAGCCGTCTGATATTTTTTTTCCTTATTTTCAGACAGATTTAGAAGTCTGACCATTTTTTCGCTTATTCTGGTCAAAATCTGAAAATTTGGGTCAATTGCATGTTCTACCTCCCATTATTTTCAGACTTCGGATTCTGTCTGACAAAAAGTCAAGAATCGGTCAATTCTTGCCAGTCTACGTTAGAAGTCTGACTAAAAAATCAAATTTGAATCAATTGCAAAACTACCCTCTTCTTATTTAGACTTCATGGTGAAGTCTGATATATATATATATATATATATATATCACAGACTTCATGTGTGTTTTTTTTTGCAAAGGAATTTCACAGACTTCTATGGAGGTCTGACAATTGAAAGTCAATTGCAAAACTACCCTCACATTGACCATTTTGAAGTTTATGAAAAAAAATGACTTAAACGGCAGTCTGAGATTACATTTCAGATCTGAAAATTGACGATATGAAAAAAATTATTACCAATGTCTGTTTTCAGTTTGTTTTTAGCCTCGTCGATTTCCCTGAACGTCTAATATCACCGGAAACCTGAAATTCGAGACGTGTTTTGCTGTTTTAATAAGATGATAAACGATTTCGCTACTTTTGAATCGAAAAATCAAAGGGGAAAAGGTAGAAATCAGTCAGGATAACGTCTGAGCTCTATTCTTGAGCTTTACTTTAGATTTACTTGAGCTTTAATGGTGGAAAATCGAGTTGGATTACACATTAACTCGTCGGCGATGGTGGTTGTCGTGGTTGTTGAGCATTCATGGCGATGGCCTTTTCGTGAATATCCAAAATAATTTTGGGTCTTTTGTCTTTTAGTTAAAGTATCAGACTTCATATGAAGTATGACGATGGCATTCTCATGAATACCCAGATTAGTAAGGAGATAAATTAGCGAAGGAGAGGAAGGAGAAGGCCGAGGGTAGTTTCAGGGTTGACTTCAATTTCGGGGGCATTTTTGTAATCAACCAAAGATTAAAACTCTACACCGAACATGAGAATGCTAGAGCTCCAACCACTACACCAAACATGATAAGCTAGATGTAACGCCCGCGTTCTAAGGATGAACAAAATCAGATCAAGGACGAACGGATTGGGTTATTGATGGTCATCCAGAATGGCCTTTTAAGACAGGGAATATTAAAAACTTGGGGGTTCATCTGATATTAAGACTTATTGTGTGAAAGCCGAGATGAAATGAGCTGGAAGAGTTCAGACCGCTATTTCGGACCAAGAGTGAGTTGTTGAGCTGACTGGCCGAGATTCAGACAAGTTTGGCCAGCATTCGGACAGTTTTGGTCGGCATTCAGACAGAACGGTTAAGATTGTCGGACCAAGCTTCAGTCCGCAGATTGATTGACTGGCTGGTTTTGGCGGGAAGGGTTATTAGCCAAAACTGAGCATTTTCGCCCAAGGAAGAAAGGCGGGAACAGGTTTAATGGATTTTCCGCGCAGCCAAGTGTTAATAGCGCGGGGAAGACGGTTGGATTGGCTTGGCCAATCAGATTGACGCGGAAGCAATTTTGGACGGTTTTGGCTCGAGTAAACTGTCCTGAGATTGATAAAAATCGTCCTTAGACGATTATTGTTCAGTTTTTCGCGACAAAGTACTCTGAAAGAATTGAGAGAGAAATTCTGAAGAGAAAACCGAGATTGGCTGAGAGTTTGATCGAGTTGGCTTACCGTGATGAAACAAGGCTGAGAAATTGTATGTTCTCTTGGATTCGAGCACAAGAGGTGTCAGGAAAACCGCTCTCATCATCCAATCCGAAAGACTAAGGTGAGTGCGTGACCGTGGCTATAGATTAATCGTCTGCTTGCATAGATTCGTTGAGTCTAGTTGGCTAGTACTGTTCTGATTGCTTGCTTATCAATACTTCTGATTTCTGCTGAGACTTAACCGATTGATCGATTCTCTTCTTCAAGCATCTTAGATAATATCAGGCACTTAAGGACAGTTTTCTCGTTAAGGCTTGATGCTGGATCGTAGAAGATGATTTGTCGACTCGGAATGATCAGATCGGGTTAAGCGTTTATCTGTTCATGCCATTCTGTTTCTGCTTACTTGATCAATTGGTTGGTTTCTTGCCTTGAGATGCTGGCTCATTGCCTTGAAACAATCAGATCGGATCAAGTGTCGGTAATGATGATAAGTTTGATAGACTGACTGAATATATGGCTTGTTGCGTTATTTCTATGGCTAAGTGAGACGGGACGACCGCTCTCACTAAGCAATATGTTTGGTTATGCCTCCTTTGTGGATGCAGGTGATCGTTCTGAGAAGGCTTAGGCACGAGACTAAAAGCGGCTGGATGGAAAGGATGGTTAGCTTGGGTAGATTTGGTTAAGTATAATGTAATAGCTTAGTGGCAAAACTGATATCATTGTACTTAAACCTCGAAATCTATCTTTAGTTTTTTTATGCTTAAAAATGCTTGTCTAGTTCGGATTGAAAACGCAAAATAATTCTAAGTATGGAAAAACTCAAAATTGGCCTAAGTCTGGACGAGGAAGTCGTCCCCGACACTACCTTCGGGTGGGAAAAATTGGGTCAGGACGTTTCAAGTTGGTATCAGAGCGTAGTTCGGTTCTAGGACAGTTTAAGCATAAATGGGTTAGTGGGTTAAACCATCCTTCCAGCGCCGGTCTCGTGGTAAGCCATTCTGTGTTCTGTTAACAAGTTAGTGAGGGGGTTAACTTGCCTGATCTGTTATGTGCAGATGGCTAAGAGTAACCGAAACAACAGGAGGAATGTTGGTGATACTGGGGAGACATCAGGGAACAATGCGGCAAGGAATTGGTTGCCTTTCTCAGTTGCAAGCTTCAACCTCCTAGTATCACTCCACCACCTGAAGTTCACTCTGTTTCAGTGCCTTCTGAATCTCTTTCCACAGCCATATGCCCAATTTCCGGTACTTTCTACCCCTCTATCCTGTGTTCTTTTACCGGAATTGATATGCTCTATGTATGTTCTATAACAACAACTCTTTATCTTTAAACGCTTGGGTGATCGATTCAGGACCTAGTAACCATGTCTCTCATGACAAAAACTCTTTTTCCACCTTCCGTTTTCTTCCAAACACCAATGTCACTCGACCAAGTGAAGTTCTAGTGAGCATTGTTGGTCTAGGAACAATAAAGTTGGGTAGAGATCTGGTCCTTGAAGATGTTCTCTATATTCCCCAGTTCAAATTAATAAGTAATTTTGGTACGGACGTCCTTGTGTAACTATTCTATGGGTTCTCTAGCCCTAAATCCGAAAACCCAAAAAAAATCGATCTGAATCCGAACGGGTACCTGAACAGTTCGGGTACCCAAACGCCCAGACCTATCGAAAACGATATTCGGCGTTTTTCCATAAAAACGCAATTCCATTTTTTTCTTTCAAAAACGTAATTCTGCATTTTCCGTCAAAAATGTAATTTCACATTCCGTCAAAAAAGTGATTCCATTTTTCGTCAAAATTACGATTTTTCCACAAAGTGAAATTAACCTTATTTTGAATTATTTGTTTTTTTAGTTAAGCTAATAAAGTTATTTTTTATTTTAAATAGTTTTAAAATTTAATTTTTGATAATGTTACAAAATATAAATGGGTTAATAGGGTCACCATTTATTTAATATAAAAACCCTATTAGTAAATGTACCCCATTTAAACCCACCAAAAAATATATGATAAATGGGTTTAAATGAACATTTATTTTAACACATACCCATTAAAACTCCATTTATCAAAAGCCCATATTAACATCCCTATTCTCATATATAAATTTATAGATTCCGCAATAATTCCTAAATAGACCGGCCTCTCATACATGCATATCACTCTTACCTTTTTCTCGCTATGATGTTTATTCATGTGCTTACCCATGTGTTCATGACTATCTTTATACACATAGAACTGATATAGTCATGAGTATACGCATCTAACCATACATATATAAAGTCTACAACAGGTAACTGTGGAGTAAGTTCCAAACTTACAAAGTATTTTCACTTGTGATCAGAAAGAAACTTACAGATTTTTTAGGTTTTTCAAGTTACCAAGCTCATCAGGAAACCAGAGAACCGGTTTGCTTCAAGCGATCTGGAAATTTCATCACATTAGGTATAGCCAAAACTAAAAGCGAGCTGTAAAGACTGAGACATACAGGAATGTCAAATTCTTGAATTTTTGCAACCCAATTGGTATATTCCCAGACAAATTATTTGCACTGAGCGAGCTGCAGGAAAAGTCAACATGAGACTGAGGTATTGCAACGAATCCCACTCCATTGGGATTGTTCCCGACAGGGAGTTCCGGCATAATTCGCTGCAAGTAAGAGCCAAAAATTGGTGTAAAGTTTTCTCATCGTTCTCTTCCCAGATTCTCTTGCTTTGCAGGTTTTGTTTCTCCATTTTTAGAATGGAAGCATTTCAAAACCGAGAAGTCTTGAACCGTAATAAACCAGAGCATTTCATATTTGAATCTGTGATACGGTTTTAAGTAATTACGAATGCAGTTCCTATAAACCGAACCAAACAAAATCTAAACATGCCGAAAGAACTTGGATGTATTGCATCCAGTATCCACTGTATCTTTTAATTTCTTTCCTTGCAATTTTATATTTTTTAAAAACTTTTTAAAAATTTATATATTTTTTCTTCAATTTCAAATGTTAAATAGACAAAAATATCTCCATCAATCTCTTTTATATTTTGTTTTTATTCTTTTCTTTTCTTTTACTCTTTTTTATTTTATTAGTTATTTTTCACCCTTATTTTTTTTATGGTGGATAGGATAGCGGAGTTGATGATTCTGACAATATACACCGCCGGATTGAAGATAACATAATTATCCAAAATTATACTTACGAATCCAAATACATTTGTTAGTTCAAAATAGCTAAAATACCTAAAATAAACGAAATTCTTGTTTTATTTGTCTAAATTTAATAATTATTTGTTCAAATTAATCATTTTTATTTTTGTTTTATGATTTTTTGAATATCCAAAATCGAACAAAACCCGAATAAAATGAAACCGAATCCGAACCGAATGAATGTTCGAATGCTCATGCCTAAAAGTATTAATCTTATCAGAGATCCTATATTGATTAAAACTTGAATACAAATTGAACACTAAACCATCCATATTTTATGTGTAATTTAATATTAACCGGAAAGTATTTTTGAGTTCTTATTCATTTTTAATGTGGTTAGTTACTTATTTGCTCTTAATAAAATTTAAAGTTTAACTATATTAATTTTAATTTATATTAGCAGTTTTAGTATTTATTAATTTTTTTTTTAAATTAGTTTTATTTTTGGAAATATACATAATGTTAGATAATATATAAAAAGTAAGTTGATAAATATAAAAATATTTATGAAATTTAAATATTAATAAATATGGTTGTTATACAGTAAATTCATATTATTTTTATAAAATTTGAATCAATATATACAAACAATAAAGTATGTATAATAAAAAATTATACATTGATATATATATATATATATATAAATATATAATTATAATTTATTTTAATGCTATTAATTTTATTTTAGCATAAATTATAAAATGTTTAATAAAATATTATGTATAATAATGTTTATATGTAGGTTTAATTATGGGAAAATGTCAAAAAAAGAACGAACTTTTCCAGAAACAATAAAAAAAGTTTTTCAAATATTGTGGTATAATAAAAGCTCGAACTTTTGTTGACTTTTTCTAAAACTTGAAAGTTTGCATTGACTAAGCCATTTTGGACCCGCCGTTAAATCGACATTAACGGTGTTAGTATTCCGTTTGAATTTTCTGTTAAACTCAAAACGATGTAGTTTTGAAATTTCTGAAAAATCAAAACGATTATAAATGTGGGGTTTGAACCCATGACCTCTAATACAATAACAAGACTTTTACCACTAAGTCGCAAGACCTATTGGGATAATGACAAACATATAAAATGATATACTATAACGTCCGACATAAAAATATATTTATAAATCTAAAAAACATTTTTATATATTAAAAATATTTTTAAAACACTGTTATATTAAATTCTTATTAGGAAAATGTTTTTTCGATTGATAACTTTTTTCAGTTTTAAATATTTTGTTAAAAATTGTATGAATTTTGAAATGTGTTATTAATAACCATAATTAAAATTTCTTATAATTATAAAAAAAGAAAACAAAATTAATTTTTTTTTATATTAACAGTATTGTAAACTGTATAAATATATATACTATATCGTTTTTCTAAACATACAATATTTTTTCTTCCAAAATGGTAAAAAACATACGGTTTACAATACCATTAATAACAAAAAAATTGTTTTCATTTTTTATAATTATTAGAAAATTTAAATTATTATGGTTATTAATAAAACATTTAAAAATTCGTAGAATTTTTAATAAAAAAATAATTTATGAAAAAAACATTCTCCTAATAAAATTTTAATATAACAGTATTTTAGAAATGTTTTTAATATATAAAAATGGTTTTCAATATTAAAAAACGGTTTTCAGATTCATAAATATATTTTTAAGTCCGACGTTATAGTATATCATTTTATACGTTTGTCTTTATCCTAGTAGGTCATGTGGCATAGTGGTAAAAGTCTTGTTATTGTATTAGAGGTCATGGTTTCAAACCCCACATTTGTAATCTTTTTGATTTTTTAGAAATTTCAAAACGAAGTCGTTTTGGGTTTAACAGAAAATTCAAACGAAATACTAACACCGTTAATGTCGATTTAACGGCGGGTCTAAAATGACTTAGTCAACGCAAACTTTCAAATTTTAGAGAAAGTCAACAAAAGTTTGAACTTTTATTATACCACAATATTTGACAAGCTTTTTTTAGTGTTTGTGGAAAAAAGTTCGTTCTTTTTTTGACATTTTTTCCGTTTAATTATAAATAGTTTATAGAGCTTTTTCTGTCAACCAAAATAAAAAGGTGACCAAAAATAGTTTATAGAACCGTCGACGATAAGCGATTTTAGGTTGCAGCCATTTTTCCTTATTTGTCACGTTTCTCCTGTTTGGCTATGGAATCGCCGACGGTTTCACCAGAGACTGCTCCGGCGGGATCTCCCTCGGCATGGAATATTGGTGCAAAGGGTATGGGTGCTGATCTGGATAACCTGAATCTGCAGGTGTCTTTGGTTGAAGGTGTTGCAAAGGTTTGTCTTCTAGAGGATTTCGCTCTTGATGATAAGCCTCTACGGAACTATTATTTGATGGGCCATTTCATTGGAGTGGCACCACATATTGGTCCTGTCCATGGCACTGTTAACATGCTATTGAATGTAACTGTTAAAGGTCCTAAAATCGATGTACAGTTCTTGTCCAAGAATGTGGCTCTATTTCGGAACGTTAACGACGGGATGCGTCAGCGTGTGCTTCAGAGGAAGTTTTGGCACATTGGTGATGTCCCATTAATGCTTCAGACTTGGCATCCCAAGGCTGATATCTCTCGACCTGATTTCAATTCGTTACCCATATGGGTCAATTTCTTAAAAGTTCTTGTGGATTACTTTAGTGATAAAGGTATGAAATTGATAGGTTGATTTATTGGGAAATTTGTGAAACTGCGTCCTTCAACGGAGTGTTGTATTCGGCTAGATGTGACAAGGATTCTTATTGAAGTGAACCTTTATAAGCCTGTCCCTGAGAAAATTTCTATGCAAATGGGTGCTCGAGTGATGGAGATGGAAGCTATGTTTCCATGGCTGCTGCCAAAGTGCAGTGGGTGTAATCGATGGGGCATTTCTTAAGGATTGTCATGGTAATCGGCACATTTTGGGTGCAGGTGGTGTTTAGTTGGTGAACTGGAGCAAATGTGGTTGGTGTTTTGATGTTGGAGAAGAATAACAATGAATCTGATTCTTCTCAAAACCGGGTTGATGAGGGTAGTGAGATGGAAAAGATACACGATTGGATGCTGGAGATAAAATTTCTCCGAATCTGGTGCTCGGTGACCTACTAAAGGAATTGGAGAAGGTGGATGCTCCTAAGCAACATTGACAAACTAACACGAGCCTTGGTAATCAAAGTGTATCAAGGTCTGATGGCTCATATGTGCTGGTAGATGAGTCAGCTCTTGAGGATGGTGAAATAGTTGAACAGAGAGGAAATGATAGCTGGACAGAAGTACCTCCACGCAAGCCTCTCCGGCAAAGGTCCTCGTAACGTCCGAGCATCTCGTCTCCTACATCGTTCGATTCTCTTGCTGGTTTGGGTGAGGATGGTGAGATTTTGGGTGAAGGAGATGAGTTGATTGAGCAGACTCAAGACCAGATGGGTGAATCAAATATGCTACTACCAACAGATAAATCACTGGTGGAGGCACTAATGTCAAAATTAAGAAGGAAATGAAGGAAAATAGGAGACAATTTTGTTCCTTTACCAGAAGGACTTTATGAAATTTGGGGTGCATGGAAATGGTATATGAATGCCGGTTCCTATAAACCGAACCAAACAAAATCTAAACATGCCGAAAGAACTCAGGTGTATTGCATCCAGTGTATCTTTTTATTTTTTTCCTTGCAATTTTGTATCTTTCAAAAACTTTTTTTTTTTGCAAATTTATATCTTGTTCCTTCAATTTCAAATGTTAAAAAACGAAAATACCGCCATCCATCCCTTTTATATTTCGTTTTTATTCTTTTATTTTATCTTACACTCATTTTCTTACTTTATGAGCTATTTTTCATTCTTCATTTTTTTGATGGTGGGTAAGATAGTGAAGTTGATGATTCCGACAATATAGACCGTCAGAATGGAGATAAAATCGACCGGTATACCGGAATTAAAAAAAAAAGAGTTCATACAAAAGTTTTGAGTGGATAGTCTAGACTACATGTCCACAATATCCATCCACGTGGACAATGCGACGATCATATTACATGCTAGACACTTCCCGTGGATAAAAGGCGGCCAAGAAAAATGTTGCTTTTGGGTGGATAGTGGCCGCAACAAACCCTTATGTCTACGGATTCACAATCATGTGAACTATTGAACCAAGTATGTTATCCACTTGAAACAAAGTTTTTTATGATTTCTAACCACACAAATAAACACCACATGTTAAATGCTTTCTATGGATATGGAGGACAATATCGACTATTCGTAGACACCACCACGATCTCCTCACATACGAGACGGGTTTGAAGGACAGAAGGTGACCAAGAGTTTATATGATCGTGAAATGTACCTGGTAAACACAATTTAAAAGCTCAGGTGGACGATGTTGATTATTCGTGCACACTACCACAATTATATCGCATAATAAACGCTTCTGATGGACAAATAGGTGGTCAAGATTTCAGATTATTGTGATCCGTGGACACAAAAAGTATGTTGGTTCCACAGTCCATCCAAAAAGAAACATTTTATGGACATTGTTTATCCAAAAAGTTCACATTATTGTGATCTGTGGACACAAAAAGTATCTTGGTTCAACTATCCATCGAGAAAACAACATTTTATTGACATTGTTAATCTAAAAGTTCGCATTATTGTGATCTGTGGACACAAAAAGTATTTTGTTTCCAGTATCCATCCAAAAACAACATGTTTTGGACACTGTTCATCCGCGTGCACTGTTCATGCGTGAGATTTAAAAAAAGGTCATTGTGGGACATGTCATCAATCAAAAGGAATAATTGCACCCAATGTAACTTTTTTGAAAAGTAATAGCAAAGTTATATCTTTCAAAATCCAATTGCATTTTTGTATCTTTTTTGTCTTTTAGCGCCGGTTAAAGACCATATTGTCCTTGGCTTTTGTCTTTTAGTTATAGATAGTTAATTCAACAAGCTATCCACAATACCTCCTTCTATCCATCCGAATTTCATTTTCTTTTTAATTCTTTTCTTTTCTCTTACACTCTCTTTCTTACTTTATGTATTATTTTTTACCCCAAGTTTTTTTAATTGTAGATAGGATGATTTGGGTGAGGTTTTCGGACTTGTAGATCGTCGGAATGGTATTAGAACGGGACGATCTATCGGAATTCAAAAAAAAAAAAATTCGGACTTAATATCAAAGTTGCGAATGGATAGTTTAGAGTATATGTCCACAACATCCATCCACGTGTATACTTATGATGGACAAGATGCTTAACATGATGATTTAACATATGATGTTGGACGATCACATGAATGATGAATCCAAAAATATGTTTACCATGGGTAAACGTTTAACATATGATTATTCGTGGACAAGATACTCAACAAGATGAGTTTAACATGAATGATGATGGACAAGATGCTTAACAAGATGATTTAACATATGATTATTTGTGGACACAAAAGTATGTTGGACGATCACATCTCATGCTTAACAAGATGGTTTAACATATGATGGACACAAAGTGCGGATCTAATGGACAAAAGTTGGTTAAGAGTTCACATGATTGTGAATTTGTGGACATAGAGTAGGTGTAGACCACTATCCATTAACAAGATGCTTACCATGGGTAAACGTTTTATGATGGACAATAGGTGATCAAGAGTTGTTGGACGATCACAATAGGTGGTCAAATAACAAGATGATTTAACATATGATTATTTGTGGACACAAAAGTATGTTGGACGATCACATCTCATGCTTAACAAGATGGTTTAACATATGATGGACACAAAGTGCGGATCTAATGGACAAAAGTTGGTTAAGAGTTCACATGATTGTGAATTTGTGGACATAGAGTAGGTGTAGACCACTATCCATTAACAAGATGCTTACCATGGGTAAACGTTTTATGATGGACAATAGGTGATCAAGAGTTGTTGGACGATCACAATAGGTGGTCAAATGCTTAACAAGTTGGTTTATGATGGACAATGGGCGGTCTTGCATGTGATATAATCATTGTAGTATCCACATCACAAAAGTACGTTGAGTCGATTATTCGTGGACACTAACACGATTATATCACATGTTAAACATTTATGATGGACAATATGGTTTAACATATGATGGACAAGATTCTAAACAAGATGCTTACCATGGGAAACGCTTATGATCGGCAATAGGTAACAAGATGCTTACCATGGATAAACGTTTATGATGGACAATAGGTGATCAAGAGTTGTTGGACGATCATATCTCATGCTTAACAAGATAGTTTAACATATAATGGACAAGATGCTTAACAAGATGATTACCATGAGAAACGCTTATGATGGACAATTGTTAACATGATGCTTACCATAGGTAAACGTTTTATGATGGACAATAGGTGGTCAAGATGGTTTATAATGGACAATAGGTAGTCTTGCATGTGATATGATCATTGTATTATCCACATGGATAGATATTATGGACAGCTAGCCTCAACTATCCATTCGCAACTTTTGTATTAAGTCCGATTTTTTTTTTTTTTGAATTTCGATAGATCGACATGTTCTAACTCCATTCCGGCGGTCTTTACGTCCGGAAACCACACCCAATTCATCATATCCACCATTCAAAAAATGTGGGGTGAAATAAAAAGAAAAGTAAGAAAGAGAATGAAGAGGAGGAAATAAAAGAAAAAAATAATAAAAAGAATTAATACTATCCACTCACGCTCATTTTCTCTTATTCTTTCTATTTGTGAAGGTTAATATTGTCTTTTTACACGTGGGGCCTACAAAAAAAGATACACAAATGCAAAGTCTTTTTGAAAGATACAAGATTGCAACAAAAACTATAAAAAGATACACCCAGTGCAATTCACCCTCAATCAAGAGAGTACTTTTGTCACAAGGGTATTTTATTCTTTTAACACTGAAATTGAACAAAAAGATACAAATTTGCAATAGAATTTTGAAAGATACAACTTTGCTATTACTTTATGAAAAATATACACTTGATGCAATTAACTCGAAAGAACTCTTCGAATTTTAATCATCTTCGTTTTCTTTTTCAATATCCAACGAACTGGGTGATTTATCAACAAAATATTATTGATAGGAATTCAATAGGTTAAATTCCAGAATTTCTTTCCTAAGTTTTCCAAATTCTGGGAAACAAAACCAGATAACCAACGTATGGTGGGTGGCCCAATGCTAAAATTCGTATCATTCTGTATATATTTTCCGTCAAAGTATTTAGGGCCGGGAAAAATCCAAACCGAAGTACCGAAACGAATCCAGACCAAATAAGAGGAATCGAATCTGAATCCAAACCGAATAAATATCTGAACGGGTCCTAAACCTCAATATCCGAAGAATCGAAACCGAATCCGACCCGAACCGAAAACCGAATGGATATCTGAAATATCTGAATTACGATTATATACTCAAAAGATTAATTATATTTAGACTTAATATAACATAATTATCCAAAATTATACTTACACATCCAAATACATTTGTTAGTTCAAAATAGCTAAAATACCTAAAATAAACGAAATTTCTTGTTTTATTTTTCTAAATTTAATAAATTTTTGTTCAAATTAATCAATTTTATTTTTGTTTTATGATTTTTTGGATATTCAAAATCGAACCCCGAATAAAATGAAACCGAATCCGAACCGAATGAATTATCGAATGCTCATGCCTAAAAGTATTAATCCTATTGGAGATCCTATATTGATTAAAACTTGAATACAAATTGAACACTAAACCATCCATATTTTATGTGTAATTTTTATATTAACCGAAAAGTATTTTTGAGTTCTTATTCATTTTTAATGTGGTTAGTTACTTATTTTCTCTTAGTAAAATTTAAAGTTTAACTATATTAATTTTAATTTATATTAGCAGTTTTAGTATTTATTATATTATTTTTTTTTAAATTAGTTTTATTTTTTAAAATATACATAATGGTAGATAATATATAAAAAAGTAAGTTGATAAATATAAAAATATTTCTGAAATTTAAATATTAATAAATATGGTTGTTATAGATAATATGATTTTATACAGTAAATTCATATTATTTTTATAAAATTTAAATCAATATATACAAACAATAAAGTATGTATAATAAAAAATTATACATTGATATATATACATATAAATATATAATTATAATTTATTTTATTGCTATTAATTTTATTTTAGCATAAATTGTAAAATGTTTAATAAAAATTATGTATAATAATGTTTATATGTATGTTTAATTATAAATAGTTTATAGAGATTTTTTTCTCAACAAAAATAAAAAGGTGACAAAAAATAGTTTATAGAACCGTCGACGATAGGCGACTTTAGGTTGCAGCCATTTTTCCTTGTTTGTCATGTTTCTCCGGTTTGGCTATGGAATCGCCGACGGTTTCACCAGAGACTGCTCCGGCGGGATCTCCCTCGGCATGGAATATTGGTGCAAAGGGTATGGGTGCTGGTCTGGATAATCTGAATCTGCAGGTGTCTTTGGTTGAAGGTGTTGCAAAGGTTTGTCTTCTAGAGGATTTCGCTCTTGATGATAAGCCTCTACGGAACTATTATTTGATGGGCCATTTCATTGGAGTTGCACCACATATTGGTACTGTCCATGCCACTGTTAACATGCTATTGAATGCAACGGTTAAAGGTCCTAAAATCGATGTACAGTTATTGTCCAAGAATGTGGCTCTGTTTTGGAACGTTAACGACGGGATGCGTCAGCGTGTGCTTCGGAGGAAGTTTTGGAACATTGGTGATGTCCTATTATTGCTTCAGACTTGGCATCCCGAGGAATGCGTCAGCGTCAGCGTGACCTTATTTCAATTTGTTACCCATATGGGTCAATTTTTTAATGGTTCTTGCGGATTACTTTACTGATAAAGGTCTGAAATTGATAGGTGGATTTATTGGGAAATTTGTGAAACTGCATCCTTCAACGGAATGGTGTATTCGGCTAGATGTGACAAGGATTCTAATGGAAGTGAACCTTTATAAGCCTGTCCCTGAGAAAATTCCTATGAAAATGGGTGAGTGATGGAGATGGAAGCCATGTTTCCATGGCTTCTGCCAAAGTGCAGTGAAATCGATGGGGGCATTTCATAAGGATTGTCATGGTAATAGGCACATTTTGGGTGCAGGTGGTGTTTAGTTGGTGAACTGGAGCAAATGTGGTTGGTGTTTTGATGTCGGAGAAGAATAACAATGAATCTGATTCTTCTCAAAACCGGTTTGATGAGGGTAGTGAGATGGAAAAGATACACGATTGGATGTTGTAGATACAATTTCTCCGAATCTGGTGCTCGGTGACCTACTAAAGGAATTGGAGAAGGTGGATGTTCCTAAGCAACATTGACAAACTAACACGAGCCTTGGTAATCAAAGTGTATCAAGGTCTGATGGCTCATATGTGCTGGTAGATGAGTCAGCTCTTGAGGTTGGTGAAATAGTTGAACAGAGAGGAAATGATAGCTGGACAGAAGTACCTCCACGCAAGCCTCTCCGGCAAAGGTCCTCGTAACGTCCGAGCATCTCGTCTCCTACATCGTTCGATTCTCTTGCTGGTTTGGGTGTGGATGTAGATTTTGGGTGAAAGAGATGAGTTGATTGAGCAGACTCAAGACCAGATGGGTGAATCAAAGATGCTACTACCAACAGATAAAGTCACTGGTGGAGGCACTAATGTCAAAAATAAGAAGGAAATGAAGGAAAATAGGAGACAGTTTCGTTCCTTCACCAGAAGGACTTTATGAAATTTGGGGTGCATGGAAATAGTATACGAATGCCGGTTCCTATAAACAGAACCAAACAAAATCTAAACATGCCGAAAGAACTCAGGTGTATTGCATCCAATGTATCTTTTTATTTTTTTTCCTTGCAATTTTGTGTCTTTCAAAACTTTTTTTTGGAAATTTATATCTTGTTCCCTTAATTTCAAATGTTAAAAAGATGAAAATACCGCCATCCGTCTTTTTTATATTTTGTTTTTATTCTTTTCTTTTAGCTTACACTTTTTTTCTTACTTTATGAGTTATTTTTCTCCTCTCATTTTTTTGATGGTGGATAAGATAGCGGAGTTGATGATTTCGACAATATAGACCGTCAGAATGAAGATAAAATCGACCGATGTACCGGAATTAAAAAAAAAAAGAGTTCATACAATGTTTTGAGTGGATAGTCTAGACTACTTGTCCACAATATTCATCCACGTGGACAATGCGACGATCATATTAGATGTTAGACGCTTCCCGTGGATAAAAGGCGGCCAAGGAAAATGTTGCTTTTTGGTGGATAGTGGGCGCAACAAACCCTTGTGTCCACGGATTCACAATCATGTGAACTATTGAACCAAGTATGTTATCCACTAGAAACAAAGTTTTTTATGATTTCTAACCACACAAATAAACACCACATGTTAAATGCTTTCTATGGATATGGAGGACAATATCGACTATTCGTAGACACTACCACGATCTCCTCACATACGAGACGGGTCTGGTGGACAGAAGGTGACCAAGTGTTTATATGATCGTGAAATATACCTGGTAAACACAATTTAAAAGCTCAGGTGGACGATGTCGTTTATTCGTGCACACTACCACAATTATATCACAAAACGCTTCTGATGGACAAATAGGTGGTCAAGGTTTTAGATTATTGTGATCCGTGGACACAAAAAGTATGTTGGTTCCACTGTCCATCCAAAAAGCAACATTTTATCGACACTGTTTATCCAAAAAGTTCACATTATTGTGATCTGTGGACACAAAAAGTATATTGGTTCAACTGTCCATCGAAAAAGCATCATTTTATTGACACTGTTAATTTAAAAGTTCGCATTATTGTGATCTGTGGACACAAAAAGTATTTTATTTCCACTATCCATCCAAAAAACAACATGTTATGGACACTGTTCATCCGCGTGCACTGTTTTTGCGTGAGATTTTTTAAAAAAGCTATAGTGGGACATGCCATCAATCAAGAAAGTAATTTTGTCATAAGGGCATTTTAGTCTTTTAACACTGAAATTGAACAAAAAGATACAAATTTGCAATAGAATTTTGAAAAATACAACTTTGCTATTACTTTATGAAAAATATACACTTGGTGCAACTAACTCGAAAGAACTCTTCGAATTTTAATCATCTTCGTTTTCTTTTTCAATATCCAACGAATTGGATGGTTTATCAACAAAACATTATTGATAGGAATTCAGTAGGTTAAATTCCAGAATTTCTTTCCAAGTTTTCCAAATTCTTGGAAACGTAACCAGATAACCAACACAGCGCCGGCTCAATATTTTCATGGGCCCTAGGGCAAAAAAAATTTTAGACCCTTACAATTTACTTTTAAAATTTTATTAATTTTTTTTAATAAAAATGGTGAAATAACGCCGGTAAATTTGTGATGAAAACAAAATTACACATATAAATTTTTTTTGGCCCTTTTCAATCTATTCATTTTTAATATTTTGATAAGATATATTTATATACATATAAATCGGGGCCCTTTCTTATTAAGATATGTGGGGACATAGGTTTGGACCCGGGGCGGTCGCACCTATTGTCCCCCCTCCTAAGCCGCCTCTGAACCAACGAATGGTTGGTATCCCAATGTTAAAATTCGTATCATTCTGTATATATTTTTCGTCAAAGTATTTAATGCTGGGCAAAAATTCCAGAACAAAGGTACCGAAACGAACCCGGACCAAAAAAGAAGAATCGAATCTGAATCCAACCCGACAAAATATCCGAATGGGTACTAAACCTCAATATCTGAATAACCGAAATCGAATCCGACCCGAGCCGAGAACCGAATGGATATCTGAAATATCTGAACTACAATTATATACCCAAAAGATTAATTATATTTAAACTTAATATAACATAATTATCCAAAATTATACTTACAAATCCAAATACATTTGTTAGTTCAAAATAGTTAAAATACCTAAAATAAACGAATTTTCTTGTTATATTTATCTAAATTTAATAAATTTTTGTTCAAATTAATCAATTTTTGTTTTATGATTTTTTGGATATCCGAAATCGAACCAAACCCGAATAAAATGAAACCGAATCCGAACCGAATGAATTCCCGAATGCTCATGCCTAAAGTATTAATCCTATTAGAGATCCTATATTGATTAAAACTTGAATACAAACTGAACACTAAACCATCCATATTTTATGTGTAATTTTTATATTAACCGGAAAGTATTTTTGAGTTCTTATTCATTTTTAATGTGGTTAGTTACTTATTTGCTCTTAATAAAATTTAAAGTTTAACTATATTAAATTTAATTTGTATTAGCAGTTTTGGTATTTATTATATTAATTTAAAATTTATTTTTAGTTTTATTTTGGAAATATACATACTGTTAGATAAAACACAAAAAGTAAGATGATATACACATTGTTAGATAAAACACAAAAAGTAAGATGGTTGTTATAGATAATATGATTTTATACAGTAAATTCATATTATTCTTATAAATTTTGAATCTATATATACAAACAATAAAATATGTTTAATAAAAAAAATTATATATTGATATTTATACATATAAATATATAATTATAATTTATTTTATTGTTATTAATTTTATTTTAGCATAAATTATAAAATGTTTAATAAAAGATTATGTTTGATGAGGGTAGTGAGATGGAAAAGATACATGATTGGATGCTGAAGATACAATTTCTCCAAATCTGGTGCTCAGTGACCTATTAAAGGACTTGAAGAAGGTGGATGCTCCTAAGCAACATTGACAAAACTAACACGAGCCTTGGTGATTAAGGTCTGATGGCTCACATGTGCTGGTAGATGAGTCAGCTCTTGAGGATGGTGAAATAGTTGAACAGAGAGGAGATGATAGCTGGTCATAAGTACTTCCACGCAAAGCCTCTCCGGCAAAGGTCCTCGTAATGTCCGAGCATCTCGTCTCCTACATCGTTCGATTATCTTGCTGGTTTGGGTGAGGATGGTGAGATTTTGGGTGAAGGAGATGAGTTGATTGAGCAGACTCAAGACCAGATGGGTGAATCGAATCTGCTACTACCAACATATAAAGTCCCTGGTGGAGGCTCTAATGTCAAAAATAAGAAGGAAATGAAGGAAAATAGGAGAATAATTTTAAGATTATTCAGTTCCTGCACCAGAAGGACTTTATGAAACTTGGGGTGCATGGAAATGGTATCAATACTTCTTTACAGAAGTAATATGTCGTCATGTTTCATTTGGAACATGCGTGAGTTCAATCTACCACACAAACATGGAGTTGTAAAGGATTGGTTGAGGAATGCAGGTTGTTGCATTGGTTCTTTTCTTGAGACGAGAGTACAAGAGGTGAATGCTTGGCCAATAGTTCATTCTGTTTGTGAAGGTTAGTCTTCCCATTTTAACTACCAGTTTCGTGCTTCGGGAAGGATCTGAGTTGCTTGGTACAAAGATGTAGAGGTTCAAGTGATATTTTCATCTGCTCAAATGGTTTGTGGTGTAACAAACAAGACACTGAACGCCCAATTAATTGTCTCATTTGTGTATGGCTATAACATTGTTATTGGCCGTAAGGAGTTATGGAAGGACATATGCTATTTCCATGATTCATATGTAAAGTTGAACTATGTTTGGGCTTTAGCGGGTGACTTTAATGAAATTCTCTCATCTTCGGAGCACTCGCGCTCCTTAGACTACTTGGTGGATCAGAGTGGTATGCAAGAATTTCTTACTACCACATTGTTTTGTGGTCTTCAGGATTTGGCTACATGGGCTCATTGTTCACTTGGAATAATAACCAAGACTTAAATCCGATTGGAAAGAGGCTAAATAGGTTCTTGCTAATGAAGTATGGAGCCTGAAGTTTATCTAAAGTTATGCTAAGTTTGAAGCGACTGGTGTATCTGATCACTCTTGTGTGATCATTCGTTTCTCGGAAGCACAATCTTCTAATAAAAGGCCGCTCAAAATTTTCACGCATATCACGGAGCACCCACATTGTTTGGACACGGTAAGGGATTCGTGGATGTCATAAGCTCTGTTATTCCACTCTAGCCTAGCTCTGTCTTTGTTCTCAAAGAAACTAAAATTGCTTAAACCGCTTCTAAGGAATTTTAACAAATATCGTTATGGGGACTTCCCTCTGAAAGTTAGGGAAGCTTGGGAAGAATTATGTGTACATCAAGATGCTGCTTTTGAATCGCCATATGCGGGTAATTTTGCAAAGGTCTCGTCTTCTATGGAACGTTGGAATAAGCTAGCTGCACTCGAGGATCATTTTTTCACTACAAGAAAAATTTACATTCATAGCACACGATACAAGCTATCGTACGTAATAGATAGCGTTTCCACAAACGCTCTGACAGCGGCAGCTATAATAGACCCCCCCCCTACGATAGCTTTTCTTTCGTGCTATGTTATTATTGCAATATAATAGCGTTAATTGTTGCCTGCTATGTTTGATGCATTCTATTATAGCGTTATATATATGTGGTATACTTGTTATATAATAGCATATATAAAATGCTCTAACCTGTAATGATAGCGCACCAATATATGCTATAGTTCGATCTATTACAACTCGTTACTTTTGCCATGAAATGAGACTTCGTAACAGTTTTTTATATGCGATAATATAGGCTACGATGATATTAATTTAATGCTTGTCTAACCTGCTATGAAATATACATTTTAAATTATTTTATTATTTAAAATTTTGGTTATAAATTATTATTTTAAAATCAATTAGAATTGCATAAATATTTGAAATTTATAAACTTACAATAGCAAACACAATATCAAACTTAAATTTGTTTAAACTTGATATTACCAAAAAAAAGTACATAATTATATCACTCTCATCATATCTAATAGGACTACAACTACCAACTGAGCATGCATCAGTGTCATAACACCCATTAGAGATTAAGCTTCATGTACCAACAACACATTCACTAAAACTTTAAACCTTTAAATCTTCCAAAAATTCAAGCACTTTGACAGCAAGTTCTTCCCGCGTTACCTTCTCAAAAACCAGGTAATCATATCAGTGGGTGTTGGCTCTAGCTTCAAGAGCATGAAAAGACCAACAAGCTAATGATATCAGTGGTGTTGGCTCCAGCTGCAAGATTAAATGGTATGTAAACCCAATATTAGTCGTGTCCTTCAGCAAGTCTAACTAAAGGAAAGGAGACAAAGAAACCAATTCACTTTAATAGCAAGTAAGTTAATCGAGATGGCTAACCTTGCCACACTGACGATTACACCAAATGCTACAAGAATATATCCGAATATTTGATTTATTCTATATCTCCTCCCGAGAAAAGTAATGGAGAAGAGAATTTTCCAAATAAGAAATCTGCAAAGAAATAAAATGAATAGAATTAACTCTGAAACATTTGTCAAAGAAGAACCATGTTTTTATCATCTAGCTAGTAATTCAAGACAACCAGAGTTTGATGGAAGCAGCTTTTGATACACTGACCTTGCAGTTTCTTGTTCCCACCATGTAATTAGCAGAGAGTTTGTTTGCAGGATCAATCGAAATGCTTCCATCCACCATTGTCCGGTTATCTGCTCTGCTATGAATGTAACTCAGATTCAATGGTTTCTCACCAATCCTTACTGTGTTCATGAACTGAAACCTCACATCCTGTAACCACACAACATATATTCAGAACCCTTTCTGCACATACGGAAAGCTAAGGATCTTAAAACTGATTTCCCCAGGTTTAATCGTAAGCAATCTCCATGTAATTATTGAAAACTAAGATTTATGCTAAATCAGGAGGAAGCTAAAAGAGCGGCGTTACTTTCTTAGGGACGTTATACTCGACGATGAAGAAACCAGGCTTCTCCACAACGAGAGAGAGGCCGTTCAAGGTAGGGCCAGCGACGAAGGTAGCATCGGTCATGGTGGCGCGTAGCTTAAGATCGCCGGCGTTGAAGGCGAGTGAACCAACATCTGATAGCTGCAAGGCTGCAAGTATCGCTCGTCACTTCCAATCGTGACATGTTCCTCGGATTGAGCCTTGATATCCTAGAAACAATCAAACCAATAAATCCGAGGCAGAAAAAGGAAAAGAAGAACAACAAAAGAGATCCAGATCTTAAACAAAACAAAACTTTTCGTCACCATCTCTCGCCACCCTTACCGTTGAGCCGAGGAGAGAACAAAGACGATTCAGAATCTGAAAGAGAGAGAACCCGCGGTGGATTCAGACAGAGGGAGAACCGATGGTGGAGTCAGACAGAGGGAGAGCCAACAGTGGATTCAGATTTGGAAAATCAGAGAGACGGCGACGGCTTAATCTCGAGAGAGAGAGGGGAGAGGGGGAGAGAGAGAGAGAGAGAGAGAGAGAGAGAGAGAGAGAGAGAGATATGAGGATGGGTTCACAGAGTGTGTTGTCAAAATTTGCCCAAATTTTATCATACCGCCAAACCTAAAATATTGGGAAAAATTGCGCCAAAATTAGGAAAAGAAAGTCTATAGAAGGTTATTTCTAGTTAATGAAATTTTATAGAACAAACATGCATTCATTACAAAAACATAGTCTAAATTTTATTGTAGTTCCAATGTTTTTATTATAAAAATATTTCAATTGTTTTTCTTTTTATTTGCACAATTATATTTTAGTTTTATAATTTTATTTAGATTTTATGTTTGTTTAATAATTAAAATAATAATTTTAGTGTTTAGTAATTTAGTTTTTGTATTTAGGAGTAAAAACATCATTTAAAATATAAGATTTAAATCATTTTTAGTATGATTTTTTATTTTTATTATTAATAGAAAATGTTATATACTAAAGTGTTTATGATATATAATTTAGTGTTTATTTAGTGGTTTAGAAGTTTAGGGTTGTGTTTAGGGTATTGAGTTAAGGTTAGATTTTTTATATTGAAATTTTTTATATAAATGTTAAATTTTTGCTATATTATTATTTGATGTTTAAATTTTTAGTTTTTATTATTAAGATTTTAGAAGTTTAGGATTTAGGGTTGGTTTTAGGGTATAGAGTTATTGTTTTAGAGTTTAGAATGAAGAAAATAATTATACTTGAATTTTTGTGAGACTTAGTAACTCTTAAACTATTATCCTTCAATACCCTAAATCTTAAACTCTTACCCTTCAATACCCTAATCTTAAACTTGTTATTACAAGTGTGAATCTTAAACTCTTACCCTTCAATACCCTAAACCCTAAATCAAATATTTATGTTCTTAGAGTAAAACAATAAGTTTATTGTGTTTTCTTATATTAAATGACAAATAAACCTTAAACCTTAAACCTATATTCCAATACCATAAACCCTAAACCTATACTATAATACCCTAAACTCTAAATTAAATGTTTCAATACTGATTTTAAAAAATATATATTATAAATTATGTTATACTTTCCAATTTTATGTTCATAGAATTTTTGGTGTGAATGAATTCAAAAATGATTTTTGTTATAATACTAAATCAAACTAAAAAAATAAACCCATGAAAACTAAATAATTTTTTACAAGGATTAAAACTTGAATTTGAAAGATAAGTTACACATATGCAAATATAAGTTAAATTGTCAAACAATAAGCAAAAGAAATACTCAGGTCACTTTTCTATCACAAACCCAAATCACAATCTGTCCAGCGCGTGGCAGATCTCTGATCAAATGAGGAAGCTTCACTCTCATATTCTATGCTCCCATTCTTGTGATAATCGTGATCCTTCAAGGCTTGTTGTCAACACTCAATATCTCAATCAGCTACTAGCTCTTTTGGATAATTGGCATATGCTTTTTGGTATACTGCTTTGATGCTCTGTATACAGTTTCGGGGACATACTCAAGGACAAGGTTAAGATACAGCTCATCCTTGTAAGTTGTTGAAAAGAAAGAATGCCTCAGCCGCACAACATTAGGATGGTCTTGCAAACACATTATCTGAAGTTCCTGCAAGTAGAGATAATTGTTGCTTAAGACAGATTAAACTTAAGTATAACTAGATAACTAGGTGCATATTATAGATTTTTCCTACTGATAGATATATCTCTTGCAATAGACGAGGTAGATACATGAGTACATGATGCTTACCAGCTTCAGAAAGCTTCTCAATGTGACCCTGTATAAAGTCAACAGTACCTTTAGAGATCCTCCTTATATGTATACTCAAAGGTCCTAATGTCATCTAAGTAAGCTTCAACAACATCTAAGAGAATGCAACTACCAATTGCAACCAACGCAGTATTTCACAATTCACATAGAGCCACTAGAAGATATCTTCATACTACTGGCTCTCTATATTAATATCCTCGAACTAGCTGTCTCTCTAGTCAAGCATATTCACTTTATCCTCGAATCTGGTATATCTAAATACCGGTTTTGATGTCTTTTATGATAAAAGAACCACTTGATTGATTGCATCCAGTCTGTAATTAGAGTGTCAAAACAATATTGATCAGCAAATAGAATACTTCAATGTCAATAATCTATACAGTGTATAGAGAATACTCATAGGGCTTGTATCCTAGCAATGATATTGTTGTCTTGAGGATGGAAAGCAGAAAAAGTTGCAGCAGGCGGCGGTAGCATGAAAGGAGCCACCATCTGCAAAATATTAGCCGAGAACAGTCGGTCAGTCAAGATGCATACACAAAACATCAAACAATAAGAATTTGTGTATCCCCATTACCTTAAACGTCATTATGTTAAATAAGGAAGTCATTCCTCCGGAGGCTGAAATTACATACGATTCATTCTTAGATAAAGCAAAACAAGGTACACATAAGCTACACTCTTTACAATTAAACTTACCCAGCCCAGATTATGAAGCCACCAGCATCTTCAATACTCAAAACGTGTCCTCATCCACACTGTTGGCTTTCTTCGTGACTGATATAAACTCATCATGAGTAACTAAGTTCTTGCACCATCGTGACCTAAAGCAACAAAATGCATCAGAAACGAACAATCAAATGATACACAGAGAGTAATGTGTTACAAAAGATAATACCAAGACACCGAAGAAGGCAACCATTTTTCCATCAACATCAGAGATTCTAGTTTCGAATAAATCCTCCTTTGTTGCTCGTTTACCCTTAAGACTAAAATATCCATAACTAAAATTCACAGGCCTGTGTCCCGCTAGAAAGCTTCACCGGAAAATTCACAAAATCAACAATCAAATTAACGAATTTGGTAGCCATATTCAAATTTAGGTGAAAGAGTGGAAACCGGATTCTGTCGCCGAGATGTTATCGAGATCTCCGGAAGAACCCTTAACAATAGCAGGAGATGGTTTGATTTAGCATTTCTGCGATCTACTTTGATTTAGCATTTCTTAGTAATTTAAAGCAATCGATTCACCTGCAAGAGAATCTCAAGCCTTAAAGCCTAAATCTATATATATATATATATATAAATACACGAATCCATCAAATAAAACACAATCCACAAAGGTAATCTTCGGAGCAGGAGCCATTAGATACAAAGATTTGAGATTTTGTAGACTAGATCCACGCAGGTAGAGAATCCTTACCGCATTATCCAATTGGAGTGGCCGTATCGAGAAAGAGAAGAAGGTCAGAAGAAGAAAATATGATCTAGGGTTTGGGAGAGGAGGATAGTGGTTGAAGAAATCCCGGTTAGGGTTTTGGATCTATGGATTTCAACAAAGAGATTTAAGAAGAGAAATGACCTCCTATGACCCTCCGTACACAGAGATTAATCTCCCATGACCCCGTTATAAGATCAATTTCGTTTTCATTTAAATTAAATCTGCAAAAATGGTAAATTACTTATAAACCGAGAGAAGTTGCTTGGATCACAAGGAGCAGCAGGACGCTATCCAAATATGTTCCAAGTAGGGAATCTTGGAATCGGTTTGTGACATCAACTTCAATGAGTTATGGGGCTCGTTGAAGATTGACCAAGCTGGAAGCTGGAGGAGATTTTCAAGGAATGGCAAGCTCGAGATACAATGGTGGGACCAGAAAGGAAACGGTCTGCCCTGGAATTCTTTGTGGATTGTTGGAGCAGCTAATGGAGTTCTTCAAGATGGGAAGAAGATCGCGTGAGCGTTTTGGGAAGTTGCGTTGTGGCATTTGGAATTGCCTGGCAAGCCGGACTTCTGTAATTGCAAGCTCGAGTGGACAAAGCTGGTTATTGGAAATGGAAATCCAACGGAAGAGTGTTAGGAAAACACTATGGAGCATTGGCAAGAAGCTGGAAGGAATAGCAAAGGAGCGCAAGTCTAATGGGGAAGGAAACCCAAAGGATGGAGTTTGGAAAGCACTACACCTGGATCACAAGGTAGGAAACCCTGAGCTGGAATTCAAATTAGAATCGGTTTGGATATCAGAGTGCGCAGCGGAAGCGTGGCATTGGAGCATATCAGGAGTTAAGTGGGTCGTTCCCCACCAGCCGGGTAGCCATAATGGACATGGTTAGCCTCATCGCTCACCAAAGATAAGCAAAGATAGCAATCAGGCGAAAGTCGACGCCATAGTGCACGAGAATGGAAACCGTCATAGAGAATCCATTTGGATGTGGATGATGCACTGTGGCACGGTAATGGAAACCGTTGGGGAGAATGGGATTGGAAGCGGAGCATCGAATTCAAGACTTAGAACCACTCGAGGGATGAGTATTGTTTCTAAACGTTGGAGACCGACCCTAATGGATATGGGCGGTAGCATGTGGCGTTTGTATTGCATTCTGGAAGCTACGATTGGATCGGTACCAAGAAGAAGGACACTTCAGAGTGTGGTTGGAAATAAGGGGGGGAAGCAGTTTTCAGGATTCAAGGACAGTTCTTTTCAAGCAAGCAAGCAATCAAGTTCAGTTTCGGTTCAGCGGAGTTTGTGGAGTACTGCTGGTAAAGAGTTGCAATGAAGATCACTCGCCACGGAATTCGGGACGAATTCTTTCCAAGGGGGGGAGAATTGTAACATACCCATACTGGCCCATTTAAAAAATTTGATTAAAAAGAAGAAAGCCCAAGTCCAAGGCCCAAAAGCCCAATTCCTTTCTTGAAAACCCTAGGTATCTCCCTATAAATAGAGCCTCCACCCTATTGAGAAGTCAGAAAAGAGATCTGCAGCGAAGCCATGTCGCTCCGGCGAGCCCCAGCCGTCGCAGCCATCCCGGCGAGCCACCTCCGCCCGATCTCCTCTTCTCTCCCATGGATCCCTCTCCCTTCTTCTCTCGGGTTAAGTATTCTCTCTTCTACATCAAATCTTTTCTTTCTATCCTTCTCCTCCTCCAGATCTGATCCTCTGTTGTGTTAGATCTGAGATCTAATCCCGTTTCTCAGATCTATCGCTTTTCCAAACGCAGATCTGAGATTAAAGCAATTCTAGGCCGTCAGATTGATTCGCGTTTTCCCGTTGAACCGTAAAGAACTACGGAACGCACAATATGTCGTTGGAAAGCCCTCGATCTCAGCTTTCCAGAAAGGTAAGGATCGCCCAAATCTGACTTATGGTTTGTTTTGTAAAACGGGTCTGTTCTTGACGAACCTGTTTCTGGTTTGACCCAGTTCAGTTTCTAAAGATCCGGTTTAGTCTGGGTCGGGTCGGGTTGACCGGGTCGGGTCGGGTTAGGTTAACCGGTCGGGTCGGGTTGACTGGGTCGGGTCGGGTCGGGTTAACCGGGTCGGGTCGGGTTAACCGATCTGGGTTGGTTAACCGATTTGGTTCGGTTTAATCCGGTTTGGCTGGTTAACTTCAATTGACCATAACTTGACCATCCTTAACCCTATTCAGACGAAACGAAAGCCTAAACCACTTCTTTTTCTATCCTCTTTCCAGATGTGATGTCCGTTTGGGCTGAGGAAGCTTCTAAATTACCGTTTTACCCTCTCCTTTGGCTAAGGTGAGGACCGGTTGTGATCTTCCCTTATTCCATTCAATTTCGGACGATAGTCCTTTGTTAATATCGTCTTTCCTAGGTAGTCTAGGCTAGAGATACCGGTGATTGATTGCAAGAACGTAGAATGCTAGGTTATCGCTTAAATCGAAAACGTTGATTGTGTGTAATGGATATGCGTGGTAGAACTGTGCTAGGGCTTTGCGTGTAGGGCGTTGGACGTCCTTGATCGTCGGAGGAGGGTGTTGGCGAGCCCTCCCGTGTGGTGGTACGTTGGACGTACCGTGCGTTGGACGCAGTGTGTGGGGCTTGGAGCCGTTAGGTGTTCATGAGTGTGGGCTTGGAGCTCGTATGCACAAGTGGATGTAGATTGCGTGGTGAAGCCTTCGGGCCTGTTTGCAAGGTGTTATTAGCTTAGGACTTGTGATTCGTAGTTGTGTAGTGTAAGCGGGATCGCGGACTCCTTAAGTTCGTCCTCACTGGGTGATTGTGTTTGAAACAATTACTCAGTCCTCTTTTCTTTCCCTGTCTTTTTCCCTCGCAGGTCCGAATGCAGGATTGATCGATCGTTGTGATGTTATTGGTGGATTTGAATACGAAGGAAGTGCCGGGTCCTGGGACAAGTTGAGTTGGCGTCCCGGTTGGACCGAATTCGGTTCAACGGGCGTCCTAATGCCGCGTCTCCGGTTCGCCGGGAGACGGGTGTTACAAAGAGGGGCTTGATCGTAACGTTCATTCAAATTGATTATTGATATTCAATCGTTCTTGCTAGAATATGATGACCCGTACTTGAATTTGCAGGTATTTTTTATTTTCATTAACATTAAATAATTTTTTGATTTTTTATTCATGTTAATACTTTTCTGTTTTGGTACTAATAGTTTTGTTACATGATCAATCAGCTGGATTTTTTCAATGGAAAATTGTAACAATAAAAAGATATTGATATTGATTTTTACTAAGTAACTCAATTATTGACAATAGTTACGTATTAGTGTCAAGTATTATTAAATGATATATATTTTAAAAGCTTTTATTTAATTAATTTACCTTTTCCGCTATGTAAATAATATATATTGATTTTAATTTTTTTTAAATATTTAATTTTAAAATTTTAATCTAAAAAATAAATTTGAATGATATTTAATTTTAATAGATTTTATTTTTCAATTATGGAAATGATATATCTTGATTTTAAAATCTCATAAATATCTCATTTCCTAATTTTAAACTCAACAGAAAAGGTAATTTTGAATAACATTTAATTTTTATAAATCACAATGCTTTAAAATTCTACTATATCTTTTAAATCATAACAATATCAGAATTATGGAAAACAAAAATTATTTTATTTATAAAACAGTCATATCAACCCTATTTATTATTGTTAAGATAATATTAGTGTCAAGTATTATTAGATGTTAAGTATTATTAAGTATTTATTATTTTTAATATAATATTAGTGTCAAGTATTATTAAATGATATAGTTATGTATTAGTGTCAAGTATTATTAAATAAAATATATTTTGAAATTATTTTATTTAATTAATTTATATTTTTCCGTTATGTAAATAATATATATTGATCTTAAAATATTATAAATATTTTATTTCTTTTTTAATCTAAAAACAAATTTGAATGACAATTAATTTTAATAAATTTTATAATTCAATTATATAAATAATTTATTTTGATTTTAAAATCTCATAAATATCTCATTTCCTAATTTTAAGCTCAACAGAAAAACAATAAGGTTGCATAAATCACAATTCTTTAATATTCTACTATATCTTTTTAAATCATAACAATATCAGAATTATGGAAAATAAAAAGTATTTTATTTATCAAATTTTTATATCAACCCTATTTATTATTGTTAAGATAATATTTATGAAAATCTAAAATTAATATTATTGGTTATATGTAGAGATTGTGGTTATCATTATTACTAATGAATTAATAAGTTATTAAATATATGTTGATAAATATTAAATATTTGGATCTCTATTCAAATTTCTAGAAACATTTTCGTTTTTTTTTTCAATTTAGCATTATAGATATACTCTTTCAAAAACAATATTTTTGGAATATACTAACGTTCATATATTACAGATAAATATACACACTATATAATTTAAAAAAAGATTATTACGTAGATCCGAAAACTATATAAAAACAAATAGTAATATAAAAAAATATAACGATCTCGAATAAAAAATCGATCAAAAATAAATAGAAAAAAATTATTAAACTAATATTCCGCGCTCAACGCGTTTAATATTTATTTTAATTGGAAATAGCAATTGGGAGTAAACATAATCAATTACAAATGCTTTAAAACAAATAAAACAAAATCAAATATTGTCTAAAACTGATTAAAAAATAAACTCATAAATAAAAAACATTTCTTTCCAACATCAAAAATATAAATAGAAAAATAATTATTTAACTATCATATATTAACTCAAAAATTGTCTATTATCATAAATAAAAAATTAAACAATTCTAAAATATGAATAAAAAGAAAAAATATCCGCACGATCAATGCGGGTCATCTCTAGTTCTTTATAAAAACAAAGACGGGAACCAAAATTTTAACATATATAAACAAGAGTATTTGCACACCATAGCAACTAAAAAACACATAGTTGGATCACAAACCACTAGCTATACTTTTTTGGTTGTTGTCAACACCACTGTCTATACTACTAAAATATAAACATATATGAAACAAGTTTTTTTGCATGTGTTATATTACAACTTTTGTCATTATATTTCTTTGAGATCTTAAACAATTATTTAGGCTAGTTTCGGATTAATAAAGTTAGATTAATATCTAGGTCATGCTAAATATTTTTAATTATTTATTTAATTTAAAATATATTAATAATCTCTTTCAGTATTTTTGTTTTAAATAGTTAATTTAAAATATATTTATAATATCTTTTAGTATTTTTGTTTTAACTATAAATATATATATTTTTATATTAAAAAACTTAATAAATAAAATATTTTTTCGATTTTTAAGAAAATAATATTATTTTGTATCTATTATTAAAATTATTATAAAATAAATTTAGTTACAATGTAATCTAAATATTTTTCAATTTATGAATTATTCAACTATACTCATCATATTTTTTTGATATATTTTTTGAAATATAAATAATTTTATATTATAACAAATCTTACAAAAATATTTTTGATTTTTCGATTTATAAAGAAAAATAATTACAAAATTCTTATTTATTATAAAATTTAATAAAAAATAATTTCAACTGCATTTGATCTATAAAATAAACATAAAAGTCTTATATTTAGACCATTATATAACTGGTTGAAAAATAAATTAACTAATTTTAATTATCTATACTATTAAAAACAAACTTTATATGTTGGAAGACGGGTTAAAAGATGAATTAACATAATTCTATTGATACGTTTTTAATTTGATAAAAATATGAAGTTATTCAATATTTATATTATTCGAGTATATGTTGAGTTAGATTACGATTGATGTATTTATGATCATAATTTTTAAATAATTTTTCTATCAAAAGTAAAATACTTACACTATTATACGATGGATTGAAATATAGATTAATTTTTATTATAAAAATATTTATGTTCATTGGAAAAAAGTTAAAAATATGAATTAGTCAATTTTAGCATAGAAACATTAAAATGAATTTAAACTAACTTAAAAATATTAAATAAAAAATTATCATATTTTGATTTTAATAAATCTGTAATTATATTATATAAAATTATAAGTTTAGTTATTAAAATATTTAAAACACAAATAAATCCATATATGAGCACATGATGTTCTACAAAAATAAATATTTTAAACCAATGCAATACATATTAAACTTATATCATATAACTTTTTTAACGACTAATTTACTAAATGCAAAATATTATAAAATTATTTTCAAACATATAAAATTATTAAATGCATTAACGCATTATCATAATATTCAGTTACTAATAAAAATGTGTTAAATAATAACTAAATTTATTATAAAAACAAAAATTAATGAAAAAATATTATTTTACTTGTTTATCTTTTCTTTTCTTTCTTTTCTATTTTATGATGGACACTGCTCAAGAGTAGGGAGCCCCCAAGGGTCTGCTTTCACACCTCTCTCTCTCTCTCTCTCTAAAAAAGAAAACTCTCTCAACCTTCTCCTCGGTTAAAGCGCTCTCCGCCTCTTCGGTGCTCCTCGCCGGAGAGGACGGACCTTTTCTTTTTCGTTTTCTTCGCACAACCTTGCTCTTCATCCGCGGCTCTTCCTCCTTCTTGTTTGGTTAGGTGGCGCGATCTAGCGGCGGTTATCGTGGTGATGAGGCAAGGGCGGACTCCGGCTGACGACGCGCCTCCTCCTTTGATCTGTGGGGACCAGATCTGGAGACGGTGTTTCCCCATGCGTCGTTTCCCGGCGGTTTAGGCCCTTGTCCTCCGGTTCGTGTTTGCTCTCTATTTTTCAGGTGCCGGAGCTCTGTTCTCGTTCGGGGTTCGTGGGCTAGTCGGTTGTTTTCTGGAGTTGGTGGATGCATGTGTCGCTGGGCTCGTCTCTCTCTCTCTCTCTCTCTCTCCTGCTCGTTAGAGGACGGTGGTGGGGAGGTGATCTGAATTTCGCGGCGGTCATGGTGGACCGAAAATAACTTGGGAAGCTCGCTGTTCGTCTAGGCATCGCATCCGGCGGTAGACCGACAATGAAGACGACGAGTCTGGCTCTTCTCCTCTCTCCTGTTTAGGCATCACGGCTCAGGCTCCAGGTATCCATTTTCTTCTTCCTGGTTTGCGGCTCCGGCGGCTTTGTCTCATGGTTACTCGGTGGTGGCGGTGTTTTGCACTTTCTGGATGGCGGCAATCTCTTCGGTGCACTCAATCTTCGGCTCAAACTGAGGCACCCGAGCGGCGACGGTCTTCGTCTGCAATTAGGGTTTCTCTTGGTGCTGGCCTTTTTTGGGCTAACCAAATTTGATTTGGGTCAAGGGTTAGTCAGGCCCAATAGAGGTTCATTTATGGGCTTGTGTGTTTTGGTTTGCTTGTTTACCTTTTCTTTTCTTTCTTTTCTATTTTCTGCTTTTATTGTAATAAAAAATAATAATATGAAAACCCTTTAAAAAAAAAAATATTATTTTACGTCAAAATGCAAATATACCTAGTAAATTCATCGAAACTGTATCTTCGTATTATATACTATAAACAACGAGGTTCTGGCAAATTGAAATCTCTAACCAATCTTCGATCCTCTATAAAGTTTCCTGTGGTTCAACTCACATCGATTGGAGATATCGAAGCTCTGCCAACTCAGGTGGGAGTTTTCCAGGAAGGCTAAGGGTCTTGAGAACTCTGTTATAATTCGTTTAAAGAATGCAACCAGAAAATAAAATGAAAAACATATCACAAAAGAAAGATCTCAAGAAGACAGAATACATAAGTAACACTCACATACTGTTGTTGAAGCTACAATCACAACGATTGTCAACGAATGGTGTTGTTTCTAATCTCCCCCGGATTCGAAACAACATCAATTACATCACCCTCTTGCATCATCTTAAGGGTTTCTACTTTGCAAGGGTCTTCATAACTTAGGTTCAATCCCTTCATACCAAGTGTAGTAGCTATCTTCCCTAGCACATTCACTGCGTATAGTATATAGGCAAGTACAGAATATAAATATGGTGATTTTGACCATGATTCTATAAAATTAAGCTTAAATGTGATTATTTCCATACGCTCATCTGGATGGAGAGCTGATGAAGCATATGTTGTTGAAATTGCGAAGAAGCTTGTGATGACGGTAACGGAGAGAAGAAGAACCGAGTATACGGACATGTCGATATAGTGAATCAGTGATTCTTTGTATGTGTACTTGTTTCGCTACTCACAATATCATCAGCAGAAAAAGAACCCAATAGTTTTTCATGTATGCGTAGGGTTTTTCGGGTTCTCGGTGACTAGAGAGTAGGGATAAATAATTGACCAAATCAATATAATGTTGATGGAAGTTAATGAATGCTTGATGTTTCTTGCCCCCCTTAATGATGTGTGTTAGTTCATCAATTTAATGAATATGCTCAACTACTAACAAATATGGACGAAGGAGAACAATTCTCTGCAGTCATTCCCAGAAAATGCATTAACCTCTAGAGCCTGACCTGAACACATTCATATAAAACATTTGAATGGAATTTCATTTTCTATATGGTCTCAAAAAATTATAGAAAGCTTATGAAAGTATCTATTTGATATGTTTATTATAGAAAATCTCTAAGAAATATTTAAAAATAAATAATTGTGTGAATTGTAACTGTATGATTTTTTTTTTTAAGTTTTCTTTATTTTATCACTACAAGAAATAGACCAATACCAAGGGAAGAAATCGACGGGTATCCGTCGGAAACGGTCATTTCCGACGGATTTCCCACCAAAAAATCTGTCAGTTCTATTTCGTCGGAAAAAAATATCTGTCGGTTTTTCGCCAGTAACACTGCAAGAAAACAGCCCGGAACCGACGGACATAACCGTCGGTATACCGTCGGAAAAGGCGTTTTCTGATGGTCTTCCGACAGGATAAATCCGTCGGTTCCAGGGCGTCGGAAAAAATATTCTGTCGGAAATCCGTCAATATTTTCCGACAGTTTTCCGACAGGCGATTTTCCGACAGATTATCGACAGCTTACCGACGGAACATAACCGACGGCGAACCGACAATCTACCGATAGGAATAAAACCGACGTCAAACCGACGGTGGCTAACCGACGTCAAACCGACGGTTGCTAACCGACGGTTTACCGACGGTTCTTAACCGACGGTTAACCGACGGTTCTTAACCGACGGTTAACCGACGGTTCTTAACCGACGGTAAACCGACGGTAGATTACCGAGAGTATTCCGACAGTTAGGACCGACGGCTTACCGACGGTTTTTTCCGACGGATAAGAAATTTTATTTCTAAAAAAAATATATATTTAATATATATTATTTTATAATCAATTATTATTATAAAAATTTTATATAAGAAATATTTTAAAAATTTTGTATTAATTTTATAAAATAAAAGTGTTTTTAAAATTTACATAACATTGGGATCCGGAACGTTTCCGGGTCCGAATCCCGTACCCAACCCCTGAACAGAACCCGTAGCTGAAGCTCCCGTTCCCGTTACCGCTCCTTGTCCCGCTGCATGCTCAGTCCCGCCCAAGTCTTGTCCTGGAGGAGGTCCGCCAAACTGGATGAAGTTCATGATCCGTGCTTGCATCTCCGCCATCTTTCTTTCATTCTCGACCCTTTCCTCTCGTATCCGAGCTTCAAAGGTGTCCTTGAGAGCTGCAATTTCAGCATCCTTCTCGCGCAGAGCCTCGGCGAAGACGTCGCTCTCAGGTCGGAAGCGTGAATGCGGAGTGGAGGCTTCCCCCATGTTTCCTAAACCGAAAACACGGCCCTTCCTGCGTTGCGTTTCCTGCGAAGTATGATAACAAATATTAGTGAAACAATTAAAATAAACAAAACATCTATTTAAATTTTGAGTAAACAAACGAATTTACCTCAAGAAAGATCTCGTTGATCCTCTGTGACGGTACCTCCTCCGTCGAACCGACCTCCTCGGATAACTGAGTCTGGACCTCGTCAACCCGCCTCTTTGCTGATTCGACGATTCTCCGAGCGAGCGGATCCTGGATCTGACCGGTGAACTTGTTCGTGTGGACCTCCTGGGTAAGTTCAAGAAAATTTGGATCCTTCCCTGTTTTTTCTTTCTGCACATTACAAAACCATCAGTCAAAGATAAAAAATTAACACTATTGAATAAAGCAATACTTACAAACTCAATTTTTCGTTGTGCGGTGCTCTTAGCTCCCGCGTTATGAGTCGCCATTCCCAGACCGGCCCTCTCGCTCTTGCGGTTCTGGGAATGCGTCGCCGAATCTGCTGCAGTAGTGGGTTTGATCCAGTGGCGGCTGAACCCTTCAATCAGCGATGGGTTGACTCCCTTCGGGTCTTCCTTTAAGACCCACTTCTGCTTCCACTCGTTGATGACGTGAGTGTAATGGGACCGTGCCTTCTTGTGGAAAGCCTTCTCCACTTGGGACGTACGGTTCCTGTCCCATGTGTATTCTTGCTTTAAAAAAAAAGGATTAACGTTAGTATGGATTAAAAAAATAAAACTTTGATAAATACAGAATATAAGTGTACGTACCGCAAATGCCCGGAACCAGTTATGCTGCTCGGACCTTGGCATTTTCGCGTACTGAGGGTACGGATGACGGAGCATGCTACACATCATTCCTAAAATAGACTTAGTGATCTTGGAGGACGTAATATTGAACCTGTAAAAGTTCATAAAAAATGGGTCAATTATAAAAACGGTTTACATAATATTAAAAAGAATAAAATTTAATTGTTAAAGTTAAAAACTACTCACCAAGTCGTCCCGGGGTTGTTAAACGGATCCGGATGGAGCCGTTTCAACGTCTCCCGCCCTGGCTGTTCCACCAGCAACTCTATCTCCGGTGCAATCGTCGCTGGCGCATCGTCTTCCGGGATTGCTGGGACGTTGGACATAGAGTCGCTGCCAGCATGGGTAGACTGCTGTGGCCCGGACTGCGTCGGTCTAACCTGAGTCGACCGAGAGCGGCGTTGCGGTGGCAACCTAGTCGGAGCAGCTTGAGGCGGAGGATGCGAACTCGTTGCCACAGGAGTATGAGAAGTGCTTCCCGGCAACAACCCATCGGTTTGGCTCAAAAAAGCCTCGAACTCCTCGTACGACCTATATAATACACAAATTAAACATTTCATTGGATTAACGAAATAGAAAAACTCATATAAAATTTGAAAAAAATATGTGCTAAATGTTTGTAAAGCCTAAAGTCTTGATCAATTTTTAGGATAATTTTTACGAACTATAAAAAAATTTTAGACTTACACAATTATTATCTTAAAAATTAAAATAATGTTTAAAAATATAAAATAAAAATATTATTAATATTAAGAATTTTACAATCTTTAACAAATTTGTAAAAATTAAAACAAATTACGTAAATATATAAAAAAACTTACAAATGAAAAAACATTTTCCAATTAGTTTATAAAACATATTAAATTTTAAGAAAGCCCCAAAAAAATATTATTTTTGATATAAAATTACAGTTTTTAATCCAAAAAACCTTAAAATCTTTGATTAATTAGTAAAAATACAAATACGTTTTCTAAATTTATACAAAACTTACAAATCAAAAAAACGTTTTAAATTAAGTTATAAAACGTTTTTAATTTTCTGAAAAACATAAAAAATTGTTTTAGGATCAAAATTAAACCCAAAAAAATGCATTACTTGTATATAAAAATGGAATTGTTGTAAACCTTAACAATTAGACAAATCTAACTACACAAAGCATTATCTAAGGTCTAATACACCTAATCACTACATGCATCCTAAATCCAAACTTCTAACAACCTAAAATTCAAGTATTTTTCCGTTTTTGATCGGTTAGAAAGGGAACTTACATGTTCTTAACGCTTTGGACGGTCGGAATTGATATGTAGTGGCCGGAATCGTCGCGAATCGGTAGAGAGAAGGCGGAGTTTCACGGTGGAGAGTGAGAGAGAAAGCGCAGAAGAAATGAGGAAGAAGAAGTTTAATCGATATAATTTATTTAGGAACCGACGGATTTCCGACGGCAATTAATTATCCATCGGAAATCCGTCGGAATTAACGCGGTCCAATTATTTGGCGGTAAGGTGAAAACGGTTCGGCGCAAAACGAAAAAATTTGTAAATTTTTGGTTTCCGATGGAAATCCGACGGAATCAATAAAACCCTCGGAAATCCGTCGGTTTATTAAAAATGTTGTTAGCAGGTTTCGAACCCTCGCTCTTTAAGAAGTTTATGTGGTACCTTAACCAGTGTGCCGATGTTACTAATTGTAAAATCTCTACAACTATAAATATATGAGGACAATAACTATGTTGAAAACAAATTTTTATTATTTCATAACTTAAAAACAAAGTAGTACATTTAAAATTAAAGCGTTATAGTTATAACTAGAGGGTTACAACATCTTAGATAGTTTAGTTATTATAATTCACCTGTCTCCACTGGCGGATCATACGTCTCCATGACCGTGTTGTGATCCATTCCGGTTTATCTTTGCCAGTTTCCCATTGTGACCTCAACCGTGACATTTTTGTCTCGAAAACTCGCCGAGCCGTCTTATGAAATTCAGTCCATACGTTGAAGAGGTTATCAGGGGCACATGTATAGTGATCCTGCGATGTTAATTAGATGTTAATTATGAAGTCATGTTGGCTAAAATTAAAATAAATAACTTGAACTAGTAACAAAATACCAGAAAATACTTGAACCATTTTGCTTTAACGTCGTCGGGAACCACATTGTACATGACATAACTTCCCGACCAGTGATTCTCGATGGTTTCGCTTATGTCGTATAAGATGCTTGCATGGTAACCGAACCAAATAGAACGGTTTTCTCTTGACGGGCTAAGAATAGGGAGATGTTCCCGACCCCTCTTACGAATTTTCCGCAAATAAGATTCGCGGTTTTGAGGGGACATATAAACGAAATTCATTTTTTGGAATGTCGGAAGTTGTGATGAAAATGGTGAGAACGGTAACTCTTTTATACAAAATGTTCCGACGGCGTTTCCGACGGCTACCCGTCGGAAATTGAACGAAGAGACGTTTCACTGAAACGCATAGCGAATAGAGGGATGTAATAGGTCTGGGTAATTGCAGCCTTTGACCGGTTTCCGACGGATTTCCGACGATATTTGTGATTACTGTCGGAAATCCGTCGGAAATTTCCGACGGATAACCGAGAGAATAAGTTTAGGGTTTGATTAGGGTTAGGGTTTGTAGATTATTGGATCGTAATTGCATAGTATAACATATTGTTCACTATATCTAAAATGAAATGACTAGAGGAGCATGAACTATTTAACATGATAGTTTATATTACGTTCCGTCAACTGTTCTCGTAAACGATATAGGACATTAGGAAGTGATATCGACCGTCAAACATTGTTTTTATATAGCATTGATTTTGTGATTATAGTGCTCAATCAATCTTAATATTTACATAATTACTAGCTTTGAAGAGTCTTCTCAAAATTATGGTTTAGGGTTTGAAACCCTAAACCCTAATCATACTTTCTGTCGGAAATCCGTCGATAATTTCCGACGGATTTCCGATGGCCTTCTTAGTCTGTCGGAAACCCGTCGGAAATATCTTATTATTATATCAAAACCGCACAGGTAGTGCTCGAACACGGGAACAAGTGGTTGTTATAGTGGAGTGAGAACCATATGAGCTAGTTGGAACGTTGTTGTTTCATTTAAACTTTTAATTCTTATAACTAAGCTTTTAATTCCACTTATACATGTATGGTTTCGATTATATGATTCAATATAATGTTGGGTAAAATAAAGTCTAGAATTACAAATACTGAGCAATATGTTTGGGAAAATAATTAAGTTTTAATATTTTACAAACATATATTTTAATACACTTTAGTCTGAATTGCTTTCTGAATCGTAATCACTTGAAATCGAATCTTCGTCGTCGTCAAATTCACCTCTCTCCTCTTCGGAATCTGAGTGTAGAACCACATTCTCGAATTGACTAAAATCAACAACAAGATTAACCTCTAGGGATTCTTCGACCGGAGCTATGTAATCACTTTGCGTAGTTTGTAGTGGTTCTTGGAGTTCAACCCCTTGAACTCTACCTCGCGGATAAATTTTTGTAACCGTGACCCATGGATCATTCTTGTATGTTAGCCGAGGATAAGGGATGTAACTCACCTAAAATTATGAAGGCGAGATAAGACTACGACGCAGTAAGAATATATTAGAAACACGAAAAAATACATGGAGTGTAAAACAAAGGAATTACCTGATCTGCTTGAGATCCAATAATGAACGGGTCATATTTCTGCAGCTTTCTATTAGAATGTATAGATGTCACACCAAACTCATCCACTGATACACCTTTCCCGATAATAGGGTCGTACCAATCACATAGGAATACAACGCACCTCATTCCGAGCTTTCCAATGTATTGTACTTCAAGTATTTCTTTAAGAACACCGTAGTACACAACTTCACCGGATGTAGAACAAACTCCGTAGTCGGACGTTGTTCTAGATGACCCTTCTTTATGCACTTTGAACGCGTAACCCCTCGTGCAATATCGCGGATATGACTTGGTATTATAGTGGAGACCGTTAAGTATGTCTATTAACCAATCTTCCGGCGTGCGTCCATTTCTGATTTCAGTTCGCACCTAATTATACAACATGTAAAAAGGCTTTACAAATGAGCAAATTAATTGCCTTTTGGGTGATTAAATATTTTAAAACTTACGTAATAGTGTAACCAAGCGTAAAAGTATGTATCTTTCCACCGTTCACACTCTTCCTCGGACAGTTCTGGATGCTGATGTTTTAGTGACGCCATGTATAAACTGCAAAAAATCATCCAAATATTGTAAACAATTATGCCGGCATTATAAAAGTAACGTTTGAAACTAACTAAACTACACATACCTCTCGTACTCAAGCAATTCCTCGCAGTTGTTCATAATATATTTTTGAAGGTGGGCGTTATCTTCGGTAGACAGTTGTCGCTTTAACACTTTACCGCTTAACCGACCAACTTGTTGAAAAATGCTTGGTACCATTGACGAATAAATTTGTCTCTCTCCTCTATCATCGTTCCTGGCTGGTCGACGACTCTTTGTGCGTATTTGTGTTGGGAAATAGTATCCGGCAAATGTCGCCGCTTCCTCATTATGGTACTGAGCAGCAACTGAACCCTCAACTTTAGCTGGGTTCTTAACCTTCTTCTTAAGATGAAACATATAACGCTCAAAGGGATACATCCACCGATATTGTACCGGACCACCGAGCCTAGCTTCACCCGGGAGATGAATGGGTAAATGCTCCATAACATCAAAGAACGACGGTGGGAATATCTTCTCAAGATTGCACAGGATTTTAGGAATGTTATCCTCTAAACAACGAATCCCGTCTGCGGTGAGAGATCTCGTGCATATATCCCTGAAAAAAGCACCTACCGCGGCGATTGCTTTATGAACACCTTTGGGGAGTAGATAAGCAAATGCAAACGGAAGTAGTCGTTGCATCACAACATGACAATCATGACTCTTCATCCCGATAAACTTATCACCATCAGTGTCCACACAATTACGCAAGTTAGATGCGTAACCGTCTGAGAACTTAACTCGTCGTGCAATCCACTCGAAAAACTATACCTTTGATTTCTGATCTACCCAATAGGCTGGAATTGTAGGTTTACCGTTCTTCTGAATATGAAGTTCAGGCCGATTACAAATATCAACCAAGTCAAGCCTCGACTTCACATTATCTTTCGTCTTCCCTTGCACGTTGAGAACGGTGTTCATGATGTTATCAAAGAAAATTTTCTCAATGTGCATAACATCAAGATTATGCCTAAGTAGCTGATCCTTCCAATATGGTAAATCCCAGAAGATACTCAACTTGTGCCAGTTGTGGGATAAACCAGCAGCGTATACATTCTCATGTCCATTTCCACCACATTCACGAGTTCTTAGCGCACCGAAGGTTTCCAGGAGACCCAGAGTAACCGACCCACTGTCTTGGAGAATAGGATCATCAAACACTTTCCTCTTCTTTGTAAAAAGTTTAGTATTTTTCCGGTATGGATGATCAGGCGGTAGAAATCTCCTATGACAATCAAACCAACACGATTTGCGGCCATGCTTTAGCTGAAATGCATCAGTCTTTTCTTGACAATAAGGACATGCTAACCTTCCATGCGTTGTCCATCCAAATAACATACCGTAAGCCGGAAAATCGCTTATTGTCCACATTAATGCAGCCCTCATCAAAAAATTTTCCTTGCATGAGACATCATAGGCTACAACACCGGGCCGCCATAACATTTGCAACTCATGTATCAAAGGCTGCAAGAAAACATCTAGTGATCTTCTAGGATGCTCTGGACCGGGAACGAGTACGGACTGGAAAAGAAACTCTCGCCGCATACACATAGATGGCGGTAGGTTGTAAGGAGTTAAAATGACAGGCCACAACGAATATGGTCTCCCATGCCTTCCAAACGGGTTGAAACCATCTGTGCATAATCCGAGGTATACGTTACGTGGGTCGTATGCAAAATCTGGATACACACTCTGAAAATGTCGCCACGCTTCAGCATCAGAAGGATGTGCAATCTCTGCTCCTCTTATATGATCAGCATGCCATCTCATTTCCCCTGCAGTACGCTCAGATTGGTATAAGCGCCTCAGCCTATCAGTTAACGGCATATACCACATTCTCTTGAATGGAACCCTAGCTCTTCCCCTTGTATCCTCAAATCGTGGTTTCTTACAGAACTTACATTCCAATCGGTATTCGTCTTCTCGCCAATATAGCATACAGTTGTCGATGCACACATCTATTATTTGATAAGGTAATCCAAGCCCTTTAACAAGTTTCTCGACCTCGTTGTATGAACCTGGAGCAAGGTTATCTTCAGGAAGAACATCTTTCAGGAATTCGCAAAAAGCATCCACACATGGCTCCGCCAAATTATAGTCCGTCTTTATTCCCATTAGTCTAGTTGCAGATGATAATGGTGAATGTCCGTCTTTGCAACCATCGTAAAGCGGACGCTTCGCTGCATCTAACATATCGAAAAATCTCCTGGTTTCTACATTAGGTTCCTCCTCTGCCCTAGGAATTTGATAACCACCTACTTCCTGTATATTTTCTCTAAATGCATCATTAACCATCTGAACGGTACCTACACCAACATCTTCCTCCGCGATATTATAATGTTCGCTATTACTACCAGTAGGTTCCCGCGTACTAGCACTACCAAATTTATCTCTACTACTACTTGCGCCATCAAATGTTTCCCCGTGAAGGTACCAAATCTTATAACCAGCCATAAACCCAACTGAGTACAAGTGATGCCATACTTCGCCAATTGTAGGATTTCTAACATTTCGACACTGACTACATGGGCATTTCATCTTACCGGTTTTCTGCGTATGAGGTTGATTGCAAGCCATCGTCATGAATTCCACAATACCGAGTGCATATGGTTTATACACTAAATCTGTCGTCTCATCAACCCTCGGTCCGTCCATCCACGATCTGAAATAATTAGATGAAGACATTTTGGCCTGATAAGAAATATTATTAGAGAGAGAGTGGAGAGAGTTCGGAAGGGAGAGTGAGAGTGTGGTGTGTAGGATAAGGGACAAATGCCCGGTGATATATAGGAAACTAACCGACGGAAAACCGAGAGAAAACCGACGGACCAAGAAACTGGTGTCGGTAATCCGTCGGAAAATTTGTCAGCCCAACGGTAATTAAAACGGCTACGTCGGCCCAACAGTACCAAAAATATTCCGACGGATTACCGACAAAAACCCGACGGATTAGCCCAATTTCGTCGGAAATCCGTCGGAATATTTTGGACAACGGTCAAATCCGAGTTTACACACTTCTCTTCCCAAGGTAACCTATAGGGAAATGTCGCTTCGGTAATAAATCATAAAACCGACAGTAAACCGACGGATTTTCCGTCGGAAAATTTTCTTTAAATATCCAGCCGTTTCCACTCTTCTTTCCATCGCCAAAAAAAAGAAAAAAATATGGATTCCGCACCCTTATCTCCCGAAGTCCGCGCTTCCGTTCTTCAAACTATAGCGGAACCGGGTCGAGGGTCGCTGCCAAACCTTGATCCCTCTCGCCAAGCCCACCGGGCCATTTGGTTCGGATCCAATACAGTCATCCACTCTGTTATCAGCGACATCATGGAGAATCGCTGGTCTGGACGCTATCTGACGTACTATAACGTCATGACGGATCTAAAAACTGCATGGTTCGAGGATTTCCTTGTAAGTTATAATTTTGTTAATTAATATTATAAATTAAAATTTTAAATACACAATTAATTTCGTCTTTTTCAGGAATACTTTACATTCTCTCCGGATAATGTTTTCATTGTCTGGCGGGAATTTCACCGAACAGCAAGGAAAGTTTTCAAGACAAAGATGCGGCGTATGAAGCTCCGGTGGCAACGGGGTGAAGGAAGACCGACTTGGGTTCCAGCGGGAGAGTGGAACATCATGGTCAACCAATGGAAGGAGACGAACGACGTATAATAATAATTAAAATTTTTAATAATGTAATTTTTATTATTATTAATAATAAATGAAATTTTAATAATGTTTAATTCTAAAATAAAATATGTTTTTTTTATATATAATATTCTAACTTAGGGATATAAAAAAAACGTTGAAAGTAATAAACGAATGACATATAGTATCACAATGGTTTGGGTATTGGGTTAAACACTCCAAGGTCTCGGGTTCGAGACCATTTGTCAGCAAGTTTTTTACGAACCGACGGATTTCCGACAGATTTATGATTCCCTCGGTATATACCGACGGAAATCCGACGCGCTCCAAACCGTCGATATTCTGTCGGAATCCCGTCGGAAATTCCGACGGCAAAATATCTGTCGGAATTTCCGTCGGTTCAAGCCTCGTTTTCTTGTAGTGTAAAAACCGACGGATTATTGACGGATCATCGACAGTTTGTCGACGGACAAATACCGACGGACTTCTGACGGTGTACCAGGGGCTTAAACCGATGGTTTATCGACAGACTAAACCGACGGTTTATCGACGGACTAAACTGACGGTTCATTAACGATGGTATTCCGAGGGAACATTACCGACGGTTTATCGACGACAATATACTGACGGTTTACCAGCGGATCCCTAAAATTAATTAAAAAAGAAATTTTTATTAAATTTTATTAAAATAATTATTAGAAATATAAATAAAAAAGAAAATTTATTAAAATTTATTTAATTATTCAAAAAAAGTTTTAAAATTACATTTATTGGGGAAAGGGAGCGGATCCCGTTCCCTTCCCCGTCCCCTTTCCCTTTCCCCCACCCTGGTTTGCCGGTCTGTCTTCTGGAAGATAGCCAAGCTTCTTAAAGTACGTGAACCGAGCATCCATCTCTTCCATCTTTTTCGCTGTTTCTTCCACTTTCTCTGCCATCCGGGCTTCAATCCGCGTCTGACTGGCCTTCAACGCCTCGATCTCTTCATTCTTCTCCCTTAAGATTTCGGCGAAGTTCTCGCCTTCTGGACGAAAATGGGAATGCGGTGTCGAGACTTTATCCGCCAAGTTTCCCAAACCAAAAACCCGGCCTCTTCTCTTCTCTGTTTTCTGTAAAGTATTTAAGTTAGAAATTAAATAATTTGAAACTTAATTCATATTTTATTTAAATCAAAATCTTACCTCGAGAAAGACTTCGTTGATCTTTTCGTGAGGTATCTCTTCCGTTGAACCGACTTCTTCCGATTGGGTAACCACCTCATCCAAATGCCTCTTCATCGACTGAACAATCCTCCGATATATCAGATCCTGGATTTCGTCCGTTATCTTGTTTTTGTGGCCATCCTCGATGAGCTCAACATGATTCGGATCTCGTCCCTCCCGTTGTTTCTGCAAAAACAATTTCCTAATTAAAAAAATCTAAACTTACTGAAAATTTCAAAAAAAAACTTACTTACAAAGATTATTTTCCTCGATGCGGTGCTCCTTGCTCCCGCATTATGAGTCGCGATCCCGACACCGTTCCTCTGGCTTCTACGGTTCAGGGAGTTCGTCGAAGAGGTTGCTACGGTTGCAAGCTTACTCCAATGACGGACCAGCCCCTTCCAACAATCGCCGTCTTCGTTAATACCCTTGGGGACCTCAGCGTTGCACCACTTTTGTTTCCATATGTTGATGACGTTCTAGTAATGCGTTGATGCCTTCAGGTGGAACTCCTTTTCCACCAGGTCTGTATACTTCTTATCCCAAGTATACTCTTGCTACATAAAAGAAATATTAAATATTTGTCAGAATTGCAAACTTTATAAAATAATAAAATAGAAAAATATATAACAAAGTTAACGAAGTTATTTACCGCGAATTGGCAGAACCAGTTATGCCTATCGGATAAAGGCATATCCTTGTACGTCGGATATCCGACTTGGATCATGTTGTACATCATTCCCAAGATGCTCTTTGTGATATTAGATTCGGTCAATGTAAACCTAATAAGGCAAAAAATCAAAACTTAATAAATGTATATTAAACAAGTGTAATATGAGAATCTAAAGTTATAAGATATAATATTAGTATTTTCCAGGGTTGGACTCGTAGAATGGATCAAGTCGTTTGAGCAGCTCTCGCCCTGGTTGGTCGACTAAGGCCGATATCTCCGTGGCAATAGACGGGGAAACATACAATGTATGTTGCACCTGAGACACCGAATGACTCCCACTCAGAGTCTCCGGCCGAGTCTGAGACTGGTTCTGTTGGGACGGTCTCGGCCGTGTCTGGTCCTCCTGTTGAGACGATGCCGGGATAGGGAGTCGTACCTGAGTCGACCGAGACCGTCGGGGTCTCGGTGGTTGTTGCTGGACCGGCTCTTCCGGTATCTTATCATTCGATGGAGAGCCCATAAGATCTCAAAAGTCAAAAAGTGTCCTTACAAAACATAAACGAAAGCTTCGGTGAACAATTCTATATAAAAATTAAATAATTATACAAAATATTTATAAAAAAATTTTGGGAAAAACCTAAAAGTTTTTTAAAAAACGTTAGTAGGTTTTAGAAATGGTTAAAAACGTTTTAATAATAAAAAAAACTTTTTCAAATTAAATAATTTTAAAAAACGTTTAAATTTTTTATAAAAAATACAAAAATTTAAAAAACGTTTAACAATATTTATAAATATTGAAAAATATTTAAAAACGGTTATAACTTTTAAAAACGGTTAAAACGTTTAAAACATTGAAAACTTTTGGAAATTTTTTCAAATATATATTTCGTGATCGAATTTTTTTTTTCAAACGTTATACATGTTTTAAAACGTTTGAAATCGTTTTAAAAAACGCTTCAATTTTTTTTTTTTTTAAAATTATATATCAAAAAATCATACACAAACAATCCAACACCCTAAACTAATGTTCATTTCATCATAATCAACCTAAACTACCGTTCAATCACCATATGCATTCCATTCCTAGAATCAAACAACCTAAAAAATCGATCTAAACAAAAATCTATTGGTTAAAAAGAACACTTACATGATGATGAGGTTTGTGGCGGTGGGATGGGGCGTTTAACGGCAAGGATTCCGGCGAACGGGCTAGAGAGAAGGTGGAGCGCGTTTGAGAAGAGAGAGAGGGAGAAGTTACAGAGAAATGAGGAAGAAGGAGATGACTCGATTCGATAAAAATCGTTTTCTGACGGAAAACCGTCGGAAATTCATTTACGGTTGGTTTTCCGTCGGAAAATAAAAGGGTTCGACTACCCAGGTCTATCGATGAGTCTTAAGCCTTCTACTCGAGTCTTCAGCCAGTTGTGCTATTGTGTGATGTTCGTTTATGATAACCCAAAAATTGTTTATATCGTTATGCTTATGTTATGTAAAATAAATAAAAACACAATGTATATCAAATTATGAAATTAAAACATAGCATATAATTAAATTATAAATAAAAACGTTTTCCAATTAAAAAAACATTATTTGATTTTTAAATCTATTATAATTCGAGAATTGCTTGGTGAACCAATCTCCGACATCCGTCTCCCGCCACTGGTTCACCATGACGTTCCAAGACCTCACCGGAATCCAAGCAGGTCTTCCTTCGCCTCTTTCCCAACGCAGCTTCATCCGCCGCATCTTCGTCTGGAAAACCCGTCTAGCGGTTGATATATCATGGTTTTTACTGGTTTTCAGGCCATGATATAAGTCTTTACTTAAAGTCTTTTAGGTGTTTTTGTAATATTTTGTGTCTTTTACAGGTTTATGCATGTTTGGAGTTTATTTGGAGATATTGGTGCTTTTTGGAGCCTATTGGAAATCTGTGCAGAAAAGAAGAAATCGTAGTTAACACTTGGAGTGAGTGTCGATCGACACAGACCTTAGTGTCGATCGACACTGATCATGGACAGACATATTCTCGCGAGTTAATGACTTTTGAAGATTTTCATAAAGGCCCATAAGTTTATCATATTTACAAAGAAGGCCCAATTCGTGTTTAGGCTATTTAATTAGGTTTTACAGCCACTTGTTAGGCTACGCTTTCTTTGATCAGAGAATAGGAGTTTTGGGGGCTGGTCTCTTGCTCGGGAGAGAAGAGATTTCGAACCCCCGTTCTTACTCTTTTGGATTTATATATGATTTCTATTCTGATTATGTCTTTTTTGATGATTGATATGTCTGAGTAGATCTCTTGTTAGGTTAGGGAATTCTCGTTAGGGATTTGAAGGAATGTTAGAGTAACTGATTGTTAGGATTCATTATCTAGTTCTTCACCTAAGTTGTGCTTAACACTGAATTCTGACAATAGCACGAGAGTGTGAGTCATAATCAGATCTGAGATAATTGACAATAGCACGAGATTGTGAGTTATAATCTGAACCAAACTTAGAGTGAGAAATTTGACTAGACGCAAAGAGATTTGGTTTAGGAAAATTGTGAACCGATAGAACATGTTCTTAATGCTTGTTTAGAACTCTAGGATTCACAACGAGAGTTGGCTTACTAGGTTGTTAGACATAGATAATTATCGCAGCGAGAGCTGGTTAGTTTTACTTCTGTGATTCTACTTTAAGAACGCTAATAGGTTGAATCCTGATTGTTTGCTATCTAATTTCCTAATATCCTGAGAATCTCCCGAAACCTGACGCCTTCTTTAATTGCCTACACACCAATCACTTGCTACTCTGATTTACTGTTTTCTTTATTGCTTTCACTTGTCTTGCTTAGCTTAATTCGACTGCATATAGTCTATCGCGGGAAACTAGAGTCTCTGTGGGATTCGATACCTTTTATACTACAATAGTATAACTGTGCACTTGCAGTAGAATAGGATTAAAACTCTGACCCTATCAGTGGTCTTGTGGAATTCTCGCCAGACAATAAGCACATTGCTCGGGGAGAAGGTGAAGTATGCCTGTAATTTAAAATTTTTGTATTATTAAATATATTTTAATATTTTTTTTTTTAAAACGTAAAAAAATTACTTTCGAGAAAATCTTCTAACCAAGCTTCCTTGAGAGAGGTCGGCATGCTGTAGTATGTAAGATAGATGCCGGACCAGCGAGTCTCAATGATGTCACTGATTATGGACGGAATAGCCGCGTTATATCCGAACCAAACAGCTCGGTGAGCTTGGCGGGATTGGTCGAGATTGGGAAGATGTTCCCGACCCGGCATTGCGATTTCTAGCAATGCGGATTCGCGGGCTTCGGGAGAGAAATAAACGAAGTCGATTTTTTTTTTAAGTAATGGTGTTTGTGATTTGAATGAAAAACTTATGAAATTCAAACTCTATATATACAAAAAATTTCGACGGTTAAACCGACGAACATCCGTCGGAAAATGGTTTTAAAGATATTTACCAAGACGTCGCATAGGGAAGAGAAGAAAGTTACTGCGCCTTTTGACCGTTTAATGACAATTACCGACAGAAAACCGACGGGTTATCGTCGCAATTTACCGACGGAATTCCGAGGGATTAGGGTTTAGGGTTTCATTTAGGGTTTTGTTTTTGGCATTTTATAATGTCCACATTTATATGTAACATTAACATTGAAGTTTTTGATTATACGCCTCTGTTTTAGAAAAATTGTGAAAATGACAAGTTAAAAAAGGTATGACAATAACTTTGTCTTAACCGTTATTGTATACTACGATGTGTTTTAGTCCGACGTGTTGTAATTTTTTGTAATCATACAAAACATGTCATTTGGATCAGATATTGAAAACTAATAATACAAACTATCAATACATTAACTACTTAGAGGTTTGACTATTATCCGTTCCCAATTCCGAAAGCCTAAACCCTATTCCATCGGAAATCCGTCGGAAGTCCGTCAGTAATGACAATTACCGACAGAAAATGACAGAGAACCGGTTTACCTCGTAATGACAATTCCCTTAGTAATGACAATTCCCTCGTAAAATTTTGTTTTAAACCCAAAAAGGTTCGCCACCTGCGTGGTTCGAACACTGGCTGAGAAGCGCGCGGGTAGTGTAAAGACCAATTGAGCTAAGTGTTACGTTGCATTTTTGATAGATTTCTTTGTATATATAACTAAGTAATAGAACAACTTAAAAAACACATAAACTCAATAATTAAATATAATACATTTTGATTCTTTGATAGCTAATATAAATGTTTTTTTATATATCATTCTCCATCATTCTCTGAGTCACAGTCCGTTCAAATTGAGTCGGTGTCGTCGTCAAATTTGCCTCTCTCTTCTTCGGAATCTGAATGAAGAACAATGTCACCGAAATGACTGAAGTCAACAACTAGATTTACTTTAAGGGATTCTTCTACAGGAGCTATAAGATCACTTCCGTTTGCTTGTAAAGGCTCTACTTCGCGTTCCTCAACTCCGTATACCCTTCCTTGCGGGTTTATTTTCGTAACTGTGATCCATGGGTCGTTTTTGTAAGTGTTACGAGGGTAAGGAATGTAACACACCTGCATAGATAGTATATGATAAACTTAATTTAAATGCTGACTAATAAACATAATTATTTTTGGTTACTAATCTGATCTGCTTGTGAAGCAATAATGAACGGATCATAGTTTATGAGTTTCTTGCTCGAATTAATTGACGTCAAACCAAACTCATCGATCGCAACACCTTGACCTAGGATCGGGTTATACCTATCACATAGAAAAACCACTCATCGCATGCCACGCTTCCCTATGTACTTTACTTCTAGTATTTCTTTGAGAACACCATAGTAGACAACTTCCCCACATGCAGATGAAACTCCGTGATCGGCGGTAATTCTTGTTGACCCTTCCACATGCACCTTAAATGCGTACCCCTTAGTGCAATATCTTGGATAACTTTGCGGCATAGTGGATGCCCTCTATTATATCAACTAACCAATCATCGGGGGTGCGTCCAGCAGTGAGTTCATTCCGGACCTAAGAGTAGGATTACATCAAAGTTATAAAGTTACTCACTTCTCAAGGGTTTTGTAAGATTTGAAAAACAAATTCTTACATTAAAGGTTAACCAATGACTGAAGTCTCTTTGTTTTCGAGCCTCACGTTGGGCCTCGTTCAATTCAGGATGATGAAACTGGAGAGCTTCCATATATATCCTACAAAATGTTAAAAAATATAAATATATAAACATTAGTAAAACAATTATATTTATAGTTTTAAACCAAGTGCAATAAAAATCATAAATTGAACATATATACCTCTCATATTGAAATACTTCCTCGCAGTTGGGCAGAATGTACTTGTGGAGATGTGTATGCTCTTGGGTTGTTAGTTTCCGCTTTCCTACTTTTCCAATTAACCGCCCAACTTGTTGAAAAATTTTAGGAACAGGTGACCGATAAAATTGCCTCTCTCCCCTTTCATCGTTTCTAGTTGGGCGCATGCTCCTTGTGCGTACTTGCGAAGGGAAGTAATAGCTAGCAAATGTTGCAGTCTCTTCATTGTTATATTGAGCGGCAATAGAACCCCCCACTTTAGCGAGATTCTTCACCTTCTTTTTAAGGTGGAACATATAGAGCTCGAAAGGATACATCCATCGATATTGTACCGGACCACCAAGTCTAGCTTCACCTGGAAGATGAATAGGCAAATGCTCCATGACATCAAAAAAGACGGTGGAAATATCTTCTCTAGATTGCATAAGATTTTAGGAATGTTTTGCTCCAAATTTCTGATCCCATCAACAGTAAGTGACCATATGGATATATCCCTGAATTTTTATCCGACCGCTGCAATTGCTTTGTGGACATCTCGAGGAAGGAGATGAGAAAATGCAAACGGTAGGATCCGCTGCATCATCACATGACAATCATGACTTTTCATTCCGATAAACTTTCCTCCATCAGTGTCCACACAGTTACGCAAGTTTGATGCGTAACCGTCAGGGAATTTAACTTGTAGCATAATCCACATAAAGAACTCTTCCTTCGACTTCAGGTCTACCCAGTACGCTGGAATTGACATTTTTCCATTGTTCTGAAGATGAAGTTCATGCCGATCACAAATTTCAGGCAAATCAAGCCTAGACTTCACCTTATCTTTCATCTTCCCTTGCATGTTGAGAATAGTGTTCATGATGTTATCGAAGAAATTTTTCTCTATGTGCATGACATCAAGATTATGCCTCAGTAACTGGTCCAATTGTGGGACAAACCAGCTGCGTAAACATTCTCATGCTCATTTCCACCACATTCACGAGTTCTTAGTGCACCAAAGGTTTCTAAGAGGCCCAAAGTAGTCGACCCATCATCTTGGAGAATAGGATCTTCAAACACTTTCCTCTTCTTTGTAAAAAGTTTAGTGTTTTTCCGATATGGATGATCATGCGGTAGAAATCTTCTATGACAATCAAACCAACACGATTTGCGTCCATTCTTCAACTGGAATGCATCGGTCTTTTCCTGACAATACGGACATGCTAACCTCCCATGCGTTGTCCATCCTGATAACATACCATAAGCCGGAAAATCACTAATGGTCCACATTAGTGCAGCCCTCATCAGAAAGTTTTCCTTGCATGAGACATCATATGCTACAACACCGGGCAGCCATAAAATTTGCAACTCATGTATCAATGGCTGCAAGAATACATCAAGTGATCTTTTTGGATGCTCTGGACCGGAAACGAGTACAGAGAGGAAAATAAACTCTCGACGCATGCACATAGTCGACGGTAGGTTATAAGGAGTTAAAATCATTGGCCACAACGAATATTGTCTCCCATGCCTTCCAAACGGGTTGAAACCATCTGTGCATAATCCGAGGTACACGTTACGTGGCTCGTATGCAAAATCTGGATATACTGATATATCATAGTTTTCTAGGTTTTCAACCATGATATAGTTGTGTATATTGAGTCTTTAACCTGGTTTTTCGAATCTATTGAGTCTTTTACAGGTAGACTTTCGTTTGGAGCAAAGAGCGGGATTATAGGACATTTCTGGTGATTTGTGCAAGGAGCTGAAGTTGGTGTCTCGGCCACGACTGGATGTCGACCGACACTGACTTTGGTGTCAGTCGACACTGAGCGCGAGAGAAGTTATACGCCGAGTTGAGACAAGTTTTGAAGAATTGCATAAAGACCCCAAAGTTTCTCCTAATTCTAATCTGACCCCAAAGCGAGTTTAGGAGTTTTAATTAGGTTTTCAGACTCATTATTCAGTTTATCTTGTTATTATTTGTTCTTGCTTTTGGAGATTGAGAGATTTGCTAAGGGGCTGATTCTTGCTACTTGTAACCTTGAGAGAAGGATTTTGAACCCCTTTATCTTATCTATTCAGTCTTTTGGTTTTCTATTCAAGATGTTTTGCTTGATTGATAATATGTCCGAGTAGTAACCTAGTTAGATTTAGGAATTCTCATAAGGGTTTTATGCTTGTTTAGATAACTGATTCATTAGGATTCACAATCCGTTGTTCATCACCTAAGTTGTGCTTAATACTGAATTCTGGACTGATCACCTAGGGTTTAGATCTGAGATAATTGACAATAGTACGAGATTGTGAGTTATAATCTGAAATAACTTAGTGTGAGAAATTTGACTAGATACAAAGATATTTGCTTTAGGAGAATTATGAACCGATATAACCTATTCTTAATGCTTGTTTAGAACTCTAGGATCACAAAGAGATTTGGATCACTAGGTTGCTAGATATAGAAACAATCTCAGCGAGAGTTGGATTGTTTAGCATTGTGTTTATAGTTCTTGAACTTGTGTTAAATCTGAATCCGGTTAGTTAAGTATCTGACATTGCATAATTCCCGAGAACTTCCTAAGTCTAGAGCCTTTCTCTCATTGAAAACACTTCCTTGTTTACTTGCTTTAGTTTATTGCTTTCTTTTGATTGATTTAGCTTAACTTGAGAACATACAATCTATCGTGTGAGCCGTGAGTCCTTGTGGATTCGATACCCTAAGTACTACATTGCATAACTGTGCACTTGCAGTAGAATAGGATTAAAACTCCTAGCCTATCAAGTTTTTGGCGCCGTTGTCGGGGACTCAACTGAGTTTGCCTATCGATTTTGTTTTAGAGTTTAGTCTAAGTCGTTTTATTTCTTTTGTTACAGATTTTTCTCGGTTTGGCTTGTTTTGTTGCTGCATGAATCGACAGAAGCTCTCAGTGTCGCCCGACACCACTCACGGTTTCTGACTTGAAATCAGTGTCTGCCAAGTCGACATACCCGAAGCAACCAGAGCGAAAAACTTTTGAATCTTAGACTTGAGGAGCTTGCTAAACTTGAGAGAACGAACAGAAAGGGTCAAAGAACAAGAATGATGAACAATCGTTTGATTTTGAGACCAGGTGCTGAAAGAGTTCTGAGAGACCAACAGAACAACCCCTACAATGATCAGGGGCAAAGGATTGATGCTGAGGGACGAGTAATCCCTGAACCTGAGCAGCCTCAAGGTGAGGGGCAGATGGTCAATGCTGGAGGTAATGGACAACAACCTAATCATCCTGCTGCTGAGAGGACTCTTGCTGATTACAACCGACCATATGAGTTCTATGCTAACCAATCAGTAATTGTACCTCCTACTTTCGAAAGGAATGACTTTGAGGTCAAGACTGTCTACTACACACTTCTGAGACAGCATCCTTTCCATGGTCTTCCCAATGAGCAACCCATGGACCACATTGAGGATTTTGAAGCCTTCATCACTAGGATTAAGCACAATGGAGTGGGTTATGATTTCCTATACCTTAAGCTTTTCCCATACTCTCTTGCTGGAGAAGCTGCAGCTTGGCTTAAGCAACTTCCACCTGGGAAGTTAACTACTTGGGATGCAGTGAAGAGAGAGATCCTGCAACATTTCTATGATGATGCTCGCTCAGATCAGCTCAGACAGGATCTTCTGACATTCACTCAGGGACCTACAGAGCCATTTAAGTCTACTTGGGTGAGGTTTAAGAGGTACCAACGAGATTGTCCTCATCATGGATTCTCTGAAGTTCAGTTGCTGGACATTTTCTTCAGAGGTGTGGATCTCTGGTACCAGTCTGCTTTAGATGCTGCCAGCAATGACAACTTCAACACAAAGACTCCTGAACAAGCTAGAGTGTTGATTGAGAATCTGGTGAACATCAACAGTGCTAAGACTGCAGATCAAAGAAGGAAAGAGTCTGGTGGAAAGTTGGATCATCTACAGATGGCTGAGATGCTAACAAGTTGGATTCTGTTCACAAATTTTTGACTAGTAAGAAGCATGTCCACTTTTCTCAGGATGTTGAATAGTTTGGACCTGAAGAAGGCTGCACAGAAGAGGATGTGAACTACATTAGTGGTTCTAGATTTCAAGGAAATAGGTTTGGAAACCAGCAGAACAACAAGTTTTTTAATGGTGGACAGAAGAGTGATTTCACAAGCAATCAAAACTCTTCTGGATATGGTCAGAATGCTGGTTACCAGAAGCCTTTTCAGCAGAACAACTCCTATCAGAGGACTTATGGATCATCTTCATACCAGACACCTCCTGCTACCAGTGCTCGTGAGAGCAAGCTGGAAGCCATGATGGAACAGCTGCTAGAGGTTCAGACAAAAACCACTGTGGACTTCAACAAGAAGCTTGATGCTGTGTATGAAGATCTGAATGGGAAATTTGAATCTTTGAGTACTCACATAAAGCAACTGGACACACAAGTGTCCTATACCTTGCCAGATTTGCCAACATCTTGTGCTATTGCTGAAGAGAAGGCTCATAAGCCTCCTATACCTTTCCCTGAAGTGTCTGTGAAGTCTCAACAAGAGCTCGATGAAGCCAAACACCTGGAAGTGATGGATAAGAAGTTGAAAGAGGATCCACAAGCTGATACTTCACCCTATCATCCTTGTATACAGAGATACTTGGAGAAGATGCTACCTATGGACGAGGAATTGAAAGAATGGGTGGTAGTGCTTCCTAAGCGAGTCAATGACGTGTTGCTTAATCAGGTCCCCATGAAGTTATCAGATCCTGGTGTGTTTGTGTTGAGTTGTTCTATCTTTGATAATGGCTTCAAGCGCTCCTTATGTGATTTAGGAGCTGCTGGAAATCTCATGCCATACTCTGTAGCGGAGAGACTGGGGATGACAAATTTTTCACATACTAAGATCTCTCTAGTCCTAGCTGATCAGTCAAGAAGGATTCCGGAAGGAGTTCTTGAGGATGTCCACAATCAGAGTTGGAATCTATTTAGTTCCAACAGACTTTATGGTGCTAAGGTTTGATAATGAGCCGGATGATCCTCTGATACTGGGAAGACCTTTCTTAGCCACAGCTGGAGCAAAGATTGATGTGAGGAATGGTCTGATCGATCTCCATATGGGAGATGAGCCTCTACACTTTGAGATGGATATGCTGCTGATATAGCATGGTTTTTAGGACTTTTAACCATGATATATGTCTTCTTAACGAGTCTTTTAGAGCCATTTGGAGTCCTTTTATGTATGCTTTCAGGTTTAGACACGTTTGGAGCGGATTTGGACATTATGGCGCATTCTGGAGCATTTTGGAGAATTAACTCGAGAGTAAGAGTTCACTATCGATTTCACAGATGTGTGTCGATCGACACAACATGTGCATCGATCGACACAAGGTCGACACAGACAACTCTCGGCGGTTAATAAAGAATTTGGAAATTGCACTTTTGCCCAAAAGTTTCTCATAATTACAAAGAAGCTCCAGCCGAGTTTAGATCATTATATTAGGGTTTTAAGCCATTGTTTAGGCTACGCTTTCATACTTAAGTTTTATTTTTATTCAGAGAGAGAGATTGAGAACTCATATTCTTTGTTTCTTTTTTATGATATTTGGTTTTCTATTCATGATGTCTTCTGTTTCAATGATCATGTCTGAGTAGTTTACCAGTTAGGTTTAGGGATTCTCATAGGGAATTTCATGGAATTATAGGTTGATCAATCTGTAGGGATTCATATCTGTTAGTTCTTCATCTAGGGTTGTTCTTAATGCTTGCACTACAAGAAAAATCTCTATTCTTAGCACACGAAAAACGCCATGGTATGTATATGATGGCGTTTTTGAAAATGCTATGTCTGCCCCAGCTATAATAGGTAAGCCATATACTATAGCGTTTTTTTTTTGTGCTATAATATTGATAATAGCGTTTTTGAAATGACTATGTCTGCCCCAGCTATAATAGATCAGCCATATATAATAGCATTTTTGCTCGTGCTATGATATAAAACACTTATGATAGCGATGTTATTCTTTGCTATTGGATCTATCTGTTATAGCTTTTTTTATTTGTCATAATATTTTTTATAATAATTAATAATTATGGCTAATTTATATATATATATATATATATATATATATATATATATATATATATAATATAATTTTTTCTATTTTGAATTTATACAAAAATAAATATAATTGAACTTTTAGAACTTTCATTAATAACACAAAAAATGTATTACACAAAATATTACAAAATCAAAACTAAAGTAAACAACATTACAAAACTCTAAGAGAGATGAATTCCCTAAGAGAGAAATTAAACCACAAGTGAGCAACAAAAGACTTAAGACCAGAAGAGATGTACTTCATGTGTAATGTCGCTTGTTGTTGTCAATGTAGCAGACCTCTCTGTGATTAATATGATCCCATGGAGAGACCTCTCTATGATTGTTCCCCTATATAAAGAAAGAACTGAGTAAAATAAAAATCCATTAGAAACTCTCACAGAGTCACCAAAATTTGTTCTTGAGTCAATCACAGTTTTCAGTTTTCAAAAGATTGGTATAGTAAAATGTCTTGAGAAAAAGACAACTAACCGTAGGTCAGCTTCTCTGGCTGCATCACGAACTTCAGGCTTCCATGCTCGCTTCTTCTGAATTTTGTGGCCACTGAATCGACAAAGCTCAGTCCTACATGTCAAAACGTAGTCAAGGGCTTAGGAGATATTACAAAACTTGTCTCAATCGAGACCATCTCGGATCATACAAAACATGAGGCACATTAAGCACTCTCATTTTGTAATGTCCTAAAGTACATCATGAGAAGACCAAGTTAAGCTCTGCGGTGTTGTATTGGTTATACAACAACAACAAAACTTCAGAAATACGATAAAGACTGTGGCTTTTGATTTAATTAATTTACCTCATCCACCATTGTTAAGAGCTTGTTCTTCTTGCTCTGAAGTTTTTTGTAGGCTTTCATGTAACTTACAACCAAGCTGGAGGAGGGTAATGTACATGAGTAACTTCAGATTTATTAATGTCAAGAACACCAGACCTGAAATAGAGAAATCAATCCAAAGGAAAATGATATAGAATCAACAAACAAAACGAAACATGAAAAACAAACTGATTTGTATAACCGTTTTTCCAAGGTGAAAGGAACTGATGATGAAAGAGTGACTTACCAACCATCTTCAAGGTGAAATGCCAGTTGATGAGGAGCAGATGTGTTTACATTGTTGGAATGGATTTCCTTGGGGACGATTTCTGACTGTGCCTGCAAAAAGATTCAAATTCAGATGCAAATTTTTCCTTGGGGAGGTTTCAAGATTAATAGGATTCTCCACATTACTGTTTAGATATTTCTCAGTAAATAAAGAGCTAGCAGGTTTCAGGTTTTGATTATGATATATCATGGTTTTTACCCATTTTAGACCATGATATAGTTGTGTTTTTAGTGTCTTTTGTGTTCTTTTAGAGTCTTTTACAGTATAATCAGGTTTGGAGCTAAATTGGAGATAATGGAGCATTTTGGAGATTTTTGGAGTGATTGGCCGAGAGATAGAGTTCACTGTCCGAAACAGAGAAAGGTGTCGATCGTTGCATGCCTAGCATCGATCGTTGCATGCCTAGCATCGATCGATGCACCAGCGAGATGGGCCAAAACTCGGCGGTTTAGAAGAATCAAGATATTGCACTTTGATCCAGAAGTTCCTGATATTTACAAAGAAGCCCTTGGCCGAGATTATACCTATATAATCAAGTTTTAGTTGTTTTTATTAGATACACTTTCATAATTAAGAGCAGAGGATTTTTAGAGCTTTTGGGGCTGATCTGAACCTATTACTTCATCTGTATTTGGAGAAGATTTCGAACCCCTTTTACTCTTATTCTTTTATGCAATTTATTCATTCTATGATTATGTTTTCATTATCTATGTCTGAGTAGATCCATAGTTAGGTTTAGGGTTTCTCACATAGGATTTCATGACTTGCTAGACTTGTTCAAATTCAGTTAAGGATTCATAACTATATCTGTTCTTCAATTTAATTGTGCTTAAAGCTAGTTCTAACCTGATCAATTAGAATCTAGATCTTAGGTTGCTAAATACGTCACGGAAGTGGGGTTTAGGAATCTGAACTAATTAAATTGGGCAATTAAACTTTGCGCAAACGGAAGTTTGGTTTAGGATAATTGTGAACATATCAAACTTGGGATTAATGCTAGTTTAATCTGTTAGTTCTCGCAAACGAAAGTTTGGTTTGCTGCACTTAGACTTAGAGAATTATCGCAAAGGAATTTGGTTAATTCTATATCTGTGTTTTGAGTTCTAGAACTGTGCTTAATTAGATCCTTGCTGAATGAACTGTCTGCTTGTCTGATTTCCTGAGAATACCCTAGGCTTGACGCTTTTAATTACTTGCTTCCACAACCGTTAATCTCTGCTACTGTTTACTTTCTTGCTTCGCAATTTATTTACTTCACCATCTGCTTATTTCTAGTATTAATCTCTACGTTTCTGATTCTATTGAGACCAAGTGTCCCTGTGGATTCGATAACCCTATATACTACTTTGACATTACTGTTCACTTGCAGTTTAGTATAGGGATAAACTTTGAGCCTATCAAGTTTTTGGCGCCGTTGCCGGGGACTCTTAGAGTCTTCGATAGGACCGAACTTAGGGTTTTTACTAGAAATTTTTCTTTTTGTTTTTGTTCTTTTTCGTTTTTATTTTTGCTTTTGCTAACTTTTTCTCTGATTTCTCTCTGTCGCAGGTACGAATTTCGCCTTGCGTCGATCATTGCATCCCTTGCGTCGATCGTCACTAGGCGATTCTGAGATTGAATCGATCGTTGCACTGATAGCATCGATCGTTGCTGGACGATTACGGACAGTTTATGCCAACGCAGAAAACTCGAAGTAATCCGAACTCGAGCTTGCTTAATCTCAGACTAGAGGAACTTGGACGTCTAGAGAGGACTATCAGAAGAGAAAAGAGAGAGAGAATGGTTCGAGAACGTCTGATCTTGATACCAGATGCTGAAGGTACCCTGAGGGACCAAGATGACAACCCGTACAATGCTGCTGGGCATCGGGTTGATGCTGAAGGGAATGTCATCCCTGATCCTCCTGAGCAACAGCAACAGGAGCTGAACCGAAACCAGGGTCAAGGACAGGCCCAAGGTAGAGAGATGGTGGTTCACGAGAGGACACTAGCTGATTACAACAGACCTGATGAGTTTCATGCAAACCGAGCAGCTCTAGTGCTTCCTGCTTTTGAGAGGAATGATTTTGAGGTAAAGACCATCTACTACCAGCTGATGAGACAGATTGCTTTTCATGGTCTTCAAGCAGAGCAGCCTATGGATCACATTGACAAGTTTGAAGACATAGTCACTGGCATGAAGTGTGAAGGAGTATGCCCAGACTATCTGTTCCTTAAGCTATTTCCGCACAGTCTTGCTGGAGACGCTAGTGCATGGCTGAGACAACTGGCACCTGGTCAGTATACTACTTGGGCAGCCTTAAAGAGTGAGTTCTTGCGTCACTTTTATGATGATGCGCGCTCGGATCAGTCCAGACAGGACATACTCACTTTCTCCCAAGGAGCTGTGGAGCCCTTGAAGACTGCCTGGATGAGATTTAAGCAGTACCAGCGTGACTGTCCACACCATGGATTCACAGAAGTACAGCTGATTGGTATTTTCTCCAGAGGCATAGATCTCCCTTATCAGACTGCGCTGGATAATTCCAGTAATGCTAATTTCAACACCAGGACTCCTACACAAGCTAAGCAGTTGATTGAGAACCTGATTGGCAGCAACAGTTGCAAGACAATGGATGAAAGGAGGAAGAAATCTGGTGGAACTGTAGAGAATTCTGATATAGCTAATATAAGATCCAGATTGGACACAGTCTACAATCTCCTGACTAGTAAGAAAACTGTCCACTTTGCCCAAGATGTAGAGGTGATTCAGGCTGAGGAGGAAACTCAGGAAGAAGATGTGAATTTCATAGGAGGTTCTGGTTTCCAAGGTAATAGATTTGGTAATCAACAGGGGAACAGATTCTCAAATGGTGGACAGACTGGTGGTTTTCAGAAGACCTATGGACAAGGTACTCAGAGAACCTATGGATCTACATCCTATCAGACTCCTCCTGCGCCTACAGCCCATGAGAGCAAAATGGAGGCTATGATGGAACAACTGATTGAGAGTCAGACCAAGATTTATGTGGACTGCAACAAGAAGTTGGACGCTGTCTATGAAGACCTCAATGGGAAATTTGAGTCTCTGAGCACTCACATGAAGCAGTTGGACACTCAGGTAAACCAGATGTCCAGCTCACTGAAGGGAAAAGGAGTGGCAGACACTCATGTTAAGGCCTGGTCTGTGTACATTAATGATGGATCTCACCTAGGTGAAAGATTTGAGCTAAGTACAGCTGAGTTGGTGACAGAACAGGAATTTTCGGATATTTGTGAAAAACTCTCGGGTGAAATCTGCTGCAGTGCGTCGATCGATGCAACATCTGTGCCGATCGATACACCCGTCGGGATGGCAACGATCGACACACCCTTAGTGTCGGTCGTTGCAGGGCGTGAATGGACAGAACTGTCGGATGATAATAGCATAAATGCTGATTTGGAGCTTGATCGCCTATTCAATGGAGCCTCTGAGATTACTCAACAGGAGATCTACGAGCAGATCTTTAGACAACACTCCTCAGTGTCTGAAGTGATTAGGCAAGAGATTGAAGAGCTGAAGAAATTAGAAGGGATTGGTGAAGAATTGGAAGAAATTCCAACTTCTGATGATCCACCTTATCATCCATGTGTGCAAAGGTACCTGAACAAGATGTTGCCCCTGGATGATGATCTGAAAGACTGGGTGATAATAGTTCCTCAGCATATTAGTGATGTTCTGCTAACTAAGGTCCCGAAGAAGCTATCTGATCCTGGAGTCTTTGTGCTGGATTGTTCTATCTTTGAGGATAGTTTTAGACGCTCTCTGTGTGATTTAGGAGCTGCTGGAAGTTTGATGCCTTACTCTGTGGCAGAAAAGCTGGGTATGCTGGATTTTACTCCTACTAGGACTTCTCTTGTCCTAGCTGATCAGTCCATACGAGTTCCTGAAGGACTCCTTATGGACATTCCGGTGAGAGTTGGAAACTACTTAGTTCCAACGGACTTCCTTGTGCTGAGATATGACTGTGATCCGGATGAAGCATTATTGCTTGGGAGACCCTTTTTGGCTACAGCAGGAGCGTTGATTGATGTTAGGAACAGCTTGATAGACCTCCATCTGGGAGATGAACCACTGCACTATGAGATGGATAAGCTGCGAAAGCCACTGATAGATGGGCAGACATTCACCATAAGGGACGCAGATTTTGAGCAGCCTGATCATACCATGGTTATAGATCCTGGAGCACATTTCACTCCATCTTTTCTTGGACATGAGCATTCCGCAACAGCCTACTCACCACCTTGGATGAGGAGACTTGAACAGAGACAGAAAAAGTCTCTGTCAAGACCTCCTGGTGCTTGAAAATTTCCATCCGTCCGGTCAAGCTATTGACCTTAAACAAGCGCTGGGTGGGAGGCAACCCACCATTAGGTACTGGTGTTTTTCTACTTAATTTTTGGTGTTTTTGTTAGGATTTTACGTTTGTTTTTGTTTCTGGTGAGTTTATGTTTGCAGGTCTCGGATAAATCGCAGTGCAACGATCGACGCACTTCTTTGTCGATCGTCACAACACGAAAGGAATCGCATTGCAGCGATCGTTGCGGTCCTGAGCAACGATCGACTATACACGAAAATCGCCAAGTAACGGTCGATGCACTTAGTGCATCGGTCGATGCCTGAGCGACAGAGGTAACCCGACAGACATAATTTCACCTTTTCAATTTTTATTTTGTTTTTACCGATCCTTCGCTGGACACTACTGGGGACAGTGTGTCTTAAGTGTGGGGGAGGTGCTACTGACTTTTGTTTTCTGTTTTCTTAAGAGTCAGTCCATTTTTCAAAAATTTTTGTTTTATTGAGTCAAAATTGTTTAAGTAAGAAACTATGATTTTCTGAGAAGATTTACAAGACTTGCAGGAACCTAAGTAACCATTGGGATGAAGTTGCAGGATCTATCTCTGACTGTTAGAAAACCCCATCACAGATCAACCTACTGGGAACACCCACATCACTTCAGGTATCAGAGGATCCTTTTACTGACTTCAATTTAATACTGACTTAGATTTCTCACCTAAGGGCTTGGTATACTTTGTGTCGGATTCCCTTGTTAGTTCTGACACAGCCTGTCAACCTATCCTATTTAGTTCCCTTCTCCCCTTCTATAAAGTAAAAAAAAAATATAATAAACTGAGGATGAGTTAGTAACTCCGAAGTGGTCATGGGAGTAGTAGCAAACACTATTATCTCTCATGTGATCCATGGAATGTGTCCAAAGTACACCCCATAACGGGAAGAACACTGATAAAAAAAATAAAATGATACCCAGTGGGGAAAAATCAGTTGTTAAAGAAGGGAAAGAGAAGAAAGGGACTAGAGAAAGATAGTATGGTGGTCTAGAGCTGATAAGGTAAGAATCCATGTGCCCTTTGATCGATACTCCTTAGGTGAGACCGCACTTAAATACTTGCAGAAGTCAGTAGGGAGAATTTGAATGCTTGAATGTGATTGTGGAGTTTACCTAGGACAGTTGCTAAGTGTGGGGGAAGTACATGTTGGTCTTGATATCCTGTGATTGATTCTTTCAGTGGTTTACTAAGGGGAATCTGAGTATTGTAGCTTCTAGGATGAAATGAGTTTCTGAAGAGTTTTCAAACCTCTTCACCATGTTTTAGTTCTATGTTTTGCTTGAGGGCAAGCAAAGGCTAAGTGTGGGGGAGTTGATATATCATGGTTTTTACCCATTTTAGACCATGATATAGTTGTGTTTTTAGTGTCTTTTGTGTTCTTTTAGAGTCTTTTACAGGTATAATCAGGTTTGGAGCTAAATTGGAGATAATGGAGCATTTTGGAGATTTTTGGAGTGATTGGCCGAGAGATAGAGTTCACTGTCCGAAACAGAGAAAGGTGTCGATCGTTGCATGCCTAGCATCGATCGATGCACCAGCGAGATGGGCCAAAACTCGTCGGTTTAGAAGAATCAAGATATTGCACTTTAATCCAGAAGTTCCTGATATTTACAAAGAAGCCCTTGGCCGAGATTATACCTATATAATCAAGTTTTAGTTGTTTTTATTAGATACACTTTCATAATTAAGAGCAGAGGATTTTTAGAGCTTTTGGGGCTGATCTGAACCTATTACTTCATCTGTATTTGGAGAAGATTTCGAACCCCTTTTACTCTTATTCTTTTATGCAATTTATTCATTCTATGATTATGTTTTCATTATCTATGTCTGAGTAGATCCATAGTTAGGTTTAGGGTTTCTCACATAGGATTTCATGACTTGCTAGACTTGTTCAAATTCAGTTAAGGATTCATAACTATATCTGTTCTTCAATTTAATTGTGCTTAAAGCTAGTTCTAACCTGATCAATTAGAATCTAGATCTTAGGTTGCTAAATACGTCACGGAAGTGGGGTTTAGGAATCTGAACTAATTAAATTGGGCAATTAAACTTTGCGCAAACGGAAGTTTGGTTTAGGATAATTGTGAACATATCAAACTTGGGATTAATGCTAGTTTAATCTGTTAGTTCTCGCAAACGAAAGTTTGGTTTGCTGCACTTAGACTTAGAGAATTATCGCAAAGGAATTTGGTTAATTCTATATCTGTGTTTTGAGTTCTAGAACTGTGCTTAATTAGATCCTTGCTGAATGAACTGTCTGCTTGTCTGATTTCCTGAGAATACCCTAGGCTTGACGCTTTTAATTACTTGCTTCCACAACCGTTAATCTCTGCTACTGTTTACTTTCTTGCTTCGCAATTTATTTACTTCACCATCTGCTTATTTCTAGTATTAATCTCTACGTTTCTGATTCTATTGAGACCAAGTGTCCCTGTGGATTCGATAACCCTATATACTACTTTGACATTACTGTTCACTTGCAGTTTAGTATAGGGATAAACTTTGAGCCTATCAGATTACAGGGTCAATATACAAATTCTTATAGTAAAAATCAAAGAAGCCTCAAAAGGTCGCTGGGATGATGGCACAAGAGAGATGCAAAACAAAAGACAGAACTTACCTTAAGAGATACAATCTTCTGCAGCATCGGTGCAAGATGTAGAGATGCTAAAGGCAAGTGGCTCATCTTCTGCTCCTGTAGTTCCTCTAGTTGTGATAACATTTAGTGCCTAAGAAAAAAAATTATAGTAAGAAACAAGCCATTCTAAGAAGAACGCCAGAAGAAAGAACAAAGCAACTGGTATGTTTCACAGCACTTGAGAGACATGGTCGCATTGTTTTATTAGCAGAGTCATCAACCAAACAAACACATTAAAAGAAACAAAATCCTTTAAAGAAGATCAAAACCACATCTTTCCAAAAAAAGAAGTTCAATTCCGAAAAAAAACCTGTGTAGTGGAACCTTTATTCTTCCTCAATCCTGAGATACTCACCACTGAAATCGATATTGCTCACAGATAACTTGCCTTTTATTGTGTCTATAAGAGCATATTATTCTTAAGTCAAACATATACTCTTATGCTCTAGGTTGTCAGTTTCAGGAGTGAGCAAGAAGAGGTACAAATTCAACAATCATAGACTGAGAGTTCCAATGATCGTATATCATTTCAAAGAAGCTAGTATGTATCTCATATCGACGGTCAGGTAAAATTCATCAAATTAAGATTAAAATCAATATGTACAGACAAACGAACAAGATAACCCAGCAATTTACCTTGCCAGTATACTTTCGTCTTTTGTAAACTCTCCTGAAAGAGCCTTCCCTGACAAGCTTAAATCAGATGATAATCCTCCACACCCATAACTTAGCACGATTGTCTTTTAATCTGTCGCATAAAGCAAAGTAGTGAATCAACTAAGGGGAAACATCAAATTAAAACTAGAAATGCAGATCCAAAAGCGGATTCAAATTAGAACGATTCTCGTTACCTCTTCGTAGGTAGGTTGAGCAGAAGTGGATTTCTTATTGGAAGCACCAAAAATTCCCAGATTTGAGATTTGGGGATTTAGGGATTTGGAAAATTTAGAGGAGAAAAGAGAGTGAGTGGGAGACTGAAATAAGAAACTAAGGAGGAAGAAGACGGCGGAGGATCAGAAGAGAAACAATATAAAGAGAGGAGGAAGAGAGAAAATCAGATTCTCAAGAGTCTGGTTATTTCTTCAGCATGAGATTCGCATAGAGATAGAGAGGTAGAGAGGGTGAAATTTGATTTAGGGCTGGGGTGAGGAGGAAGAAGAAAGACGAGAGAAAAAGGAGGAAGAGAGCAAAAAAAAAAAAAATTTTTGTGGAAACAATCAAAAAGATTTGAGATAAGAATCTGTAGTGAGATAGAAATTTGTCAAAACCAAAATATCTTTAAGTGTTAGCGCCAATAACAAAAATTTGGCTCTAAAACTCAAATTTTGGGAAAGTGTTTGGCGGAAGATGATTTTAACTTCCCGCTTAATAAAAATTTATCTTAGCGTTTATTAAATGCTATTATATAATAATCAAAATAGCAAACTCATCTTTAATAGCACTTCAGTAAACCGTGCTATTACATTGTGCTATCAATGTGGACTTTTTTTGTAGTGTTGATCTGAATTGGCCACTTAGATTATTGATGTTAGGTTGATTTCTGCAACGAAAGTTGATTAATTAACTAGAAAGAACCTAGATGAGCAATTTGAATATTCGCAAAGAAATTTGGCTTAGGAGAATTGTGAACGAAAGAACTTGAGATTAATGCTTGTTTAGAACTCTAGGATTTGCAACGAAAGTTGGCTTGCTAGGTTGTTAGACATAGATAATATTCGCAACAAAAGTTGGTCTGTTATAATTCTGTGATTGTAGTTCTAGAATAGTTCTTAATTAGATCCTGATTGATTAATTAGCATGTGTTCCTAATTTCCCGAGAACTCCCTTGACCTGACGCTTCGTTTGATTGCTTACAAACCACTTAATTTACTTTCTGCTTTCTGATTTTCTGCTTTCTATTGCTTTACCTAGCTTAACCTGAATTTCTACAATCTATCGCAAGATCTTGAGTCTCTGTGGATTTCAATACCCTATATACTACTAGTCACGTCTGTGCACTTGCAGTGTAGATCTAGGAATTAAAACCTGATCGTATCAGCTACGCAGGCCCAAGATTGACGGTCAAACCTTTAGTATTGAGTTGGAGCAAGAAGCTCAGATCAGTGAGACTTCAATGTCTGATACTGGAGAAAGGAAGATGGTGGTTTCGCAAAATTCCACTCTGGCATCTTCAGAGCTTGCAACTGCTTATAAGCAGAAAGCTCCACACATCAGAGCTTCACCCAAGCAAAGGTATGCATCCCCTAAACTCAAACCTGCTAAACTCACTGCTATAACTGCAGGTAAACGCTCGAATGCACCCAAGTTTCGCTCTCACTCTGATCCTGATCCCTCGTTCCTTGAAAGTGCTCACGCTGACACTGCTTACTCTCCACCATGGATGAGGAGACTTTCGCAGAGGCACTCACAGCCTCTGTCGAAACCACCAGGAGTCTAATCTCCCATCAAAGTCAAGCTAACGACTTAAAACAAGCGCTGAGTGGGAGGCAAGCCACTGGTAAGTTGTATATACTAGGATTTTTGGTTTTGCATTTTGATTTCTTTCGTTTTTGGTGTTTTTGCGTCAAGTTATGCAGAATCCATAGCACTGTGAAGTCAGTGTCAGTCGACATCAAGCTGGATGTCGGTCGACATTGATTTCCGAAGGAGTTTTCGAGCAAGGACGATAATCGACCGAAGTCGATTTCAAGAGGTCGATTTGGTTCACACAGGTAAGTGTCGACGACATCAAGCTGGATGTCGGTCGACATCAAGGAAATCGAGGTAAGAGTTACTAAAAACCCGAGACCAGTCTTCTTCTTCCTCATTTCCTTCTCGCCGAAAAATCTTCAAAAATCTCCATCTCTCTCAAATCTTCACCATTTTTGACGATTCAAAGCTCCATTTCACTTGTTTTTCCGTGCTCTATCCATTTCTATCATCTGTTTAATCGATCTGCGAAGGTATGGCTCTAAATCTCCGATTTTCAGTTCGTGTTCATGGAAAGAAAGCTTCGATTTTGGTTCGATTTATTGATGTTTAGGATGATTTTCTAGTGGAATGTGACTAGTTTTGATGCTGTGGATGATTATCTGGAATCAAATCATGAGATTATGATGCTTCAAAATTCGATTTTAGAATCTCATGCTTTCTTGTCGGTACCAAGTATTATGATCTGCACCCGGAGTTAGTCAGACAGTTCATGGCGACAGTCCGAGTGTACTACAATAACGAAGTGGTGGAAAAGGCTTCTGAAGGGACGTTGACGTTCATGGCTAACGGGGTGAGGTACAATATTTATATCCCTGAGTTGTGTGACATCTACTCATTTAACCGGAACAGGGAGGGCGTAAACCTGCCCACGAAATAGACCGATGTGCAAGTGTTTTGGGAGCATTTTGGTAATGGTGTTTATGACTCTCATACCACTCGACAGTCTGCGGTGCGATACCCGGTCTTGAGATATCTTGTCCGTGTATTCGCCAACACGGTCTTGTGCAAGATGGGGCCGGGAATGATGCGGATAGCTGAGCTTCTGCTACTGTATTTTGGGATTGGAGACATTATTGATGAGAGTGTGTATCATGATGCTCGTTTAGTGGCTGATGTGAACTTGGGAGCTGTTTTTGCCCATCATCTGGAGGATCTCAAGACACGAGCATTCAGTGGAAAAGCAACAAAGACAGAGTCTGTTGGAAGTCAGCTCACTCCTATTTTGACCACTTTCAGATTGACAGGAGTCAGATGTCTATATGCACCACAAAGTCCACGATGGACTTTCAACATTTGAAGAGCATGCACTGGATCAAGGGAGATATCAGTGGGAGACAGTTCTTGTGGCACTTCACGGATACATCTGACGTCGAGCGCTTATTTCCCCTCCCAGTGACCGAGCTTACAGGTATCACGGATGATCCTCTCTCACTCTCTTTTCAGCCCAGTGTGGAGCTTTGTAGGGGTGTTCCGCGCCGTTCTACTGTGCTTAGAGGCGCACCTTCTGGAGCTGCTGCTTCTGCTGCTAAGCATGAGGCTGTCCCTGCTGATGATACAGATGAGTTTCCCGAGCTTCCCGGACCAGCAGAAGACATGCCACCACCGCAGTTCCAGAAATGGGCAGCATCTGTACTCAAAGGCATCTGGAAGAAGGTTCACAAGATGTCCTGCCAGCAGTCTCAAGGCGTTTATCACCAACAGCCACGACGTCGTGCACCTGCACCAGCTCCTGAGCACATCAGCTCTGAGGATGAGGAGGTAGAGGTGGCTGCCGGCCCCGATGAGATGGATGATGGAGACTCTCCAGTCTTCTAGACACTTGCTGATTCTGCGTTTGTTTTTCTTTTTCCTTTTCTTGAGTCATTTTTATGTTTCTTTTGAGTCAGTTTTTCAGTCTTGTCTGTTTGGAACCATGACTATTTGAGTTTACTGCATCTCCACTGTTGTTTTTGATGTGATCTTGAGTGACTTAACGCAGCTAACATGTGAGGAATTGAGTGCTAACTCATGATCTTAACCACGGACGCATTTAACACTCTGCGTATGGTACCACGAGCTCGATGTCGGGCGACACTAAGCTTAGTGTCGGTCGACATTTGCCGTGATCAGGTTCGGATTTTCAGCTCAAAAACTCTTTGGTTCCAATTTGATTTCTCCCGATCTCATACTACGGTTGCACTGGGGACAGTGCAGTCTAAGTGTGGGGGAGGTGGCTACTGACATTCAGTTGCTTTCAAAATTGTTTTATTGAGTCAAAAAGTGTATGAAACTATGATTTTTCGAGGAAATTCTTCTTATTTGGAACATGAACTAAGTGACCATTGGACAGACTTGCAGTAATTCTATGACTATTAAGAAAATCCCATACGGATCAACTTACCAAGGAAACCCATATCTAACCAGGTATTCAGAGGATCCATCACTAGCCTCATCTCTAATCTTGAATCTAATTTCTTACTTAGGGGCTTGAGATCACTGGATCGGATTCCTCTGATGTACTTGACACAGCCTGTGATCCTGTTTGAGTATGGTTCTTGATTTTCCCCTCCCTTGAAAGTAAAAAAAAGAGATTAAAACAGAGGATAAGCTAGTAGCTTCGAAGTGGTCACAGGAGTGGTAGAGACCCCTATTACCTCATGTGTATCCATGGAAAGATCCAAAGTTACACCCCGAATAAAAAGGGAAGAGCACTGATAAAAAAAAAAAAAATGATACCCAGTGGGGAAAAATCAGTTGCTAAGGGAGAAAGGAAAAAGAAAGGAACCAGAAACCGACAATTTGGTGGTCAGTACTGAATGAGTTGAGTCCATGTGTTCTCTGATCAATATTCCCTTCGTAAGACCGCACTTAATTATATACAGAGGTTAGTATGGTGAACTTGAATATCCTAACTTGATTGTGGAGTTTACTTGGGACAGTTGCTCTGAAGGAATTTCTAGCAGATTCCTAATCCAATTAGGCAATCCTAGTCTGAATTCCGAGCCTAGGATCTACAGGTTCATGTAATTGAATCTATCAGATCTGAAGATTACCTGGTGATTAGCAGCGGAAGTCTTAGCAAGTAATCGAGATCTAGAGCGCCTCAAGTGCTGCGCCTCTACTGGTATCCACACGCACACAGAACTGGACAGCAGGGATGCTAGTGCCTATCAGAGATCTGATCTCCAGAGAGGTTTCTTTTCTGTTTCTGTTGGCTATCAATTAGGTTAGATCAGTGTTTTGGTCGACCATATATCTTTATATATGTTGACTTAAACCACCCCGGAATTAACCAACAATTAAACCGATTTAATTTGGTAATCCGCGAGTCGTGTCGACCGACACACTCTATGTGTCGATCGACACGGTCGATCTGTGTCGATCGACACGGTCGATCTGTGTCGACCGACATACATATTATGTCGATCGACACTGTTCCAGAAACTCGATACTGAATGCATATCTAATATGCATTCACCCGATCATTACATTAATGATCAACCTCATGTTAAACGTCCAGTTTGCTTAGGTGTGTGACCCTGCAGGATCATATAACACTAGCAATGAGTTCTAAACTCATTGATCATAAGTGGCTTCTAGCAAAGCATTACGAGTACCTAGTGTCATATGATTGTCTCATCTCGACAACACGACTTTCTCTCAGAGTAAGTACAAATAGATTTCAGGACATTCCCAACAATCTCCCACTTGTACTGGAATCATCTATTCCTATAATCCCTTCGTCACTATATCTCGATCCGGCATAAGGCAAGATCCGTGTCATCCTTATTAAGCCAAAATCATGTTCATCAAATTCCGATTCATACTGACAAGCCAAACGACTGACAATCACCTCGTTTGAGTGTGGCCACACATTTTCTCAGTATCAAATCTTCGATGGGCCCTGAGATATTTATCTCCTGTTATATAGGAGGGACAATTCCCATCTTGTTCCATCCCTGTTCCTTCACACGCTTCATGATACGCCCAATCAATGTCTTTATGATCACCAGTTACGGCTGACGTTTGACAAGGTCAAAGCGGACCAATTCACATGTAAGAAATCATGATGAACTCAGGTCTAAGGACTATACTCTATAGTCGTAATGAAAACTCTCATGACACTTATATAACTATCCCGTAGAGTTCTCATCAGTGGGTCATGTCCGATCATGTGTTCTCTAACACATACCTATGTGATTGACTTTAATACTCTTATTAATGACTCCATGAAACTTAGTCATCAGTCACCTCACATACTAGTCTCACGTGGTTGTTAATGTCCCACTTTAACAACCTCGACCAGGGACAAACATAATTTATGTCATTTATTATTTATAGGGTTTCATGATCAAGTCACATACTTGATGACCTATAAAATGTCATAAATTACTTTGGGACTATTATTTAATAACCATCATTAAATGATACATATGTCAGATTTCAATAACATAATCATATTATGTTTATACGAACATCATATCATAACTAAAATTAATAACATTGACTCCCACTACAATTAAGATCACATCTTAAGACATCTAATGCCTTTAGCAGTAGCCTGACCCTCATTCGCCCTAGCTCAGCGTGTGTCGAAGGACACTGCGTCTTGCTAAGAGTAATACCAAGAGTCATTTGCACAAAGTCCTTCTTGGAATCATGCATACTGGATCTGTGTAAGAAATTATCACATAAGTATCTTGACACAATCCAATTAGCTTGTCTAACCTATCTCCATAGATTCTTATTCCAAGAATGTATATGGTTTCTCCCATATTTCTCATCGAAAAAACAACTTTCGAGTCAAGTCTTAACAGACTTATACAATGGAACTTTATTTCCGAGAAGTAGTATGTTATCAACATACAATACTAGAAATGCAACTGCGCTCCCACTAGTCTTCTTGTAAACACATGTTTCCACTTCATTCATGACGAAATCAAACCTTTTGACTTCTTCATCAAAACGAAGGTTCCAACTCCGAGATGCTTGCTTCAATCCATAAATGGATCGATGAAGCTTGCATATCTTCCTAGCTTCATTAGGATCAATGAAAAACTTCAGGTTGTGTCATGTACACATCCCTTTCCAGAATTCCATTAAGGAAAGCTGTTTTCACATCCATCTGCCAGATCTCATAACCATTATGAGTGGCGGTTGCTAGGATAATCCGAATGGACATAAGCATGGTGTCTGGGATTAGGTTTTTTCACAGTTAATACCATGAATTTACTTGAAACCTTTTCCACCAATCCAGCTTTGAACATCGCCATTCCGGATTCAGCGGCTTTCAGCCACTTTCAGAGTCAAGGCCCATCATTGCTACTTCAAAATTCGCAGGCCCGTCACTTTCAATGATCAGTAGATCACGGCAATTGGTTACGAGAAATCCCCATTTCTCGGGTTCGTGACGGATCCTATTGAATCTACGAGCTTCAGTCTTGTGTTAAAAGTCACGCACATATCTCATATGTAGACTTTTACCACGATCTAATTAACCAAGATTTAAACCGTAGTTAATTAAATCATAAACCAAAATATTTTGGTTCGCGACCTGTGTCGATCGATGCAACTTTTGCGTCGATCGACACATCTTTAAAACTCGCTTTTGAATGTATATCTAATATTCATTCATCAGATCCTTGCAAACCTCAGGTACCACAGTTGCAGGTTCTACAACTCTTTGTAGATCCAACTGCTGCTCTTCCTCATCGGGTTGAACAGTCTCCTGTGATTCTCGAATTTCTTCGAGTTGTACTTTACTCCCACTGTTCTTCTTGGAAAGAAAGTCTTTCTCAAGAAAACATAGTTCCGAGCAACAAACAATTTGTTCTCAAACTGGTTGTAAAAGTAGCACGCCTTGGTTTCGTCAGGACAACCAATGAAGCAGTACTTATCAGATTTGGGTGTGAGCTTATCAGAGATTAAACGTTTTATATAAGTCTCATAACTCCAAATCTTCATGATGGATAAATCAGAAACATTTCCATTCCACATCTCATGTGAAATCTCTGTAACTGATTTTGATGGAACACTATTTAATGTAAACTCAGATCTTTCCTAGAGCTTATTCTTAGAAGGATAATGGAAGATCTAAGTGATTCATCATTGATCAAACTATATCTAATAAAGTTCGATACATGAGGATTGAATTGTGAAACACTTTCACAATCTATTAGATGATCACTTAATTATTGACTTAAGTATTCACCTCCATGATCTCATCATAGAGCTTCAACTCTTTTGCCAAATTGATTCTATACTTCATTCTGGAACTCTTTGAACTTTTCAAAAGATTCTGATTTATGTCTTATTAACAAGACATAACCGTACCTACTGAAAATATCAGTAAAGGTAATGAAGTACTGAAAATTTCCTCTAGCATTACTGCTCATCGGCCCATATACATCCGTATGCATAAAGCCCAATAAGCCTCTGGCTCTTTCATTTTATCCGTTCGCGACCTGTGTCGACCGATGCATCGTTTGTGTCGATCGACACTACCCTTTTTCCGAAAGGGGCCTTTGTCATTTTACCCAATAAACAAGATTCACTTTACTCATTGTGATTCATAATCAGATGAGCCCAAAAGCCCATCACTATGGAGCTTCTGAATCTGTTTCTCATTTACGTGGCCCAAAATGACAATGCCAGAGAGAAGTTTGATATTAATGTTATAGTTAGGCACATTCTGGTTTATAACATAAAAAATCCATTCTCTAATGGATTGCTACTATAAAATATATCACTGTAATCAAATGAATAACACTTATTCTTAATTTGAAACCTGATATCCTTTCATATCCAAACAAGGATTAGAAATAATCTGTCTGCTCATAGCAGTTACATAGTAGCAGTCTTAAGTTCAAAACATGCCAAAAAAGGAAAAACAAATGAAATACTCCTACGGTTAATGCAGCAACTCTTGCTCCATTCACACTTATAGGTCCACTTGTCCTTTCTCCATAGTCCTACTTTTGCTCAGGCCCTGCACATTTTCACAAAATATGAGTACCACAACTGGTATCCAATACCCAACAAGTAGGATTATAAGAAGTAACATTTACTTCTATAACATAATACCTGAAGAAGAAGTCTCGTACGTCTTCTTCAGCTTCTCATAATCTTCCAAGAATTTATTGCAGTTTCTTTTCAAATGCCCATAACCATTACAATAACGGCACTTAACATCTTCAGAAGGACTGGTTTTAACCTTAGGAGCTTGGGGAGACTCGCTTAGATTCTCAATCGAGCTCGTCTTTCCATCACCTTTGTTCTTACCAAGTTTCTTAAACTTTTTACCCTTTTGTACCATAAGGACATCCGGGGTGTCCTTCTTGATGTTAGGTTCAGCAGTCTTAAGCATCCCATGCAATTCAGTCAACGTCTTCGTCAAGTTGTTCATGTTATAGTTCATAACAAATTGATCATAGCTTGACGGCAGTGACTGTAGAATGATGTCAGTAGCCAACTCTTGGCTAATGGGACAATCCAGTTTTCCCAGGTTATCAATATAACCCATCATCTTAATGACATGAGGACTGACTGGTTCGCCCATTGGTAGCTTGCACTCAATCAGAGACCTAACCGTCTGGTATCTCTGAGTTCGTGCCTGCTCCTGAAACATACTTTTCAGGCCAGTGATCATCTCTTTTGGCGACTCCACGTACTCATATTGCTTCTGCAATTCCGAGTTCATGGTAGCCAACATGAGACAACTCACATCCACCGCATCATTAGAATACTTATCCCAAGCATCCTTATATGACTGCCAGGCATTGGCTCGGTACTTCTTAGGGAGAACTTTCTCAAGGACATAGTCCTTTTTCTCCTGTTTGAGAACAATTCTCAAGTTCCGATACCATTCAAGAAAGTTGGATCCATTTAACTTGTCCTTCTCAAGGACGGATCGCAGGGAGAAATTGTTACGATGGTTTGTGCTAGACATAGCTGAAAAACAAGGGAGGTTTAGTTATGATGTTCAAGAAATGAGAAGTCTTAACAATAAAGAAAACTCGCATTATATTCAAACAATGTTTCCTCAGATGAATATAATGATCCAAGACCCATACTTCACTAAACTTGAGTGAGCCACTGGCTATCACCCAAATTTAGCTATCTAGGTAAGCAACAACTTTGCTAGTTATATCCAATATAACTCTTGGTTGTGGATCGACATCTTATGTCCAATCCACCTGATGTCTCTAGGCCCAAAACGATTTTGATGGCCCAGTCAAGTAAACCAATCTCTTCAGTCATGTAATTGTTGACGCCTTGCACTGCAAGCCCATCAACACGATTACTTCCTGTCTTACTCATGAAATCGTGGACATCTTGCACTGCAAGTCTATCACACAACTAAATGAGTCTTGACAGTTGACAAGATTGGAAAGACATCAAGTATCACTTGATATTTGATTGAGGAACGGAATCATTAAAACGTTCAGTTTTATTATGTTTTAATTCTTATAATTAATTGATTTATCATGCTTTGGTTCTGTGATTGCAGGTTCCAAAACCCAATCATCGAATCTGATGTCGACCGACACTACTATAGTGTCGATCGATACAGAATAACCAAAAGCAATCCGCGATAACCGATCAATCCAATTGATCCGGTTTTGAATACCGGTCAATGTCGATCGATGCTACACTAGCATCGGTCGACACCAACCTAATCAAACCAATCGCAGTTAAATCATCATTAACCAAGCTCGATAACCGGTCCAATCCAATTGAACCGATTCATCATTCTAGCGAGGTCTGTGTCGACCGACACAACTCTTGTGTCGATCGACACCAGGTGAATAAGTTCTATTCGGGTTATCCTTCTGTGTCGACCGATACCCGTTTGGTGTCGATCGACACAGTGCGATAAGCCCTAATCGTTTTTCAATCAAAAAAACCTAAAAACTAGATTTTCATAAAAACGAATTTCAGCATGCTTGTATCAACTATACAGAGATTCAGATTCAACTAATCTAATCAACATGCTACAGATCCAATGGAACCCTAAAGCTCTGATACCACTGAAGGAATTTCTAGCAGATTTCTAATCCAATTAGGCAATCCTAGTCTGAATTCCGAGCCTAGGATCTACAGGTTCATGTAATTGAATCTATCAGATCTGAATATTACCTGGTGATTAGCAGCGGAAGTCTTAGCAAGTAACCGAGATCTAGAGCGCCTCAAGTGCTGCGCCTCTACTGGTATCCACACGCACACAGAACTGGACAGCAGGGATGCTAGTGCCTATCAGAGATCTGATCTCCAGAGAGGTTTCTTTTCTGTTTCTGGTGGCTATCAATTAGGTTAGATCAGTGTTTTGGTCGACCATATATCTTTATATATGTTGACTTAAACCACCCCGGAATTAACCAACAATTAAACCGATTTAATTTGGTAATCCGCGAGTCGTGTCGATCGACACTGTTCCAGAAACTCGATACTGAATGCATATCTAATATGCATTCACCCGATCATTACATTAATGATCAACCTCATGTTAAACGTCCAGTTTGCTTAGGTGTGTGACCCTGCAGGATCATATAACACTAGCAATGAGTTCTAAACTCATTGATCATAAGTGGCTTCTAGCAAAGCATTACGAGTACCTAGTGTCATATGATTGTCTCATCTCGACAACACGACTTTCTCTCAGAGTAAGTACAAATAGATTTCAGGACATTCCCAACAAGTATGGGGGTAGTATATTGTGGTCTTGACATCTGTAGGAAAGTTTTCAGTGGCTTACTAAGTGAATGTGAATGCGAAAGTTCCTAGGACGAAATGAGTTTATGAGTTTTAAAACCTCTTTCTTATGCTTTAGTTCTTTCACTTGCTTGAGGGAAAGCAAGAGCTAAGTGTGGGGGAGTTGATGTATCATGGTTTTTCTAGGTTTTCAACCATGATATAGTTGTGTATATTGAGTCTTTAACATGTTTTTTCGAGTCTATTGAGTCTTCTATAGGTAGGTTATAAGGAGTCTTTAACATGGTTTTTCGACGCATGCACATAGTCAACGGTAGGTTATAAGGAGTTAAAATCATTGGCCACAACAATTATTGTCTATCATGCCTTCCAAACGGGTTGAAACCATCTGTGCATAATCCGAGGTACACGTTACGTGGCTCATATGCAAAATCTGGATATACTGATATATCATGGTTTTCTAGGTTTTCAACCATGATATAGTTGTGTATATTGAGTCTTTAACCTGGTTTTTCGAATCTATTGAGTCTTTTACAGGTAGACTTTTGTTTGGAGCAAAGAGCGGGATTATAGGACATTTCTGGTGATTTGTTCAAGGAGCTGAAGTTGGTGTCTCGGCCACGACTGGATGTCGACCGACACTGACTTTGGTGTCAGCCGACACTGAGCGCGAGAGAAGTTATACGCCGAGTTGAGGCAAGTTTTGAAGAATTGCATAAAGATCCCAAAGTTTCCCCTAATTCTAATCTGACCAAAGCGAGTTTAGGAGTTTTAATTAGGTTTTCAGACTCATTATTCAGTTTATCTTGTTATTACTTGTTCTTGCTTTTGGAGATTGAGAGATTTGCTAAGGGGCTGATTCTTGCTACTTTTAACCTTGAGAGAAGGATTTTGAACCCATTTATCTTATCTATTCAGTCTTTTGATTTTCTATTCATGATGTTTTGCTTGATTGATAATATGTCTGAGTAGTAACCTAGTTAGATTTAGGAATTCTCATAAGGGTTTTATGCTTGTTTAGATAACTGATTCATTAGGATTCACAATCCGTTGTTCATCACCTAAGTTGTGCTTAATACTGAATTCTGGACTGATCACCTAGGGTTTAGATCTGAAATAATTGACAATAGCACGAGAGTGTGAGTTATAATCTGAAATAACTTAGTGTGAGCAATTTGACTAGATACAAAGAGATTTGGTTTAGGAGAATTGTGAACCGATAGAACCTGTTCTTAATGCTTGTTTAGAACTCTAGGATCACAAAGAGATTTGGATCACTAGGTTGCTAGATATAGAAACAATCTCAGCGAGAGTTGGATTGTTTAGCATTATGTTTCTAGTTCTTGAACATGTGTTAAATCTGAATCCGTTTAGTTAAGTATCTGACATTGCATAATTCCCGAGAACTTCCTAAGTCTAGCGCCTTTCTCTTATTGAAAACACTTCCCTGTTTACTTGCTTTAGTTTACTGCTTTCTTTTGATTGATTTAGCTTAACTTGAGAACATACAATCTATCGTGTGAGCCATGAGTCCTTGTGGATTCGATACCCTAAGTACTACATTGCATAACTGTGCACTTGCAGTAGAATAGGATTAAAACTCTGAGCCTATCATATACTCTCTGAAAAGGTCCCCACGCTTCAGCATCCGATGGATGTGCAATCTCTGCTCCTCTTTTATACTCAGCATGCCATCTCATTTCCCCCACAGTTCGCTCCGACTGGTATAAGCGCCTCAACCTATCGGTTAACGGCATATACCACATTCGCTTGAAAGGAACCTTAGCTCTTCCCGTTGTGTCCTCATAGCTCGGCTTCTTACAGAATTTGCAATCCAGACGGTATTCATCTTCTCGCTAATATATCATACAGTTGTAGATGCACACATCTATCATCTCATTTGGTAATCCAAGCCCTTTAACAAGTTTCTCGACCTCGTTGTATGAACCTGTCGCAAGGTTGTCTTCATGAAGAATATCTTTCACAAAATCGCAATTCGCATCCACACATTCTTCCGCCAGATTGTAGTCCGTCTTTATGCCTATTAACCTTGTAGCAGATGATAATGGCGAATGACCCTCTCTGCAACCATCGTAAGCGGCCGCTTTGCTGAATCTAACATGTCAAAAAATCTCATAGCTTCTACATTAGGTTCTTCATCTACCCTAGGAATTTGATATTCACCTACTTCTGGAATATTTTCTCTATATGCATCATTAACCATATGAATGGTACCTACACCAAAATCTTCATTGGCACTATAAGGTTCGCTAGAACTAACATTAGGTTCCCTAGTACTAGTACTACCATAAGGTTCTCTACTACTACTTGCATAATCCGAAGTTTCCCCATGAAGATACCAAATCTTATAACCCGCCATAAATCCAACTGAATACAAGTGATGCCATACTTCGCCAATCGTAAGATTTCTAAAATTTCGACAATCAGTACATGGACATTTTAACTTACCGGTCTTCAGCGTATGTGGTTGATTGCAAGCTAACAACATGAATTCCATAATACCGAGTGCATATTCCCTGTGCACTAGGGTCGTCGCCTCATCAATCCTAACTCCGTCCATCCACGATCTGTACTAGTTAGAAGAAGACACTTTTCTCACTTACCAGAAGTATTAGAGAGAGAGAGAGAGAGACAGAGAGAGAGAGAGAGAGAGAGAGAGAGAGTTATGGAGGGATAAGTGTGGATGGGAAGAGAGGAGGCATGAGGTATATGTAGGATAATAATTGACGGAAAACCGACGAAAATTGCCGTTATCCGTCGGAAATCCGTCGTTTCTTGTCGATCCAACGGCCACATTAACGGCTACATAGAACCAACGCTAAACCGACCGAAATCCGACAGAAAACCGACGGAAATTTGCGACGATATACCGTTGAAAAACTTTCCGTCGAAAATCCGGCGGTTTGTCGTCGGTAATTTCCGACGAATTTTTTGCTGTCGGCATTTCCGTCGGTAAGGGCCCTGTTTTCTTGTAGTGTATCTTTCTGTTTATAATTTTTATTGTTTTTTGTTTTGTATAATTTTTTATGTATAGGTTTTGTTAGTTTAGAAATAAAATTGTAAAAAAAAGAGATTTTGAATAAGGCCCCAAGTATCTCAGATCCGCTCTCTTAGGCTCTTTACTTTGTTTATAAACCATTTCCATGTTGACAAACTGGCATTTGAGATTTATAGGACAAAAATGCCTCTTGTTGGATGAATAGTTCATCCGAGTGTTGACGTTCAACTTTATTACCGTAATTTGTTTAAACTACAATAAAATTTATTTTAGAAAGTTTTTAGAAACTTTTAAAGATTTTTCTTAACTTTCTGAAAATCTTACAAATCTCAAATTTATGGAAATTTAGGTAAATATCTTGAGCAACTAACTAGCAAATAAATGATTGTTTTGTGCAAGTTGTTTTAAAATCTACAAAAATTATTTGAATGTGTAGTTCAGTATCTTGTTCCACACTCCACATGTCTCAAAAACTTGTGATGGGTGTGGATCAAGACCAATGGAAAACTCTAGTGTCGGTCGAGACCTATCATGCATGGATACTCTTTCGTCTAAAAAGATATTCCAACAATCGCAAAATAATCTAGAAGTTTTTCATATTACAAAAGAGTTCAAATAGTGTTTTAGATTATAGTTAGTTTTTTTTTTTGCCACTTGTTTAGGCTATATTTTATTTTACTCTTGGTTTTTGAGAAAGATTGGTTCCTGAGTTTTTGGAGAGACAGTCTGTTACTTTGTTTTTCTGAGAGAATATGCTCAACCATTCTCTTCTTCATTTCTTTTATGCAAATTCATATTTCCATTGATTATGTATGAGTAATCTTCTAGTTAGATTTAGGGCTTTCGAAAGAGATTTCATGAATCTTCTACTTTGTCAAAAAAAGAGATTTCATGAATTGCTTTTGATTAGTTAAGGATACTAACTTTTAGTTCTTTCATTTTAGGTTTTGTTTAATGTTTGATCTATACTGACTACCTAAAATAAAGATTATAAGTTGATTCTCACAACTATATTTGGTTAATTAGCTATAAGAAACTTAGGTGAACAAAATAATTATTGACAAAAATTAGTTTATGGATTTTATAAACATATTAAACATAATTTGAATGCATGTTCAATCACTTGAATTTAAAAAGAAATATAGGATTATTGGGTTTTATCCAAATATTATTCTCCCCAGCAAAACCTAGTTTATTATATTATTGTGTTTCGAGTTCTAAACATTATTTAACTGAATATAACTGATTGATTGACTTGCAATTATAATTCCCTAAGAAAATTCATGAGCCAAACGTTTTCTCCTATGTGTTTCACAACTTATTTAAATGCTTGCTTATTTACTTTTTATATTACTTGCGTACCGTAATTCGAATCAAAAAATTATTCTGTGACTTGAGTATTTGTGATTCAACACTTTTTATACTATTTATATGTTTATGTGCATTTGCAGGATAAGTCTAGGGTCAAACTTAGAGCACATAAAAAATGTGGAATCACATTTTTCTACAGGAAAATTATGATTTATGGTTTTTTGCCAAAAATATAATTATTTGCATTTTAGCTAAAAAAGTGATTCCATATTTTCCCCCCAAACTCTCATTTATGTTCTAGTCATAAATCAATAACGCTACCAATCATGCATTATATTTTTTTGAGTTTGATTTTGAGTTATATTGTGTTATAGTTGAGTTATAATTTTGAATTATGACCTTTGTAAAAATGATAAATCAAAACTTAACACAACATCATGGAAAATCTCATATATTAGCAGTTGAGTTAGATTTGTTTTTTCAGTTAAAAGAATTATATTACACAAATTTTTACTCACGTAAAGTGGCTCCTTTAAAATAGATAAGTTACAATTTTTTAAAAATATATTTCTCACATAAAACCCTTATCAATGAGTCAAAAACATAATGTCCAAGTTTTTTGCTAATAATTAAAATATCAGTTTATTTGTTAGTCATAATATGTTTTACAACTTTTCTTGTTTTGGAATGCATATGACCAATATAAAGTAACATATATGATGAGATTGCATATATGCTTTGGAATGCAAGCAATTAAATTTTTTATTACTATCCAGAATACTTTTTTTTTTGTAATATATTTTGAGTTGGTAGTAATTTATTATTCTATTTTATCATCCAAATTTGCAATAAATATGTATTTTAGTAACTAAATTTATTTATTTAAAAAATACATATTGAAATTTATACATCAAAAATTTACCACTCAATTATTTTAGCAAAAAAATAATTCACATTTCTTTAGCAAACTTACCATATAAAGCTACAGTTTATACTATATAATTTGTACTACAAGTTATCAAATTACAACATCGACTGCAACTCAACTTCAAAATTACAATTTACCAATCGAAACCATGATTCCACACTTTTTATGAAAAGTGATTCAGTGTTTTTCGCAAAAATCTTCAGTTATGTTTTTCCGCTAAAAGTATGATTATACATTATTCTGTCAAAAATATGATTGCACGTTTGACGCAAAAATCCAATTTATTATTTTCTGCAAAAATGTGGTTAAAAATGACATTTTTCGTTAAAAATGTGATTCTGGATTTTCTGTAAACTATAATTTATGTTCTTTCCAAAAATGCAATTATGTGTGTTTCCGCAAAAAACATGATTGTCAAATTTTCACCAATAATTTTGATTTCTTGTTTGCTCTATATTGTCTCATCAAAAATATATTTCTTTTTATTTTTACCAAAAATATATATATTTTTTTCTAACTTAGAAATAAATAACTTCTAAATTGATTAAACCATAGATTTTAAAACATTTAGTTATGCCAATGTTCATGTGGTTTTGACTATTTTGACTCTGGACATAGTTGGTAATGACCTTTAACCCTTCTATAATGTTTTGGACTGGGCTACCCCAATTGGACCAATCGTCAACTGTACCATAAGGTCAATTCTGAAAACCCTACCACATGTATTAGCCGGTTACTCCTGTTGTCATTTAATATATCCATATTGGATATGAGTTTAGCACATATCTATAAATCCATTAGAAATCTGACAGCTCATCAAAAATATTTCGGTTCAATGATCGAAGCCCGCTAAGTAGTCAAACGGTCCAGCAGGAAGTCAGACCTTTCATGCATAAATAGATCCTTCACTCTTCATTTTTCATCATTTTGTAACTTGTGAAGGTTCCGAGCTAGACTTATAAAGCGACGAGCCCGGGCAATATTTAGGGAGCACGTCAAACGACGGACTCCAACCTCGTCCATCTTGTTCATTTTTCGGCTTCGAACTTATCATTAATAAGAATAGTTTCGAACCCCTCATAAATTTTATTCTCATCTCGTTAGTTCAGACCCCTTTGATCATAACTCGAGTTCTTTTGTACTAGATCAAAATTTCGTAACAACAATTGGCGCCGACTGTGGGGAACGAGAAACTTTTTTACACTTTAAGATGAAGCCAAAATGACATGACCGCTCTCAGTCAGTGACAACCCCGAGTCATCTGAACGAACTCTGAACCCACTTCCACCGAGCTCGACCTCTCCGAGCTTGATGGAGGAGCACGTTCACCAATCTTACCGATCGACACTCCAGTCAACCGCACCAGGGTAACCAGCACCCACCAGGACGCCGAGCTGAGAAACAAGACTTCAGACACTCAAATTAGGACGTCTCCACCCCTCATTAAGATCCTAATGACACATGTCGACACGAGGCAACAACACTCGTTTCGACCAACTCACGAACGATCAGAACGCGTGTAGAGAACGGATCAACGACCTTCAAACGCACAGACATCGAACATCACATACAACAAGAGACCCCGCCCCGCAGCTCCAAAGGGCTTTGTTCGAAGAATGTCTAACTCTAAACACCGAGTCAAGCAGGCAACCACTCAAACCCTTAGCACCATCGTCAACTGAACTCGCTCAAAGCCAAGCGGAAGCTAGCATAAACATCGAGCTCGAGCTACTAAAGGCCCATCTGGATTGCATGACATCAAAGGTTCACAAGGCAACCAGCTCAGCCCCCGAAATTGACCGAGTTCTCAAGGCGACATAAAACACACCATTCACGAACAAGATAACGGGACACCAATCAGGCACCCAGGAAAAATGAAGTTGCCAACCTACGAGGGAAGCTCAGATCTTCGACAGAACATAACATCTTTTAGCATTGCAATGGGACAAGCCCAGTTCTGTTATGAGGAGCGTGACACCGGCTTCTGCCAACTCTTCGTGAATACCTGAGCGGCGCCAATCTCAATTTGTTCTCATGTCTAGAGGCACACTCTAGTGACAACTATCACCAATTGACAACCACCTTTCTTAAGCACTACTACCATTTTCATACAAGAGGGAGCCTCAAGCGCCGACCTCTGGGCTGTGAGCCAAGTACCAAAAGAATCTCTCAAGTCGTACATTGATAGGTTCAAGGTTATCGTATCCAAAATCATGGTGACCGATAATGAAGGGCTTCCGGCGCTACGAAACGAACTCTGGTACGAATCACCATTCCGCGACGAGATGGCCATAAACAAACCACAAACTCTTGAAGACGCTCTCCACCGAGCAGCTGTCTTCATCAAAATAGAAGAAGAGAAAGACATGCTCGCTAAGAAGTTTTCCTCAGCTAAAAAGCGGAAGGAGTCAGCACCAGAGTGCCTCGATGACAAATAAGTCAGTGCACAAAAAATGAACCGACATGCAAACCAGCAGCAGGGTCGCAATCAGACAAATAAAAAACAAAATCGATCATGGAAAAAATACGTGCGAACCGACGATCAAGAAAAGTCGATCTGCACCTTCCATCAGCTCTCTGGACACGACACCGCTGAGTCTCGATACTTGCAATGTCTCTTGCTCGGCGAATACCAAAAAGGAGTGACGAACATAACAAATAGAAACGCGCCAGCAATCCCTCTTGGGAACCGAGAAACACAGCGGTAACCCAAAAACGAGGGGGAGCCATAAAAGCTCGTCCAATAGGAAAAAGCGAGACAAGCCAATCAGCAACGAGCAGAGCAGGAGGATATTGACACATAACCACCAAAGAGAACTCGCGACGATGATGAGGAAGATACTCACATGCTTAGGAAACACATCAACATGATCATGGGAGGACTCCCAACATGCAACGACTAAGTAAGATCGATAATAGCTTACGGTCAGAAAGCCGATGTACAATAGCAGTGGAACATGAACATCGCCGAGGAGATAAAAACTGGCAGCAAGATCACTTTCACCATGGAAGATGAAGAGGGCGTAGATAAGCCACACAACGACCCACTCGTCGTTGAACTCCAGATAGGCGACTGCGAGGTCACTTAAATCTTATTTAAAACAGGAAGATCGGTCGATCTCATCTTCGAAGAAACCCTACAAATAATGGAACTGCGAGACTAAAAGATGAAGCGTTTGGAAAAACCTCTTACTGGTTTCGCCGGCGATACGACCACCATGATCGGAACGATCAAACTACCGGTACACGTCGGACGAATAACTAAAGTTATCAAGTTCGTCGTCATAGATCGGCATGTGATCTACAACGTGATCCTAGGAACCCCCTTGATCCACGCAATGAAAGCAGTACCCTCAACCTACCACCAATGCGTAAAATTTCTGAACCCAGGAGGAATCTTCATGGTCCGAGGCAGTCAGAAAATCTCGAGATACTACTTCGCAGTAGAGCGCAAGATACGACAAGCGTCATGCCTCATAACCGACCAGGCGATCGCAACCCCAACATCAAAGAAAGTGGACAAGACTCGTCCCTTGGTATAAAAACCACTCTAGCAGGCTCCGGCCTCATCCCAAAAAACCAAGAACATATGCGAGCTCTAACTCCTACCTTAAAAACTAGCTCTGAAGCTCTACCCAAAATATATATAAAAGTAATCGGGCTCCGGCTCATAACTTGTAAAATAAAGAACTACACTCGGCTTGATCTCTCCTCGTAGAGTACGTAGCCAACCTCTACGAGGTGCAACCACCTTTATATTTCAATCTAAAAAATTTATTTTAGATATAATTATTGTAATATTGTGAAACTCCGATGATGGAGGCTGTGCATTGATATTCCTATATATAGAGTACAATTGATAGGATCGTATCTTGGAGAATACTCAAGAATATTTACGAGATATACAAATCTGATATATATGGGAATATTCTGTCTAACACCCTCCCGCAGTCTGAACTGGAGGTTTGCGGACATTCAGGCTGGAGCGGAAGTCCAAGAAGATGGATGTGGGAAGTCCCTTAGTGAATATATCCGCATATTGGAGAGATGTCGGTACGTGCACAACTTTTACTCGGCCCAGTGCAACCTGCTCACGAACAAAGTGAATATCGATCTCTATGTGTTTCGTGCGTTGATGCTGGACCGGATTGGATGATAGATATACTGCACTGATGTTGTCACAGTAGACAACTGAGGCAGAAGAGATCGGAATGTGGAGCTCGAGCAACAGGTTACGCAGCCATGTTAACTCAGCGACCGTGTTAGCAACTCCTTTGTATTCCGAATCAGCACTTGAGCGTGAGATGGTTGGTTGTCTCTTGGCAGACCACGAGACCAGGTTATCGCCAAGGAAAATTCCAAAACCCGAGGTGGAGCGTCGCGTGTCAGGACAGCCAGCCTAATCAGCATCGGTGTACGCAACGATCTTCATGGATGATGAGGCGTGAAGTCGAAGACCGTGAGTGATAGACCCCTTTAGGTAGCGAAGGATGCGCTTGAGAGCCAAAAAAATGAATCTCCCGAGGGTCGTGCATAAAGAGGCATACCTGCTGAACCGCGTACGAGATGTCTGGACGAGTAAAAGTCAGGTACTGAAGAGCACCAGCCAGACTACAGTATAGAGTCGGGTCCGTGAAAGGCTTACCGGCGTTGCTGCTCAGCTTCAGTTTTGTGTCAACTGGCGTTTGACACGGCTTGCATTCCGTCATGTTGGAGCGATGAAGGAGATCAGCTATGTAGTTCTGTTGATGCAAGAATAGGCCCTTGGAGTCTCGTTCCACTGATATGCCGAGAAAATGATGTAGTGGACCGAGATCCGTCATCGGGAATTCAGCCGATAGGGCCGCAATGGTGGACTGCAAAACCGCGGAGGAGGAGGCCGTGAGAATGATATCATCAACATAAAGAAGAATGTAAGCTCTGGCCTCCCCACGGTTGAAGACGAACAAAGAGGTATCCATCTTGCTTTGAATAAAACCAATGTGACGAGCAAATGTGGTGAAACGAGAGAACCATGCACGCGGTGCTTGCTTGAGACCGTAAAGAGAGCGGTGTAGTAAGCAAACATGATCAGGGCGAGTTTTGTCCTTGAACCCAGGAGGCTGATGCATGTAAACAGTTTCCTTAAGATCGCCTTGTAGAAAAGCGTTTTTGACGTCAAGTTGGTGCAGCGGCCATTTCTTAGAGATTGCGACATGAAGGACCGAGCGAATTGTGGCTGGCTTGATAACCGGGCTGAACGTCTCATCACAATCGATGCCAGCTTGTTGCGATTTCCCATTTGCCACCAAACGAGCCTTGTAGCGCGCAAGCTTTCCTGTTGCATCGAATTTATGCCTGAAAAGCCACATAGAACGAACAACATTAGCAGCCTTCGGATGTGGTACTAAAGACCACGTCCCGATTTTAATAAGAGCATCATATTCCTCGCCCATAGTGAGATTCCAATTCGGGTCATTCGCAGCCTGAACATGAGACAGGGGCAATGGTGAGACATCACAAGTGTGTAGACACAAACGCTGTATAGGTTTCTTGATTCCTTCCTTACCATGTGTGACCATGGAGTGATTAGGACGAGGTGGTGGTCGTCGCGGTGGAGCAGGTGGTTATCATCGCTGTGGAGCTGGTGGCGTACCAGATGGTGGTGACCCAGATTGTGCTGGGGACGGAGGAGGTACGTTCGCCGGAGTTGTGGCAAAGCGAACAATGGGATCCACGGGCTGAGCAGAGAGTGGAGGTGACGAGGGAATATCATCCGGTGTACGAGTGGACATCGGAAATGTATGCTCATCAAAAATGACGTGCCTCGAGATGATGATTCGGTTAGAAGCAAGATCCATGCATCGATACCCGCGATGTTCAGTTGGGTAGCCGAGGAAGAGACATGGCGTTGAGCGTGGTGCAAACTTGTGAGGTGTCGTGGCTAGAAGATTGGGGTAACATAGAGAGCGAAAGACCCTCAAATGATCATAGTTGACCTTCGTATGGAACAACCGGGTGAATGGAATTTCATTATTAATCGCCGTGGAGGGTAAGATATTGACAAGATGAGCTGCCGTATGTAGAGCTTCGACCCAAAAAGTCTGAGGCATGCTAGCTTGAATGAGCAATGTACGTACCAGATTGTTGAGGGTTCGTAGTATGCGTTCAGCTTTGCCGTTTTGCTGAGATGTGTACGCACAAGAGAAGCGAAACGTAGTGCCGGTAGTTGCGAGGCGATCGAGGAAAAGAGTGTTGTTGAATTCACGACCATTGTCGCATTGCAGGGACCCGATTTCACGGTGAAAATGAGTGTGCACCATGGCCGTGAAATGCAGGTAGCGACTGAAGGTTTCACTTTTCCGTTTGAGTGGGTATATCCAGACGTAGTGGTTGTAATCATCAAGAAAGACCACGTAATATTTAACACCAGAGATACTTGTGATGGGAGATGTCCATAGATCGGAATGTATGATGTCAAAAGGTCGTAAAGTGACCGAAGTTGATAAATAAAATGGAAGACGGACATGTTTTCCTAATTGACAAGCATGACACAAAGTTGTCATATCATTCGGTTTAAAAGAAATAACACCAGCAGTAGATAAAGACTTTAAGATAGAGTGTCCCGGATGTCCGAGACGGCGATGCCAGAGAGAGCTGTTTGACGCCGAGGTGGTGAGAGCGATTTGTTGTGGAGATAATGGCGAGACAGCATACAATGGTCCTGTGCTGTCACATCGGAGAAGACGTTCCTGCGTTCGAAGATCCTTGACACAGAAACCAAACGGATCAAACTCCACAGAACATGAATTGTCAGTAACAAAACGACGAACTGAGACAAGATTTTTCATGATAGATGGGCACACAAGAACATCTCGAAGATGGAGTGGTCGTGTAGACGACGGTAAGGTAGAATGTCCGGTGTGTGTGACCCGAATTAAAGAACCGTCACCAACAGTTAAAGGAGAATGAAAGCTCTTATTAAAAAGGGGACGTAGCGTACCTGGCTGAGCGGTGACATGATTCGATGCACCAGAATCCATGTACCAGGCTGCCTCGGACGGGTCTTGCAGGCTCATGGTGCTGAAAGCACTAGGCAGGGATGATAGCTGCTGGTTATGACCAGCATACGGGTGCGTCATGTGAGCCATATGCGCCTCGTGTTGTTGCTGAGGATGTGAACCAAGAATGCTGGGTGAGGTGTTGCTAGAGATAATTGATGGTGAAGGTGCGTATGGATGCGGTGAAGCGGGAGTGAATTGATGTGGATAATATGGCGGTGGGCCATAATTGTATTGCAGCCAAGGAGGCTGAAAATTCCACGGTGGTTGCTGGTATTGATGGTTGTACCAGTTGTTGTTGTTTCTCCCACGACCAGGATTGTTGCGTCCACCACGGCCACGTCCACCTCGTCCACGTCCGTTGTGTTGCTGCTGGTTGCTCTGTGATTGAGTGCGAGCAGGTGACGTCTCAGGTTGTGATGCGTATAGAACGCTGGAGGAGGAAGCAACAGTCGTGTGCTGAGCCGTATGGCGTGAGTGCTTGGACAAGCGCCGCTCCTCCATCAGAAGCATCGAGCGTGCCTTGGTGAAAGATGGGAAAGGCAGCTGATGTTGTATCACGTTGGTGATGCTGTCAAACTTCTCCGAGAGTCCATTGAGAAGGTGCATAACCAGAGAACTGTCGGAGACCGGAGAGTCGAGATTCTCAAGAATGTCAGAGAGACTCTTCATTTTGTGACAGTAATCGGTGATGGACATGTCACCGAGCTCAAGGGTTAGAAGCTCATTGTCGTATTGAATGGCTTGAGCCTCCTTGTTATCACGAAACAGATTTTTGAGATTGCTCCAGATTTCTCGAGCAGTTGCCTTGGCCTTAAGGACGGTATCGAGAAGTTTTCTGACATCGTACCATAGATCCACATCTTGACTAGGCCATCGCGTTCCTTCCATGTACCATCGTCCGCGGCAGTGGGAAGAGATTCACCGGTGAGGTGGCCATGAACTCCGAAACTGATGCAATGGGTTTCGAAAAGTTCACGCCATACATCATAGTTCAGCTTTTCGAGGTCAAGCTGAATCGGGATGTACGCACGGATCTGAGAGATCGTGTAGGGTTTGTCAGCCGCGGTTGTAGGAATCACGGTGTTGGCCATTGGTTGGGAGGAAGAAAGAGGACGAAAAAGAAAGAGAGGAAGAGGAGAGGTTTGCGGAAGGAGAAAAAATAAGAAGGTCGGAGAGGATCGAGAGATTAGATAATTAGGGTTTTGCTAATTAAAGCTCTGATACCATGTAATATTGTGAAACTCTGATGATGGAGGCTGTGCATTGATATTCCAATATATAGAGTACAATTGATAGGATCGTATCTTGGAGAATACTCAAGAATATTTACGAGATATACAAATCTGATATATATGAGAATATTCTGTCTAACAATTATGCTTCTCAACACTTAACAATCGACATTCTGGCCAAATGATCGATCAAACAAATACGTGTCTCATACACAGTGACATAACGTGTCACATCTTCGTTCCTGGCGACAATAAGCCGGGGCCATACCCGCACAAGTCCTTAAATAAGTCTCCTTCGCACAGCTAGAATTTAAGGAATTCAATGGGTAAGCCGAGCACGTACCCGCACCTAAGAAACTTAACAAATGACAAGATAAGCCAAGCCCAATCTCGCATTTACAAACATTTGTAAAAAATATGAGCATAGTTTGAACTCAAGAAAATCAAAAACAGGGTAAGCCGAGCACATACTCGCACCTAAATTTTGATCTCGCCCAAAAGCGGAGAATCGGCTCGTACATCCCTTCAAAAGGAGTAGGGGAATCATGCATATTCACCTCAAAAAAACGAGCGCAACATAAGCAACATAAAAAAGAGAGATAGAGGATGGAAGGGAGAAGCATTCTGAGCTCGAACTCATGCATTGTGATCTTGATCTCGAACATACATATACGCAAAAACTCTCTTTTATTCATTTTCTTCATCAAAGTACAAGGAAATATACAAAAAGAGAAAAGCTAATTTCCTGAAAGATAATTTCGTCCGGATCGAAGCTCGCACACCGAGCTCGATCTTATCCAACAAGGAGCCAAGATCCTTTCATGAAAGACTATTTCGACGTCTATTCCCGGTAAGGCTGTCCTCGAAATGCAGTGGCCCGGATGGAAACAACGACGAAACCGAGCCAAGGGGGGGTCGTCATGGGGTAAAAGAACCCGAAAAAGGCGACCTCAACACACCTAAAAGGTCAGCTGGTCTCCAAAACCGGACCCCATGGTTCCCCTGGACAATATGATGTTAGGCGACTCTCCAAAGGTATAGCCTCTCCTCCGCAAAAGAAGAAGGGCTAGTCTAACACACCATCCGCCCCCCTGCGAATGCACAAACAAAACATCAGAACAAACTACGAACATCAATACTGATACGATCAGGTTTTAATCCCTAGATCTACACTGCAAGTGCACAGACGTGAACCAGTAGTATATAGGGTATCGAATCCACAGAGACTCAAGACTCTTGCGATAGATTATAGAACGTCGAATTAAGCTAGGTAAACAGTAGTGAAAGCAAAAAATCAAAGCAGAAAATTAAATCAAGCGCTGTGTATCAATCAAACGAAGCGTCAGGTCAAGAGAGTTCTCAGGAAATCAGGAATACAGACTAATAAATAAATCAGGATCTAATTAAGTACTATTCTAGAACTAGAATCACATAAGCATAAGAAACCAACTTTCAATGCGGATATTATCTATGTCTAGCAACCTAGCAAACCAATTTTCGTTGCGAGTTCTAGAGATCCTAAACATGCATTAAACTCAAGTTCTTTCGTTCACAATTCTTCTAAACCAAATTTATTTGCGATTAGTTAAATTGCTCATCTAGGTTCTTTTTAGTTAATTAACCAACTGTCGTTGCGGAAATCAACCTAACATTAATAATCTAAGTGGCTAATTCATATCAAGCATTAAGAACAACCCTAGATGAAGAACTAGAAAGTATGAATCCCTACAGATTGATTAACCTATAATTCCATGAAATCCCTTGTGAGAATCCCTAAACCTAACAAGTAAACTACTCAGACATGATAAATGAAACAAAAATCGTAATGAATAGAAAACCAAATATCATAAAGTAGAAACAAGGAATATGAGTTCAAAATCTCTCTCTCTCTCTGAATAAAAGAATGCGTAAGTAAAGCGTATAAAAGCGTTAGTAAAAGCCACGGTAAAAAGCGTGTAGCCTAAACAATGGCTTAAAAACTCTAATGTAATGATCTAAACTCGGCTGGGGGTTCTTTGTAATTATGAGAAACTTCTGGGCTAAAGTGAAATTTCCAAATATCTTCATTAAGTCGCCGAGAAAAAGTCCATCTCGCATCTGTGTCGATCGATGCCAAGGGAGCGTCGATTGACACAAACATCTGATATCGATTGTGACTTCTTCTTCTCGGATTAATGCTCCAAATAGCTCCAGAATGCGCCATAATATCCAAATCCGCTCCAAACGTACCTGGACCTGTAAACATACATAAAAGGACTCCAAAAGACTCTAAAAAGCCTCAATAACAAAGACATATACCATGGTTGAAAGTCCTAAAAACCATGATATGTCAACTCCCCCATACTTAGCTTTTTTTGCCCTCAAGCAAACAGAAAACCAAGATTAGGAGAAGAAGTTTGAAAACTTTAGAAACTTGTTTCATCGTAGGAACACCACACTCAGATTCCTCTTAGTAAGCCACATGAAAATGAACCTGAAAACATCAAGACCAACATGTACTTCCCCCACACTTAGCAACTATCCTGAGTAAACACCACAATCACATCCATAGCATTCAAATTCACCACACTGACTTCTATATTCTAATAAGTGCAGTCTCACCTAGAGAGTATCGATCAAAGAACACATGGACTCTTACTCTGTTAGCATCTAACCACCATACTTTTGTTTTTGGTTCCTTTCTCCTCCTTTTCCTTCCTTAGCACTGATTTTTCCCTACTGGGTATCATTTTGTTTTTTTCTATCAAAACTCTTCTCTTTTTATTCGGGGCATTACTTTGGACATGTTTCCATGGATACACATGAGGTAATAGGGGTCTCTAACACTCCAGTGACTACTTCGAAGCTACTAGCTTATCCTCAATTTATCTATTTTTACTTTCAAGGCAGGGGAGAAGGGAACCATAATCAGACAGGTTTACAAGCTGTGCCAGAACTAACAGAGGAATCCGATCCAAAGTATACCAAACCCTTAGGTGAGAAAAATTAAGTCAAGTTAAGTGTGAAGTCAGTAATGGATTCTCTGAATACCTGAAGTTATATGGGTGTCCTCAGTAGGCTGATCTGTGTTGGGTTTTCTAATAGTCATAGATCATCTGCAAATCATCCAATGGTCACTTAAGTTCCTACAAGTGTGGTAATCTCCTCAAAAAGTCCTTGTTTCCTACTCAATTTGACTCAATAAAACAAATTGGACTGACTCTAAGAAAACGAAAATTGGTACGTCAGTAGCTACCTCCCCCACACTTGAAACACAATGTCCCCAGTGGTGTCAAGCTTAGGCTCGGTGAGAAAAGAAATCGGAAATAAAATAATCCGAAAAGGGTCAGAACACTTACCTGTCGTCGACCTGAGTCGATCGATGCCACAAGTGGTGTCGATCGATGGTAGGCGAATCTGCCCGCGATTATGAAGATAACCGGTGTCTGTACCACAATTAAATCGGCAAACCATAAATCGCATCAGTGTCGACCGACACAAAGATATGTGTCGATCGATGCTGAGCGATTCTGCCTGTCTCAGGCCTTGAACACACCAAAAAAAGAAAAAAAAATCAAAGCACACAAAATTAAAACGAAAAAGAAAAGAAAAACGAACCTACTAGTGGGTTACTTCCCACTCAGCACTTGTTTAAAGTCAGTAGCTTGACTATGGAAAGGAGATCGGACTTATGGGGGATTCAAAAGAGACTTGGAGTATCTCTGTGAATGTATCTTCATCCAATGTGGCGTATAAGCATTCGGATCATGAGATGAAGGGAGTGAAGCGAGGGTGGGATACTGCGTTTTCCTGCATTCACAGCTGATGGATTAGGAGGTTTAAGTTTAGAATGGTCATACATGTGCTTTGGTGGATGATATATCATGGTTTTTACCGGTTTTATGCCATGATATAGATGTGTTTTTAGTGTCTTTTGTCTTTGTTTAGAGTCTTTTACAGGTTTAATCAGGTTTGGAGCTAATTGGAGATATTTGGAGCATTTTGGGACTTTTGGGACGTTTTGGCCGAGAGATTATCTCACTGTCCGATTTATTGATCATGCATCGACCGACACACCTTGTGCATCGGTCGACACACTAGCGAGATGGGCCGTACACGTCGGTTTAATGAAGATATGAAGATTTGCAAAGAAGCCCAAGATAGTTCCAGTATTTACACAGAAGCCCCAGCCGAGATTAGGCCTATATATAGAGGATTTTGGTGTTTATTTTACTTACACTTTCATAATTAAGAGCAGAGGATTTTTAGAGCTTTTGGGGCTGATCTGAACCTATTACTTCATCTGTATTTGGAGAAGATTTCGAACCCCTTTTACTCTTATTCTTTTATGCAATTTATTCATTCTATGATTATGTTTTCATTATCTATGTCTGAGTAGATCCATAGTTAGGTTTAGGGTTTCTCACATAGGATTTCATGACTTGCTAGACTTGTTCAAATTCAGTTAAGGATTCATAACTATATCTGTTCTTCAATTTAATTGTGCTTAAAGCTAGTTCTAACCTGATCAATTAGAATCTAGATCTTAGGTTTCTAAATACGTCACGGAAGTGGGGTTTAAGAATCTGAACTAATTAAATTGGGCAATTAAACTTTGCGCAAACGGAAGTTTGGTTTAGGATAATTGTGAACATATCAAACTTGGGATTAATGCTAGTTTAATCTGTTAGTTCTCGCAAACGAATGTTTGGTTTGCTGCACTTAAACTTAGAGAATTATCGCAAAGGAATTTGGTTAATTCTATATCTGTGTTTTGAGTTCTAGAACTGTGCTTAATTAGATCCTTGCTGAATGAACTGTCTGCTTGTCTGATTTCCTGAGAATACCCTAGGCTTGACGCTTTTAATTACTTGCTTCCACAACCGTTAATCTCTGCTACTGTTTACTTTCTTGCTTCGCAATTTATTTACTTCACCATCTGCTTATTTCTAGTATTAATCTCTACGTTTCTGATTCTATTGAGACCAAGTGTCCCTGTGGAATTGATAACCCTATATACTACTTTGACATTACTGTTCACTTGCAGTTTAGTATAGGGATAAACTTTGAGCCTATCAAATTTTTGGCGCCGTTGCCGGGGACTCTTAGAGTCTTCGATAGGACCGAACTTAGGGTTTTTACTAGAAATTTTTCTTTTTGTTTTTGTTCTTTTTCGTTTTTATTTTTGCTTTTGCTAACTTTTTCTCTGATTTCTCTCTGTCGCAGGTACGAATTTCGCCTTGCGTCGATCGTTGCATCCCTTGCGTCGATCGTCACTAGGCGATTCTGAGATTGAATCGATCGTTGCACTGATAGCATCGATCGTTGCTGGACGATTACGGACAGTTTATGCCAACGCAGAAAACTCGAAGTAATCCGAACTCGAGCTTGCTTAATCTCGGACTAGAGGAACTTGGACGTCTAGAGAGGACTATCAGAAGAGAAAAGAGAGAGAGAATGGTTCGAGAACGTCTGATCTTGATACCAGATGCTGAAGGTACCCTGAGGGACCAAGATGACAACCCGTACAATGCTGCTGGGCATCGGGTTGATGCTGAAGGGAATGTCATCCCTGATCCTCCTGAGCAACAGCAACAGGAGCTGAACCGAAACCAGGGTCAAGGACAGGCCCAAGGTAGAGAGATGGTGGTTCACGAGAGGACACTAGCTGATTACAACAGACCTGATGAGTTTCATGCAAACCGAGCAGCTCTAGTGCTTCCTGCTTTTGAGAGGAATGATTTTGAGGTAAAGACCATCTACTACCAGCTGATGAGACAGATTGCTTTTCATGGTCTTCAAGCAGAGCAGCCTATGGATCACATTGACAAGTTTGAAGACATAGTCACTGGCATGAAGTATGAAGGAGTATGCCCAGACTATCTGTTCCTTAAGCTATTTCCGCACAGTCTTGCTGGAGACGCTAGTGCATGGCTGAGACAACTGGCACCTGGTCAGTATACTACTTGGGCAGCCTTAAAGAGTGAGTTCTTGCTTCACTTTTATGATGATGCGCGCTCGGATCAGTCCAGACAGGACATACTCACTTTCTCCCAAGGAGCTGTGGAGCCCTTGAAGACTGCCTGGATGAGATTTAAGCAGTACCAGCGTGACTGTCCACACCATGGATTCACAGAAGTACAGCTGATTGGTATTTTCTTCAGAGGCATAAATCTCCCTTATCAGACTGCGCTGGATAATTCCAGTAATGCTAATTTCAACACCAGGACTCCTACACAAGCTAAGCAGTTGATTGAGAACCTGATTGGCAGCAACAGTTGCAAGACAATGGATGAAAGGAGGAAGAAATCTGGTGGAACTGTAGAGAATTCTGATATAGCTAATATAAGATCCAGATTGGACACAGTCTACAATCTCCTGACTAGTAAGAAAACTGTCCACTTTGCCCAAGATGTAGAGGTGATTCAGGCTGAGGAGGAAACTCAGGAAGAAGATGTGAATTTCATAGGAGGTTCTGGTTTCCAAGGTAATAGATTTGGTAATCAACAGGGGAACATATTCTCCAATGGTGGACAGACTGGTGGTTTTCAGAAGACCTATGGACAAGGTACTCAGAGAACCTATGGATCTACATCCTATCAGACTCCTCCTGCGCCTACAGCCCATGAGAGCAAAATGGAGGCTATGATGGAACAACTGATTGAGAGTCAGACCAAGATTTCTGTGGACTGCAACAAGAAGTTGGACGCTGTCTATGAAGACCTCAATGGGAAATTTGAGTCTCTGAGCACTCACATGAAGCAGTTGGACACTCAGGTAAACCAGATGTCCAGCTCACTGAAGGGAAAAGAAGTGGCAGACACTCATGTTAAGGCCTGGTCTGTGTACATTAATGATGGATCTCACCTAGGTGAAAGATTTGAGCTAAGTACAGCTGAGTTGGTGACAGAACAGGAATTTTCGAATATTTGTGAAAAACTCTCGGGTGAAATCTGTTGCATTGCGTCGATCGATGCAACATATGTGCCGATCGATACACCCGTCGGGATGGCAACGATCGACACACCCTTAGTGTCGGTCGTTGCAGGGCGTGAATGGACAGAACTGTCGGATGATAATAGCATAAATGCTGATTTGGAGCTTGATCGCCTATTCAATGGAGCCTCTGAGATTACTCAACAGGAGATCTACGAGCAGATCTTTAGACAACACTCCTCAGTGTCTGAAGTGATTAGGCAAGAGATTGAAGAGCTGAAGAAATTAGAAGGGATTGGTGAAGAATTGGAAGAAATTCCAACTTCTGATGATCCACCTTATCATCCATGTGTGCAAAGGTACCTGAACAAGATGTTGCCCCTGGATGATGATCTGAAAGACTGGGTGATAATAGTTCCTCAGCATATTAGTGATGTTCTGCTAACTAAGGTCCCGAAGAAGCTATCTGATCCTGGAGTCTTTGTGCTGGATTGTTCTATCTTTGAGGATAGTTTTAGACGCTCTCTGTGTGATTTAGGAGCTGCTGGAAGTTTGATGCCTTACTCTGTGGCAGAAAAGCTGGGTATGCTGGATTTTACTCCTACTAGGACTTCTCTTGTCCTAGCTGATTGATAGGTCAAGAATTAATCCCTATACTAAACTGCAAGTGTACAGCAATGTCAAAGTAGTATATAGGGTTATCGAATCCACAGGGACACTTGGTCTCAAGAGAATCAAACCGTAGGGAATGAATACTAGAAATAAGCAATATGTTTGTATTGAAAATAGTGCAAGAAAGTAAATCAGTAGCAGAGATTATTGGTTGTGAAAGCAAGTAATTAAAAGCGTCAAACCTAGGGTATTCTCAGGAAATCAGACTAGCAGACAGTTCATTCAGCAAAGATCTAATTAAGCACAGTTCTAGAACTCAAAACACAGATATAGAATTAACCAAATTCCTTTGCGATAATTCTCTAAGTCTAAGTGCAGCAAACCAAACTTCCGTTTGCGAGAACTAACAGATTAAACTAGCAATAAGCTCGAGTTTGATATGTTCACAATTATCCTAAACCAAACTTCCGTTAGCGCAAAGTTTAATTGCCCAATTTAATTAGTTCAGATTCCTAAACCCCACTTCCGTGACGTATTTAGCAACCTAAGATCTAGATTCTAATTGATCAGGTTAGAACTAGCTTTAAGCACAATTAAATTGAAGAACAGATATAGTTTGAATCCTTAACTGAAATTGAACAAGTCTAGCAAGTCATGAAATCCTATGTGAGAAACCCTAAGTCTAACTAGGAATCTACTCAGACATAGATAATGAAAACATGATCATATGATAAGTAAATTGCATAAAAGAATAAGAGTAAAAGGGGTTCGAAATCTTCTCCAAATACAGATGATGAATCAGGTTCAGATCAGCCCCAAAAGCTCTAAAAATCCTCTGCTCTTAATTATAAAGTCTATGGTAAAAAAGTATAAAGCGTATCTAATAAAAACACTAAAAACTCTATTATATAGGCATAATCTCGGATGGGGCTTCTGTGTAAATACTGGAACTATCTTGGGCTTCTTTGTAAATCTTCAATACTTGTCAAACCGACGTGTACGGCCCATCTCGCGACTGCATCGATCGATGCTTTGAGTGCAACGATCGATGCATGATCAATTATACGAACAGTGAGTTAAGCTCTCGGCCAAAACGTCCCAAAAATCCCAAAATGCTCCAAATATCTCCAATTAGCTCCAATCCTGATTTAACCTGTAAAAGACTCTAAAATAACACAAAAGACACTAAAAACATACTTATATCATGGCCTAAAACTAGTAAAAACCATGATATATCAACTCCCCCACACTTAGCCTTTGCTTGCCCTCAAGCAAAACATAGAACTAAAACATGGTGAAGAGGTTTGAAAACTCTTCAGAAACTCATTTCATCTTAGAAGTTACAATACTCAGATTCCCCTTAGTAAACCACTGAAAGAATCAATCACAGGATATCAAGACCAACATGTACTTCCCCCACACTTAGCAACTGTCCTAGGTAAACTCCACAATCACATTCAAGCATTCAAATTCTCCCTACTGACTTCTGCAAGTATTTAAGTGCGGTCTCACCTAAGGAGTATCGATCTAAAGGCACATGGATTCTTACCTAATCAGCTTTAGACCACCATACTATCTTTCTCTAGTCCCTTTCTTCTTTTTCCCTTCTTTAACAACTGATTTTTCCCCACTGGGTATCATTTTATTTTTTTTATCAGTGTTCTTCCCGTTATGGGGTGTACTTTGGACACATTCCATGGATCACATGAGAGATAATAGTGTTTGCTACCACTCTCATGACCACTTCGGAGTTACTAACTCATCCTCAGTTTATTATATTTTTTTTTTTTTTACTTTATAGAAGGGGAGAAGGGGACTAAATAGGACAGGTTTACAGGCTGTGTCAGAACTAACAGGGAATCCGACATAAAGTATACCAAGCCCTTAGGTGAGAAAATCTAAGTCAGTATTAGGGGTGAAGTCAGTAAAAGGATCCTCTGATACCTGAAGTGATGTGGGTGTTCCCAGTAGGTTGATCCGTGTCTGAGTTTTCTAACAGTCAGAGATGGATCCTGCAACTTCATCCCAATGGTTACTTAAGTTCCTGCAAGTTTTGTAAATCTCCTCCGAAAATCATGGTTTCTTACTTAAACAATTTTGACTCAATAAAACAAAAATTTTGAAAAACGGACTGACTCTTAAGAAAACAGAAAGATAAACGTCAGTAGCACCTCCCCCACACTTAAGACACACTGTCCCCAGCAGTGTCCAGCGAAGGATTGGTAAAAAGAAAATAAAAAAAAATTGAAAAGGTGAGTTTATGTCTGCCGGGTTACCTCTGTCGCACAGCATCGACCGTTGCACTATGTGCATCGACCGTTACTTGGCGATTTTTCGTGTATGGTCGATCGTTGCTCAGGACCGCAACGATCGCTGCAATGCGATTCCTTTCGTGTTGTGACGATCGATGCAGGAATGCATCGATCGCTGCACTGCAATTTAATCCGAGACCTGCAAACATGACTGCACCAGAAACAAAAACAAACGTAAAATCCTAACAAAAACACCAAAAATTAAAAAGAAAAACACCAGTACCTAATGGTGGGTTGCCTCCCACCCAGCGCTTGTTTAAGGTCAATAGCTTGACCGGACGCGCAAGGTTTTTCAAGTGCCAGAAGATCCTGACAGAGACTTTTTCTGTCTCTGTTCAAGTCTCCTCATCCATGGCGGAGAATAGGCTGTTGCAGAATGCTTCAGTCCAAGAAAAGATGGAGTAAAATGCGCTCCAGGATCTATTATCACAGTCTCATTCAGCTGCTCATTATCTGCTTCCAAGATCTTGAAAGTCTGTCCATCTATCAGTGGCTTCCGCAGCTTCTCCATCTCATATCGCAGTGTCTCATCTCCCAGGTGGAGGTCTATTAGACTCTGTCTAACATCAATCACAGCTCCTGCTGTAGCCAAGAATGGTCTCCCAAGCAATAAAGCTTCATCCGGATCGCAGGCGTATTTCAGCACAAGGAAGTCCGTTGGAACTAAGTAGTTTCCAACTCTTACCGGAATATCAATAAGGAGTCCTTCAGGAACTCGTATGGACTGATCAGCTAGGATAAGACGTGTCCTAGTAGGAGCAAAATCCAACATACCCAGCTTCTCTGCCACAGAGTAAGGCATTATGCTCCCAGCAGCTCCTAAATCACACAGAGAACGCCTAAAACTATCTTCAAAGATAGAACAATCAAGTACAAAGACTCCAGGATCAGGCAGTTTCTTTGGGACCTTAGTTAACAGAACATCACTGATATGCTGAGGAACTATTATCACCCATTCTCTCAGCTCTTCATCTAATGGCAACATCTTGTTCAAATATTTCTGAACACATGGATGATAAGGTGGATCATCAGATGATGGAATTTCTTCCAAGTCTTCACCACTCTTTTCTAACCTTTTCAGCTCTTCAATCTCTTGTTTAATCACTTCAGACACCTTGGGACTGTGCCAAATAGCTCGTGCATAAACATCTTCTGGAGTGATTTCAGATGTATCAGGGAATAGGCGGGCTAGTTCTGCATCAATCTCATTTTCATCCCACGGATTCTCTGCTTGTTCACGACCTGCATCGATCGATGCCAGATGTGTATCGATCGTTGCATCGCGATCATCACAACTTCCACCCGAGAGTTTTTCACAGAAATCCGAAAATTCTGCCTCAGTCACCAACTCAGCTGTACTTAGCTCAAATTTCTCCCCTAGATAAGATCCATCATTAATCATTACAGACCAGGCCTTAATATGAGTGTCTGCAACTCCTTTTCCTTTCAGTGAGCTGGACATCTGATTCACCTGAGTGTCCAACTGCTTCATGTGAGTGCTCAATGTCTCAAACTTCCCATTGAGGTCCTGATAGACAGCGTCCAGCTTCTTGTTGTTGTCTACAGAAAGCTTGGTTTGACTCTCCATCAGTTGTTCCATCATAGCTTCCATTTTGCTCTCATGGGCTGTAGGTGCAGGAGGAGTCTGATAAGATGTAGATCCATAGGTTCTCTGATTACCCTGTCCATAGGTCTTTTGAAAACCACCAGATTGTCCTCCATTTGAGAATCTGTTCCCCTGTTGATTGTTAAATCTATTACCTTGGAAACCGGAACCTCCTATGAAATTCACATCTTCTTCCTGAGTGTCCACCTCAGTTTGAATCACCTCCACATCTTGGGCAAAGTGGACAGCTTTCTTACTTGTCAGAAGATTGTAAACTGTGTCCAATCTGGATCTAATATTAGCCATATCAGAATTCTCTACAGTTCCACCAGATCTCTTCCTCCTTTCATCCATTGTTTTGCAACTATTGCTGCCAATCAGGTTCTCTATCAACCGTTTAGCTTGTGTAGGAGTTCTGGTGCTGAAATTTGCATCACTGGAATTATCCAAAGCAGTCTGATAAGGGAGATTTATTCCTCTGAAGAAAATACCAATCAGCTGTACTTCTGTGAATCCATGGTGTGGACAATCACGCTGATACTGCTTAAATCTCATCCATGCGGTTGTCAAAGGCTCCACAGCTCCTTGGGAAAAAATGAGTATGTCCTGTCTGGACTGATCTGAGCGCGCGGCGTCGTAGAAGTGACGCAGGAACTCACTCTTTAAGGCTGTCCAAGTAGTATACTGACCAGGTGCCAGTTGTCTCAGCCATGCACTAGCGTCTCCAGCAAGACTGTGCGGAAATAGCTTAAGGAACAGATAGTCCGGGCATACTCCTTCATATTTCATGCCAGTGACTATGTCCTCAAACTTGTCAATGTGATCCATAGGCTGCTCTGATTGAAGACCATGAAAAGCAATCTGCCTCATCAGTTGGTAGTAGATAGTTTTTACCTCAAAATCATTCCTCTCGAAGGCAGGAAGCACTAGAGCTGCTCGGTTTGCATGAAACTCATCAGGTCTATTGTAATCAGCTAGTGTCCTCTCATGAACTACAATCCGGCCTTCTGGCTCAACTTCATCAGGGATCACTCGTCCCTCAGCATCAATCCTTTGCCCAGCAGCATTGTAAGGATTGTTCTCTGGATCCCTCAGGGTACCTTCAGCATCTGGTATCAAGATCAAGCGTTCTTGTACCATTCTTTCTCTCTTTTCTCTTCTAATAGTCCTCTCTAGACGTCCAAGTTCTTCTAGGTTGAGATTAACTAAGCTCGAGTTCGGATTACTTCGAGTGTTCTGCGTTGGCATAAACTGTCTGTAATCGTCCAGCAACGATCGATGCTATCAGTGCAACGATCGATTCAATCTCAAATCGCTCAGTGACGATCGATGCAAAGGGTGCAACGATCGATGCAAGGCGAAATTCGTACCTGCGACAGAGAGAAACAGAGAAAAGTCAGCAAAAATAATAAAAAACGAAAAACAAAAACAAAAACGAAAAATTTCTAGTAAAACCCTAAGTTCGGTCCTATCGAAGACTCAAAGAGTCCCCGGCAACGGCGCCAAAAACTTGATAGGTCAAGAATTAATCCCTATATTAAACTGCAAGTGTACAGCAATGTCAAAGTAGTATATAGGGTTATCGAATCCACAGGGACACTTGGTCTCAAGAGAATCAAACCGTAGGGAATGAATACTAGAAATAAGCAATATGTTTGTATTGAAAATAGTGCAAGAAAGTAAATCAGTAGCAGAGATTATTGGTTGTGAAAGCAAGTAATTAAAAGCGTCAAACCTAGGGTATTCTCAGGAAATCAGACTAGCAGACAGTTCATTCAGCAAAGATCTAATTAAGCACAGTTCTAGAACTCAAAACACAGATATAGAATTAACCAAATTCCTTTGCGATAATTCTCTAAGTCTAAGTGCAGCAAACCAAACTTCCGTTTGCGAGAACTAACAGATTAAACTAGCAATAAGCTCGAGTTTGATATGTTCACAATTATCCTAAACCAAACTTCCGTTTGCGCAAAGTTTAATTGCCCAATTTAATTAGTTCAGATTCCTAAACCCCACTTCCGTGACGTATTTAGCAACCTAAGATCTAGATTCTAATTGATCAGGTTAGAACTAGCTTTAAGCACAATTAAATTGAAGAACAGATATAGTTTGAATCCTTAACTGAAATTGAACAAGTCTAGCAAGTCATGAAATCCTATGTGAGAAACCCTAAGTCTAACTAGGAATCTACTCAGACATAGATAATGAAAACATGATCATATGATAAGTAAATTGCATAAAAGAATAAGAGTAAAAGGGGTTCGAAATCTTCTCCAAATACAGATGATGAATCAGGTTCAGATCAGCCCCAAAAGCTCTAAAAATCCTCTGCTCTTAATTATAAAGTCTATGGTAAAAAAGTATAAAGCGTATCTAATAAAAACACTAAAAACTCTATTATATAGGCATAATCTCGGATGGGGCTTCTGTGTAAATACTGGAACTATCTTGGGCTTCTTTGTAAATCTTCAATACTTGTCAAACCGACGTGTACGGCCCATCTCGCGACTGCATCGATCGATGCTTTGAGTGCAACGATCGATGCATGATCAATTATACGAACAGTGAGTTAAGCTCTCGGCCAAAACGTCCCAAAAATCCCAAAATGCTCCAAATATCTCCAATTAGCTCCAATCCTGATTTAACCTGTAAAAGACTCTAAAATAACACAAAAGACACTAAAAACATACTTATATCATGGCCTAAAACTAGTAAAAACCATGATATATCACTGATCAGTCCATACGAGTTCATGAAGGACTCCTTATGGACATTCCGGTGAGAGTTGGAAACTACTTAGTTCCAACGGACTTCCTTGTGCTGAGATATGACTGTGATCCGGATGAAGCATTATTGCTTGGGAGACCATTTTTGGCTACAGCAGGAGCGTTGATTGATGTTAGGAACAGCTTGATAGACCTCCATCTGGGAGATGAACCACTGCACTATGAGATGGATAAGCTGCGAAAGCCACTGATAGATGGGCAGACATTCACCATAAGGGACGCAGATTTTGAGCAGCCTGATCATACCATGGTTATAGATCCTGGAGCACATTTCACTCCATCTTTTCTTGGACATGAGCATTCCGCAACAGCCTACTCACCACCTTGGATGAGGAGACTTGAACAGAGACAGAAAAAGTCTCTGTCAAGACCTCCTGGTGCTTGAAAATTTCCATCCGTCTGGTCAAGCTATTGACCTTAAACAAGCGCTGGGTGGGAGGCAACCCACCATTAGGTACTGGTGTTTTTCTACTTAATTTTTGGTGTTTTTGTTAGGATTTTACGTTTGTTTTTGTTTCTGGTGAGTTTATGTTTGCAGGTCTCGGATAAATCGCAGTGCAACGATCGACGCACTTCTGTGTCGATCGTCACAACACGAAAGGAATCGCATTGCAGCGATCGTTGCGGTCCTGAGCAACGATCGACTATACACGAAAGTCGCCAAGTAACGGTCGATGCACTTAGTGCATCGGTCGATGCCTGAGCGACAGAGGTAACCCGACAGACATAATTTCACCTTTTCAATTTTTATTTTGTTTTTACCGATCCTTCGCTGGACACTACTGGGGACAGTGTGTCTTAAGTGTGGGGGAGGTGCTACTGACTTTTGTTTTCTGTTTTCTTAAGATTCAGTCCGTTTTTCAAAAAATTTTGTTTTATTGAGTCAAAATTGTTTAAGTAAGAAACTATGATTTTCTGAGAAGATTTACAAGACTTGCAGGAACCTAAGTAACCATTGGGATGAAGTTGCAGGATCTATCTCTGACTGTTAGAAAACCCCATCACAGATCAACCTACTGGGAACACCCACATCACTTCAGGTATCAGAGGATCCTTTACTGACTTCAACCTTAATACTGACTTAGATTTCTCACCTAAGGGCTTGGTATACTTTGTGTCGGATTCCCTTGTTAGTTCTGACACAGCCTGTCAACCTATCCTATTTAGTTCCCTTCTCCCCTTCTATAAAGTAAAAAAAAAAAATATAATAAACTGAGGATGAGTTAGTAACTCCGAAGTGGTCATGGGAGTAGTAGCAAACACTATTATCTCCCATGTGATCCATGGAATGTGTCCAAAGTACACCCCATAACGGGAAGAACCTTGATAAAAAAAATAAAATGATACCCAGTGGGGAAAAATCAGTTGTTAAAGAAGGGAAAGAGAAGAAAGGGACTAGAGAAAGATAGTATGGTGGTCTAGAGCTGATAAGGTAAGAATCCATGTGCCCTTTGATCGATACTCCTTAGGTGAGACCGCACTTAAATACTTGCAGAAGTCAGTAGGGAGAATTTGAATGCTTGAATGTGATTGTGGAGTTTACCTAGGACAGTTGCTAAGTGTGGGGGAAGTACATGTTGGTCTTGATATCCTGTGATTGATTCTTTCAGTGGTTTACTAAGGGGAATCTGAGTATTGTAGCTTCTAGGATGAAATGAGTTTCTGAAGAGTTTTCAAACCTCTTCACCATGTTTTAGTTCTCTGTTTTGCTTGAGGGCAAGCAAAGGCTAAGTGTGGGGGAGTTGATATATCATGGGTTTTACCGGTTTTATGCCATGATATAGATGTGTTTTTGGTGTCTTTTGTCTTTGTTTAGAGTCTTTTACAGGTTTAATCAGGTTTGGAGCTAATTGGAGATATTTGGAGCATTTTGGGACTTTTGGGACGTTTTGGCCGAGAGATTATCTCACTGTCCGATTTATTGATCATGCATCGACCGACACACCTTGTGCATCGGTCGACACACTAGCGAGATGGGCCGTACACGTCGGTTTAATGAAGATATGAAGTTTTACAAAGAAGCCCAAGATAGTTCCAGTATTTACACAGAAGCCCCAGCCGAGATTAGGCCTATATATAGAGGATTTTGGTGTTTATTTTACTTACACTTTCATAATTAAGAGCAGAGGATTTTTAGAGCTTTTGGGGCTGATCTGAACCTATTACTTCATCTGTATTTGGAGAAGATTTCGAACCCCTTTTACTCTTATTCTTTTATGCAATTTATTCATTCTATGATTATGTTTTCATTATCTATGTCTGAGTAGATCCATAGTTAGGTTTAGGGTTTCTCACATAGGATTTCATGACTTGCTAGACTTGTTCAAATTCAGTTAAGGATTCATAACTATATCTGTTCTTCAATTTAATTGTGCTTAAAGCTAGTTCTAACCTGATCAATTAGAATCTAGATCTTAGGTTGCTAAATACGTCACGGAAGTGGGGTTTAGGAATCTGAACTAATTAAATTGGGCAATTAAACTTTGCGCAAACGGAAGTTTGGTTTAGGATAATTGTGAACATATCAAACTTGGGATTAATGCTAGTTTAATCTGTTAGTTCTCGCAAACGAAAGTTTGGTTTGCTGCACTTAGACTTAGAGAATTATCGCAAAGGAATTTGGTTAATTCTATATCTGTGTTTTGAGTTCTAGAACTGTGCTTAATTAGATCCTTGCTGAATGAACTGTCTGCTTGTCTGATTTCCTGAGAATACCCTAGGCTTGACGCTTTTAATTACTTGCTTCCACAACCGTTAATCTCTGCTACTGTTTACTTTCTTGCTTCGCAATTTATTTACTTCACCATCTGCTTATTTCTAGTATTAATCTCTACGTTTCTGATTCTAATGAGACCAAGTGTCCCTGTGGATTCGATAACCCTATATACTACTTTGACATTACTGTTCACTTGCAGTTTAGTATAGGGATAAACTTTGAGCCTATCAGTGGATGAAAGAGATATGGAGCTTTATGCTTAAGAGCAGTTACAGGCTCTGAAGATGTTAGAGAAAGTTCAGAATGAACTGCCATCTTCTCTTTTCCAATAGGAATCTCTGGTTTCACTTCCACACTGAAGCTCTGTCCATCGATGGTGGATTTCTGTAGCTTATCCATCTTGAACTGCAAAGGCTTGTCTCCCAGGTGGAGATCAATCAGACCATGTCTCACATAAATCACTGCTCCAGCAGTAGCTAAGAAAGGTCTACCAAGTAGCAAAGGATCATCCGACTCAACTGCATACTTCAGTACCACAAAGTCCATATGAATCAAGTAATCTCCAAATCTGACAAGAATGTCCTCAAGAACTCCTTCTGGATACCTCTTTGATCGATCAGCTAGGATAAGAGAGATCCTAGTAGGCTGGAAATCCATCAGTCCCAATCTCACAGCCACAAATTATGGCATGAGATTCATGTTGGGATTATGTCCTGAAATCACATTGTACTCACTCTAGAGATAGTTGTATTGTCGAGATCGAACAATTCATATGATACTAGGTAGTCATAATGTTTTGCTAGAAACCACTTGTGACAAATGAGTTGTAACTCATTTCCAGTATCGTGTGAACCTACAGGGTCACACACCTAAGCAAGTTGAACATAGTTCGTATGGGATTGATCATTGGCATATGATCTAGTCGATGTGTATTGGATACACATCTAATATGAGTTTTAATGAGGTGTGTCGATCGACACCATTGGGTGCGTCGGTCGACACAAGATGTGTGTCGATCGACACCACTAAGTATGTCGGTCGACACAAGGCCAAAACCGAAACTGATGTTTCGGTTTACGTCGAGGTCGTATATAAGTTATCTTATAATTCGACCTAAGACGTGTGTGCGCCGCCCAGACAGTGTTTCTTAGAGAGAAAACATAGAAACCTCTAGAAACTCAATTCCCAGGAGATCCGAGCCCCGGTACTAGCATCCCGGTGGATTTCAGCTTGTGTGCGTGTGGACTGAAGTAGAGGCGCAGCATCTGAGGCGCTTCACAGATCTCGTTTATCTGATCATCTTCCGCTGCCAATCTCCAGGTAAACACGAGATCAGATCCAGATTCAATTAACTAGACCCTAGATCCTAGGCTATCTGGAACATGACAGCAATTCTGAATATGGTAGAATTGGCTCGAAGTTCCATCAGTGGTATCAGAGCCTTAGGGTTTTATCATTGAATCAGACCTGTTTATTGAATTTGATGATTTAGATTCACAAACTAGGTTGTTTGGTTAGAACAGGTCAGATCGATTTCGATCAAGATCGAGTCTGTGTTTTCGCACAGTGTCGATCGACACACTAGGTGTGTCGGTCGACACAGAACAGCGAAATCGACAGATTCGGCGGCTAGGGTTTTTCGCGAAGAAAAACCGAAAGCCTACTGTGTCGATCGACACAGGTTGTGTGTCGGTCGACACAGAGCAGATTCGGCACAGTGTCGATCGACACAGGTTGAGTGTCGGTCGACACAGACCTAGCGAATGGTTAATCGGTTCAATTAGATTGGACCGGTTATCATGCTTGGTTAAGTCCGAATAAATCGGTTTAAATTAGATGAATTGGTTCAATTGGATTGAACTGATTATCTCAATTAGCATGAACCGATGGGATGAATCAGTTTGATTGGATAAAACGGTTCAATTGAATTGGACCGGTTATCGCAATCAGTTGAAACTGGTTAAAACAGTTTAAAAATTGGATGAATTGATTCAATTGGATTGAACCAGTTATCCCAATTAGCATAAACCGATTTGAATGGTTAAGATCAATTTGATCTGATAAGTCGATTCAATTGGATTGAACCGGTTATCAAAACTGTCTTCGGTTAAGGTCTATGTCGACCGTCACACACGGGTTGTGTCGATCGACATAACCGGTTCGATGAACCGGGTTAATTGGATTAACCGGTTATTGAAGTCCGGTTTTGTTTGGTGGTATCGATCGACAGACATAGTCTGCGTCGATCGATACAGTGCTCGAAATTCTGGTTATTGAACCTTGAATTTGCAGAAACCAAACTCTACCTAAACCTTGATCAAAGCTTAGCTTCAATATGGTCAACTGTCAAGACTCATTTCATTGTGTGATGGTCTAGCCAAGAGCTTGGTGTCCACAATTACGTGAGTAAGGCAGGTAGTTATGTTGATGGATTTGCAATGCTAAACATCAACAATTACATGACCTAATAGATTGATTTGCTAACCTTTCAGAGTTTAGTTTCCTCAACTAAACATCAAGTGACCTTGATGTCTTGCCCGATCTCGTCTACTGTCAAAACTCGATTCATTTTTGGATAGTCTTGGAGTCCTTGGTATCCACAATGACATGAGCAAGGCAGGTGTTCATTGATAGATTCGCAGTGCGATTGTCAATGATCACAAGACAGAAGAGATTGTTTTACTTGAATGGGCTATCAGAAGTTCTGGGCCCAGAGACATCAGAGTGGATTAGACATAGTTTGTCTCATCCACAACCAAGAGTTGTACTGGGTACAATTAGCAATGATTTGCTTACCTAGATAACTAAAGTTTGGGTGATGGCGAGTCGCCCACTCAGATTTTAGTGAAGTATGGATCTTGTATCATTATATTCATAGAGGAAACATTGTTTGAATATAATGTGAGTTTTCTTATTTGATAAGATTTCTCATCATATACATAACTAAATCTTTGTTTTTCTTGGATTTCAGCTTATGTCTATGACTACTTTCTCATTGCGATCCGTCCTTCAGAAGGACAGGTGAAATGGATCCAACTTCCTGGATTGGTATCGGAATCTGAGATTCATTCTCAAGCAGGAGAGCAAGGACTATGTCCTTGAAAAGGCTCTTCCAGAAAGGCTTGGGACCAATCGCTCGCATGCAGCATATAATGCTTGGAATAAGCATTACATTGATGTGGTAGATGTGCGTGATCTGATGTTGGCTACCATGAACTCGGACTTGAAGAGTCAATACGAGAACATGGAGTCGCCAATAGAAATGATCACCAGCCTGAAACTGAAGTTTCAGGATCTAGCACGAGTTGAGAGATTCCAGATGGTGAAGTCTCTCATTGGGTGCAAGCTACCAGAGGATGCTCCAGTAAGTCCTCAAGTCATTAAAATGATGGGTTACATTGATAACCTGGGGAAACTGGAATGTCCTGTCAGCTTAGAGTTGGCCACTGACACCATTCTGCAGTCACTGCCGTCAAGCTATGATAAGTTCATTAAGAACTATATCAAGAAAGGCTTGACGAAGACGTTGACTAAGCTGCATGGCATGCTCAAAACAGTAGAGCGAGACATCATAAAGGGTAAAAGATTTGAGAAATCTTGTGTTGGCAAGGGTAGAGGCAGGGCCGTCCAGATTTGGAATCAGGATAAGCCTGTGTCATCTTATAAGCCCAAGTCCGGCCCATCTGGTGTTAGAAAGTGCTTCTACTGTGATGAGTCAGGGCATTGGAAGAGAGATTGCATTAAATTCTTGGAAGATTCACAAGAGATGAAGGAGATGTATGGTACTTCTTCTTTAGGTATTGTGTTATTAATTCAAGTTCTACGTAAGTATTGGATACTAGCTGTGGTACTGATATTTTTGAAATATGCAGGACCTAAGCGACAGTAGAACGTTGAAGAAAGGGCAAGTGGAACTGCGTGTCTGGTATGAAGCAATGGTTGCTGCATGAGCCGTAGAGATTCTCCACTTGTAGGAGCCTTTCATACTTGGTTTTTGGAATTAAGTAATTGCTACTATGTATCTGCCTTGTGCAGAAATGTCTTTCATCTTCTTGTAAAGAATTTGGATGTTTTTCATTTTGATAAAAGACAAGTTTTGTTCTTTAGATCTTAATGAAATATCATATGGTAGCACCCCATTTGGAATGGGTTTTATGTCTTAAACCAGCGAAAGTTAGAATATAACACAAATAATAAAGGTTTAAGTCTGATGACTCGAACTCGACTTTTCCTTGGCATAGTCGTTTAACCAGAAAGAGTGAAGCGAATTCAGAAGTTCCATAGTTTTGGACTCATTTGATTATAAATTATTTGAGATATGAGTTCTGTTCACTGGACCAAATGACTAAGGCCCTTTTAGCAGAGCTAAAAGAAACGGGCCAGAGGCTTATTGGGCCTTACACATACTGATGTATGCGGCCCGATGAGCATTAGTGCCAAAGGAAATCTTCTGTACTTCATTTCTTTATTGATGGCATCAATAAATATGGCTGTGTTCATTTGATGAGACACGAGCAGGAATCCCTTGAGGAGTTCCAAAATGAAGTGTAGAACCGATTTGACAGAAGTATTGAGATCCTCGATTGAATCGGGGAGGAAAATATTTGAGTCAAGAATTGGGTGATCATCTAACAGAATGAATCGGATCTTATTAGATATGCTCCGATTAATGATGAGTCACAGGAATCTTCCATAATCATTTAAGAATACGTTCTAAAATGTCTATGTTTACGCTAAATAAGTTTCTATCAGAATCAGTGAAAAACACCACATTGGATGTGGACTGGGTGATTTCCAAATTTGTTTTTCTGATTAATTTGGATTGCAAGGTTTGTGTAAGACAGTAGTCAACTAACAAACTTGAACCCAAATCTGATAAGTTCTACCTCGCTGGTTGTCCTAGGGAAACCAAGGCTTAGTACTTTTGTTGTCCGGAACTGTGTCTTTTGAGAAAGATCGTACTTTCCAAAAGGAACAGTGGGAGTAAAAGTACACATCGAAGAAATTCGATAAACACAGGAGGTTGCTCAACCTGTTGAGGGAGCAGCGGTGAGGTCTACAAAGTGCTGTAGGACCTACACCTGTGGAGCCTGAAAATCGCAGATCCGAAAGGATCCGTCACTAACTCGAGAGTGATTTCTCGTAGCCGATTGTCGTGATCTATTGATCATTGAAAAGTGACGAGCATGCGAAATTCAAAGAAGCGATGGTGAGCCCCAACTCCGAAAATTGGCTGGGTATGCATGTTAGCTTCACCGATCCATTTCTGGATTGAAGCAAACATTTTGGAGTTGGAATCAACATTCTGATAATGTGGTCAAAAGTTTTGACTTGATCAGAAAGAAAAAAGAAACCATGCGTTTACAAGAAGACTAGTGGGAGCGTAACTGCAAATTCTCACACTGTATGTTGATAACATATTTAAATCTCATAAATGACGTTCCGACGCTAAAGTCTTGTCAAGATTTGGGTCGGAAGTCAAATTTAACCAAAAGACATGGGAGTAGCCACGTGAGTTCTTGGAATGAGGATCCATTGGAATGGATCAGAAAGGCTAATTGGATCGTGTCAAAATCCTTATGTTGATAAGGTATTGGACAGTTCATATGTGCTTGATTCCAAGAATGGCTTCATACCAAAGGTCTTATGGCAATAATCTTAGCAAGATGAAGTGTTTTGGACACTAGCTGAGCTATTATTGATGAGTGTGATTGCTAATGCTGCTGCAATAGAATCCATCATGAATGCCATGTTTTGCGCTCGTCTAGATGCAGATTACGCATAAAGCATGACGAGAAAATACCAATATGTTCCGGTAATAGTCACTGAACAGTTACCAGAAACATCCCAAGTGTTTGAGAAACACTCAGGATGAATTCATGGTGAACTGATAAAGTGACGAACCAGTTGAAAGTAGTTAGACGGACAAAGACGATTCCCGCACTACAAGAAAACTGCCGGTTTGCGACTGAAAGTTGCGACTACATACGTGGTCGCAAATATCCCGACTAATTTGCGACTACTGAGTGACGTTTAAGCGACCGATAAAAGGCAGTCGTAAATACGTCACATATATGTGACCGCAAAGAAGGAGTAGTAAATCAGTCGCTATTGTGCGACTGATTTACGACTATCGCGTTGTCGTAAACACGTAGTCGCTATTTGGTCGCGGATTTTGCGATTAAGTAGCGACTGTTTTTAATAGGTTGCAATTCAGACGCTATTCGGTTGTAAAAAGTCAGTACACCCACGTGTTTTAAGTGTGTTCGGGTTTGTGTACTAACTTTTTGCGACTTGTTATAGCAGTCGCTAATTGGTCGCTAATCGGTCGCATTTCAGTCGCAAAATGGGCTATATATATCAACCTTCGACCTCTCATCTTCTCATTCACACAAATGCTCATATACTCCATCTTACGAAACTAGTTAAAAAAAAAAAATTCTTAAACCCTTTCTCATACAATGTCGGGATTCTCTAATGGTCGGGAATGGATGTATCAGAGGCTAAATCCAGAGACAGGAACTTTCTCGGCGGAGTTCGAAATGGGGGTCGATCAATTCATGGAATTTGCAGGCAATCAACCTTTTGCGCTAAGCAATAATGGTAGGTTTTTCTGTCCTTGCACTTTCTGCCTAAACGAGAAAGTTATATCGGGGAACAAAATTTGGAATCATTTGTTAGGAAGAGGATTTATGGAAGATTATTATATTTGGTATAAGCATGGGGAGGAAATTGATGTGGCTTTAGGACCGAGTTATGTTAATATGACGCAAGAAGATGATGTCGTAGAAGATAGATATGTTGATATGGTGAATGATGCGTTTCGTGATAGTGTGAATTTTGATAGTTATCAAAATGTTGAAGAACCGGTACGTAACCATTCCCAAAAATTCTACGACTTGTTAGATGGGGCGAGAAATCCGTTATATGATGGTTGTCGTGAAGGTCACTCTCAGTTATCCTTAGCCGCACGGGTCCTGCAGAACAAGACGGACTACAATATGTCTGAAAAATGTGTGGATTCATGGTGCGAGGTGTTGACTGATTATCTACCACAAGGAAACCAGTCAACCGGATCCAACTATGAGACAGAAAAGTTGATGCGCAACTTAGGTCTCCCATATCATACAATTGATGTCTGTATTAACAATTGTATGATCTTCTGGAAAGAAGACGAAAAATGGGATAAGTGTCAATTTTGTGGTTCGCCAAGATGGAAGCCCAACGACGGAAGCCGCAGAACCAAAATAGCAGAGTCTCGTATGTGGCATCTACCTATCGCTGACAGATTGAAGAGAATGTATCAGAGCGAGAAGACTGCAGCGGCAATGAGATGGCATGCTGAGCACCGAACAAAGGACGAAGAAATGTGTCATCCTTCGGATGCTGCAGAGTGGAAATATTTTCAAGACCTACATCCTCGGTTCGCTGAAGAACCTCGTAACGTTTATTTGGGATTGTGTACAGACGGGTTCAATCCATTTGGCATGTCTCGTAATCATTCGTTGTGGCCTGTGATCTTGACTCCATATAATTTGCCCCCTTGGATGTGCATGAATGAAGAATACTTGTTCCTTACAATCCTGAATTCAGGGCCAAATCATCCGCGAGCAAGTCTTGATATTTTTCTCTGTCCTCTTATTGAGGAATTAAAAGAATTGTGGTCTACCGGTGTCGATGCGTACGACGTATCCTTGCATCAAAATTTTAATTTGAAAGCTGTGTTGATGTGGACGATAAGCGACTTTCCGGCGTATGGTATGTTATCAGGATGGACGACACATGGGAAGTTGTCTTGTCCAGTTTGCATGGAAGATACAAAGTCGTTTTATCTGCCGAATGGGAGGAAGACTTGTTGGTTCGATTGTCACCGGAGATTTCTTCCTCGTAGTCATCCCGTAAGGATGAATCGAAAAGATTTATTGAATGGAAAACACGCCGTGAATGAGTATCCACCTCAGTCTTACACTGGACAACAACTTTATTACGAGCGGTTGTATAGTGTCCAACCACCAAAAACAAAGGATTGCGGTGGAAACGGTCATGAAAAGAAGAAGCCTGGTTATGGCACATTGCACAACTGGCACAAGGAAAGCATATTCTGGGAGCTACCCTATTGGACAGACCTCAATCTCCGACATAATCTTGATGTGATGCATATTGAGAAGAATTTTTTTGACAACATCATGAATACTCTTATGAATGTAAAGGGTAAAACGAAAGACACCATCATGTCACGAAGGGATATAGAACTATTTTGTTCTCGACCACACTTACATCTTGATAGTGATGGTGAAGCTCCTTTCTCCGCCTACACACTGACGGAAGAAGCAAAGGAAAAGTTATTGGAATGTGTGAAACATGCATTGAAATTTCCAGATGGTTATGCATCGGACTTAGCTAGTTGTGTTGATATGGTTAATGGAAAGTTCTCGGGCATGAAGAGTCACGATTGCCATGTTTTTATGGAGCGGTTACTCCCATTTATCTTCGCAGAACTCTTAGACCGAAACATCCACCTTGTTTTATCAGGTACTAATAGTTGTAGTTATATGATAAGTACTATCTTATACTAACTTTTTTCATTAATCATGTTTATTAGGCGTTGGAGGATTTTTCCGTGACTTATGTGCAAGAACTTTGCAGAAAAGTCGGGTTCAAATCCTTAAACAAAACATAGTCTTGTTCATATGCAATTTGGAAAAGATCTTTCCACCATCCTTTTTTGACGTTATGGAGCACTTGCCTGTACATCTCCCCTACGAAGCTGAATTAGGCGGCCCTGTACAATATAGGTGGATGTATCCCTTTGAAAGATTTTTCAAAAAGTTGAAAGGGAAAGCGAAGAACAAAAGATATGCAGCAGGATCGATTGTTCAATCGTATCTCAACGACGAAATATCTTACTTCTCAGAGCAATACTTTGATGCAAGTATACAAACAAAATCAAGGTTAACACTCATTTGTAAACATATGTCATATATAAATATATATTCTAATATTAATCACTTTTTATCGTACCGTGTAGGTTAACAAGATTCAATGAAGGTGATGCCCCTGTATATTATGTTGATGGAGTACCTGATATATTTTATCGAGTAGGTCGTCCAAGTGGAGAAATGCACCAAATATGGCTTACGGAAAAGGACTATCAATGTGCACATTCATATGTTCTCAGAAATTGTGATTATTTTCAGGCGTTTGAAAGGTATAAATTGGCATATATTTATTCTTTTATATGGATTTTTTAATTTCTGATCTATTTATTCGTCTTATATAGTATGTTCGAAGACTATATTTCTGCAAAATATTCAGAACTCCCTGAAGAAGAAGTTGCCGTAAAAAGATCTGAAGAATATTCTACATGGGTAAAAGATTATGTATGTCTGCGACCAACTCTTTACATAACAATGTGTATTAGTTACATATATGTAGATTCGTGAATAATGTATAGCTACATGCAGGTTACTTACTGGAACGTTAATTCCACAATTCCTTTTCCTCCTTGGGTCATAGAGATTGTGAATGGACCCGTGAATAAGGCCAAAACATGGCCTATGTATTTCACGAGAGGATACTTGTTCCATACAAAGAAACACGGCGAGGGACGGAAGACATGTAACTATGGGGTATGTGTTAAAGGGGATAATTATTCCAATTCATCAGATGAGGCTGATTTCTATGGGATCTTATCTGATATCATACAACTGGAGTATGAGGGGATGATTGATTTGAAAATCACACTTTTTAAGTGTAAATGGTATGACCCGGTTATTGGGAGAGGCACTCGGAAGAGCAATGGAGGTGTTATTGACGTTCTTTCATCAAGGAAATACAACAAATATGAACCATTTATTCTAGGTATGTCTATATAAATGTTGCAATCATATATATTTGCAATATATTTTAATTTTGCAATCATCTTTTTTTACAGCCTCTCAAGCGGAACAAGTTTGCTATATTCCGTACCCGTACACAAGGAAACCAAAATATTCATGGCTCAATGTTGTAAAGGTAAATCCGAGGAGTTATATCTCAGGAGAATACGAAGTTCAGGAACCAACTCTTTTGCAGCAAGAAAATGACGACGCTGTACTTCTCACTACAATTGACGATGTCGAAGTTAGAAATTTGGTTCAATATGTAAACCCAATTGATCTCGATTACGATGTTGGAGATGCAGAACAAGAGGATGAATTTCAATGTAATGCTTCATCGTTTGATGATGAAGATGTCGAAGATTATTAGTTGATTTTCTAAAATCAATTTGAACACTAAATTTGCAACTTTCTTAAATATTATTTAGTTTGGATAATGAATATTTTTATGGGTTTTTGTTTATTTACATTATCGGTTTAAACTTTCTTAAATTTAAATGTTATGGTTTTCTAAAATCAATTTGAACACTAAATTTGAACACTAATTATTTTTGTTTAAATGTTATGGTTTTTTAGGTTTTTAATTAAACCATTTGATAATTTTTTAATTAAACCATTGATCAATTTTAATTAACCCAAAAAGATTTATAATTAAACCAATTGATTATGGCATAAACCAATTGAATTTGAATTAAATGTAATGGTTTTTAGGTTTTTAATCAAATAATTTCTGGTTAAATCAAATGATTTCTGGTTTAATCCTTAAATTACTTGGTTTAATCAGAAAACCAATTGGTTTAGTCCCTAAAACCAATTAATTTCTGTTTTCCCCAATCGACTAACCCTAATCCCCTTCACCCTCACTTTCTCTTCTCTCTCGAACCCTAAACTCTCTCGAACCCAAATCGCCTTCACCCAGGACCAACTCTGATCGGAATTCATGGCGAAGGGACGCGGTGGTAATCAGCGACGTACCATCCCCAACGTCACACAGAGACACGGAGGAAGCAAGCCAAGCAAATCTCCATTACCAAGCCGGTACGATTTCACGCCATCGGTGAAAGCGACGCCGTCCCAAGCTCGCTCCACCGGACCTCCAACAAGCAAATCTCGTCCGATTGAATCTCCCCCCTCTAAAGCTCTCCCTTCCAACCCTAGTTGCTCCCTAGCCACGCCGTCAGGAGCTCGTTGCAACCAAGTTCAAAGCTCGCCTCCTCGATTAAACCCCTTCGCATCAACTCCTCACGTCCGCGACTACCCACCACCGCACCACCTATTTCAAAGCACTCTTCCTCGATCGCGTGAAACCCTAAATAGCACCGCCGCTAGTCGACAGTACAGCTCTCCAACGCTTCCTCTTCAATACGCTCAAGATCCTGTACAACCTACCTCTCAAGGACAGAGTAGCCATTCGTCAGTAGCTCCCGATGGCGACGATGAAGAAGATGGAGAAGAAGAAGAAGGTCCAAACCTTGAGCCGGTTCTCCAAGACGATCTCCTGAGACTACTGAATGCTCTCTTGTCGGTACCAAATCGTGATCAGTTCACACAGGTTTTATCTCCCACACCTCAGCCCAATGCAACTTGGTAAGTCTCCAACTCGTTTAAGATTTAAGGATTAGGTTCTTTGTAGTCTCACAGTGAATTGTTCTTGATAATTGATAATTAATACCAACGAGTAAATGTGTTTGTGATTGTTTCTTGCTTGCTTGAAATTGTGATTGTTGCTTGCTTGAAATTGCTAACTAGTAACTTGTGATTGTTCATTAAGTATTTTGTGATTGTTGCTTGGTTGAAATTGCTAACTAGTAACTAGTATGTAACGAGTGAATGTGTTTGTATGATGAGAATAGCTCCTGTCTTATCTTAGTCTCTGTTGGTCTCTGTTGTCTCTCTTAGTCTCTGTTGAGAATATTGGTCTCTCTTAGTCTCTGTTGTAATGCTGTTGGTCTCTGTTGTCTCTCCGTTGGTCTCTGTTGTCTCTCCTGTGAATATTGAAAATCATGAGAATTGCTCCTGTCTTATCTCTTAGTCTCTGTCTCTCTTAGTCTCTGTCTCTCTTAGTCGCAGATGTCTCTCTCAGTCTCTGTCTCTCTCAGTCTCTCTCTTAGTCTTTGTCTCTCTTAGTCTCTCTTAGTCTCTGTCTCTCTTAGTCTCTATCTCTCTTAGTCTCTGTCTCTCTTAGTCAGTCTCTCTCTTAGTCTTTGTCTCTCTCAGTCTCTCTCTTAGTCTCTGTCTCTCTTACTCTTTGTCTCTCTTAGTCTCTCTTAGTCTCTGTCTCTCTTAGTCTCTGTCTCTCTCAGTCTCTCTCTTAGTCTCTATCTCTCTTACTCTCTGTCTCTTAGTCTCTCTTAGTCTCTGTCTCTCTTAGTCTCCGTCTCTCTCAGTCTCTCTCTTAGTCTCTGTCTCTCTTAGTCTCTCTTAGTCTCTCTTAGTCTCTGTCTCTCTTAGTCTCTGTCTCTCTTAGTCTCTGTCTCTCTTAGTCTCTCTCTTAGTCTCTGTCTCTCTTAGTCTCTCTTAGTCTCTCTTAGTCTCTGTCTCTCTCAGTCTCTCTCTTAGTCTCTGTCTCTCTTACTCTCTGTCTCTCTTAGTCTCTCTTAGTCTCTGTCTCTCTTAGTCTTTGTCTCTCTTAGTGTCTTGATGAGTATTGTAGTTGTCTGTTTTTAAGTTTAATATGATTATTAACTCTGTAATTGCTGAGTCTGTGTTGCTGAGTCTGTATTTGCTTACTCTTGTTGAGTCTGCATTTTCTAATTACTTGTGCAGTCTCTAAGTTATAGTGTTGGTTCTTCCTGTGCAGGTTTGGTCGTGACAAGGGAGCATTGACGAGGAAGATTACTCGGATAATGACCAACAAATTCAATGGGCCTTTTTATAGCTGGACGGTGGTTCCTCGGGACAGACAAGAAAGATACTTCATTGAATTTGCGGTAACGTTTCTCTTCTCTTACCTTTCTTATATATATATATATATATATATATAACTTGTATTGCTTTCACTAACACTGTCTTCAAATTGCAATGTAGAAAACCCACCATTGGGATCCTTTGATCTCAGGAACTGTCCAAATGCATTTCGAGAAGATATGTCAACGGCGATTGAAAGGGATGGTATCGACTGCCCGGACTTCTCGTAAGCGTCCACCGTGGATAAGCCTCAAACTGTGGGAAGTTATGGTCGCCCACTGGGATACAGAAGACGCAAAAGCAAAGAGTATTAAAACATCTAATGCTCGTAAGTCTGACCGTCAAGGTCTGGGTATGGCAATACACTTGTCTGGCCAGAAGTCCTTCGAACAAATCCTACATGAAATGGTAAGTTCCTTAAATTAAAATCTGATTTTGTTTTGTTACATTCTTTACATTAAATTGTCTAGGTTTGAACTCTATAATCTGTTTTTTTGTTGTAAAATTTCAGGAAGAGGAGCTTGGAAGACCCGTAACTATTGGCGAGGTCTTTATTAGGACCCATACCAAACCAGATGGGACTTTCGTCGATCTGAAGGCAAAGACCATTGCTGAAGCTTATAAGAAGAGTCTGGAAGAAAAGAAGGCTCAGCTTGTGGCAGCGGCTTAAGTCGGTGATGCACAACCTCAGGAGCTTACTACTGAAGACTACAATGAACTGTTTCTTGAGGTAAACTAAATTATTCACTACTTGGTATGTTCCATTCTTTATCCAATTTATGAACTTTTTTCCTGGGCAGGCAACATTACGGGATGACAGAGGACGTCCTTATGGACTTGGCAGCCTCGAAAACAATCTCGTCAACGGCAAGCGTAAGCACGTGGGAGGTGGTTCATCATTTCAGGCTCTGCAACAACAACTAGAAGAAGCTAAACAACAAATAGCGGAGCAGGCTGCCCACAATGCGCAACGCGAGAAAGAGATGGCCAAAGTTGCAGCTGAACAACAAACCAAGATCGATCAATTGTCTCTTGTTGAGAAGTTTCTCCGCGACACAGATCCAGCCTTCTGCGACTTCATGGATTCTCAAACAGTTTCAAAAACTTAACAGCTAGGTCTTTTTCTTATCTTGTAGTAAATTATTAGGGTTTAATATGTAAAGCAGCCTAAACCAAACATGTATGGTATGCTTTTTTTGGTATTGTATAAAGAATATAAATTGTACTGTTTTATATTAATGTGAAATATTTCAAAAATATTGTATGTGTATGGTATGTGTATTTGAATATAACTGAATGCAGGTTTAGCAAATTAGGGAAACAATTTAGAAATTACCAAATGGCTCATTTCGTGGAAAAATCGTCACTAATCAGTCACAAATCAGTAGGTACTAAGTCGTTTATCCGTCGCAATTAAGTCGTAAACAAAAGAGAGCAGTCGCAGATTGGTCGCAAAGAATAGTCGTAATGTAGTCGCTAAATTATCAGTCGCAATATAGTCGTACATAATTTGTGACTATATTGCGACTACTATTATACACAGTTGGAAATCAGTCGTATATTAGTCGTAAAATATATGCGACTGAGTTGCGACTGATAAGCGATGACATGTTGTTAGTCGTAAGTTAGTCGTAATATAACGACTGATTTGCGACTACGGTATTTTGCGACGCAAGATATACGTCTACGAATATCAGTCGCAAATCAGTCGCAGATGTCTATTTAGCGACTGATGTGCGACTGCCACACCAGTTGTTAAATACCAGTTTTCTTGTAGTGCCGGTTCCCACCTGGTTATGTCTCTTTGTCTGAATAGCGGTGCTATCTGTTGGAAAGGCTCCAAGCAGTGGACCGTAGAATAGTGCTTTTATCTGAATGGCGGTGTGGTCTGTTGAAACTTTGTCTCAAGCTAAACACCGCAATCTCTCCCACAACCTAAGCACCAGATTCATTATGTTGCTGTAGGCATAAGATATCTGAAGAGATGATCTTGATTCCATTGGGAGTTATTTTAGTTATGTTGTAATCTTTACATAGACATGCTATGGTAGTGTTTATGTAAGTTAAACTGACATCAACATTGTTTAATTATTGGATAATTAAGTAATAGTCCCAAAGTACTTCATGGTCATCATATAGGTCATCAAGTTGAGGACTTGATCATGAAACCCTATAAGTAAAAGATGACATAAATTATGATTGTCCCTAGTCGAGGTTATTGAAGTGGGGCACCAATAACCACGCGAGACTAGTATGTGAGGTGACTGTTGGACCAAGTTTCATGGAGTCAATGATATGATTATCACAGTCAGTCACATAGATATATGTTGGTGAACATATGATCGGACATGACCCGCTTAATGAGAACTCCACAGGATAACTATATCAGTGTCATGGGAGGTTCTCATTACGACTATAGAGTATAGTCCTTAGACCTGAGTTCATCATGCTTTCTAGCATATGAATTAGTGCGTGTTGACCTTGTCAAACGTCGTTCCGTAACTGGCGGCTATAACGGCATTGCTTATGCGTATCATGAAGTATGTGTAGAAACAGGGATGGAACAAGATGGGATTTGTCCCTCCTGGATAACGGGAGATAAATATCTCAGGGCCCATCGAAGATTTGATACTAAGAAAATGCATGGCCGTGCTCAAACGAGGTGATTGTCAGTCGTTTGTTTTATTAGTATAGATCAGGAATTCGATGAACATGATGTTGGCTATAATAAGGATGACACAGTCTCTTGCCTTATGCCATATCGAGATATAGAGACGAAGGGATTATAGGAAATGATGATTCCAGTACAAGTGGGAGATTGTTGGGATTATGTCCTGAAATCATATTGTACTCACTCTAGAGATAGTTGTATTGTCGAGATCGAACAATTCATATGATACTGGGTAGTCATAATGTTTTGCTAGAAACCACTTGTGACAAATGAGTTGTAACTCATTTCCAGTATCGTGTGAACCTACAGGGTCACACACCTAAGCAAGTTGGACATAGTTCGTATGGGATTGATCATTGGCATATGATCTAGTCGATGTGTATTGGATACACATCGAATACGAGTTTTAATGAGGTGTGTCGATCGACACCATTGGGTGCGTCGGTCGACACAAGATGTGTGTCGATCGACACCACTAAGTATGTCGGTCGACACAAAGCCGAAACCGAAACTGATGTTTCGGTTTACGTCGAGGTCATATATAAGTGATCTTATAATTCGACCTAAGACGTGTGTGCGCCGCCCAGACAGTATTTCTTAGAGAGAAAACACAGAAACCTCTAGAAACTCAGTTCCCAGGAGATCCGAGCCCCGGTACTAGCATCCCGGCGGATTCCAGCTTGTGTGCGTGTGGACTGAAGTAGAGGCGCAGCATCTGAGGCGCTTCACAGATCTCGTTTATCTGATCATCTTCCGCTGCCAATCTCCAGGTAAAGACGAGATCAGATCCAGATTCAATTAACTAGACCCTAGATCCTAGGCTATCTAGAACATGACAGCAATTCTGAATATGGTAGAATTGGCTCGAAGTTCCATCAATTCACACTAGATCCTAAGTCACAAAGAGAATGCTTGAATCTGTCCTTGGAGATGGAACATTCTAGCACAAAGACTCCTGGGTTTGGAAGCATCTCTGAAATCTGAATCAGCTTATTTCCATTACTTTCATGCAATTGGCTTCGTCTAGCTCATGTTTGGACAACTTAGGAGCCTTAGGATATGTCACAGAAGGCTTGTGGACTCGTTTTGGGACTGTTGTAGGTTTCAGGTATTGTATGCGATTTGTGTCAATCGATGCACGAGGGGTGTCGATCGACACAAGGCGATCACGAGCATATTCATCATACGTATCGGGGTAGCGTCGATCGACGCTTTGAGTGTGTCGATCGAAGCTCGTCTCAGACAGACATAATTCGTCCAGAAAATAGGATATTATGCTTTCTTCCTCATCCATCAGATCAACTTCATCTCCTGTGATCACAGCATTGACGAATTGCTTCTGTTTAGCTCTTCCTGATCCACCCTGTCTTTGCACAGCTCCAGCAGTCTGCTGAACTTGAACATCTAGCTTCTTCACATGAGTACTCAGAGACTCAATCTTCCCATTCAAATCCAAGTACATGGCATCCATCTTTCCATTGAAATCCATTGTACTCTTCTTCTGTCCTTCCAATAGCTGTTCCAACAGACCCATCATCTTATCATTCTGCTCATTTTGAGGAGGAACAAACTGATATGATGAAGAACCATAATCTCTAGAAAATGAGTTGTTCTGCTAGAAAGGTTTCTGAAATGCAGACTTTGGTGCGAAACCTGAAGTCTTCCCTTGCTGATTTCCATACCTCTGACCTTGATAACCAGCTCCAGCTATGTTTGACGTCCTCAATCTCCAGAACATCCACCTTCTTCCCAAGTAAGATGCAATGGACATAATCAATCTTGATCTTCATCTCAGCTATCTGTGAGCTATCAGCTTTCCCACCAGATTTCTGCCTCTCCATATCAGCATTCTTGACACTTGCTAGTTATCAAGTTCTCAATAAGCTCATTAGCTTCCTCTGGAGACTTGGTATTGAAGTTCTCATTGCTTGCAGCATCTAGAGCCATCTGATACCACAAATCAACTCCTCTGAAGAAAATGCCCAACAGCTGAACCTCAGAGAAGCCATGATGAGGGCAATCTCTGTGGTACATCCTAAATCTCACCCAAGTTGCCTTCAAAGGCTCTGTAGATCCCTGCTTAAAGGTCAAGAGATCATGTCTAAGCTGATCAGATCTAGCATCATCATAGAAGTGCCTCAGAAATTTTTTTTTCACTGCATCCCAAGTAGTCAGAGTCCCAGGTGGAATCTGTTTCAGTCAATTAGCAGCTTCTCCTCCAAGAGAGTGAGGAAAAAGCTTGCAGTGTAAGTAGTCATAGGTCACTCCATTATGCTTCATCCCAGGGACTAAAGACTCAAAATCCTCTATGTGATCGATAGGATGCTCATGTGGGAGTCCATGAAAGAGGTGTTTTTCCACAAGTGTGTAATAGGGAGTCTTAAGCTCAAACTCATTTCGCGGGAATGCAGGAGGTAAAATCGCAGACCTGTTAGCAAATAACTCATTGGACCTGTTGTAATCAGCTAGTGTCCTCCTAGTAGGAGGATTAGGAGGTGGATTAGGTGCTCTAGGAGGCTCCCCAGCTCGTGGATTCTCCTGTCCACCTTGAGCTTCTCCATCAGGCTGAACAATATGCCTCTGAGTCTCAGGAATGACATTACCTTCACCATCCAGTCTCTGACCAAGCTCATTGCATACATGGTTCTCCGCATTCCTCAGAACACTTTCAGCATCCCTAATTAGGATTACACGATTTGTATTAGCCATATTAACTGGCTTTTGAGCTCTTCTATTCTCTCTCTCTAGCTTTGCAAGCTCCTTAACTTCAAGATTCACGAGTTCCTTGTCTGAATTACTTCTGGTTGCGCGATCAGGCATAAACCATCGGTAATCGTCAAGCGTCGATCGATGCACAGGACCGCAACGATCAATTCAGTTTGGGTTTTGCTTTGTGTCGACTGATGCAGGTAGAGCGTCGATCGATGCTAATCGCGAAACTGTGTCGATCGACACTCAGGACTGTGTCGATCGATGCGATGCGATTCTAGGCGTACCTGAAACGCATGAAAAACGAAAATTAGTGACCAAAAAAAAATGAAAAACCTAGTCTAAACCCTAAGTTCAAATCTATCGAAGACTCAAAAGAGTCCCCGACAACGGCGCCAAAAACATGAACGATCAGGTTTTAATCCCTAGATCTACACTGCAAGTGCACAGGCGTGAACCAGTATTATATAGGGTATCGAATCCACATAGACTCAAGACTCTTGCGATAGATTATAGAACGTCGAATTAAGCTAGGTAAACAGTAGTGAAAGTAGTTAATCAAAGCAGAAAAGTAAATCAAGCGATGTGTATCAATCAAACGAAGCGTCAAGTTAAGGGAGTTCTCAGGAAATCAGGAATACATGTTATTCAATAAATCAGGATCTAATTAAGTACTATTCTAGAACTAGAATCACATAAGCATAAGAAACCAACTTTCAATGCGGATATTATCTCTGTCTAGCAACCTAGCAAACCAACTTTCGTTGCGAGTTCTAGAGATCCTTAGCATGCATTAAACTCAAGTTCTTTCGTTCACAATTCTCTTAAACCAAATTTCTTTGCGAATAGTTAAATTACTCATCTAGCTTCTTTCTAGTTAATTAACCAACTGTCGTTGCGGAAATCAACCTAACATTAATAATCTAAGTGGCCAATTCAGATCAAGCATTAAGAACAACCCTAGATGAAGAACTAGAAAGTATGAATCCCTCCATATTGATTAACCTATAATTCCATGAAATCCCCTGTGATAATCCCTAAACCTAACAGGTAAACTACTCAGACATGATCAATGAAACAAAAATCATAATGAATAGAAAACCAGATATCATAAAGTAGAAACAAGGAATATGAGTTCAAAATCTCTCTCTCTCTCTGAATAAAATAATGCGTAAGTAAAGCGTATAAAAAGCATTAGTAAAAGCCACGGTAAAAAGCGTGTAACCTAAACAATGGCTTAAAAACTCTAATGTAATGATCTAAACTCGGCTGGGGGTTCTTTGTAATTATGAGAAACTTCTGGGCCAAAGTGAAATTTCCAAATATCTTCATTAAGTCGCCGAGAAAAAGTCCATCTCGCATCTGTGTCGATCGATGCCAAGGGAGCGTCGATTGACACAAACATCTGATATCGATTGTGACTTCTTCTTCTCGGATTAATGCTCCAAATAGCTCCAGAATGCGCCATAATATCCAAATCCGCTCCAAACGTACCTGGACCTGTAAACATACATAAAAGGACTCCAAAAGACTCTAAAAAGCCTCAATAACAAAGACATATACCATGGTTGAAAGTCCTAAAAACCATGATATGTCAACTCCCCCATACTTAGCTTTTTTTTGCCCTCAAGCAAACAGAAAACCAAGATTAGGAGAAGAAGTTTAAAAACTTTAGAAACTCGTTTCATCGTAGGAACACCACACTCAGATTCCTATTAGTAAGCCACATGAAAATGAACCTGCAAACATCAAGACCAGCATGTACTTTCCCCACATTTAGAAACTATCTTGAGTAAATTCCACAATCACATCCAGAACATTCAAATTCACCACACTGACTTCTATAATCTAATAAGTGCAGTCTCACATAGGGAGTATCGATCAAAGAATACGTGGACTCTTACTATGTTAGCATCTGACCACCATACTGTTGTTTTTGGTTCCTTTCTTCTCCTTTTCCTTTCTTAGCACTGATTTTTCCCCACTGGGTATCATTTTATTTCTTCTATCAGTGCTCTTCCCTTTTTATTCGGAGCGTTACTTTGGACATGTTTCCATGGATGCACAGGAGGTAATAGGGGTCTCTACCACTCCCGTAACCACTTCGAAGCTACTAGCTTATCCTCAGTTTATCTATTTTTTTTTTCTTTCAAGGAAAGGGAGAAGGGAACCAAAATCAGACATGTTTACGAGTTGTGCCAGAACTAACAGAGGAACCCGATCCTAAGTATACCAAACCCCTAGGTGAGAAAAATTAAGTCAAGTTAAGTGCGAAGTCAGTAATGGATTCTCTAAATACCTGAAGTGATATGGGTGTCCTCAGTAGGCTGATCTGTGTTGGGTTTTGTAATAGTCATAGATCAGTTGCAAATCATCCAATAATCACTTAAGTTCATGCATGTGTGGTAATCTCCTCAAAAAGGCTTTGTTTCCTACTTAATTTGACTCAATAAAACAGATTTGACTAACGGTTTCTTTACAAATCATCCTAGGGTGTGTTAATTACTACAGTAGCACTAGGGTGTGTTTTTAAGGTTAATTACTACAATAGCACTAGGGTGTGTTTTTTACTAGAGTAGCATTCTATAATGGTTTAAAATACTATTTTATCCTTTCCTTAACTTATCTTTTTTAAAGAAATAATATATAATCATTAAAGTAAAATAAATAATTAATATACTTTTTAAAAAAATAAACAATTAATATAAAATTCGTTTTTTAAAAATAAATAATTAATATAAATTCGTTTAAATAACAATTAATATAAATTCGTTTTTAAAAAATAAATAATTAATATACATTCGTTTAAAAAAATAAATAGTAAGAAACTAATAAAAATAATTTTATAAAAAATTATTTAAATACAAAATAAAAATATTTTTATTGTTAATTTTGTTCTTTTCCAAAAAAAATAGAAAATATATTTTATAAATAAATCATTTAAATAATAAATTAACACAAATTATTTTTTTTGGCTAATTTTTTTTTTTAATTTCAAAAATAAGAAATAAATACAACATAATGTTTTAATAAATCTAAAATTTAAATAAACAATTGATAAAAAAATATTATTTGTTGCTTATATTTTATTATTTTGATTTTGAAAACAAGAATTTAATATAAAAATAATAAATAAATCATTTAAATGAGAAATTAATAGAAACAAATTTCGTTGGTTATTTTTATTATTATATTTATTTTGTAAAAAATATTAAAACAAAAAAAAATAATAAATAAATTATTTAAATAAGAAATTAATTGAAAAGTTTATTTTGTTGGTTATCTTTTTTTGCCAAATATTAAATTTCTTAACTGAATATTTAATTACCATAAACGGTTCCTAAAAATCAGGAAAAAATCAGGCAACAATTATTCGAATTATGCACATCTTCAATAAATCCGTAACATTAAAATCAATATCTAACATAACATAAATCCGTAACATTGAAAACAAATCTGCTACAAAGAGAGAAAGTCTGTAACATAGCAGTGCTATAATAGTAATTAATTTTAACAATTTTCTTTGTTGCGGACTTTAATAAATCTGTAACACGTAACACAAATCCGTAACATGAAATTCCAGATTTATTCAAAACTAAGGAAACAAATCTGGAAAATCTGCAAAAGTCTGCAACACGTTAATATAAATCCGTGCCACGTCAGCAGAAAAAGAAACAAATCTGCAACATGAGACCATAAATCTGTAACACGGTTAAAAATCTGTAACACTATGATGCTAGTATAGTAATTTTTCAAAACCTTCTAACGTGTTACAGATTTATAAAACTCTGCAACAAAGACAATAAATCCGCAACAAAAGAAAATAACTCCGTGCAGATTTATTAAATCTGTAACAAAGAATGTCATAAATCCGTGCGGATTTATTATTTCGGGAAGGTGGTATTTTCGTAAATAAAGTTCGTTTTTGCTGATGTGGAAATAAAATAGTAATGACATTCTTGTAATTATTTTTTTCTTAACAAGTACATGTAAGGTCATTTTAGACCAAAATTTTAGCCTACAAAAATTAGAATCGCATATGCTATTATATTAATTAATACATGTTTTAGTGCCACCACAGCTTTTTTCCCTAATTTTTATATTTTTATTTTTATTTTGTTTAATAAATTTTTCTGTGTTCAAATCAAATGAAACACTATTTATAGAGAATAAAAAATGATGAATTTTGATATCAATATTGTATATATAAATTTAGTTAGTAATGAAATAATTAGGTTTAAATAATTCAGATAAAAAAATATATCAATATTATATCATCATTTTTTTGTTTAATCAGCATCCATATTTCAAAAGGAGCTCATTTCTTTGAGTTTCAACGTGTTGAATTCAACACCAAACTTGCCACATTAATTTTTTGTATTTTTCAACAAACCATTACAAATTTTTCAATAGTTTTATACTTACCATTATAAGTAATCTTATGTGAAGATTTAGAAAAGCCGTTATTTAATTTCGGTTTTTAATCTTGGAAAAAATTGAAACATTCAATTGACAAAAGTATAATCGATGGACAGAATACATAATTAGATATCTTTCATCGGTTATATTTGTAGAAGTGAATTAGGTATCAATCCCATCAGAACCAAAACAAATGACAAACTGATTGAAAAATATTGATACGTAGAAAGCTTCAACGCAAATAATATACACAAAATCTTAGTATCAGTCATGTCCCTGCATTAGTAAAGAAACCGTTACACACCACTCAAGGTAAACGCTATGCAATTAATAATCAAGTAGACTTGTTAGAAAGACTTTTCGGATTTGATTACTTTCCATTATTAATTTTGTACAGAAATGGGGGAAATATATATTTTGTAGGCAAAATGAAACGATATTAGCTGTAATCAGGCTCTGTCCCTCATTTGGACGTCTAAAACCTAAAATAATTGAATCAATCAATGAAAATAAATCACATTAAACCTTCATAATTAATATTCTATAAACTAATAATCACTATAAAATAATAATTTTCTTCGATTTCGGATCGGGTCAATATAAAAATTAACAAAATTCAATTAGATCATTTTTTTGTAAATATATAAGCCCAACAATATGTACGATTTGGATAGAGTTTGCATATTTTGATTCTCTCTCGAGTCTTTTAAAGTGATTATGGAGATGTGGAGATTTTTTGTAGTTGTTTAGGAGATTTGGATGAGTTGGGAGAGCAAAAAGAAGCAAAATATATGGAGAAGAAGTGTTGGTGCAGCCATCGTTTTGATTTCATCGACCAACTGTGGTCGATGTGGTGCTATCGGTTTGAAGTCATCGACCAAAATCAGCCGATGCTGCACCATCGACCAAGGCGAATCAAACACGAGTTTCTTGATATATCATGGTTTTTACTGGTTTTAGACCATGATATAAGTGTGTTTTAGAGTCTTTAGTGTTTCTTTAAGGTCTTTTACAAGTGTTATTAGATACATGCACGTTTGGAGTGGATTTGGAGTTATTGGAGCTATTTGGAGCATTTTAGTGTTTTGACCCGAGAGAAAGAGCTCACTGTCCGAAACAGAGATCTGCATCGATCGACACACATCGTGCATCGATCGACACACATCGTGCATCGATCGACACCCCAACGAGATGGGCCTAATTCGGCGGTTTAATGAAGATATGATATTGCACATTAGCCCAGAAGTTTCCAAGAATTACAAGGAAGCCCCAAGACGTGATTTAGCTATATAATTAGGTTTTTACATCAGTTTTTAGATACGCTTTCATACTTAGAGCATAGAGTTTTTAGAGCTTGGAGATGATCTATCCTGTACTGCTTTCTGCTTTTTGGAGAAGATTTCGAACCCCTTTACTTCTTTATTCTCTTTTATGCAATCTATTAATTCATTGATTATGTTTTCATATTCTATGTCTGAGTAGATTCATAGTTAGGTTTAGGGATTCTCATTAAGGGTTTTATGACTTGCTAGATTTAACTAATTCAGTTAAGGATTCATATCATAATTGTTCTTCAATCTAAATTGTGCTTAATGCTAGTTCTACCTGATCAATTAGAATCTAGATCTTAGGTTGTTAAATTGACACAAAAGTGTGGTTTAGAATCTGAACTATTTAGGTTGAGCAATTGAATTACTCGCAAAGAAATTTGGTTTAATTGAATTGTGAACATATTGAACTTAATCTTAAAGCTGGTTTAATCTGTTAGGAATTACAAAGCGATTTGGATTTCTGCAATTAGGCTTAGAGAATTCTCACAACGAAAGTTGGTTAATTCTATATATGTGTTTGAGTTCTAGAACCGTGCTTAATTTGATCCTGACTGAATGATTTATCTGCTTGTCTGATTTCCTGAGAACTCCCTAGACATAGCGCTTTTAGTTAGTTGCTTTCAAACAAATCTTGCTACTGATTTACTTTCTTGCTTTGTGTTTAGTTTCTCATTACATTTGCTTTCTCCTAGTTTAATCTTGATCGTTCTAAATTTATCGTTGTCTAGAGTCCCTGTGGATTCGATACCCTAAGTACTACATTGATATTACTGTGTACTTGCAGTTAGTATAGGGATTAAAACTAGACCTATCAAGTTTTTGGCGCCGTTCCCGGGGACTCTTTTGAGTCTTCGATAGATTTGAACTTAGGTTTAGACTAGATTTTTCGTTTTTGTTTTTTGTTACTATTTTTTTTTTTGTTCTTGCGTTTCAGGTACGCCTGTAATCGCTCTGCATCGATCGACATGGTCCTGTGTGTCGATCGTCACATCCTCGCGCTTGCATCGATCGACGCTTCTCCTACATCGATCGACACCTTTCGTAAGGATGATGTATGATTTTCTCAGTTCAGGGATTAATAGCTCGCAGATAGCTGGGTTGAAGAGCAAGGTAGACTCTCTGCATAGTCTTCTACTTGGAAAGTATGCGCAAGAAGCTGTCAACTACGTTGGAGGGAATGGATTCTACAGTCAGGAATCTGCTTTTCAAGAACTCTTCCAGCAACAGAGTAACTCCTTCTCGAGGAACTATGGTGTTTCTTCTTACCAAGCACCGCCTGCACCTACACATAAGAGCAGATTGGAAGCCATGATGGAGCAGTTTCTTGAGAAAGAACAACAGATCATTGTGTCCTTCAACTCAAAGATAGATGCATTGCATGAAAATCTGAATGGAAAGTTTGAATCTTTGAGCACACATGTGCAGAAGCTAGATGTCCGAATTCAACAAACAGCTGGAGCAATACAAAGGCAAAATAAAGCTGGGAAAGCTGAACAGAAGCGGTACATCAATGCTGTGACCACAGGAGATGAGATTGAGTTGCTAGGGGAAGAAGACAGCATAATCTCGGACTTTTTGGAAGAATTCTGTTTGTCTGAGACAAGCATCGATCGACACAAGTCTTGCATCGATCGACACAACCCCGATCCGTCTGATGAAATTGAACATAATCGCCTTGTGTCGATCGACACACAACGTGCATCGATCGACACAGATCGCAGACGAGACCAGAAACCTGCAACAGTCCTGGAACGAGTCTATAAGCCCTCTGTGCCGTATCCTAAGGTTCCTAAACTGTCTAAACAGGAGCTAGAAGTGGCTAACTGCACAAAAGTGATGAAAAAGAAGCTGATTCAGATTACAGAGAAGCTTCCAGATCCATGAGCATTTGTGCTAGACTGTTATATCTCTGAGGACAGATTCAAGCATTCTCTGTGTGACTTAGGATCTTGTGTGAATCCAATGCCGTACTCAGTAGCTGTGAGATTGGGAAAGATGGAATTCCACCCTACTAGGATCTCTCTTATCCTAGCTGATCGTTCAAAGCGATATCCAGAAAGAGTTCTTAAGGATATTCCTGTCAGAGTTGGAAACTACTTGATTCCAACAGACTTTGCAGTGTTGAAGTATGAGATTGAGCCGGATGATCCTCTACTGCTTGGTAGATCTTTCTTAGCTACTGCTGGAGCTGTGATTAATGTGCCACATGGTCTAATTGATCTCCACCTGGGAGATGAAACATTGAGGTTCAAGATGGATAAGCTGCAGAAATCCACCAGTGATGGACAGAGCTTCAGTGTGGAGATGGAACCAGAGATTTCCATTGGAGAAGAGAAGATGGCAGTTTATTCAGAACCTGCTCTAACATCTTCAGTGCCTGCAACTGCTCATAAGCAGAAAGCTCCAGACATCTCATTTCCACCAAAGGTAAGGCACAAATCATCTAAGCTGAAACCTCTTAGCTGCATTGCTTTGAATGCAGGAAAACGCAGTATCCCACCCACGCTTCGCTCCCACCCTGGCTCTACTCCTTCGTTCCTTGGGAGATCTCATGATCCGACAGCATACACACCACCTTGGATGAAGAGACATTACAGAGACACTCAAAGTCTCTATTGAAACAGCCATGAATCTAATCTCTATCCCATAGTCAAGCTAATGACTAAAAACAAGCGCTGAGTGGGAGGCAACCCACTATAGAGTCAGTTTTCGTTTTTATTTTTCATTTTTAGGTGTTTGTTTCTTTGATTTTTCGTTTTGGTGTCTTCAGCCGAGAGAACAGGTCCAAAATCGCCTAGCATCGATCGACACAAAGCGATTACACGAATGAATTGAGCAAATGCGCCTTGCGTCGATCGATGCGGTCCTGAGCATCGATCGACACAGTGCGACGAGAGGTACGTAACTCTGGATTTTTCAGACTCTTTTCAATTTGATTATCTGTTTTCACCAAGCTCATGCTTTGATTACACTGAGGACAGTGTAGTTTAAGTGTGGGGGAGGTAGCTACTAACGCACGCTTCTGTTTTCTTAGAGTCAGTCCTGTTTTTCAAAATTTCTGTTTTATTGAGTCAAAACAAGTTTAAGTAGGAAACAGTGAATTTTTGAGAAGTTAACAACATCTTGCAGGAACTTCAGTAACCATTGGGATGAAGTTGCAGGATCTATCTATGACTATTAGAAAACCCCAACACAGATCAACCTACTGAGGACACCCACATCACTTCAGGTATCAGAGGATCCTTTACTGACTTCACCCTTGTAAACCTGACTTAATTTTCTCACCTAAGGGCTTGGTATACCTTGATTCGGACTCCTCTGTTAGTTCTGACACAGCTTGTAAACCTGTCCGAGTATGGTTCCCTTCTCCCCTTCTCTTAAAGTAAAAAAAAAAAAAAAAGAGAATAATAAACTGAGGTTGAGCTAGTAGCTCCGAAGTGGTCACAGGAGTGGTAGCTACAACTATTACCTCCTGTGTATTCATGGAATGTGTCCAAAGTACACCCCACAACGGGAAGAGCACTGATAAAAAAAAATGATACCCAATGGGGAAAAGTCAGAATGCTAAGGAAGGGAAAAGAGAAGAAAGGAACCAGAAAAAGTTAGTATGGTGGTCTAGAACTGGCAGAGTAAGAATCCATGTGCCCTTTGATCGATAATCCTTAGGTGAGACCGCACTTAAATAGCTTATAGAAGTCAGTGGGGTGAATTTGAATGCGTGAATGTGATTTTGGAGTTTACTTAGGACAGTTGCTAAGTGTGGGGGAAGTATATGTTGGTCTTGATGTCTTGCAGGTGATTCTTTCAGTGGCTTACTAAGGGGAATCTGAGTGTTGTTGCTTCTAGGATAAAAAGAGTTTCTGAAAGTTTTCAAACCTTTTCACCATGTTTTAGTTCTCTGTTTTGCTTGAGGGCAAGCAAAGGCTAAGTGTGGGGGAGTTGATATATAATGGTTTTTACCGGTTTTAGACCATGATATAAGTGTGTTTTAGAGTCTTTTAGTGTTTCTTTAGAGTCTTTTACAGGTGTTATTAGATACATGCACATTTGGAGTGGATGTTTTGACCCGAGAGATAGAGCTCACTGTCCGAAACAGAGATCTGCATCGATCGACACACATCGTGGATCGATCGACACACCAGCGAGATGTGCCTAATTCGGCGGCTTAATGAAGATATGATATTGCACATTAGCCCAGAAGTTTCCAAGAATTACAAGGAAGCCCCAAGACGTGATTTAGCTATATAATTAGGTTTTTACATCAGTTTTTAGATACGCTTTCATACTTAGAGCATATAGTTTTTAGAGCTTGGGGCTGATCTATCCTGTACTACTTTCTGCTTTTTGGAGAAGATTTCGAACCCCTTTGCTTCTTTATTCTCTTTTATGCAATCTATTAATTCATTGATTATGTTTTCATATTCTATGTCTGAGTAGATTCATAGTTAGGTTTAGGGATTCTCATTAAGGATTTTATGACTTGCTAGATTTAATTAATTCAGTTAAGGATTCATATCATAATTGTTCTTCAATCTAAATTGTGCTTAATGCTAGTTCTACCTGATCAATTAGAATCTAGATCTTAGGTTGTTAAATTGACACGAAAGTGTGGTTTAGAATCTGAACTATTTAGGTTGAGCAATTGAATTACTCGCAAAGAAATTTGGTTTAATTGAATTGTGAACATATTGAACTTAATCTTAAAGTTGGTTTAATCTGTTAGGAATTACAAAGAGATTTGGATTTCTGCAATTAGGCTTAGAGAATTCTCACAACGAAAGTTGGTTAATTCTATATTTGTGTTTGAGTTCTAGAACCGTGCTTAATTTGATCCTGACTAAATGATTTATCTGCTTGTCTGATTTTTTGAGAACTCCCTAGACTTAGCGCTTTTAGTTAATTGCTTTCAAACAAATCTTGCTACTGATTTACTTTCTTGCTTTGTGTTTAGTTTCTCATTACATTTGCTTTCTCCTAGTTTAATCTTGATCGTTCTAAATTTATCGTTGCCTAGAGTCCTTGTGGATTCGATACCCTAAGTACTACATTGATATTACTGTGCACTTGCAGTTAGTATATGGATTAAAACTAGACCTATCAAGTTTTTGGCGCCGTTCCCGGGGACTCTTTTGAGTCTTCGATAGATTTGAACTTAGGGTTTAGACTAGATTTTTCGTTTTTTGTTTTTTGTTACTAATTTTTTTTCTTTCTGTTCTTGCGTTTCAGGTACGCCTGTAATCGCTCTGCATCGATCGACACGGTCCTGTGTGTCGATCGTCACATCCTCGCGCTTGCATCGATCGACGCTTCTCCTACATCGATCGACACCTTTCGTAAGGATGATGTATGATTTTCTCAGTTCAGGGATTAATAGCTCGCAGATAGCTGGGTTGAAGAGCAAGGTAGACTCTCTGCATAGTCTTCTACTTGGAAAGTATGCGCAAGAAGCTGTCAACTACGTTGGAGGGAATGGATTCTACAGTCAGGAATCTGCTTTTCAAGAACTCTTCCAGCAACAGAGTAACTCCTTCTCGAGGAACTATGGTGTTTCTTCTTACCAAGCACCGCCTGCACCTACACATAAGAGCAGATTGGAAGCCATGATGGAGCAGTTTCTTGAGAAAGAACAACAGATCATTGTGTCCTTCAACTCAAAGATAGATGCATTGCATGAAAATCTGAATGGAAAGTTTGAATCTTTGAGCACACATGTGCAGAAGCTAGATGTCCGAATTACACAAACAGCTGGAGCAATACAAAGGCAAAACAAAGCTGGGAAAGCTGAACCGAAGCGGTACATCAATGCTGTGACCACAGGAGATGAGATTGAGTTGCTAGGGGAAGAAGACAGCATAATCTCGGACTTTTTGGAAGAATTCTGTTTGTCTGAGACAAGCATCGATCGACACAAGTCTTGCATCGATCGACACAACCCCGATCCGTCTGATGAAATTGAACATAATCGCCTTGTGTCGATCGACACACAACGTGCATCGATCGACACAGATCGCAGACGAGACCAGAAACCTGCAACAGTCCTGGAACGAGTCTATAAGCCCTCTGTGCCGTATCCTAAGGTTCCTAAACTGTCTAAACAGGAGCTAGAAGTGGCTAACTGCACAAAAGTGATGAAAAAGAAGCTGATTCAGATTACAGAGAAGCTTCCAGATCCATGAGCATTTGTGCTAGACTGTTATATCTCTGAGGACAGATTCAAGCATTCTCTGTGTGACTTAGGATCTTGTGTGAATCCAATGCCGTACTCAGTAGCTGTGAGATTAGGAAAGATGGAATTCCACTCTACTAGGATCTCTCTTATCCTAGCTGATCGTTCAAAGCGATATCCAGAAAGAGTTCTTAAGGATATTCCTGTCAGAGTTGGAAACTACTTGATTCCAACAGACTTTGCAGTGTTGAAGTATGAGATTGAGCCGGATGATCCTCTACTGCTTGGTAGATCTTTCTTAGCTACTGCTGGAGCTGTGATTAATGTGCCACATGGTCTAATTGATCTCCACCTGGGAGATGAAACATTGAGGTTCAAGATGGATAAGCTGCAGAAATCCACCATTGATGGACAGAGCATCAGTGTGGAGATGGAACCAGAGATTTCCATTGGAGAAGAGAAGATGGCAGTTCATTCAGAACCTGCTCTAACATCTTCAGTGCCTGCAACTGCTCATAAGCAGAAAGCTCCAGACATCTCATTTCCACCAAAGGTAAGGCACAAATCATCTAAGCTGAAACCTCTTAGCTGCATTGCTTTGAATGCAGGAAAACGCAGTATCCCACCCACGCTTCGCTCCCACCCTGGCTCTACAACTTCGTTCCTTGGGAGATCTCATGATCCGACAGCATACACACCACCTTGGATGAAGAGACATTCACAGAGACACTCAAAGTCTCTGTTGAAACCGCCATGAATCTAATCTCTATCCCATAGTCAAGCTAATGACTAAAAACAAGCGCTGAGTGGGAGGCAACCCACAATAGAGTCAGTTTTCGTATTTATTTTTCATTTTTAGGTGTTTGTTTCTTTGATTTTTCGTTTTGGTGTTTTCAGCCGAGAGAACAGGTCCAAAATCGCCTAGCATCGATCGACACAACATGTGTGTCGATCGACACAAAGCGATTACACGAATGAATTGAGCAAATGCGCCTTGCGTCGATCGATGCGGTCCTGAGCATCGATCGACACAGTGCGACGAGAGGTACGTAACTCTGGATTTTTCAGACTCTTTTCAATTTGATTATCTGTTTTCACCAAGCTCATGTTTTGATTACACTGAGGACAGTGTAGTTTAAGTGTGGGGGAGGTAGCTACTGACGCACGCTTCTGTTTTCATAGAGTCAGTCCTGTTTTTCAAAATTTCTGTTTTATTGAGTCAAAACAAGTTTAAGTAGGAAACAATGAATTTTTGAGAAGTTAATAACATCTTGCAGGAACTTCAGTGACCATTGGGATGAAGTTGCAGGATCTATCTATGACTATTAGAAAACCCCAACACAGATCAACCTACTGAGGACACCCACATCACTTCAGGTATCAGAGGATCCTTTACTGACTTCACCCTTGTAAACCTGACTTAATTTTCTCACCTAAGGGCTTGGTATACCTTGATTCGGACTCCTCTGTTAGTTCTGACACAGCTTGTAAACATGTCCGAGTATGGTTCCCTTCTCCCCTTCTCTTAAAGTAAAAAAAAAGAAGAAGAGAATAATAAACTGAGGATGAGCTAGTAGCTCCGAAGTGGTCACACGAGTGGTAGCTACAACTATTACCTCCTGTGTATTCATGGAATGTGTCCAAAGTACACCCCACAACGGGAAGAGCACTGATAAAAAAAAAATGATACCCAAGGGGGAAAAGTCAGAATGCTAAGGAAGGGAAAAGAGAAGAAAGGAACCAGAAAAAGATAGTATGGTGGTCTAGAACTGGCAGAGTAAGAATCCATGTGCCCTTTGATCGATAATCCTTAGGTGAGACCGCACTTAAATAGCTTATAGAAGTCAGTAGGGTGAATTTGAATGCGTGAATGTGATTTTGGAGTTTACTTAGGACAGTTGCTAAGTGTGGGGGAAGTATATATTGGTCTTGATGTCTTGCAGGTGATTCTTTCAGTGGCTTACTAAGGGGAATCTGAGTGTTGTTGCTTCTAGGATAAAAAGAGTTTCTGAAAGTTTTCAAACCTTTTCACCATGTTTTAGTTCTCTGTTTTGCTTGAGGGCAAGCAAAGGCTAAGTGTGGGGGAGTTGATATATCATGGTTTTTACCGGTTTTAAACCATGATATAAGTGTGTTTTAGAGTCTTTTAGTGTTTCTTTAGAGTCTTTTACAGGTGTTATTAGATACATGCACATTTGGAGTGGATGTTTTGACCCGAGAGATAGAGCTCACTGTCCGAAACAGAGATCTGCATCAATCGACACACATCGTGGATCGATCGACACACCAGCGAGATGGGCCTAATTCGGCGGCTTAATGAAGATATGATATTGCACATTAGCTCAGAAGTTTCCAAGAATTACAAGGAAGCCCCAAGACGTGATTTAGCTATATAATTAGGTTTTTACATCAGTTTTTAGATACGCTTTCATACTTAGAGCATAGAGTTTTTAGAGCTTGGGGTTGATCTATCCTGTACTACTTTCTGCTTTTTGGAGAAGATTTTGAACCCCTTTACTTCTTTATTCTCTTTTATGCAATCTATTAATTCATTGATTATGTTTTCATATTCTATGTCTGAGTAGATTCATAGTTAGGTTTAGGGATTCTCATTAAGGATTTTATGACTTTCTAGATTTAATTAATTCAGTTAAGGATTCATATCATAATTGTTCTTCAATCTAAATTGTGCTTAATGCTAGTTCTAACCTGATCAATTAGAATCTAGATCCTAGGTTGTTAAATTGACACGAAAGTGTGGTTTAGAATCTGAACTATTTAGGTTGAGCAATTGAATTACTCGCAAAGAAATTTAGTTTAATTGAATTGTGAACATATTGAACTTAATCTTAAAGCTGGTTTAATCTGTTAGGAATTACAAAGAAATTTGGATTTCTGCAATTAGGCTTAGAGAATTCTCACAACGAAAGTTGGTTAATTCTATTTATGTGTTTGAGTTCTAGAACTGTGCTTAATTTGATCCTGACTGAATGATTTATCTGCTTGTCTGATTTCCTGAGAACTCCCTAGACTTAACGCTTTTAGTTAATTGCTTTCAAACAAATCTTGCTACTGATTTACTTTCTTGCTTTGTTTTTAGTTTCTCATTACATTTGCTTTCTCCTAGTTTAATCTTGATCGTTCTAAATCTATCGTTGCCTAGAGTCCTTGTGGATTCGATACCCTAAGTACTACATTGATATTACTGTGCACTTGCAGTTAGTATAGGGATTAAAACTAGACCTATCATTTCTTCAGAGATTCAATCGGCATGATCCCATCAACATACACAGCTCGATGTTGACCTCGCCCATCCATCTACCTCTTCTCATCGGCATGCCTTGGCCGATTTTAAACCGCAGCCAAACCGGAAACACTTTCCAGAGATTTCATCGACCTATGCCTATCGACGAAATCCACTCGATTCAGCTTACGCTTCCCCATCGACAAAGCATCCACCGGCCAAACTCGGCCGATACGAACCACACTCAAACCAAGACATTTTCCTTCCATCAACCACGGCTTATCGACGTAATCCGCCCAATGGATGCTCTCGCATTAAGACTTCTGATAGGTCAAATCTTATCCCTATTTTCTAACTGCAAGTGTACAGTGTCAAAGTTGTAATATCTAGGGTATTGAATCCATAAAGACTCAAGTTTCATGCGATAGATTATATGTAATCGAATTAAGCTAAGCAAGACAGAATGTAAGCAGTAAATAGCAAGCAATTAAAAGAGTGTTTTTGATGGGAGAAAAGCGCTAGACTTAGGAATTTCTCGGGAAATCAAGCAATGTCAAACACTTAATTAATCATGATTCAGATTAAGCACATGTTCAAGAACTAGAACCACAAATATCAAACAATTCAACTCTCGTTGCAATTGTTCTATATGTCTAGCAACCTAACGATTCAAATCTCTTTGTAATCTTAGAGTTCTAGACATGCATTAATGGAAATTTCTTTAGTTCACAATTCCCTTAAACCAAATCTCTTTGTATCTAGTCAAATTGCTCACACTAAGTTCTGTCAGATTATAATTCACACTCTCGTACCAAATTATTAACTTAAGATCTAAGCTCTAGGTGATCAGTCTTTAATTTAGCTTTAAACTCAACTTAGGTGATGAACATATTGATTTAGAATCCTAATTATTCAGAGATCTAACAAAGCATGAAAACCCTACGAGAATCTCTAAATCTAACAAATATTACTACTCAGACATGATATCAATTAAACAACACATATTGAATAGAAAACTAAAAAGACTGAATATATATAGATAACAAGGTTTGAAATCCTTCTCTCAAAGGTTACAAAGTAGCATATCAGCCACAATAACAATAATCACCTCAAGTCTCCAAAAGCCAAAAGCCAGAACAAAAAGATAAGAGAATAAACTCTAAAAAACCTAATTAATAGTCTAAACACGTTTGGGACTAAATTAGAAATAGTGGAAACTTTTGGGCTTCTTTGCAATTCTTCAAAAGATATAATTCAATCTCGCGCATAAGTCTCGTTGGAATTCAGTGCCGACCGACACTAAGAGTAAACGTCGGTCGACACTAAAGTATGTGCTCTGCTCCAACTTTGACTTCCTGCAGAAAGCTCCAGAAATGTACCAAAACTCATAGCTTTGCTCCATCTGTATGTTAACCTGTAAAAGACTCGATAGACTCGAAATACAAGGTTAAAGACTCTATATATACACTTATATCATGGTTAAAAACCTAGAGAACCATGATATATCAACTTCTCACATCGGCCTCATCCCATCAGGAAAATCCACCCGATGATCATCCGCAACAGCTCACATCGACCATGTTAGGTCGATAGGTGCAAATCGATGCCAGCCCCTCCGATTGTTCTTATTTATCAAAATGCCATGGCGGGCCATTAAACTATTCATATGTTTTGAGACCTATTTTTGAGCTCTCTCTTCTCTGTTATGCTATTTCTTAATCCATTTTAGGGTTCTTAAGATTGTAAACTCTTTCTTTTAAGTTTAATCAAGTACTTCTTCTTTAATCTTATTTTATTTCTTATCTTCTGTTCCTAATCATGATTTATCAAATAATCTCTATGGGTTTTGTGGAAATCTCCAAGATTAGTGGGTAGTCACTTTGGGTCTTTAGGATGAAGTAGATTAGAGCTAGATTAGGGATGATCTAGGGTGCTTAGTGTTTAATTAATGTTAATCCTTCTCTATTAGGTTTTTCTCTATGCTAGATTTGTAAGTAATTGTTGAATCTAGATTATAGGCTTTTGTTTCCTGAAAAGTGTTCGATGAAATGCTTGAAAGAACCTTATTTGGGATTTTGCATGCTTAGCCAATGTATGTTGATGTCTAAGGTGTTTAATAGTCTTATGAACTTTTTTGCATGCTTAATGGTTCTTAACCACAATTGAGAGATTGTTATTGATTAGGAATTAATTAAAGAGATCTTTGCCTAGAAATACGATTGATCTAAAATCGTGTTCTTGACTAAGGATTAAGCTTGCTTGATGGTGTTGTGATTGAGATTTAATGCATGCTAATGTGTGATTTGGAATTTTATTCGGAGTACAAAATCGGGTTAGCTCGAAAAAACCGAGATAGTTGATTTGGACGATCCGAACCGGCCGGTTCTGAGTTTCAACTCGGAATTTCTGAGTTGGCCAGCTCGGGATTTCTGAGGTTCATCTCGAAATTTCCGAGCTGGATTGCTTGAATTTTCAAATATGTCATTCTTTATGCGAGAATGAATGATCGTATCTTCGTGGTATCGACAAGTTTGGATAGTTTAGCAAGAAGTACCCTTCTTGCGGATATGTATTTGATTTTGACCAGTGTGCTCAGGAGCGTTATACTGGATTTCAAAGTTAAGTCCAAAGATTGGCGAGACGTGCTCTTCTTGCGGACTTGTAATGATTAGACCAGTGTGCTCGGAAGCATTTTACTGGGTTTCGAAATTGAGTCCGAGGAATACCAAGACGTATTCCTCTTGCGGACTTGTAATGATTAGACCAGTGTGCTCGGAAGCGTCTTATTGGGTTTCGAAATTGAGTCCGAGGAATAGCAAGACATATTCCTCTTGCGGACTTGTAATGATTAGACCAGTGTGCTTGGAAGCATTTTACTGGGCTTCAGAGTTTTATAGTTTGAGATTTTGATTCTGTTTTTCCGTGAGACTCTCGCCTCACATCTTATGTTATCGAAAGTGAGCCGATATCCGCAGGACATACCTTTCAAAAATACCGAACCAAGATATACTTGGTTATAACGTCATTTTACCAGTGTGCTGAGTAGCATCATACTGGATTTTTGGGGTCTACTATCGACTCTAGTACTGGTGCGGCAGAATTTTAAGACCTATCGACTTCCCGATTTTTGGGTTTTACTATCGACTCTCGACTTATGTTCCCTTCGCCGATAATAGACATACCTTGGCAGTATTTAAGATTTACATAGCGCACTTTTATCCGTTTTCTGGATGTATAGACCCTCAATCCTTATAGGACATGTTGGCTAATATCCGTAAAGGATGTATGTGTTTGTTTGCTGCGGTCGTCAGCAGACAAGATAAACTATTCCTAACAATCAGGGAAACATGCATACGACGTGGTAGTAAACGAATTCTAAGTTATGAAGTTTATATCCTAATTTTGATCTAAGAGAAATAAATTAAATAATAGCGAGAATGAGTTTATTTTCGTTACCGGACAAATCCAAGCGTTTGGTTGGGGAGTTGAACTTTTGCGGATACGTTGTGCATGTGGTTACGATCAGTTATCTTGAGTTTTTGAAATGGCGTTGAGCAACTCGGCTTGCGAACTGAATGTCGTGAAAATTGTACGAGTACGTTCTGAAATTACTCGAACAAGTTTTGTATTTGGTTTTGAGAAGTGACTTGCTCGAATGTCCGAGCTGTTTTGCCCATAATTTTCGAGCTGATCTGATCAGATTTCCGAGCTGACTTGCTTGGAAGTTCTGAGTTGACTTGCTCGGGTTGATCAGAAATTCCGAGCTGATCGGCTTGGATTTATGAATTGGATTGTCCTGAAGTTCTGAGCTGACTTGCTCGAGTTGATCAGAAACCCCGAGCTGATCCGCTTGGATTTCCGAACTGGTTTGTCTGGAAGTTCCGAGCTGACTTGCTCGGGTTGATCGAGAATTCCGTTTTTCCGAATTGTTATGCAAATGGCTCCGTATGTCCAGATGTCTCAAGTAACTTTGTCCGAAAAGCTTCGTTTGAGTCCGAAAGTTGTTTTTAAAATTCTTGGATTCCGACGTGGAAGTATAGTTATATACGGACCCACTCCCCCTCTTTTTTGAGAGGGGGGACAGCTGAACCGATCGGAAGATCGGCTGCCTACGTACCCCTTTCGGGGATCAAGCCATCCCGTAGTTCAAATCGTCAGAAGTCTTGGTTTAGTGATAGTATCTCTTTAGCTGCATCGCATTCCAGCTTCTAGGAACCTTGTTATTATCCATGTTAGTTAATTTGTATCCCCATGGTAGGACGACTTTCGTGATTCTATACGGTCCTTCCCAATTGGCTCCGAGTTTGCCCGCATTTCGTTCGGTGGTGTTCTGAAATACCTTCTGCAGGACCAACTCTCCTTCTCGGAATCTCCTACTGCGGACGATTGAGTTGTAATACCATGTGGTTGCTTGCTGATAGTTTTGGATGCGGACTAATGCTTGGTCTTGCCGTTTGTTGATTATATCCACCTCGTCAAGGAGAATCATATGATTCAAATCTTCTTGTCCAGGGAGCAATCCGCGACGTATTTCTGGGATTTCTACTTCGGCCGGGATCATGCATTCTGACCCGTACACGAGCGTGAATGGTGTTTCACCAGTCGCTCGCCGAGGAGTTATCCGGTGCGACCACATGACTCCTTCCAGCTCATCAGCCCATCGTTCCTTCTTTTCGTTGAGTCACTTTTTCGACTAGACGAGGACCGTTTTGTTGGGGGTATCGCGGTGTTGTTTTTTTGTAATCTTGTCTTCTTTTTCACAAAAAGCTTCAAAGCGTGTTGAAATGAATTGTGAGCCATTTTCCGTAACGATCTCGTATGGCACTCCGTGTCGACATATAATGTTCTTCCATACTATTTGTTCAACTTGGGCGTATTTGATACTGGCGTAAGACTCGGCTTCAATCCATTTCTAGAAATAGTCTGTTAGGACGAGAAGGAACCGCTTCTGTTTAAACTGATGAAGCGGTCCTACTATGTCCATCGACCATCGCATGAACGGGTAAGGTGCTGAGATTGACGACAGAAGTTCGGCCAGTTGATGGATGGTCGGAGCATGTCTCTGGCACTTTTTGCATTTCCGAGAAAACTTCTCGCAGTCTTTACCATTGTCGGCCAAAAGTAGCCATGACGCTTGATCTTGACTGCTAGGGCCCTCCCTCCGGAGTGGTTTCCGCATGAACCCCTGTGGACTTCTTCCATAACTCGCCTTGCTTCTTCGCCTTCGGCGCATGACATTAGAGGACCAGATAGCCTCCACTTGTAAATATTTCCCTCCATCAGAACATAACGAGCAGCCTGTACTCTGACTTTTCGTGGTGCCCATTTTTCTTCAAGAATTTTGCCTTTCGTGATGTACGAACGGATTGTTTCTATCCATCCTTTGTCGCAGCCGTACTCTCCCTCAGCTCATACGTCCTTTTCAACATCGTCTTCTCTCGGTGGAAAGTTTTCATCGTCTTCTTCGGGTGGATAGGCTAGATTGATTGTTCCGGAACTTTTGATGCTTGGATGCTTGATAAATTTTACAGGAATGATCCGTTTTAAGCCTGGTTCCGATGTCGAGGTGAAAGCTGCTAATGCGTCGGTGGGTGCGTTCTCTCCTCGAAGGATTCATTTCAGCTTTAAGTTTTTGAGCGGTTTTACCAGGTCCTGGATGATTTTCAGGTACGCTTCCAACCTTTCGTCCCTTGTCTCGTATTCTCCTCTGTATTGGCTTGCGACCAGTTGCGAATCCCAGAACGCTTGTACGTTTTGAATCTTTAAAGCGTGGACTATCATCAACCCGTCAATTATAGATTCGTATTCTGGTTCGTTGTTCGAAGCGTGGAAAGTTAAGCGGAAAGATTGCTCTAAGATTTCTCCGGTTGGCGTTGTCAGGTGGATTCCAACTCTGGAACCTTGCTTCGATGAGGAGCCGTCAACATGGAGAAACCAATAAGAGTATTTTGCTAGTTCCTATGCTCCTTCTAGTGGTAGTTCCACCAAGAAATCCGCTAGTACTTGCGACTATGCGCATGTTATGGATCGATACTCGATGTCGAAACTCGCTGAGTTCTATCGCCCATTTGGCTAATCTCCCGGACTGGCTTGGACTATGGAGGATCGTCCATAAAGGAAAGGTTGTTAGGACTATAATCTAATGAGAATGGAAGTATAGCTTTAATTTCCGAGCGGACATTACTAGTGCGAGCGCTAGTTTCTCTATTTGGGGGTAGCGAGTTTCCGCATCCGTTAGTGTTTGACTGACGTAGAAAATTGGCTTGTGTTCTCCCCAATCTTCTCTGATAAGAACCCCACTTACTGCGCTAGCGAATATCGCCTTGTATAGGAACAACGGTTCTCCTTCGATTGGTTTTGCCAATACTGGCAGATTCGCCAAATATCTGTTCAGTTGTTGGAAAGCTACTTCACATTTTTCCGACCACTCGAAAGTCTTGTTGCCCCTTAAGGTGTCGTAGAAAGGCAAACATTTGTCAGTTGATCACGAAATAAACCTGTTCAGAGCCGCTACATGGCCTAGTAGTCATTGGACATCACGTTTCGTTGTCACTGAGGACATTTGAATCAAGGCATTGATTTGTTTCGAGTTTGCTTCGATGCCTCTCCGACGAATTCTCCGGATGCCACTCCGAATCTGCATTTGGACGGGTTGAGTTTCAGGTTATGCTTGTTCAGTTGTTCGAAACACTCCCGTAGATGTTCTACGTGATCTTTTTCCGCGAGGGATTTGACTAGCATATCGTCTATATATAATTCTGTGTTCCTTCCGAGTTGTTTGGCGAACATTTTGTTTACTAGTCGTTGATACGTTGCTCCAGCGTTCTTCTAGCCGAAAGGCATAACCTTGTAGCAATAAATCCCTATGTCCGTGACGAAAGCGGTTTTGTCTCGATAATCTGGGTTCATCATGATCTGATTGTATACTGAGAAATCATTCATAAATGTGAGTAGTTTGTTTCCCGCGGTCGCCTCTACCAGTCGGTCCATGTGCGGAAGCGGAAAACTGTCCTTGGGGCATGCCTTGTTCCGATCCGTGAAGTCGATCCAAACCCTCCATTTTCCGTTCTTCTTTTTTACTACCACGGGGTTTGCGAGCCAGTCCGGATATTTAACTTCGATGATCGAGCCAACTTTTAGTAATCTTTCAACTTCGTCGTTGACCGCTTTGGTCCGTTCGGATCCTAGCTTCCTTCGTTTTTGTCTTACGGGTTTGATCGTTGGGTCCACGTTCAGTTCATGACAAGCGATGTCCATGCTAATCCCAGGAATGTCTTATGCGGACCACGCGAAACTGTTCACGTTCTCCAGGAGACACAATACCATGCCTTTTTTATCGAATCGTCGAGGTTCGCTCCGATGTCTACGCATCGTTCTGGATGGCCATCGTCTATGTAGACTTATATCACAGGTTCACAAGGCTCGTCATCTTCTTCTTTCTCTTGCTTTTTCTTGGCTTTTTTAGATTTTTCCGCAACTCCTTGGTTTGGCTCTGTCAGTGGTCGCTTCATCTTTTGAGAGATCTCGATTGTGGTGTTGGAAATTTCAAGCAGAGGCGATACATCGATGGGACATGATGTAATATCGGAGGTGGGTGGTCGAGTGGTCGAGAGGGATCGATCGACGCGATGGGAAATCGATCGACACCAGGTGGACGATGGGACAAAGGAGCTGGTCGCAGACGCTCTCTCCTTGGTCGATCAGTGATGGTGAATGATTCGAACAGCACAGAGACAGGAACACTTTGAGTAACTCACGCACACAAGTAAGAAGACAATAGGATCAATTGTTCAAGGGGAATCCACGCAAGAACCAAGAGATCGGCCACTAGACAATACTAGGGTTTTCTTATCATCAACTTACTTGAGTTTATTGAAATACAAAGAGTGGCTTTAAATAGCCAAATTACTAGGGTTACAAGTCTTAAGAATGGGCCATAAAGAGGCCTGGTCGAAATTATTAAAATAGAATGCGAGGAAGGAAGCGGGCCTTGGTTTACCTCGTTAAAAACCTTAGTGGGAAAACCCAATTGGTACAAAACAACATTTAAGGAAAAAATAGTATAAACCAATGCCCAAGGAGATGTTGCACGTACTCCTGGTCGCCAAACATAGGTCTGAAGTCCACCAAGTCCGTGAGCTTCCAAATAAGGCAGGTCCAGCAACCTGCGAGTTTGATCTTGCATATCTTCTTTATCCGAGCTGTTATTGGCGTGGTTCAAACTCTCATGTAATCCCTAATGGATCAAGAATCTAGTCCAAGTGGTTTTAATCCTTAATTCATCCTGGTTCGTTCTGAGCGTCCTGAAAAGTGCAAGTCGGTCTTTATCGGGTTCCCTGAACATCACATGTCTTAAATCGGGCATAACTTCCTCATAGAAACTGGATGTGATTCCACTTCGTGAAGATTCCTTTGTGAGTCAGGTTTCCAGAACATGTTGATTTTCATCTTGATTTCTCTTGGTCCATTCGCAATCCTCTCTTGAGTGCACATATATCCGCGGACAGGGCTAATTGGATAGTTTCTAGATATCCTCCAAGATGATCTCGAACCCAAGCTGATTCCTTCTGACAAAACTCTTCCAAATAGAATAATTTTTGGTGAATACCAAGCCTGGCATGATTGGCTCGAACCAACTCTCCTATGGACATCTTCTAGGACACGTTTAGGGCTCCAGGAGGTCGGTCATCGACCATCTCCAAATGGGATCGTTCCGATTGGGTTCTGGAACGATAATCACTCCTGAAACATGTTGTTGGCTTATGAATCCTTGATACCACGTCATTGGGTCTGGTAGAACATGAATTGGCCTTCTGAACCTCCTCAGGTACGTTCCGCGGGGTCGGGAACAGCTCGGTCAGGGTGATCTGATGACCTCATCATACCCTCTCTCTTGAAGAGGATTCGGCGTCGAATCTGCAGAACCTGCACCAATAGAAAGCAAGTTAGCCTTCATGTGGTTTCGTGAGTTCATGGCCTTACCTTGAGGAATCGGTGGCCGGCTGGTGCAAGGACTTTCTATTCGTGTTCCGTTGGGTTGGGAACTCTGTATCACGCCTTTGTCTTGGCATGGGTTCCATGGGAAACTCTCTGGGTCGTGGTCTCCATGGACCTTATGATGGAAGGATATATGATGGAATTTTGTCTAAATTTGCTTATTGATCTTTTATTCTGTTCATACATATAAAATAAAAAAATTTACCAGAAGTAAAAACTAAGAAGAGAACAAAAACTAGCTTCATTGCCATTTTCTCCAATGTTTAAGCTTTTGAGTCTATGAATATATTATTACAAAAATATGTCGAAAGGGTAGCCATTTTGGCACTGCTTTATAGAATGGAGAAATGATATTATTTCTTTTTAAGTTAAATATCTTTCAAACTATAAAACTGTATTAAATGTTTTTAAAAAGTCAATTCAATTGCCAAATACTAAGTTGGTATTTTAATAAAATATTCTAAAATAAGATACAAAATTAATATAGTTTACCAAATTCAGAAAAAATACAAAGACTATATTGATTTTTATACCAAGTAAAGTAACAATACATAAAAGGAAATTATTGGTTGATGTTGACTTGTAAGTCTAGAAATTTCAGTAGATTAGAAACATTAAATTTTATTAGGAACTAGTAATCAGACCGTCCGGGTGAGCGGAAGGATGAACAAAAGAAAACTAGTTTTTTCTTAATCAAGAACTACATCGTAAATTTTAATAAACATTTAAAATGTTGAGTTTTAGTTGGAAAATCGACTTTAAACTTTTTTTTTGCTATAATTGTTAGATATTATTGAATTATCTCACTATGAACATAGGATTCATTAAAACATAAATGGTTAAATTTGTTCTCATTCTCTCATCTATCTTGATTTTTAACATCAAATAAACATATATCGTTATAAATATAATTGATTGGTATTCAATATGTGGATCGTAGACTAGTTTTTCCATCTTAGATGTTCGTTTATAATATATTTGTATATTCATTTTTATTCACTTTCTATTGAAACTGCTTATTTATATAGTAATGTTTCTATCCAGAATTACTCGTTTTTTATCCTAACTATCGCTTTGACTCGTTCCAATTCTACATATTACTAAGTTTCTACATCATTTAATATATATATATATATATTAATTATTTAGATACATATATTATGTATAGGTTTCTTGTAAAATATATATATTCTTCTTGAGCTATATCATCATCCTACTAATTATCCACATCATTTGAAAATTTGTTTTCAATCATATAAAGTTTTTTGGCTTAGTTTTATGTCTCATATCATTCTTTGTGCCACTTCTCCGATTATATATTTTCGCTATTGGATGGTGAGACTGGATCTCTTCTCGAACTGACCTATCTTTCTATCTACAGAAACTGAGACATAGTTGGATTTCATGTATAAGATGTATTACATAATCTACAACATGTTAAATCTGAAAACAATCCTCATGTAATTTACATATTTAGATGTATCTTTAAAAAAAAAAATGTCGTAAACATTTATAAGAATTAATGTGTATGAGTTCTAAATCCTAAGTAACGTACTATTCAATTTTAGTTCTAATAATTTATTTCAAAAATTATTTAAACCTTTACAAAAAAAACTTTACCGCTAATTTTTAAAACTTTTAAATAATGGATATATTTAGTTTTCAAAGATTTGGTTAAACCCATAATAATTTTGAAAACAGAAAGCCTGACCATTTTCAATATATGTATATTGTTCTCCTACATTGAGAGTACTTTAAGAAGAAAAAAATAAGAAATATAATTAGTAAAGACAAATTTTATTTTTTCGATTTCAAGATGATTTTAAAATCAGCACGTACAGAAACAATAAAACAAAGTTTCGGTGACAATACATTTAATACATTTCTCCGGACAACCTTTTAAACCTTTTGGTTGAGCAGGCTGCAACGAAACTTCATGATGCAACATAAGCAGAGGAACTTCTTTAGTTGATAAACGGCTTGCTTTTACGTTTGGAACGGTTTCCATTATCATCGCTACAAAACAAAAACATGTTATTATAATATAAATTATATAATAAAATATCACTATCTTAATTTGATATATATTTCGATGGAAGGATATGATGGAATTTTGTCTAAATTTGCTTATTGATCTTTTATTCTGTTCATACATATAAAATATAAAATTTTACCAGAAGTAAAAACTAAGAAGAGAACAAAAACGAGCTTCATTGCCATTTTCTCCAATGTTTAAGCTTTTGTGTCTATGAATATATTATTACAAAAATATGTCGAAAGGGTAGCTATTTTGGCACTGCTTTATAGAATGGAGAAATGATATTATTTCTTTTTAAGTCAAATATCTTTCAAACTATAAAATTGTATTAAATGTTTTTAAAAAGTCAATTCAATTGCCAAATACTAAGTTGGTATTTTAATAAATATTCTAAAATAAGATACAAAATTAATATAGTTTACCAAATTCAGAAAAATACAAAGACTATATTGATTTTTATACCAAGTAAAGTAAAAATACATAAAAGGAAATTATTGGTTGATGTTGACTTGTAAGTCTAGAAATTTCAGTAGATTAGAAACATTAAATTTTATTAAGAACTAGTAATCAGACCGTCCGGGTGAGCGGAAGGATGAACAAAAGAAAACTAGTTTTTTTCTTAATCAAGAACTACATCGTAAATTTTAATAAACATTTAAAATGTTGAGTTTTAGTTGAAAAATCGACTTTAAACTTTTGTTTTTGCTATAATTGTTAGATATTATAGAATTATCTCACTATGAACATAAGACTCATAAAAACGTAAATGGTTAATGTTGTTCTCATTGTCTCCTCTATCTTGATTTTTAACATCGAATAAACATATATCGTTATAAATATAATTGATTGGTATTCAATATGTGGATCGTTGACTAGTTTTTCCATCTTAGATGTTCGTTTATAATATATTTGTATACTCATTTTTATTCACTTTCTATTGAAACTGCTTGTTTATATAGTAATATTTCTATCCAGAATTACTCCTTTTTATCCTAACTCGCATTGACTCGTTCCAAATTTAACATCTTACTAAGTTTCTACATCATTTAATATATATATATATTTATATATTTATATTTATATTTATATATATTTTAATTATTTAGTTACATATATTATATATAGGTTTCTTGTAAAATATATATATTCTTCTTGAGCTATATCATCATCCTACTAAGTATCCACATCATTTGAAAGTTTGTTTTCAATCATATAAAGGTTTTTGACTTAGTTTTATGTCTCATATCATTCTTTGTGCCACTTCTCCGATTATATATTTTCGCTATTGGATGGTGAGACTGGATCTCTTCTCGAACTGACCTATCTTTCTATCAGGAGAAACTGAGGCATAGGTTGGATTTCATGTATAAGATGTATTACCGAATCGACAACATGTTAAATCTGAAAAAAAATCCTCATGTAATTTACATATTTTGATGTATCTTTAAAAAAAAAACGTCGTAGACATTTATAAGAATTAATGTGTATGAGTTCTAAATCCTAAGTAATGTACTGTTCAATTTTAGTTCTAATAATTTATTTCAAAAATTATTTCAACCTTTACAAAAAAAACTTTACAGATAATTTTTTAAAACTTTTAACAAATGAATATATTTAGTTTTCAAAGATTTGGTTAAACCCATAATAATTTCAAAAACAGAAAGCCTAACAATTTTCAATATATATATATAATGTCATACCATGAGTTACAGTATATTGTTCTCCTACATTGAGAGTAATTTAAGAAGAAGAAAATAAGAAATATAATTCGTAAAGACAAATTTTATTTATTCGATTTCATGATGATTTTAAAATCAGCACGTACAGAAACAATTAAACAAAGTTTCAGTGACAATACATTTTATACATTTCTCCGGACAACCTTTTAAACATTTTGGTTAGGCAGGCTGCAACGAAACTTCATGATGCAACATAAGCTGAGAAACTTCTTTAGTTAATAGACGGCTTGCTTTTACGTTTGGAATGGTTTCCATTATCATCGCTACAAAACCAAAAACATGTTATTATAATATAAATTATATAATAAAATATCACTATCTTAATTAGATATATATTCTGATTGAAGCATATATGATGGAATTTTGGCTAAATGTGCTTATTGATCTTTTATTCTGTTCATACATATAAAATATAAAATTTTACCAGATGTAAAAATTGAGAACAAAAACGAGCTTCATTGCCATTTTCTCCAATGTTTAAGCGTTTGAGGCTAAGAATATATTATTACAAAAATATGTTTAAAGGGTAGCTATTTTGGCATTGCTTTATAGAATGGAGAAATGATATTATTTCTTTTAAAATCAAATACCTTTCAAATTATAAAATTGTATTAAATTTTTTAAAAAAGTCAATTCAAATGCCCAATACTAAGTTGGTATTTTAATAAAATATTATAAAATAAGATACTAAATTAATATAGTTTATCAACCTGTTACTACTCAGATTAGTATGTCTTCTAAACCAGAGGGTAACACATCATTTGATCATCTCGTTGGTAATCTTACCAAAGATCAGATTCAGAACTTCATTGCGTTGTTCAGTTCTCAACTTCAGAACACCTCAGTTTCTCGTCCTACAGAAGCAAGCACTTCTCACTCTGCAGCTGATAACTCTGGTATACACTTTTCACCCTCCACATTTTGTTTTGTTGGAATCCTGACAGTGTCTCAGCATACTCTTGGAAATGAGACATGGGTGTTGACTCATGTGCTACACATCAAGTTTCTTGTGATAGAAAACGTGTTTGTTTCACTTGATACTTCTGTTAATAGTGCAGTCAACCTCCCAAATGGTTCAACCATCAAGATAACTGGTGTAGGATCTGTGAAGATAAACAAGCACATTACTCTCAATAATGTCTTGTTTATCCCTGAATTTCGTTTGAATCTAATCAGTATCAGCTCCTTGACCACTACATTGAGATCCAGAGTTATATTTGATTCTACTTCTTGTGAAATCCAGGATCATACCAAGGCTGTGACGATTGGACTGGGTAGACGCATTGCTAATCTCTATGTACTGGACATTCAAGAACATTCTATCTCAGTGAACGCAGTGGTGGATGTCAGTACATGGCACAAGTGATTAGGGCATGCATTGTTCTCACGATTGGATATCATTTCAGAGGCGCTTGGTACAACAAGACTGGAGAATAAAAGCTCTGCATATTGCCACATTGTCACTTGGAAAAGCAGAAGAAATTGTCTTTTCCTTCTCCAATAACATGTGTAATACTAACTTTGAGATGTTACACATTGACATTTGGGAGCCATTTTCAGTTGAAACTATTGAAGGATTTCGATATTTCTTAACCATTGTGGATGATCATTCCAGAGCCACTTGGATATTTCTGTTGAGAACAAAGAGTGAAGCTATAACCGTGTTTTCTGATTTTATTAATCAAGTTGAAAATCAGTATAACGTGAGGGTTAAATCAGTATGTTCAGAAAATGCTCCTGAACTGCGATCTACAGACTTTTATAAGCATAAAAGGATCAGATCGTTTCACTCATGTCCAGAAACGCAGCAAAATTCAGTCGTTGAAAGGAAGCATCAACACATACTGAATGTTGCAAGAGCACTTATATTTCAAGCTCATATTCCTCTTTCAATGTGGGGCGATTGTGTTCTGACTTCAGTGTTCCTCATCAACAGAACGCCATCTCCTTTACTTGGGAATAAGATACCATATGAGATCTTAACTAGACAGACTCCTGAGTATAATCAGATCAGAACCTTTGGATGCTTATGTTATAGTACAACATCACCAAAGCAGAGACATAATTTCCAGCCGCGTTCAAGAGCTTGTGTCTTTCTTGGTTATCCATCTGGATACAAAGGATATAAACTGATGGATTTGGAATCTAACTATGTTTTCATTTCCAGGAATGTTATCTTCCATGAAGAGATTTTTCCATTTCTCAAGACTACTTCACAAGCGAATGAACAAGACATCCTCACACCATCTTTATCCTCAGGTACCTTATCAGCATTGCCAAATATTTCCCCAGAAATTTCTACATCTTTTGTTCTTCCACCATAAATTTCTTCACAAAGAATCAAGAAACCACCAGCACACTTGAATGATTATCATTGTTATACATTGAACTCTGATATTTCACATCTCGTTTCTTCTTTCCTTTCATATTCAAAGATATCTTCCTCTCATCTGTCTTTTATTAACAATATCACCAAAATTCATGTCCCTCAAACTTACTCTGAGGCAAAGGATTCTACAGAATGGTGTGAGGCTGTTGATAAAGAGCTTGATGCTATGGAAAATACTGAGACTTGGTCTATTAAGAATTTGCCTTCAGGGAAGAAACCAGTAGGATGAAAGTGGTTATTTACACTGAAGTTTCATGCTGATGGGAGTCTTGAGCGGTATAAAGCTCGTCTAGTAGCTAAAGGCTATACACAGAAGGAAGGTCTGGATTATAAAGAAACATTCTCACCAGTGGCTAAGTTGACTACTTTTAAGATGCTTTTGAAGATTGCAGCATCCAAGAAATGGTCACTTAAGCAATTGGACATCTCGAATGCTTTCTTGAATGGAGATTTAGATGAAGTGAATTACATGCGATTGCCGGATGAGTATGCAGAAAGAAGAGGATTATCATTGCCAAACAATCATGTTTGTCGGCTTAAGAAGTCTATATATGGCCTTAAGCAAGGCTCCAAACAATGGTTCCTGAAGTTTTCTGATTCACTTCTATCTATGGGGTTCACAAAAGGTGAAGGTGATCATACTTTATTCATTGAAGGGTATGATAATGGAGAATTTGTTGTGGTTCTAGTGTACGTTGATGACATAATCATTGCTAGTACTACTGATGAAGCTGCAGCAACAGTCACAGCAAGTTTACAGGAACGGTTTAAACTTCGAGATTTAGGTGATTTGAAGTATTTTTTGGGGTTAGAAGTTTCAAGAACAGCTGATGGTATATCTTTATGCCAAAGGAAATATACCCTTGAACTTCTTACTTCTGTTGGTATGTTGGGTTGTAAACCAACTTCAACACCTATGATTCCAAACCTGAAACTTTCTAAAGAAGATGGAACATTACTGTCTGATAAAGAGATGTATCGCAGTCTTGTAGGTCAGCTTATGTATCTAAACATAACAAGGCCAGACATAACGTTTGTTGTTAACAAACTATGTCAATACTCATCTGCTCCTCGGACATCTCATCTTCAGGTTGTGTATAAGGTGTTGTAATACATCAAAGGCACAGTTGGTTAGGGACTTTTCTACTCTGCATCTTCTGATATCACTCTAAAAGGCTTTGCAGACTCAGACTGATCCTAATGTCCTGATAGTCGCTGCTCCACTACAGGGTTCTGTATGTTCATTGGTTCTTCTCTCATCTCTTGGAAGTCAAAGAAACAGAACACTGTCTCTCTTTCTTCTGCAGAAGCCGAGTACTGAGCTCTTTCTTTGGCTTCTCGGGAGATGGTCTGGCTCATGAAGCTTCTCCGTGATCTTCGAGCAACATCTTCAGTAACTCATGTTCTATATTCAGATAGCACAACTGCTATCTATATAGCAGCCAATCCGGTTTTCCACGAACGTACTAAACATATTGAATCGGATTGCCATTATGTCCGTGAAAGGCTTGACTGAGGGATATTGAAGACATTGCATATCCGGACTGAAGATCAGTTTGCATATATACTAACAAAACCCATGTTTCCACGACCGTTTGAACATTTGAAGTCCAAGATGAGTCTTCATAAAAAATTTGGAAGCTCATCTTGAGGGGGCCTATTGGAAAGTGTACATAACCATATTTGGTTTACTTGTACAGACCGGTTTTGTTCTATCCGGTTTATGTATTCTGTATATATTTGTTGTACAGTTAACATTTTTCATTCAATACAAATATCTGAAATTCAATCCGTAACAAACTCTCTCTATCAAGCTTAGTTTGTAATAAACCCATCTTCTATTCGTCGGAATACCTAACCATCCTTTTAACTCCTCCAGTTTCTATCGAAACCTCTCGCTTCAGCGTTCTCTTCTCCGATTTCGATTTACATCAATGACTCTAATTTTGGGTCGAGTGATATATACCAAAACTACAAATTTGGAACAAAGGAATAAGAAGGGAAATGAAAAATCCATATTAAAGCCTATTTTCTCAGTACTAGGTGTGTTGATGTTGCCTAGAATTTCCCGAGACTCTCAGTGTAGTATCTCATCTTTTGTTGGTTCTGACTTCTCAGTGTTTCAAGTTTTAACCTTTTGGAATACTTATATTGTGTTTGTGTTTCTTTTATGATTTGGTTTCTCATATTTATGGTTTTGGCAGTATTGATTTGAAGGGGATCAAGCTGACAATTTATGCATTGTTGTTCCCCCTACCTCGCGGTCTATGAATTCTATTGCCCTCAAGTTTTCTGATTCTTCTTCTGGAACCCCTGTAATATTACTCTGTTGTTTCGTCCTCAAATCGTTTACTGTTATATTCAAGTTGAGTATTGAATTTATGCAATGTTGTTTGAATGTTGTTGAACCTAAAAAAGAAACTACTATTTTTAAGTTTCAGCAAATCGTAATAAGCATGAAGCCTTGTCTCTTTGTTCATTTTACTGATATGGATACATAGAAGAAACCCCAAAAGGAAGTCAATGTTGATGTTGTGTTTTCTTTCTTCACAGGCGCTGGACGAGAGGGAGGGTGTAAGCAGTTGACTACATTGTTCTCTAAACGTTGGATACTGATAGCATCCATATAATTGGGATTGTGCTCGGACAAAGTATTGCATTGGATTACTTTGTTTCTCAGGTAATTTGTTCCTTCTCAATGTCCATAATTGATATAAGTATGTATGTATTTGTTTCACACATTGAGTGAGAGATGAAAGTATGGAGAGAGTGTAAGAAACTGTTTGTTTAATGTTGAAAGTTTGAGATTTTTGATTCCTCAGGTTGATAAATCGTGCAGTGGAGAAAACTGGGGAAATCGGCTTATTCATACCTCAACATAAGTCCACGGTCCCAATCAGTACATAAACTTTCTACATGTGCGAGTTCATACATCTACTCTAGTTTAATTTAAATTTAATACATACACTATAAATATTCGGTCATTTCATTCATTGACCGTATGTCTGTTGGTCAAACGTTTATAGAAGTTTAGAGTTTAGACACACAGTATTACGTGTCAATTTAAGAGTATCACGTGGTAATCTAGTCGGATAACAAAAAATGTATTATTAACAAAACGACATCGGTTTAGGTGGTTGTTTTGAAAGGAAAAAAAAAATGATGTCGTTTTGACTTATACCATCTCCAATGGGACTGTATTTTTCACTCCAAAATAGAGTTTTGGAGTAAATCTTCTCTAATGGGACTCCATTTTCCAGTCCGAAATGGAGTAAAAAATGGGATTACTCCAAATATGGAGTAATCTCATTTTTGTTTGTTCATGAGTGCATTTTTTACTCTAAAATGGAATATGGTTGGAGTAAAACTCAACTCCATTTTGGAGTGACTCCATTTTAGAGTAAAAAATGGAATAGCTCATTAGAGATGCCCTTACTACAATACAATAGGGTTTGTTGCAAGAAAAAATACAAAGTTTCTAATTTTCCCAAAATCAGATCTGAATCCTATTTGTTCAACAGCCGGGATCAATTCGCGTAGTGTCTCGTACATGTCAAAGAATTTGAAAAGTTTCTTCGACAACTGTTTCGTGAGCATCACCGCACCGGATAAATCTAGGAACCGGATTGTCACGGCGGAGACCAATCCTATGAAGAGGCGTTGACGAATTGGGGCATGATCGTGATCGGAGAAGACGACAGTGTTGCATAGAAATAGTTATCCTGGGAAAATCACTGTGGATCAACGGCGAAAGATTGAGATCCAGGAAGCTATCCCATCGAATCCAACCTCGTTCAGCTCCTCCTTGAACGTGTGCCGTCTCGACATCTCGTTCTCGTACGACATACAACACTCTGTTTCGTAAACGGCGGAGATCATCGCTCCGGCGATCTTGTTCAACGTCGAGATTGTGGATCACTGTCATGTAAGACCCATCGATCCGAATCATGTGTTGAATTGAAAGAGGGATTGGGATTGTTCCCGTCGCCGTTCTTCTTATTGTCTCTGGAACGATCTAGAAGATGACGAAACTATTCGTCGAGAAGCGATACATCACGATGCTGAACCGAACTTGCTCGGTTTAACCTCTGATATTCGTCCCGCCCAAGCCCAGAACATTCCATCTTCGACAATCGACACCAACGAATCCACCGTCTCCGGGAATGGATTTACCGCTGGAGCAATCTCCCGTATTGAATCTTTCTCAGTCGCGGATGAGAAAAGCGATTGAATGAAACCGTCGACCGCTTCCATCACTTGTATCATACCATAAAAGGATTAGGATAAAAGATCTTAGCCAATTCTCTTTCTCAATGTTTCCACCGGATTTTTTTTCCGTTTTGCTGGAATTGTACTGTGTTTCCGATGTCCTATATATATATATTTTAAAGGATGAGAATTGTTCTGCTGAAGAACGAAGAAGAACAACTTTTTTTAATTATACAACATTCCAAAACCGACGTCGCTTTGTCTTTTTCATAATTTTTTTCTTTTTAAAACAACGTAGCTTCATTATAATGGTAATTGTAATTACACGTAATAATCCGTAACGGCCATGTTATCACTTATTAACGGTTGACTAACGAACACACGGTCAATGAATGAAATATCCAAAATTTTAAAATATATGTATAAAATTTAAATTAAATTAGAGTAGATGTATGAACTCGCACATATAAAAAGTTTATGTATTGATTGGGACCGTGGACTTATGTTGAAATATGAATAAGCCGATTTCCCGAGAAAACTGGAACTTTCACAATCACAATGCACAGGAAAAAACTCTTCCAACATGTAGGGAAGGCTAATTCTAATCTAGCTGACGTGATTCTCAGAGTTGGTTTGTTTGACAAGTATTATATTTGTGTTTTAAACATTTTCAAATTCTTATATTGTTTTTTTATCTCTATCAACGCTTTTACTATACACAAAAGTGATTCTCAGAGTTGGTTTGTTTGACAAGTATTATATTTGTGTTTTAAATATTTTCAAATTCTTATATTGTTTTTTTTATCTCTATCAACGCTTTTACTATACACAAAAGTCCAAGTTCTTGAATCTGACTTTAGAAGTATGCTCAAACTTGAATATTCCCGTGGAAACACATTAATGTGATCCTCTGTTTTTACCTGCAGCAAAACATTCATTTCCTTCAAGAGGTGATGTAGAACCGACAATCAGATATTTTAGAATGGTGCATCATCTTCTTACTGACCATTGAAAACGTCTTATCTATTTACGAGATTTTCCGAGAATCCACATGAGATTCTCTCTGATGCTACAAATCATTCAAGAGTACCGAGACTCTGTGAAAAAGAAAAATATTTTTTTTTAGTTCATTAGTTTTGATTCTCGGTTTACATATGTAATAAACTCAACTTGATTATAGCTAAATTGCGCTGCTTATGTCACATTACAGTTTTGAAAATTAAGATAAAATGCAAATGTAATATTCTTTCATTTTGATAACATCAATCCAACTTCCTAAACAAGTACTCAATTTGGATTTCCTTTGTGAGGGGCATGATTCTTTGTCCCTAGAGTTTTGCAACTAAGCTAGGATTTATTTGTAGGACGGATCAGCTCCAGCTTCTGTTTCGTTGATTGTTATTATTATTTTTTTTTGTTATGTCTTCACCGAAAATTGTGGCTTTGATCTTAACTCTTTTCTTGGTAACTTCTTCAACCGTTTCATAAGTCAGAAGTCGCAACAGCTGTGTCCGGTCCTGCAAAGACTTGGCCAGTTTATGACAAAAGAATATACTGATAATGAATAAAGAGAGCGCATTTAGCATGAATGTACTTGTTCTCGGATGGTTATTTCATAGGTAGCTGGATTTTCCCAAAACTTAGCCTCAACAATGAATTTACCGTAATGAATTCTCTTTGACAGTATCTGCAAAGAGAACCAAATGAAAATTTCTCAGTTTCATGTCTCTTACTGAGCCGATTTGTAAATGATGCATGTCGAGTTTCTTGCTTGCAAACATATTGTGTCACAAAGAGCAGCTGAACCACAATTACCATCGTCCCCAAGCTTGACCATTGACGTCAAATAAGAGATAGAAGAGCAATTTTGTTTTATACAAAAAATAGGATATGGTCGTGTAGAGATTTGGATCTCACTTCTGTTTGTTTGTTTGAGCAATAAAGTAAAGACACAGAGAATTAACGAGTTCAGATCACGATGTGTGAGCCTACGTCTCGGCCTGGAGCTTTCCAGTAATCCACTACAACCACATATTACAAACTATTAGGGTTCCTCTCAATCTCTCTGATTACGCCTTACTCTAATCCCACACATGCTTAGCTTTATATACTAAGTCTATTACAAGGATAAATAGGTTAAACTAAACCTTAGCCCAATAGAAACAAGCCCATTCCTAAATAACATACTCAGTCGTGGGCTAAGTCATAACTAATTATTCTCATCACCAAAGCCCAACAAATCTCCACCTTGATGACAATCACTTCCAAGTATGACTCGTTTATCCTTGCAAACATGTGTAGCTCTAGACAGTTCCAGCACCTTAGTGCTCTTCTAAACTGAGAAAGCTCAAAGCCTTCTCAAACTTCTCCACAGGAAGAACCTTCGTCAACATATCAGCCGGATTCCTCTCAGTCGGGATCTTTGACAGCTTCACTTCACCTGAAGCAACTATATCCCTGATGAAATGCATCCTCCTTTTGATGTGCTTCGTTCGCTCATGATGGACATTGTTCTTGGCTAAGATCAACGCACTCTGTGAGTCACACCAGATCTCCACCGAGTCTTGTTTGAAACTGAACTCCTCAGTCAAAACCCTTAGCCAAATCGCCTCTTTCACAGCTTCTACCAATGCCATATACGCTGCCTCAGTTGTAGACAGCGCGACAACATGCTGAAGACTCGACTTCCAACTAATAACGCTTCCACCAGCCGTGAAAACATAACAAGTAATCGATCTGCTTCTGTCCAGATCCGATGCAAAATCCGAATAAAAGCCTTCAACCTTGAACTCCTTGTTCTTCCTGAACACAATCTTCAAATCCTGAGTACCCTTCAAATACCTTAGTACCCACTTCACTTCATCCCAGTGAACCATGCTCGGCTTACTCATAAATCTGCTGACTAAGCCAACTGCATAAGCCAGATCACATCTCGTTCCCAACATTGCATACATAATGCTTCCATTAGCATTGGAGTATGGAATGTTCTCCATAATTGTCTTTGCTTCATCATCCCTGATTGCAGACAACTTGAATTGTGACCAATAGGCGTCGAAACTGATCTTGATTCATCTGTATTGAATACATGAAAAATCTTCTTGATGTAACCAGATTGAGACAAGGTGAGAACTCCACCTTCACGATCTCTCTCAATATCCATCCCAAGAATCCTTCTCGCTGCTCCCAGATCTTTCATCTCGAACCTCACAACTTGTATTTCCTTCATATCCTTTGATGCAATTAGCATGTCATCAACATACAAGAGTAGGTATATGAAACCCTTACCTTTACTCTCCTTTATGTAGACACAGTGGTCATACTCACTCCTTTTGAACCCATGACTCACCACAAATTGATCAAAGAACTTGTTCCACTGTCTTGGAGCTTGCTTAAGTCCATACAATGCTTTCTCCAACAAGCATACATAGTCCTCTTTTCCCTTAACAACAAAACCTTCTGGCTGCTCCATATAGATCTCCTCTTCAATCAAACCACGAAGAAATGCAGTCTTAACATCAAGCTGCTCCAATTCCAGATCTAAACTCGCCGTAATTGATAGAAGAAACCTTATTGAGACATGCTTCACTACAGGTGAGAACACATCCTTATAATCAATACCCTCCCTCTGAGAATATCCTTTGGCTACTAACCTAGCCTTGTATCTCGGTTCTTCCATCCCTGGTATACCTGGTTTCAACTTGTATACCCACTTGCAACCAATTACTTTTATTCCTTGAGGTCTTTTGACTAACCTCCAGGTCTTGTTCTTCTCCAGAGAACTCATTTCTTCATCCATACCTCCATTCCAGAAAGTTTTATCCCTACTTTCAATTGCTTCCCGATAATCTCTTGGTTCTTCAGAACTCATCTCAACATCAGCTATTAAGGCAAAAATCGTCAAATCATAGTCTTTTAGATGCGCAGGAAGCTTTGACTCTCTTCTTACCCGATCTCGAGTCAATCTGTAGTCATCCTGAGGTATATCATCTGAATCTGGACCTCCCACAACTTCACCTGAAGATGAACCTTCACCTTGGTCTCCAGAAACCGGAATTGCAGTCTCAGACTCCGTCTGTTGATCTACAGACGAGACGTGTCGATCGACATGGGGTTTGTGTCGATCGACATGCGTATCGATATCGTGTCGATCGACATCTGCAAGTGTGTCGATCGATGCTCCACCTGCAGCCGAATTCTGCAGCTCTGTTTCTGACGCAGAAACACTCCTTTTTAAATCCTTGTAGACTTTTTCTTCCACAAACACCACATTCCTACTAATCACACATCTTTCATCATCCAGGAGCCAAACCTTGTAGCCTTTAACTCCTTCAGGATAGCTAATGAAAACTACTTTCATTGCTCTTGGTTTCAACTTCCCTTGATCTACATGGACATAGACCAATGAACCAAATCTCCTAAGATGCTTGTAACCAGGCTTTCTTCCCAACCATAGTTCTTCAGGAATGTTGCCATCTAAAGCTGATGAGGGACTCCTGTTGATCTGATATACAGCTGGGCTAACCGCCTCAGCCCAGAACTCTTCACCCAAGCCACTCTCATCCAAGATACAAACCACTTTCTCCATGATAGTCCTATTCAGGCGTTCAGCTACTCCATTTTGCTGTGGAGTATAAGCACATGTCTTGTGCCTCTCAATACCATGTTGTCTGCAGAACCCATCAAACTCCTTGTTACAGAATTCCAACCCATTATCAGTTCTAAGACATTTCACCTTCTTGCTAATCTGATTCTCAACTAGCTTCTTCCACTCACAAAACTTGGTGAAAGCTTCACTCTTTGCTGCTAAGAAGAACACCCAAACTTTCCTAGTGTAATCATCAATGATAGACAAAAAATACTGTTTACCTGACAAGCTTGGAGTCACTGTTGGAGACCCCCAAAGGTCTGCATGTGCATACTTCAATGCCTCTCCTGAATTGTGCTTTCCAATGTGGAAACTCAGCTTCTTATGCTTCCCCATCACACAACTTTCACAGAAATCCATGGCTCCAATTCTTCTTTTGTCAATGATGCCCCTTTTGACCAGGATCATCAAGTTCTTCATACTCATGTGTCCCAACCTTCTATGCCACAACACTGTTTCATCGTTGGCAACCTTCTTGGAGACAACACTGTTTGACTATCCTACCACAGTCTCACCATCTAGCAGATACGTAGAACCAGTCAGGGAACCTTGAAGAGCCAACTTCCCATTCTTATAGAACCTTGTCTTCCCTTTCCCACCATCATGATCAAATCCCAGCTTATCTAACGTACTTGTAGATATCAGATTCCCTTTCAGCTCGGGAATGTACATGACATTCATCAATGTCTTCACCGTGCCACCATGTGCTCTGATGTTGATAGAACCTATTCCCTTAATCCCAACAGAATAGTCGTTCCCCAGTAGCACTTGTCCTGACGTAAGGACCTCAAACGTATCGAACCAGTCACTCCTTGAGGTCATGTGATAAGAACAACCTGAATCAATCACCACCTCTCTTGATGCCAGTTTTAAGAGACAGTTAATGCATCGACACCAGCTGATTCATCAATTACCACTGCTGCATCAGCGTTTTCATCATCGCCCATGCTCTTTTTCCTAGCATAACAATCAGCCTTCTTATGTCCTTCCTTCTTGCAGTACCAACAGGTCAATCTTGATCCCGAATTTGACCTTGATCTGCTCTTATCTGATCTCTGTCCAGACTTCTTGAAACTCTGATCTTCCACGAGCCAAATACGCATCTCCAAGCTTCTGAGAAGTTGTTATACCCTTCTCCTTAAGCTCAATTTCCTTTGATTTCGCTGCATTTATTACATCATTCATATAGAGAGTGTCTCTACCATACTTCAATGTCTCCTTCAGAGAATCATAATGCGATGGAAAGAACTCAGAAGAAGTATGGCTTGTACTTCATATGTAACAGACACCTTCACACAACACAGATCTGATACAAGCTTCAAGAAATCGTCGACATTCTGATCTATCGACTTTGACTCTACCATCTTGAATGTATAGAAATGATGCTGCAGATGAATCCGACTCGGTAGAGTCTTCGTATTGTATAGCCTCTCCAGAGCTATCCAAATCGCAGCTGCAGTCTTGCACTCCTCCAATTTCCGAAGGACATGATCTCCCAAATTGAGGATCAACACGTTCATTGCTTTCTCAGCTCGCTCCTCTTTCTTAGCCTCTTCCAGCTGAACCCTTTCTGCAAACGCATCTGTAGACTCATCCTTCTTGATCGTCAGCTTTGACAATGTTGGCGTTTCTGACAAAGCATCCTTTAAACCAAGGATCGACAAGTGAGCTAACATCCTCTTCTTCCACATAGAGAAATCTCCCTGACCATCAAAAGTAGCAATCTTCACCTTTGCTGACTTATCCATGATAGCCAAAAAAAACAGTACCTGTCGCACATCGTCGATCGATTCTAACCGAGTGTCGGTCGATGCACAAACCGTGTGTCGATCGATGCAGACTTAGTGTCGATCGATGCAAACCGTGTGTCGATCAATGCAGAACCGTGTGTCGATCGACACGAAATCCAGAAATCGTGAACGACCTTTGAACCCTAGCCGTCACCCACAACAATCTGAAAACCAAATCTAAATCTCGTCGACTATTGTTCCTTAGTCGTGATTCAGAGAAGAAACCATACCGAATTAACTCTGCCTTGCTCCCGAAGCTTCACACCTCGCTCTGATACCACTTTGTAGAGATTTGGATCTCACTTCTGTTTGTTTGTTTGAGCAATAAAGTAAAGACACAGAGAATTAACGAGTTCAGATCACGATGTGTGAGCCTACGTCTCGGCCTGGAGCTTTCCAGTAATCCACTACAACCACAGATTACAAGCTATTAGGGTTCCTCTCAATCTCTCTGATTACGGCTTACCCTAATCCCACACATGCTTAGCTTTATATACTAAGTCTATTACAAGGATAAGTAGGTTAAACTAAACCTTAGCCCAATAAAAAAAAGCCCGTTCCTAAATGACATACCCAGTCGTGGGCTAAGTCATAACTAATGATTCTCATCACCAAAGCCCAGTAGGTCAAAATTATCATGATAATTTCGTGTGTTACATATAGATAATGATAAACATGAACAGAAAATTTGTTCCTAGATTTTCTCGAACTTTTACCAGATTTGGTAGAATGTACATTCTACAAAATGTAGAACAAAGAAAGAACCGTGGATTGTATGTTCCACAAATGTTTGAATAATGAGTAAATGGTAGAATATAATTCTATGGAATTGTAGAATAAAGTTAAAACATCAGAATACGTATTCCACAAAATGTTTCAATTTGCAGAATATAGTGAAAAGTGTAGAATTCATATTCCATGGTTTTAGAATGTAGTTAAAACCGTATATTTTATAATCTACAAAATGTGGATCATAGTGAAAGTGGTAGATTATGTATTCTAAATTATTTGGATATTAGTGAAAACAATAGAATACATATTCTACTACTCTGTATATGGTAGAATTCAAGTTCTACTATTCGCAGAAAAAGTAAACAAACAATATTTAAAAATCGTAAATAACAGAAAATATTTTTTGAAAATTCTCGTTGGTTTTTTATTTTGCCTTATTTTTCATTATTTTTTGGATTAAAAATAATTCGAACCTTGGTTCCGAAGTGAGGTGATTCTGTTCTGAACTCCCTTGTCGATTATCTTGATCATGGCTGCAGCTGTTTAGGATGCTCTCCATGGACTCTGCAGTTGCGCTCATTCCAGATTAGGTATAGTGTTTGTCGGAACACATACCTCAGAAGAAAAGTGTCAAGTTTAGATAGATTGGAGTTGGTGATGAGAGCAAGCTGAGTATCCATGTTTGCCGTGTAATGATGGTGAGAAATCCATGCTGAGACATTCCTCCATATTTCCTATGAGAAGCTACACTTAAAGAACAAGTGATTTATGGTTTCCTCTTCTCCACAGAAACCGCATTGTGTCCTCTGCCCTCCATCCCAATATTTCGTACGGTCACCTGTTGCTAGTCGATTCTTCACCGCTAACCAAGCCGTGAATGAGAATTTTGGTGTTGAATGAGAGAACCAAATTCCTTTATACCATGGGGTTACCGGATACTATGTTCTTATCTGTCGCCAAGCCTCTTTAGTAATGAATCGGTCCTTGTATCTTCCCTATGAGCTGCACCAGAGATTAATGTCTTCTCTATTTGTTCTCCTTTGAGTACACTTCTCAATGGCGTCTTTGATTTTACAGAGAATGTCTGTACGGTTACGTATACAGCTATGTCCATCCATGACAGATGCTACTGTCGTTGTAGCTTGAATTTCAGTATCAATGAATCCTCTCGGTCCTGTTAACTCAAATAAGTTACCCAGTTCAGACCATTTTTCAAACCAGAACGATGTCGATTGTCCATTCTGAATTTCAACTTTGTGGAAAGGTTTCACATACTGTCTGCACTTCAATAGCTTCTTTAGCATCAAGGATCCTTTGGTTATTTTGTCATTCACTGTCCAAAAAGTGTTCTTTTGAATCACTGTGTTGTTTAACCATTTAACCCATAGCAATTTCTGTTTCGAGATAATTCGCCATATCAGCTTCATGCAGCTTATCAGGTTTGTCTCCTTTAGGTTTTGAAAGCCGAATCCCCCCTCCGACTTTGGACGACTCACCTAACTCCATGCCACTTTAGCCTTCCGTGAATCCATCACTGAGCCCGAACAGAAAAAGCTAGCACATAATTTCTCTAATTCCTTTATACAGCCTGATGGCAGCCGGAAAGCCTGAAGCCAGAAGTTCACAATGCTATTTATCACTGATTTTATCAGCATCATTCTTCCTGCAAACGACAAGTTCTTGTGTTTCCACGAACATATCCTTTTCCTGATCTTCTCTAGTAAGGGTTTATAGTCTTGCGAGCCCATTCTCTTGGTTAACAGCGGTAGGCCAAGATACCTCACAGGTAGTTGTCCGATTGCAAATGGGAAATTCTCAAGAATTACCTCTTTGGTTACGTCCGCAACCCCAGCCATATACATTGTAGATTTCTCAAGACTAATTTTAAGCCCTGATATTCCTGCAAATTCCTCAAAGATGTGAGTTACTTCTTCAGCCGATCTCTTACTACCATCAACAAAGACCATTAGATCGTCAGCAAAACATAAATGGTTTAGCTTAATGTTCTTGCATCTCGGATGATATCCAATCTTTGCTCCACAACAACCTTATCTATAAGCACATATATGACATTCATGCAAGTAACGAAGAGATACGGAGATAGGGAACAACCCTACCTTAGTCCTCTTTCACTCCGGAAAAAACCAGCAAGTTCCCCGTTAATCTGAACAGAGAAGGACGGTGTAGTGACGCATTACCCAATCCAGTGAATAAACTGTTCCAGAAACTCAAAGTCGTGGAAGATGTTTAGCACGAAATCCCATTGTACCGAGTCGAAAGCTTTCGAAATGTCAATTTTCATTGCAAATCTAGGCGATAGGGACTCCTTGTGGTATTCTTTTACCACCTCTGTTGCTAATAACACATTTTCCATCAGTAAGCGCTCTTTGACAAAAGTAGACTGATTCAATCCAATAAACTTTGGCAGCATATGCTTGAGTCGATTAGCTAGAATCTTGGATATAACCTTATAAAGGACATTACAGAAATAAATTGGCCGGTAGTATTTCATTTCCTTTACCTCGTCTTTTTGGGGATGAGGGCGAGGATAGTTGAGGTGAGACCTTTCAGAAGGAAACCTTTTGTAAAAAAGATTGTATACCCACTGTGAAGTCATGACCATTTGTTGACCAAGCTTCTTTGTAGAATTCAGATGTGTAACCATCTAGTCCATGTGATTTATTACTTGGCATTGAGAAGAGGGTTTCCCAAATTTCCTCTGCTCTTACTTCTCGGATGACTGTTTCTTTGTCATTCATCGAGCATCTGAACTCGTGAAGGGCCTTCAATGATTCTACAGTAATTCCAGTGTACTATGGTGGCTTCAGGGTTAGCAATCTCTCAAAATATCGAAATGCTTCTGTTTTAATATCTGCAATCTATGTTAGGATCTCATTCTCTTGGGAAACAATTTCCCGGATTGTGTTTCGAGCTTTTCTTTCCTGAGAATATCGATGGTATGTAGCATTGTTCATGCCCCCCCCCCCCACTGACAGCCACTGGACCTTTGCTTTTTGTTGCAGAAAATTCTCTTCTAACTCAGACAGGTGGTTCTAGTTGGTGTATGCCCGATACTCTTCCTCCATCGTCTAAGCTGTGAGATCATTTAAGTTGGCTTCTTTTTTTTGACAGAGCATGTCATATTCCTCCTGTGTTCTTTTTGTCAGATCTCCAAGTTGATCTCCATATTTGGATCTGATCAGTAGCTTTAACTCCTTTAACTTTTTTGAAAATCTGAATAGAGCAGAGGTTGAGTCGTATAGCGGAATTGTTGCTTGCCAATACTCATCTAGCATCATGTGGAAGACAATTAACGAATTTAAAAGGTCTACGCTTCCTTTCCTCTTATTTATCCATTCTTATCATGCCTCTAGTGTGATCCGAACTCCCTCCACTTTCAAAAACACAATAAGAAGCGGGATATCTCCTCATCCATTCATCATTCACCAACCAATGATCCAGTTTCTTACAAATAACACCATTCTCCCTCTTGTTTCACCAAGTAAAAAGTGGCCCATGGTAGCCAAGATCAAACATAGAGCAATAATTGACCACATCTTGAAATTTCTCTCATTCCTGGCGGAATGATCGGATTGATTGATGCACCCGAATGTTCCTCAACTTTGAGAATCTCATTAAAGTATACACAGATCGTCCAAGGTTTGTTGCGGAACAGAGGCGAATGATAGTGATTTTTAAGATCTTCCCATAGGTTCCTTTCTCCTCGACAAAATTTAAAGCATAAACAAACGAGATAAAGAATTCACTCGTTTGACCCTCCAATAGAACTGAACAAGTCATAATCTGTTCACTTTTATACACGTGTGTAAGTCTCTTCGTTGCTTTCCAAAGAATCCAAATGCGGCTCAACCTGTGATGATCATAGTTTGATTGAAACGACCAATCCCGAAACAATGACGAAACTATTCGGTTAGCTTTGTTTTCCTTAACTCGCGTCTCCAACAAGGAACCGAATTGTAAATCACTGTTTTGTATCCAGCTTCTTATGACGGAATGTTTTTATTTTTTTGTTTAGACTGCGAACATTCCAGAAGAAGCCCGACATAGATTATTGCTTGCGAGGTGCGTTTTTGCTCGTCCCACCAAGGTTTGCAGCCTTAGCGAGCTTCACATTAAGGTCTGGTATTAGCTTATGGGACGTTTTGGATTGTTTTGGGAGAGAAACTCTCAACTCCTGGACCTCCCTGCGATCATGAGTAATTTGTACGTCCGACTGTTCCTAACTGTCTCACTTTTCCTCTGTTTCTAAATTTTCCCTTGTCGCCTTTATTTCACCATCTTCTGTCTCCTCCAGCACCGAGTAACGCGATGGTGAAACTGAAATTTCTGAGTCCGTGACTCCTTTTGGTTCTGAGTGTCTGCCAACTTTAGCAGGAGATACAATAATTCGTGGATTGTTTGTCCTCGAGTCCACTATTGCAGCTTATGATTTTTTTTTAGATACCGCTTCTAGTTCCTTTTCCAATGGTATATGAGTCTCATCCTGAACCTCCTCAAACCTCTGATCAAGATTGAGACACTCATCAATGGTTATTGTTTTACGAATATCCACATTGATTACTGTTTCCACAAGCTTCCCATTGCTTTCCTTAGATTTGTTTTCCCGAGTCTGCGGCTTCTCTCCTACAGCTAGATGTTGTGTATCCTCCTTAGTCTTCCTCACACACTCCTCCTTCAGATGGCCCCATTTCAAAAAATTGGTGCAACGAGAAGGTAACCACGGGTATTTGAATTCGATTAAAGCGTCTACTCCATTCCTTGATTTAAATTGAAAAGATTTCGGTAGTTCTTTACTCACATCTGCCTCGACAAAGACTAGCCTCATCAAACTTTTTGCATTGCTCTGTATCAGGATGCGACCTTTTAGGAGAGCCAACTGTGCTTGATAAGAAGCTAATTCCTTTCCACTGAACATCATTGGCAGAATGTTTTTAATCATGACCCACATTGGAGCATATTTTACCTCCTTCTGATCTTCCTCCAGAGCCGGACCATACTTAGAAACAATCATTGGTACATCAGCTATATTCCATATTCCTCTCCTGAGGACTCGAGATCTTGTTTTTTCATCCCGGATTCTGAATTTTATTGTTGAATCATTGACCACATGAGCATCAATCCGATTATTCTTGTCCTCCAATGACCAAATCTTGTTAACAATCATGTGGACCTTTGCTATGTATGGAGCAGTTGTCAAAACTTTCCGATGGCGAAATCCTCCCACAATGGAGTGGCACCTTCGAAAATATTGTCTGGTATTTCAACTAGTGAGGATCCATCCTCGACAGTGACTTGAATTTCATGCTTCGATAGTAAAGGCTGATTCTGAACTATGGAACTGTAGAGAGGTTTCTGAGGTTGAGTGTGAGCTGGTTGAGATGTCTATCATGTTGCCTGAGATGTCGGTGGAGATGCCGGAGAAGTCGAAGCTTCCATGTCCTCTATCATGACGGCGGCGCCATCAAAACTTTTTACCTAGGTCGCCTTTCTGATCGCCAAATCACCCCTTACCACGTCAGCAGAGAACTTTTTTCCCTTATTTTTAGAGATCAAATTATGTCAATATTGAATACATGTACTTACAGTTCTGCATTGGACTAGCGCATGGAAGAAGCCCAGTTTTGTATGACAAGACGATCAGAATATTTAGGTATCTCATATCTTTATATTAATTGAGAAGTGCTTTTGGTCTTATATTCACTCTCAAAATGGCTAATTACTAATTCACCTTTAATAAAATTAGATTAATTACTGTGTTAGCCCTAGTTTATATTGATATTTTTTTATTATTATATTAAGTTTATAATTTATTTTATTATAAAGATAAGTACAATTTAAGTTTAAAATTTATTTTATTATATAGATAAGTACAATTTCATATAAAATTGAGAAGATAAATACGAAAATATTTTAAAATATTTTATTTTATTTTAGAAATAAATACAATCTTATATATAAAAATAAGATGATAAATACAAAAATATTTTTGAAATGTGAAATTTAAATAAAGATAAATATGAATATTTTAGATGATAAAATTTATATAATAAAATTGTATTATTTATATAAATTATGAATTTGGATAAATATAAATGATAGATAATATAAATACATTTTATCATAATTAATATGAAAATATGTTTACAGAGTAAATTTAGATATTTATATATAAGATTGTTGATAAAAATTTATTTTGTTGCTATTAATTTTAAATTTATATATAAATTATAAAATATTTTAATGAAAGGTTAAATATAATAATATCTATATAAATATAATAACACTATGAAGGTATATATATATATATATATATAAATATTTTTATAATATTATTTATGCTAAATTGAATTTTTAATTTTTTTAAGAATTTTTTTGTTTATTAATAATTCATATTTTGGTAAAAATAATAACAGAAGATGTAAATACAGAACATTTCTTATTCACATTTGTGATTTTCTCTTTATAATATTGGTCTATTTAGCCCAAATGAAATACATGACAAAAATGTTCCAACATGAGCAGATTATAAAATATAAGATTGAAGATGTTTCATTTCATGTTCGTACCTCTTTTCCCGACAGCTCGATGACCAAGAGAAATTTTTATAAAGAGAGATCACTGTAGAAAAACGACAATGATATTAGCTGGATGATGTATGGCACTCAAGCCATACGAGAAGGAGGAAACAAGATCAACTTGTTGTATGATCACTAGAGCAGTAACTGTACAAGTATATCTATATGGGAAAATTACGGATGTTGACCTCTGATTCCAGAATTTAAGCTTATGATTTCATACATTCGTCTCGATGGAGAGCTGGTGAAGAAGAGGAGGTTGTTTGAATCGGGAAGAAGCTTGTGATGATAGTGAAGAACCCAAGGAGAGCCGAGAAGACGATCCACATTATCGATATAAAGTACAAGTTAGTGATCTTTTTGTATGTGGACTTGTTTGGTTTAGTCACAATATTACCTTGAAATAAATGTCTTAATCAATTTTAACAAAATAATAACAATTTTCAGGGTCTTCTTAGGTCGTGGGCTAATAGTAGTACATTATTTGACGAAAAGTTAATATTGAATTATTGTGCAAGTTGCAATGGTGAACAGTTTCAGGTTCATGAATGCCACATGTTTCAGCGGACAGAGAGGTCTTGTAGCTATATTTGATCTAACCGATTCTTGATTGGAAAAACATTTTGTAACGGTCATCTGTTTAATTGTTGATCAACTTCTCTTGCGTGTCCATTTGATACCACTAGATTCAGTAATACAAATGGCATAGAAACTTTCATAGAAAGATACAAATCCACAAACATTCATATCCAACAGTTTGAAAACAGTTTTAGTGATATGACTAAAAGGCAATATGCACAACCTTTGATATGATAGTGACCAGGAAGAAATCTCTGGTGTGGAGTTTAAGGTGAATTAGGTGGGTACATATCATAACCAGACATAGAGGATGACTCTGGCGTGTTTTCAATATTCTCCATCAACTTTGAGAAGTTCAAATCATGTCCATATACGGCAGGACCTGACACAATCTGTGTTATTTCCATCTTTCCCTCGAGCATCTGCACGGCCTCTGACATCAATGGCCGTAACGAAGGAGATGCATTTGTGCAAACAAGAGCGACTCTGATCATCCTCTCTGCTTCTTTCCTATTGAATTCACCTTCAAGCTTAGGATCTACTATCTCCATTATGTCCTCTTTTTGTTGCAGTTTCAGCGCCTGACATGGATGTAAACTTATTCTCAAAGAGATTATAGGGGACAAGAAAAAGACAAAATGCTCCACAGTTACCCAATTAATAAGCGAGGTGTTGTCATCGCTTCCCTTCTGTGTCATATGTGTCTTCCCACTAACAATCTCCATTGCCACAACCCCGAAGCTGTACACATCTGCTTTCTCTGTCAAATGACCCAATAAGGCATATTCTGGAGCCATATATCCGCTACATCATAAGAGAAATGAGATAACTTCAGAGCTTGAAACAGCCTATTATGTTTCTATACATTACTGCTTACATGGTGCCTGCAACTTTGGTGCTAATGTGAGTGTGTTCTTCTTCGTGGAGCCTAGCCAAACCAAAGTCGGATATCTTTGCATTAAGGTCAGCATCTAGAAGCACATTCGGGGTTTTTATGTCACGGTGAACCATTCTCATCGTCGATCCTTCGTGGAGGAATGCAAGCCCTCTTGCGATTCCCACACAGATTTTCTGCCTAGCTGCCCAGTCTAGTGTCAAGGAGCTCTTTCCTGGAAATGGATGTAAACCAAAGAGTAATGATATACACTTGAACTAGAGTCAAAACGAAAAGAGAAACTGAATGACTTTTATTTACCAAACAGTGCAAGAGCTAGGGAGTTGTTTTCCATGTACTCATACACGAGGAGCAGTTGATTCTTTTCGACACAGCATCCATAAAGCTTGACAAGGTTCGGATGATTCAGACCTGAGATCATTCCTATCTCATTCACAAATTCGCGGTTTCCTTGGCATGACTTGGCAGAAAGCTGCTTGACTGCTATTATAGTTCCATCCGACAGCTCTCCCTGCATTCAGTTTCCTCATGTATCAGAAAACCAAAAACAGCCATATTTTCTCAGGTATCTACGTTTGGGAAGAACTTGACATCTACTTTGAATACAGATCCGAAACCTCCTTCTCCAAGTTTGTTGGCTTGATCAAAATTGTTTGTTGCAGATTGCAGTTGCCTCCAAGTAAAGCAAACGGTTTGCAGACCCTGCGCTCTCAGATCTATTGTGATTCAGGTTCCAAAGAGAAAATGATCAGTAATGCTATGGGCAAATTTGAGGAAGGGATTCATATACTCTGTGAACTCTAATACCTTTTTCTCTTGTGTTCTTGTCTCCTCTGCATCTTTTATGAGCATATAATCCCAAAGCCAAGAGAATAAGTGCTACCAAGGGACCCGTTACCCCGAAAATTAGTGGATAATTAGTGTGATGATTTGTTTTCTCCGCTGCAAATGAGACCCTAAAAGTGTTAATGTACACACCAATCTACAGAAAAATGTTTGTAACAGAGTATGTATTTTTTTGGGACCTCCACAATGTTGCTCCAGACCTGAAATTTTTAAACACGAATATTATTGCTACATGGCAAGAATGAGTAAAAAGAAGTTTTCACAAGAGAAGTTGTACTCACTGTGACACAAGGAGATGGCAGAGATAAGAGGACCATAATTTCCTCTTTTAGGAATGAGGGTTGTCCCTTTACCCGCCCAATACAACCGAATCTCTAACATATGATCAGTCACATTAACAGCTTTCAGCTCTTTCACAACAGGCTTCATAGTCCCATTAGCCTCCTCTTTGATGTTAAAATCTCTCAAGAACAATTTTCCCTAACCGCGGAGAAAAAGGACATAAGGAAATGAAGTTCGATCTTCTAGGCAACTTAGTTAGACTAGAAAAAGCAAATTATTCAGTAAAAAATGACGCTATACCTGAACATAGACATCAAATATGCGTCTACCTAGACGACTATATAGTTCTTTGTCTGAAAACTGAATCTCCATAAAATGGAGTTTCACATTGTATTCTCCATTTTTCAAGCATGAGGCATAATAAACAAGAGAGAGAGCAGATCGGCGTGCCGTCTTATAAAGATCAGGAGAATCTCCAGATGGTGTTAAACTAGTTGAAATTATGTATGTGTCATCATCAATTGCATCATCCATAAAGTCACCAGTGTTACTGATTCCCCAGTTGTTCAAGTGCTGATTTGTAGCTGCTTTGACTTCACTGTTATCAGCTTGATAAGTGATTTTACCCGAGGAGTTTGTAATTGTTACATCTTCTCCACCACAATTAATATGTAGTGATCGCTTATCTACAACCAACAACAATTATGATCACCATTTAGAGAATTAACAAAAGTGAATGCATCAAATTCTTTAATGCATGTTGGACTTAAGTTAGAACGGCTCAATGTGCACTTACAGTTCCTGCAGTTGATTGGAACAGAACATGGAGAAAGCTCAGTTCTGTATGACAAGACGATCAAAATATTTAAACATCTAATCAGCATGAGACTTCCAAAATACTTCTACTGCCGCATTTGAGAGCAAGGGATTACTAATTTTATCCATTCTTGTTGCATGATAACGCAGAAGAGTGAACTTACAAATTGTCCTTCAAATATGAGCTCCGGTATGTATTAATGTTACTGATTCAAAAGAAAGTGAGAGCACATAATTAAACTTCAGGATGAGCATGTTATGAACAAATAGGTAAAAATAATTTGTGATTGTACCTCCTTTCTTGGCAACTAGACAACCATGAAAAATTGTTATAAGAGAGATCACTGTGAGAAAGAAAACCAACTGGAAGATAGTTTAGATGATGACGGAAGATTTATCAAGCCATACAAACAAGGTAAAGGCTGAAACATACATATTTGATTTGCTGTTGAGGAAAACACCAGATTTGATGTTTCCGGAAAGCATATTACCAGTCAAATAGCTGTAAGAACATGTCAAAACTTTAAGTTATCCGTGTATGATTCTGTGCTACTCATCTTAAATTGTCTGCATCTTACGTATATTTTGGTGCCGATGTTATTCCAAAAACTTCACCAGTCAACTTGTTAAAAGATACATCACTGCAGAAACAACATGTACAAAACAAATGAGTTTCTTTTGATATGAACATCTTTGATTAAATATTGTTTATATATAACCCATAAATTCTGCTGAAGCTTTAAATAGATCCTGTCATACTAACGGCATCACACTTTTTCTTCTCTTTATGATATTTATTGGTGTACTTACTTACCTATGAATTCATGACAATCTATATGTACAACTAGAATTGATATAGTCCAATAACTTAAGTGTCTTGGTTGAGGTAGAAAATTGGGTTTTCAAAGCTTCTATAGCTCCTTCCAATCAGCCCCAAGCAAATATATAAAATGTATGATGTCATGAGTAGTCAGTCATATGCAAATATCTCAGCAGGTGGAACATATTAACCAACCTGGTTTTGAAAATTACAAAGTATTTTTCACATTTCACCAAACAAAAAAAAAATACTTACAGAGTTGTCAATTCTGGCTTACTCCAAATGTAAGAAGGAATTGGACCAGACAAACTCACATTCCTCAAAATCCTGAAATAAGCTAGGACGGAGACTTTAGTTTGACATTTTTATATAAAATCAAGCTTCATTGGAAAACACATACAAGTTTTTGATGACGTTGCTAGATATATTAGGAAATGAGTGTACCCCAGTCGTGTCACTAATACTCCTGAAAATGAATACAAGTCTTAAAATATCAGACTCATTTCAGTGGTACATTCGCTGCTAATCAATTAAAAGTAGTTTAATTACAGTTGAGTAAGATTTTCTAGGCGGGCCACTGCGTCAGGAATAGGTCCTTTCAGTCCACTTGCGGATAGATCTCTGTTAATCATAATGGACACTACTTATATGACATTGAAACACAAGTTATAAGAAATAGTGATGATGGGCAATCTTACAGCCTTCGGAGCCGAGACCAGTTGCCAATATATTCTGGGATGGTGCCAGTGAAGTTATTGTCACATATCCTACTGCATAGTGTAAAGAAACTACTAGTTTAGAGCTTTGTTAACTTTAATAAGTGTTTCTTAAGTGCCTATTCAATTCACAACCTCGCAATTCATACTACGAAGAAACAAACAATTCCTAGAGCTATGTGCAGCAACAACTTACAATTTCTCAAGGTTTACCAGTCTAGCGAGAGTGCTAGGAAGGTTTCCTGTAAACTGATTGGACGCAAGTTCCCTGCAAAACCCAGTTTTCAGAAGAGAGTATAGCTAACTGTTTTTTATTTCCATAAAACCAAGGATACTTGTGGTTTTGGACAATAGTTAAGATACAAAGTGAATCTTACAATTCTTTTAGGTTGGTCAAGTTACCAAGCTCATCAGGAATCGGACCAGAGAACTGGTTTGCTTCAACCCCTCTGAAATTTGCATCACATCACCGTAATATCAGGTCATATCAAAAGGCATGTCCAGTGTAGGTAACAATTTGGAACGTACAGAAATGTCAGATTCTTGAAGTTTTGTAAACCAGGTGGTAAAGGCCCAGACAAACGATTGGCGCACAGCGAGCTGCGAGAAAAGGCAAAATGACCTACCAGAGATCATGAAGATTAATTACATGGAGATAGTAGAGACAAGGAAAGCTTAATTACATGAAAGTGAGGTTTGGCAATGAAGCCCATTCCATTGGGATTGAGCCCGAAAGGTAATTTCGGCAAAAGACTCTGCAAAGAAGAGTAGAAACTCACTATCAGGTTTTGTTGGTTTCTCTATTTTTAGGTTGTTTTTGAAAATTTATTAAGCTCATCAATCCTTGTACCACAAGAATTTTAAAATAATATATAAATATAGTAAAAATTACTTTAAAATAGTTAATAGCCTGTTATACTGCAAAACCTATTTAATCATACAAAAATTAAAAATTTCTTTTCAATTTTAAATTATTTTTCAATTTAGTTTTAATTTTTGCCATTTTGCAATTTTGCATTATTATCAATTGGAGCCAATGATAATTAAAAAAAAAAAATCATGTTAAGAGAAAAACATGTGATTGCTGTTAAGAATAGCAAATGTGAATTGATATATATTTATAATTAAGGCTAAATTTTCTAAAACGCACAATTTTATAACATATCTTGAAGTTTATATAAATTTTACATCTTAATAATTACCTTATTAAACTTTCTAAGCCTTATACTATTTTTAACATGTTTTATAAAAAAAGAAAATTAGAAATCAGTCTTAAATTATGTCCAATGTTTGATTAAAAACAAAATTCTTATCTGAAATGTATTTTGAGAAATTTCATTGGCAGAGATCTAATAACAGTGAAATTAAATCTCTCTTCTAAGGTACTATTTACGTCCACTGTTCACACATAGAAAATCTAATATATCCTTCAGTTTTTTAATAATTACAATTTTACCATTTGTTTTATTAAAATCCTACGGCAAGAAAAAAAATAGAAAAAGAAAGAGAAAGAAGAAGAAGAATTTCATAGAAAAAGAACAAGAATGAAGAAGAAGAAGAACAATGGAAGATGAAAGATGATGTGAGAGTTATTGCATGATTTTTTTTCTGGGAAGATGAACAGTATTTTCCATTCATGAATAGTGTTCAAGATGAATAGTATTCAAAAAGATAAAAAGACGAGAACTCAATTTTCAGTCAGGTATCATATCATATAACTAAGTTATTTTATAAGTTACCATATAATTTATCAAATTCGCTAAGATAATAAAGATATGTATCTAACAACATCGTTATCAATTACATGATAACTTGGTTAACACAATAATTTGTTAATATTTTTATTTTTATTTTTTATGCTATATAACACTTGAGTGTACACGATAATTTTATTAGATGATAATTTATTTAACACGGTTATTTCAAACAAATTTATATGATAAGACAATTAACATGATAATTTTAGATTTTTTAATGACTTGATAATTAGTCTAACATGTTACTATATGTGTTAACTGAGTTAACACGATAAATGTTTTGCCAGAAACTAATTTTGTATGACAAAATAATTAAGTTAACGTAGTTCACATGATGAACAATAATCACGCTAATCTAATTATATCTGAATTTTAACAAGATAACTGAGATAATAGTAATTTGTTTATGTTTACATGTAACTTTTTATTATTTTGTTTGATATGTTGACTAAGTTAACATGATTTATTAACTGAGTTAACATTATATGTTAATTGAGTTAACACGATACACAGTTTCTGGAAAATTATTTTCAGATTAACAGTGTAAACGTGGATGAACAGTGAATGCGTGGATGAACAGTGTCATCGGGATGAATAGTGTCACCGAGATGAACAGATCGCCAGAAAAATATTTTCAGATTAATGGCATTTTAAATAATTAGGTAAAATTACAAGGATATTATTGGTTTTTGCATGGTTTCCTCTCTCATAAATATCTAATTTTCATATTAACTTTTCTACCCACCTAATTTTCTTATTCACCTTTCCCACTCACCTTACTCACCCATGTATTTTTTCCCTTTCTAATTTCCCTATTATGGTGAAATAGACAAAAATTGCTATATTTTATAAATTATCTTACAAAACCATAGAGAGTGTATTCCATTGTATTCCATTAACATACTTTATAAACAATCTTATGAAATCTATATGGATAATCTAATATATAATAGTTGAACAGGGGCTCTCTTTAGCTGCCACATCAGCCCCCTATTCATTGGTCCACCTCATTAAAAAAATTCCACATCATCATTAAATCAAATAAATCTATAATAAATTATTTAAAATTATTTAATTTAAATATAATTAGTTAAAATATTTAAATATAAATATAAACTAAATTAAAGCTGAAATTTAATTTCAAATATAATTAAATATTAATATAAGTGGAAATACCAAATTATAAAACTAAAAAATATGCAATTATGATTTTTTTTAAAAAATAATTAAAAATTATAAGAAAAAAGGCATATAACAAAAAAAATTAATAACTAATGAAAATGATAATTATTAGTTATAAAAAGGTAATAAGATGATAATAGAAACAAATAAATACTATAAAATATAAAAAAAAATTTAAATGAAATCAATGAAATATATTCATAACTTAACGAAATTCAAAATGATAAAAATGTTAAAAATATTATTGTAATATTAAGACCTGAATGACAGAAAATGTAACAAGTACATATATTATAAATAATATATGAAAATTAAAAATTGATAAGAAGGTTGAAGGAAATAAAAATTCCAAAAAGAAAATTCATGAAAATTGATAACTAAAACTTGTAAAATATATAATTTAAAGTAATATTGCTTGTGAGCGCATGTTATTTCTTCATATTATGATGATTATAAAAAAAATACAAATCTGTAAAAAAAAATATAAAATATTAATATTCGATTACTTATCAAAAATATATTAAATATTTAAATAACAAAACTAAACTGGCGCATTTGCACGGATTCTCTCCTAGTTTTCTATAATAGCACAAAACAGGGTATTTGACCAAAATAGCAACAAAGAGAAAAATTGACCAAAATAACATTTATAAACGGGGATAAATACTAAATTAATCTAATTAATAACAATTTTATTTACAATAAAATAATATTTTATTTTTAAAATAATAACTTAACTAGAATTATTTTCAAAAAAATTCAATTTTTTCAATTTTTCTTCCAAAATTATATAAATATTTTCAGCAAACAATAATACAATTTTGCGAATGCCTTCCAAAAAGCAAAAAAAAAAAATTGCATTCAATAAAATCGAACATGGGACATATGATTACAAATATGCATAAATTGGTGATGTATAGGCATTAATCTATAATATTATTTTGAAAAATATAAAAAATTACAAACTTATATAATAAATAACTTTAAACGTTTTAGAAAAAATAATAATATAATTTGAGGATGATCTTTCCAAAACTAAAACATTTTTTTTTTCATTTCATTAGAATTGATCATTGGACATTGGAGTTACGATGATGAACATGTTAGAGGATGTGTAGCCACTAATATATTGTATTACTTCGGAAAGTATTAGTATTTACAAACTTATATAATAAATAGCTTTAAATATTTTTTGGAAACAATAATACATTTCAGGAAGGACTTCAAAAAAATGTATTTCACTGGAGTCGAACCTAAGATAGAGTTTATAACGGTGTACATGTTGGGAATATGTAGCCACTAAGTTAAGGTATTACTTTGAAAATTATAAGAACTTACAAACTTATATAATACATAGTTTTAAACATTTTCAGTAAACAATAGTACAATTTTAAAAAGGCTTTCCAAAAACAAAACAATTTTTTTTTTTTTGCATTTTGTTTGAAATCAAACCTAGAACATAAGAGTTCGAAAGGCGTACAAGTTAGAGATGTATAGCCAATAAAATACAATATTACTTTAGAAAGTATAATATGTTATAATTTTATATAATAAATAGTTTTAAACGTTTTCAGGAAACAATAATATAGTTTCAGGAATAATTTCCAAAAAACAAATTTAAAAAAAAAATTGAAGAAAATGAATAAATCTCAAAATTTTTGATTTTTATTATTATTTTTAATATATATTATTTAAAAATTATATTTGGTTACAAAAGTCCTTACAATATAAAATAATATTAAATATGTCAACTGTTTTTAGTGCTATCAATTTTTCTCAGTCTATAAATGTTCAATTTTATAAATGATCCTTACAAAGTTTTATAAAACGTAGTAGTTTTGTAAAGTGGTATCATAAAAATAATAATTTTGAAATTATTTTTAATGCATTTTAATTTATTTATTTTCTCCAGATTAAAGATCCGCAATCACTTTTGTGGCAAAAAGCAAAAAAAAATTGTGTTATTCATTTTGCATTAGGAGTTAGTAATATATTTTTGTTTTTTTTGAACAAATAGTAATATCTTTTTGTTTTAGAGTTTTCCTGTATAGACTTGAATGGTATGTCAGATAAATAGCAGAATAGCGGAATAACTGAATAATTGTTAGCGGGACGAACTGAACTGAATCAAGTTTCTGCAGAAAAATTATAAAACACCGAAAAACTAGTTTTAGTAGATTAATCATGTTTTATTTTTTATAGTTATATTTTTAACACGCTAGTTGCATATAGCGGAATCACGTTTTTAAAACGTGAAAACGTGAATAAATAATGAATGTTACGAATGGTAAAAAATAGCGGAATCACATTTTCAAAACGTGAAAACGTGAATAAGTGGTATACCATTCATCACCTATATAAATAGATTAGGAACCATGGTTTGCACTTTGCAAAACCAACGACTAATCATCGATTCTGTTAAATAAATTTCTGACTAACATCTTTTGGAGATACCGAAGCTTGGCCAACTCAGGCGGAAGTTTTCCTGAAAGACTTGTTGATTTGATAATTCTGTGATTACTCAACAACAAAAAAAAAACATTAGAAAAGAAGAGAAGGTCTGATAAGAGAACACAAAAGGTGAACACTCACAATTCTGTAATATGACATGTCATGTTGTTGTTGAAGCTACAATCACAAACAATAGTGTTGACCATCTCCGGATTCGAAACAAAACCAAGTTTTAGAGTTCTTAAAAGGCAAGGATCTCCATCACTTAGGTTCAGTTTCTTTATTCCAAGTGTAGTAGCTATCTCTTCAAGAGCATTCACTGCACAAAGTTATCAAGTATATATATGGAAAAATTGTCGATTTTGAACTTAGAAATTATAAGAATCCAGATTTTGACTTAATACATTCATCTGGATGGAGAGCTGGTGAAATGGATGTCGTTGGAGTCGCGAAGAAGCTTGTGATGATGGTGAAGCTCAGAAGGAGAGCCGAGAAGCCGATCCACATTATCGATATAATTTTCTTGGACCTGTTTGGTTAGCACATTAATATTACCATCAAGAAGAGATTTATATACGTGTAATTAATAATGAAAATTATATTGATATTGACTACTTTAAGTCTTCTTGGGTCGTCGCCTCGTCGTCTAGTAGAAAGTCGGGATACTTATATGACTAAAGGTTAATATTGAATTATTGTGCAAGTTGCAGTTACAGGTTCATGAATGCCGCATGTTTCAGCAGATTTTATACGGATAGAGAGAGAGAGAGATTTCATGACCATATACGGATCTGACCAAGATTCTTGAATCATTGGGGAAAAAACTTTGTAATGGTGCAAATTAATTATATTATTACATTCTTTATTTTTGAAAGCTATTTTTTCATTGATTTCTTAGAAAAGGAAATTAGGAAATTTATTTAGTGAGTGAAACCATATAATTATTTATTTATTTACATTCAAAGTTATTTTTTTCATTTTGTGAATTCGTGAAAAAATTAAAAACTAATTATAAGTTTAGAGAGTAAAACCAATTAGGTCAAATAGTATTCATTTAGATTTTTCTTACTTATGTGAATAAATAATTTACAAACTACTAACTTTGTATTTATAGTTCCAAAAATCCAATATGAAAACAAATGTATAAAATTTCTTATACTGGATATGTTGGGACCAAATAAAGTATAAAATAAAGTATAGTGAGAGGTTTCTAGTGAGAGGATGTTCCCAGGCACTTTACTCGAGGAGTTGACATTGTCCCCGAGCGCCCAGGTCGAGGATGGCACTACAACCAATCTTTCCTAAAAAAGGAAATTGTGCTAGCTATTCTAGGTCTGCTAAACCTTTCTTAGATTCTGAAGCTTCAACATAATAGAAGGTTTTCAAACTTACGATGGTGACAACTCTTGCTCCCCTCTTCAATGCCGTCTAGAAGTTAACACCTCCTCGCCGAAACTCAGAGCCTCTGTACTCTCTCCTCCGAGAAAACCTCAACCTTGATCACCGGACACGGCTGAACTATCAAGAATCTTTTAACTGGAAAGTGGAGGAGTCTCGTGTAGGAATTTCTAGCAGTTCTAATCCCAATTAGCAACCCTAGGTATAATTCCAAGCCTAGGATCCAAGGTCTAGGTATATTGAATCTACATCAGATCTCGAATTACCTGGAGTTTAGCAGCGGAAGATTATCAAATATTCGAGATTCTCAAGCGCCTCAAATGCTGCGCCTCTACTGGTATCCACACGCACACAAACTGGAATCCGCCGGGATGCTAGTGCCGGGAGATCGGATCTCTCTGGGATACACGTGTTTGTTTCTGAGTTTTAGGTTCTCTTTTCAGCTGACAGCTCTCCCAACTCGTGTCTCATATATCCCACATATATAAGCACGAGTATAACCTAATTAAGTCATTAACCGATCAACTCTTGTGTCGATCGACACAGGTATGTGACGATCGACACACACCGATTAGACTCTTGTGTCGATCGACACTACTGTTAGCGTCGGTCGACACATTCTCAAAACACGTACATAAATGTGTATCAAATACACATTAATTGATCATTACATTAATGATCATTCCCACATGGAGTATATCCAGTTTGCTTAGGTGTGTGACCCTGTAGGATCATATAATACTAGTAATGAGTTCACAACTCACATATCACAAGTGGCTTCTAGCAAAACATTATGACCATCTAGTATTGTATGAATGTCTAATCTCGACGCCACAACTATCTCTAGAGTGATTACAAGTGTGATTTCAAGACATTCCCAACAATCTCCCACTTGTACTCGACCTCCATTTTTAATCTAATGTTCTCTAATCCTCAACCCATCCAAGGTTTTACAACCTCAAGATCTCTCACCGGTGCAGTCTCGACAAGCACTAGACCACCATGGCAGCATAACTCTTTGTTACCATCTCTCGGAACAACTCCGCACAACTCTGTTCCAACCAGGAATCTCCACACCTTAAGCACATCTCATCTAAGATGTCACTGGCAATACTCTTACCAGGAGAAAGGCAAAGCTCAAATTTCACCGTCTGCTCCTCCCGCACGTAAGAGAATAAATGCCCCCCAACTAGACACCTATGATTTGGATAAAGAGAACTCCTTGACTCTCATCAGAAGCTTAACAAACCCAAAGGAGCAGAGGCTATGGACTATGATCCCCTTCCTGCCTAAAAGATGGGGGCCTAAAAAGCAAAGCTTTAGACTCAGACCTAGGCAACAATTGCTTCCAATATAGATTTGAGCTAGAAGAAGATCTCCAGAAGGTCCTAGAGAATAGACCATATCACTTCGCTCACTGGATGATCATCTTACAACGCTGGGAACCGGTCATCTTCGCTTCCTTCCCTTCACAAAACTCCTTTTGGATTGAATTAAAAGGCATTCCCCTTCATTACTGGAAGGAAGACTTCATTAGCAGCAATGGTAAGGAACTTGGGAACCTTGAGGATGTGGACATCTCCAAGACTGCAGTGAAGATAAAGGTCTCAATCAATGGCCTGAAACCGCTAACAAAGGAAACAATCATCGAATTTGCAGATGGTTCAGAAGCTCTCGTAAGCCTCGAATACTCAAAACTTGAGAAACATTGCCATCTTTGTAACCGGCTAAACCACGAAGCTCAAGACTGCCCCTTGAGTAAAGATGTCAGACAAGAAAACCACATGGCTCCGAGCTACCATGATTGGGAAAAGATCGACACAAAAGATGGGGCAACCAACGACAACTCAACATCTACAATTTAAACAACGGTTAGATAGACACGGACAACCTTTCGGCGAGAGACCATCTGCAAAAGTCGCAAAAGAAAAATCCCCAGCTAAGAGTCTGTCCAACAATGTTGTTAAGTCTACTGCTCACCCAGAACACAGACACGATCCACTGTCATATGCTCCCCGGGATCATGGCCAAGATAAACTCACTACAGAGGTCCGGGAAAATGACATCCGCAACCAGATTCGTGGAAAAAGACAGGCACATGGAAAGAACATAGCAATTCAGAACCAGGTATGGCAAGAAAAAGATCGAGGCGAGGAACCTATCCATCACATACCCACACAATTCTCCTTACCATCCGGAAGCCGACCACCTCTGGAAAGAAGTTTAAACTTTGATGCAGTCCAAGCCCCTCAAACTCGCTCAGCTGAGGACATTTTAAATGACCTACAATAAGTTACCATACAATACATCAACTGTGGAGATCCGACAGAAAGTGCAGCTAGACGTCAACGTGTGATTGAAGGAGAATCTCGAGGCCTTAATGCTGAAACAGCTGCACTCATAACCCAGCCAACTTCAGCACCACACACTATGGTATTCGATCGTTTGGAACCCTCGGTGTTTAATCGATTATAAGCTCCTGTTCCGAATGATGAAACCGTTTCTGTGGACATTCCGGCTCAATCAAGAAAGAGAGGCAGACCATCCAAAAAGGTGGTACCATGTTGGAATTGTGTCCAGTAATCTCGGTACTGTCTCTAGAAAGTAAGAGTATGTCAATGATCAGACATAAGTCATATAATACTGGGGGTCATGATGGCTTGCTAGAGTCCGCTCATGATCTATAAGTCTTGGACTTATTGCCTTTATTATATGATCCCATATGGGTCACACGCCTAAGCTAACAGGAAAACGTGTAGGAATGGTTTAGCAGAAGTACGGTAAAAGTGCTAGGCATTTACTGTACTTAGAGAGAATAAAACGGTTTAGGCACTGTGTGTCGATCGATGCACAAGGCGTGTCGATCGACACAGTGCGCGAACGCCTCGGAGTAAATTGGCATTTGGGCCAAATGGCCCAAAACGAACTGAACGAGTTTTATATAATCTTAAGACGAGTTCAGGTCGAAACAATGCCCTAGCCGCGAGCCTCCTCTCTCTCTCTGCGCCGATTTCCTCCTGGCCTAGCAGCCTCTTCCTGCTCGGTGTGCGTGTGTGAACCTCTGGAGGAGTTATCTCTCGGTGGCTCTCTGATCTCTGACCTGTTCTCCCTTTCCGCTGCACAAAACAGGTAAAAAGGTGAGATCAATGTTGTTTCTATTCGAGAAGAACCTAGATCCGCATGTTTAGGATAATCTGAATCAGAGAATTGAATCAGGATTCATCTAAACATTCCTTCAGTGGTATCAGAGCTATTGGTTCTGGTTTTTCTTGTTTAGATTCAAGTTTAGGATTGTTTTTCTTGTTTAAAAGTGTTTTGAATCAACTACTGATAAGAGAAATCACTTAAGCAACAAGGAATTGAAACCTAAACACACTTAAAATCGCAGAAACCAAGCTATATTGATTTGGTAGAATGCGATTTTCAAAAGTCAGTATCGACTGCGATCGCATGGATCGATCGATACGATCGCATGGATCGGTCGATACAGTCTATCGGCTAACCCTGTTAACGCGTGAAAGCATCGATCGATGCAGGATCGATGCAGGTTCGATGTTGGTGCATCGACCGATGCGGTTGGTGCATCGATCGACACGGTTAGGGTTTTAGCTCGTTTCCGTGCATGCGCGAGAGCATCGATCGATACAGGATCGATGCACGATCGATGCAGGATCGATGCTAAGAGCATCGACCGATGCGGTTGATGGATCGATCGATACGGTTGGTTCATCGATCGACATGGTTGGTTTAAGGCTCGGTTTAATATTTTGATTAAAATTAATTCGTCCTGGTTTAATAAACAGATTTAATAATTTTATTAAGTCTGGTTAAACCGGGACAAGAAATCCAATGTCGAAAGAATTATTGGATTTAGTGCCTAAACCAGGATTTTCTAATTTGATTTGGTTGGACCAAATAAATTGAGAAAATCCGGTTTAGTAAATAACCGGTTGACAATTGTGGTCATCGTAGTAATTAAAATTTGGTTAGACCAATTTTAATGAACCAGACCGGTTATGTCATTTAATTGGACAATTGGGTCATGTCTTGGACATGGACCAATTCTTGGGCCTCGGGCCAAGAAGTTAAAACAATTGGGCCAATTATTTGAGTCTTTCTTCAGATTAATTTAAAATTTATTTTATAAAATTATAAAGTCGATTTTAAATTAAAGTTTCCGAAATTTTGAAATTAGAAAGTTTCTTAAATTAGAAGTTTCTGGATTTGCGGGTTTTGGATTTTAAAGAAATTTCTAAAGTTAGAAAGTTTCCGTTTTTAGAAAGTTTCCAATTTTAGAAAGTTTCCAAAATAGTAGGTTTCCAAAAATGGAAAGTTTCCCGAAATAGTAATCTTCTATTTTGGGAATGAATTTTTAAATAAACCTACGAACCTCAAATAATATCAAGCGTTGGATGTCTTGTCCATTCTATGTCAGCTGTCGAAGCCCATTCAATTGTATTCATGGCCTTACAGTGTGAGGGTGTCTGCTTTTGCGTGGATAAGACGGTTTGTGATTCATAAATGTCATTGGGAGTCCCAGACATTAATGATTACATGACTGTATAGTCTGGTTTTCTTGACTAGGCCATCGGGAGTCCCGGGCCTTGAGACATCAGAGTGGATTGGGCCTCGGGCCCAGATTCACAACCAAGAGTTATATCACGGATATAATTAGCCGACATAGGGCTTACCGATATAAGCTGAGGTTTGGTGACGGCCAGTGGCCCACTTTAATCTTAGTTATATGTGGATCTTGGAATCATTATATTCTATTGAGGGTAACTTATGTTATTGAATATAATGCGTGATTAATCATATTAAGTATAATACAAGATTAATCATATTGAACATATTAACTAAAATCCTTTTATCTTAATTTTCAGTTATGACTAGCACAAACAATCAAAACACTTTCTCGATCCGGTCTGTCCTTAAGATGGACAAGCTGAACGGATCAAATTTCTTGACTTGGTCGCGGAACCTGAGGCTAGCCCTCAGACAGGAGAGAAAGGACTATGTTCTTGAGAGAGCTCTCCCCGTGAGGATCGGGTCCAATGCTCCTCATGCAGTATATGATGCTTGGAATAAGCATTATAATGATGCGGTAGATGTGCGTGGTCTGATATTGGCTACCATGGACTCAGACTTGCGGAAGCAATATGAGAACATGGAGTCGCCAATAGAGATGATCAGCAGCCTGAAATTGAAATTTCAGGAGCAGATAAGAGTGGAGAGATACCGGTTGGTTAAGTCTCTCACTAGCTGCAAGCTACCAAATGATAATCCAGTGAGTCCTCATGTCAGTAAAATGATGGGTTACATTGATAACCTGAGGAAACTGGATTATCCAGTTAGCCAAGAGTTGGCAACTGAAATCATTCTGCAGTCACTGCCGTCAAGCTATGATAAGTTCAGAAAGAACTATATCAAGAAAGGCTTAACGAAGACGCTGACTGAACTGCATGATATGCTCAAGACAGTTGAGCCAAACGTGAAGAGTACCCTGTACAATCTCATGAATGAGAAGGGTAGGTTTACTAAACCTAATGCTGACAAGGGTGAAGACAAAGTTGTCCAGATTTTGAATCATGGCAAGCGTGTGTCTTCTGAGCCCGAGTCAGATGCCTCTTACGTTGGTAAGTGCTGCTACTGTAAGGAGACAGGGCATTGGAAGAGAAATTGCATTAAATTCATGGAAGATGATGAGGAGTTGAAGTTGATGTATGAGACTACTTCCTCAGGTATTCATGTTATTACTTCAAGTTCTACCTTAAAGGTATTGGATACTGGTTGTGGCACTGATATTTGTGATAATATGCAGAGCCTAAGCAACAGTAGAACTTTGAAGGAAGGGCAAGTGAAACTACATGTCTGGAAGGAGCTTGGGATGCTGCCTCAGTCGTAGGGTTTTCACTTATAGATCCCTTTTAGGCTTGGTTTTATATTAAGTAATTGCTACAATGTACCTGCTTTAAGCAGAGTTGTCTTTCATTTTCTTGTAAGAATTTGAATGTTTTTCATTTTGATAAAAGACAAGTTTTGTTCTTTTGATCTTAATGAAATATTAATTGTAGCACCCTATTCATGGAATGGGTTTTATATCTTAAACCAAAGAGTGCCTAAATGTAACATAAATACCGAATTGGTTTAAATCTGATAAATTAAACCTGATTTTTCTTGGCATAAAGTCTTGGTCACATAGAGTAAGTCGGATTCAGAAATCCCATAGTCATGGACTGTTGGGCTCATTTGATAAAATATCTTATGAGACTTGAATTCTGTTTATTAGACCAAAAGGTAAAGGGCCTATCTTAGCCGAGCTAGAGAAAGGCCCAAAGGCTTATTGGACCTGGAACATACTCATGTATGTGGCCCAATGAGCAGTAATGCCAGAGAAAAATCTCCTGTACTTCATTGTATCTACTGATTACTTCAGTGAGTGTGACTGTGTTCATTTGATGAGACACAAGTCGGAATTCTTTGACATGGTCGAAAGAGTTCCAGAATGAAGTATAGGATCTGAATGACAAAAGTATTAAGACTCTGGATTAAATCACGAGTGAGAATACTTAAGTCATTGATTGTGTGATCATCTGAATGAGTGTGAAATCGTTTCACAGCTCATTTCTCCTGAAAACCTGAAGGTTTTTCTATGAGAAAGAATCAGATCTTATTAGAAATGATTAAAGATGAGTCACACGAATCTTCCATGATATTATTTAAGAATAACGCTCTAAATTATCTAAGTTTACGCTGAAATAGTTCCACCAATATCAGTTGAAAGACACCACGTAAATGTGGATTGGAATCGATCCAAATTCGTCTTTACTGAGTATTTGTAGTTGTGCTACTTCGCTGGTTGTCCTAGGGAAACCAAGGCTTGTTATTTTTACGTCCATTCTGTTTTCTAAGAAGGGAAGTTAATTTCCAAGAAGAACAGTGGGAGTAAAAGTATAACTCGAAGAAATTCGAGAAATACAGGAGGCTGCTTAACCTGTTGAGGGAGAGCAGCGGAAGGATTTACAGATTTCTGTAGAATCTACACCTGTGGATTATGGAGTTTGCAGATATGAATGAATCAGTTACTAATCCGAGAGTGATTTCTCGTCATTAGTTGAACCTGATAATCATTGAAATCTGCACCTCTGGAGCCTGAAGTTCGCAGATATGAATGAATCAGTTACTAATCCGAGAGTGATTTCTCGTCATTAGTTGAACCTGATAATCATTGAAATCTGCATCTCTGGAGCCTGAAGTTTGCAGATATGAATGAATCAGTTACTAATCCGAGAGTGATTTCTCGTCATTAGTTGAACCTGATAATCATTGAATGTTCGCATGATCTGATGATCATTGAAAGCGACGAATCTGCGAAATTCAAGGAAGCGAAAGTGAGCCCAGACTCCGAAGAATTACATTTTGTGTAAGTTGGCTTCATCGATCCATTCATGGATGGAAGCAAACATATCGGAGTTGGAATCTTCGTTCTGTTGAAGTAGTCAAGATTTTGACTTAAGCAGGAACGAAATGGAACTGTGCGTTTACTAATAGATAAGTGGGAGCAATATTGCATTTCTCAAAGTGTATGTCGATGACATACTGATTCTCGGATATAACGTCCCAACGGTGTAGTCGGTAAAGGACTAGCTTGGGAGTTGGTTTAATGATTGACATGGGTAAAGCCACGTAGTTCTTGGATTTTGGATCTAAAGATAGAGATCCAAAAGAGCTGGTAGGACAAAGTCAGGATTCTTAAATTGACAAAGTCCTACACGTTTTGAGCAATCCAAGAAGGGTTTTATGCCAATGTCACATGGCATTAAGTTAAGCAAGATACAGTATCCTACGATAACTGCTGAGCTTAAATGCATGGATGAGATTCCATATGCGTCGGCAATTGGATTTATCATGTATGCCATGAAACATACTTGTTTGATGTTGCTTTAATGTTAAGCAAGACAAATAAAGACCAGTCAAATCCAGCAAAGAATCAAGTTTCCTAAAGTATGTCCTAAAGTATTTGAGGAATACTAAGGATAAGTTCTTGATTTACGGAGAAAGTGAGGTGCTATAAGTCGATAGAGTCTGAAAGGCAAGTTTCCAACAGACAAAGATGATTTCCGGTCACAGTCCGGTTATATCTTGTGTTTGTCTGGCGGTGCACGGCACTGTTGCTGACTCCATGACTTAAGCTGAATCTTTCGCAGCTTGGGAAGCGGCGAAAAAGGTTATTTGGAAAGAAGAGTTCATCACTGAACTTGATGTGATTCCCAGCATAGATGAGACTAGCTGCACATCAGAGGCCCAAACACCTTGAGATAAATGACAGAGATGTTAAGTAGATCAGCAAGTTTCAACAAATGAGAACGTTGCTAATCTATTAACGAAGCCACTCCTTAGCCCTAAGCACGAGTCACGGACTGTAGCTGTAGGATAAGTGAAGTTAAGATATAGTCTTAATTTCAGTGGGAGTTAGTAAAGGGCTTTATTTAGTTATTGATATGTTCTTGTAAAACATTTGAGATGTTTAATAATGAAATTATTATTTCAAGATTATTTTAACTGTGATGAAATATTCGTTCCAAAATGATATGAACCATTTTATAGGTCATCGAAGTAAATGACTTGATCTTGAGTCATCGAAGTCATTTAGCTTGATCATGAGACCCTATATTTGATAGATGGCTTATATCATCCTGTCCCTAGTCGAAGGTTGTTGAAATTGGAACACCAACAACCGTGTGAGACTGGATTGGTACGTGACTTATGACAAAGTCTCAGTGTGTCATAGATGCGCGGCATCAAAGTCAGTACATAGGTGTATGTTTGGGAACATACGACCGGACAAGACCCGCTTATGAGAACTCTTCAGGATATTTATATCAGTGTCATAAAAGATTCTCACTACGACTATAGAGTATAGTCCTTAGACCTGAGTTCGCATGCATGTGACTGCACATGGACTGATGCACTTTGATCATTGTCTAACGCTGTCGTTCTGCGATAGTTATAAGGACCTTGTTTGGGTACATTATGAAATGAGTAGTTTACAGTGATGGAACAAGACGGGATTTGTCCCTCCAATATAAATGGAGTGAATATCTCTAGGCCAATCGGAGATTTGAATACTGGAAAATGCATGGCCATGCTCAAACGGACTGTCCCGAGTCGTTTGGATTGTCAGTATCAAATCAGAGTCCGATGAACAAGATTAGGCTTTATAAGGATGACACTAATCTTGCCTTATGACTAATCGAGATATTGAGACAAAAGGATTATGAATACAGAGATTCCAGTACAAGTGGGAGATTGTTGGAATTGTGTCCAGTAATCTCGGTACTGTCTCTAGAAAGTAAGAGTATGTCAATGATCAGACATAAGTCATATAATACTGGGGGTCATGATGGCTTGCTAGAGTCCGCTCATGATCTATAAGTCTTGGACTTATTGCCTTTATTATATGATCCCATATGGGTCACACGCCTAAGCTAACAGGAAAACGTGTAGGAATGGTTTAGCAGAAGTACGGTAAAAGTGCTAGGCATTTACTGTACTTAGAGAGAATAAAACGGTTTAGGCACTGTGTGTCGATCGATGCACAAGGCGTGTCGATCGACACAGTGCGCGAACGCCTCGGAGTAAATTGGCATTTGGGCCAAATGGCCCAAAACGAACTGAACGAGTTTTATATAATCTTAAGACGAGTTCAGGTCGAAATAATGCCCTAGCCGCGAGCCTCCTCTCTCTCTCTGCGCCGATTTCCTCCTGGCCTAGCAGCCTCTTCCTGCTCGGTGTGCGTGTGTGAACCTCTGGAGGAGTTATCTCTCGGTGGCTCTCTGATCTCTGACCTGTTCTCCCTTTCCGCTGCACAAAACAGGTAAAAAGGTGAGATCAATGTTGTTTCTATTCGAGAAGAAACTAGATCCGCATGTTTAGGATAATCTGAATCAGAGAATTGAATCAGGATTCATCTAAACATTCCTTCATACCATACATCCCATCTCCCTTGGCTGCTACAAATCAGAAGAAGAGGAAGGTCAGACAAGTCCAAAAATCTCCAAACGTGAGGAAAACTAAAGTTCCCACACCCTCTAACACAGCAGGACCAAGGAGCCAACGCTCCAACAACAACTCAATCACTAGCTCCCATAACAATGCATCTACGACATTCAGAACAACTGAAGGCCCAAAGACTACACTCATCCCGCTGATCTCAAAAGGGAGGACGGATTTTCGCCTCCTGAGAAGTCCTCTTCCTTAGCGATTGTGAGCTGGAACGTGTGCGGGTTGGGGAATCCCGTGACGGTCCGACGTTTAAAAGAGCTGCAACGTGATGTAGCTCCTGATATCTTCTTTCTCATGGAAACAAAGAATGATAATGCCTTTGTATCTGAGAAACTTAATTTTCTTGATGAACATATATTCACCTTTGTATCTCCTCATAGTCCCGGGGGTGGGGGCTTAGCTCTGATTTGGAAAAAAGATATGGATCTCCAAGTAATCTTCAGTTGTAAGGATTATATTTATACCATCATCTCATATAAAGGAAACAGATTCTTCTCAACCTATGTATATGGAGAACCAGATCATCAGAAACAAAGATATGTGTGGATTAATCTCTCAAACCTTTCCTCCGGACGTAATGCACCTTGGTTCTTGACAGGCGACTTCAATGACATAATTGATAACTCTGAAAAATCGAGAGGACCTCTACGTGCAGAAGGGAAGTTTTGCGATTTCAGGGCTTTCCAGTCAATATGTGATCTCTTCGACCTCAGGCACTCCGGAAACCTTCTTTCTTGGCGTGGTGTCCGCCACAGCCATACTGACCACTGTCGTCTCGACAGAGCTATTGCCAATAGCGACTGGGCTTCCTTATTCCCATCTGGTCGAAGCCATTATATGGGGTTCGAAGGCTCTGATCATCGACTGTTAGTATCGTACTTCTAACCATCATCTCGGAAACGCAGTGAACTCTTCCGCTATGACAGACGCCTCCGAGATAATCCAGAGGTGTTAAAATTAATCGAAGAAGCCTGGCTTCACATACCTCTCGCCTCTGTTGAACAACGAATCGCTAAGTGCATATCAGCTATCTCTCGATGGAATCGAGAACACCACATTAACAGCCAGAAACTTATTCTTAAGATTAAGGCAAACCTTGACCTTGCTATGTCTGCTTCAGAAAATAGTGATGTACTAATTTCAGACCTCAATTTAGCCCTGAAGGAGGCTTACCGGAAAGAGGAAGAGTACTGGTGACAAAGAAGCCGGACTCCCTGGCTGGCTCGGCGATAAAAACATGGGGTTCTTTCATGCTATAACAAAAGGCCGTTATGCAAACAACAAATTATCGGTTCTGGAAGATGCGGAGGGGAAAATTTGTAGGAACTGTTTAGTTGATCCTGATGTAATTCACAGATTCATATCAACCTAAACATACAGATCTAGGTTCTCTTGAATAGAAACATTACATGATCTCACCTTTTACCTGTTTGTTGCAGCGGAAGGAATTGAACATGTCAGAGATCAGAGAGATACACCAAGGGATGGATCCTCCAAAGGCTCACACACGCACACCGGGAATTTGGCTGCTAGACCAGCTGAAAGAGGAGGCGCAGAAGAGAGGCTGGGAGGCGCAAAAGCTGAGAAGAATTAGAGAGCTTTTAGGTCAAGCTTTATTCATTAAAACTCCCTTTAGTTCTCATTGGCTTTTGGGCCCAATTCTCAGTTCTGATTAAATCCCTTGGATTTAATCAGGCCCTTTAGTCTCTCCAAGTACCGTAAATGCCTAGCACTTTTACCGTACCTCTGCTAAACCGTTCCTTCGTATTTTCCCGTTAGCTTAGGCGTGTGACCCATATGGGATCATATAATAAAGGCAATAAGTCCAAGACTTATAGATCATGAGCGGACTCTAGCAAGCCATCATGACCCCCAGTATTATATGACTTATGTCTGATCATTGACATACTCTTACTTTCTAGAGACAGTACCGAGATTACTGGACACAATTCCAACAATCTCCCACTTGTACTGGAATCTCTCTGTATTCATAATCCTTTTGTCTCAATATCTCGATTAGTCATAAGGCAAGATTGGTGTCATCCTTATAAAGCCTAATCTTGTTCATCGGACTCTGATTCGATACTGACAATCCAAACGACTCGGGAAAGTCCGTTTGAGCATGGCCATGCATTTTCCAGTATTCAAATCTCCGATTGGCCTAGAGATATTCACTCCATATATATTGGAGGGACAAATTCCGTCTTGTTCCATCACTGTAAACTACTCATTTCATAATGTACCCAAACAAGGTCCTTATAACTATCGCAGAACGATAGCGTTAGACAATGATCAAAGTGCATCAGTCCATGCGCAGTCACATGCATGCAAACTCAGGTCTAAGGACTATACTCTATAGTCGTAGTAAGAATCTCTTATGACACAGATATAAATATCCTGAAGAGTTCTTATAAGCGGGTCTTGTCCGGTCGTATGTTCCCAACATACACCTATGTACTGACTTTGATGCCGCGCATCTATGACACACTAAGACTTTGTCATAAGTCACGTACCAATCCAGTCTCAAACGGTTGTTGGTGTTCCAATTTCAACAACCTTCGACTAGGGACAGGATGATATAAAACATCTATCAAATATAGGGTCTCATGATCAAGCTAAATGACTTCGATGACTCAAGATCAAGTCATTTACTTCGATGTCCTATAAAATGGTTCATATCATTTTGGAACGATTATTTCATCACAGTTAAAATAATCTTGAAATAATAATTTCATTAAACATCTTAAATGTTATTTCAAGAACATATCCAATAACTAAATAAAACCCTTTAATAACTCCCACTGAAATTGAGACTTCATCTTAATTTCACTTATCCTATAGCAACAGTCCGCGACTCGCGCTTAGGCCTAAGGAGTGGCTTCGTTAATAGATTAGCAACGTTCTCATTCGTTGAAACTTGCTGATCTACTTAACATCTCTGTCATTTATCTCACAGAATAGGTTATACCTATCCTCAAGGTGTTTGGACATCTGATGTGCAGCTAGTCTCATCTATGCTGGAAATCACATCAAGTTCAGTGACGAACTCTTCTTTCAAACAACCTCTTTCGCCACTTCCCAAGTTGCGAAATGTTCAGTTTAAGTCATGGAGTCAGCAACAGTGCCTTGCACCGCCAGATAGACACAAGATATAACCGGACTGTGATCGGAAATTATCTTTGTCTATTGGAAACTTGCCTTTCAGACTCTACCAACTTGTAGCACCTTACTTTCTCCGTAAATCAAGAACTTATCCTTAGTATTCCTCAAATACTTTAGGACATACTTTAGGAAACTTGATTCTTTGCTGGATTTGACTGGTCTTTATTTGTCTTGCTTAACATTAAAGCAACATCAAACAAGTATGTTTCATGGCATACATGATAGATCCAATTGCCGACGCATATGGAATCTCATCCATGCATTTAAGCTCAGCAGTTATCGTAGGATACTGTATCTTGCTTAACTTAATGCCATGTGACATTGGCATAAAACCCTTCTTGGATTGCTCAAAACGTGTAGGACTTTGTCAATTTAAGAATCTGACTTTGTCCTATCAGCTCTTTTGGATCTCTATCTTTAGATCCAAAATCCAAAAACTACGTGGCTTTACCCATGTCATTCATTAAACCAACTCCCAAGTTAGTCCTTTACCGACTACAGCGTTGGGACGTTATATCCGAGAATCAGTATGTCATCGACATACACTTTGAGAAATGCAATATCGCTCCCACTAATCTATTAGTAAACACACAGTTCCGCTTCGTTCCTGTTCAAGTCAAAACCTTGACTACTTCAACAGAACGAAGATTCCAACTCCGATATGTTTGCTTCCATCCATGAATGGATCGATGAAGCTAACTTACATAAAATGTAATTTTTCGGAGTCCGGGCTTACTTTCGCTTCTTTGAATTTCGCAGATTCGTCGCTTTCAATGATCATCAGATCATGCGAACTTTCAATGATTATCAGGTTCAACTAATGACGAGAAATCACTCTCTGATTAGTAACTGATTCATTCATATCTTCGAACTTCAGGCTCCACAGGTGTAGATTCTACAGAAATCTGTAAATCATTCCGCTGCTCTCCCTCAATAGGTAAAGCAGCCTCCTGTATTTCTCGAATTTCTTCGAGTTGTACTTTTACTCCCACTGTTCTTCTTGGAAAGTAACTTCCCTTCTTAGAAAACAGAATGGTCGTAAAAGTACCGAGCCTTGGTTTCCCTAAGAAAACTTCGAGTTATGCTTTTACTCCCACTGTTCTTCTTGGAAAATAACTTCCCTTCTTAGAAAACAGATTGGACGTAAAAGTAACAAGCCTTAGTTTCTCTAGGACAACCAGCGAAGTAGCACAACTACAAATACTCAGTAAAGACAAATTTGGATCGATTCCAATCCACATTAACGTGGTGTCTTTCAACCGATATTTGTGGAACTATTTCAGCGTAAACTTAGATATTTTAGAGCGTTATTCTTAAATAATATCATGGAAGATTCGTGTGACTCATCTTTAATCATTTCTTAATAAGATCTGATTCTTTCTCACAGAAACACCTTCAGGTTTTCAGGAGAAATGAGCTGTGAAACGATTTCACACTCATTAAGATGATCACACAATCAATGACTTAAGTATTCTCACTCGTGATTTAATCCAGAGTCTTAATACTTTTGTCATTCAGATCCTATACTTCATTCTGGAACTCTTTCGACCATGTCAAAGAATTCCGACTTGTGTCTCATCAAATGAACACAGTCACACTCACTGAAGTAATCAGTAGAGACAATGAAGTACAGGAGATTTTTCTCTGGCATTACTGCTCATTGGGCCACATACATGAGCATGTTCCAGGTCCAATAAGCCTTTGGGCTTTTCTCTAGCTCGGCTAAGATAGGCCCTTTATCTTTTGGTCTAGTAAACAGAATTCAAGTCTCATAAGATATTTTATCAAATGAGCCCAACAGTCCATGACTATGAGATTTCTGAATCCGACTTACTCTATGTGACCAAGACTTTTATGCCAAGAAAAATCAGGTTTAATTCATCAGATTTAAACCAATTCGGTATTTATGTTACATTTAGGCACTCTTTGGTTTAAGATATAAAACCCATTCCACGAATAGGGTGCTACAATTAATATTTCATTAAGATCAAAAGAACAAAACTTGTCTTTTATCAAAACGAAAAACATTCAAATTCTTACAAGAAAATGAAAGACAACTCTGCTTTAAAGCAGGTACATTGTAGCAATTACTTAATACAAAACCAAGCCTCAAAGGGATCTTTAAGTGAAAACCCTACGGCTGAGGCAGCATCCCAAGCTCCTTCCAGACATGTAGTTTCACTTGCCCTTTCTTCAAAGTTCTACTGTTGCCTAGGCTCTGCATATTATCACAAATATCAGTGCCACAACCAGTATCCAATACCTATAAGGTAGAACTTGAAGTAATAACATGAATACCTGAGGAAGTAGTTTCATACATCAACTTCAACTCCTCATCATCTTCCATGAATTTAATGCAATTTCTCTTCCAATGCCCTGTCTCCTTACAGTAGCAGCACTTACCAACGTAAGAGGTATCTGACTTGGGCTCAGAAGACACACACTTGCCATGATTCAAAATCTGGACAACTTTGTCTTCACCCTTGTCATCATTAGGTTTAGTAAACCTACCCTTCTCCTTCATGAGATTATTCAGGGTACTCTTCACGTTTGGCTCAACTGTCTTGAGCATATCATGCAGTTCAGTCAGCGTCTTCGTTAAGCCTTTCTTGATATAGTTCCTTCTGAACTTATCATAGCTTGACGGCAGTGACTGCAGAATGATTTCAGTTGCCAATTCTTGGCTAACTGGATAATCCAGTTTCCTCAGGTTATCTATATAACCTATCATTTTACTGATATGAGGACTTACTGGATGATCATCTGGTAGCTTGCAGCTAGTGAGAGACTTAACCAACTGGTATCTCTCCACTCGTATCTGCTCCTGAAATTTCAATTTCAGGCTGCTGATCATCTCTATTGGCGACTCCATGTTCTCATATTGCTCCCGCAAGTCTGAGTCCATGGTAGCCAATATCAGACCACGCACATCTACCGCATCATTATAATGCTTATTCCAAGCATTATATACTGCATGGGAGGCATTGGACCCGATCCTTACGGGGAGAGCTCTCTCAAGGACATAGTCCTTTCTCTCCTGTCTGAGGACTAGCCTCAGGTTCCGCGACCAAGTCAAGAAATTTGATCCGTTCAGCTTGTCCATCTTAAGGACAGACCGGATCGAGAAAGTGTTTTGATTGTTTGTGCTAGTCATAACTGAAAATTAAGATAAAAAGGATTTTAGTTATTATGTTCAATATGATTAATCTCGTATTAGATTTTAATATGATTAATCATGCATTATATTCAATAACATCAGTTACCCTCAATAGAATATAATGATTCTAAGATCCACATATAACTAAGATTAAAGTGGGCCACTGGCCGTCACCCAACCTTAGCTTATATCGGTAAGCCCTATGTCGGCTAATTATATCCGTGATATAACTCTTGGTTGTGAATCTGGGCCCGAGGCCCAATCCACTCTGATGTCTCAAGACCCGGGACTCCCGATGGCCCAGTCAAGAAAACCAGACTATACAGTCATGTAATCATTAATGTCTGGGACTCCCAATGACATTTATGAATCACAAACCGTCTTATCCACGCAAAAGCAGACACCCTCACACTGTAAGGCCATGAATACAATTGAATGGGCTTCGACAGCTGACATAGAATGGACAAGACATCCAACGCTTGATATTATTTGAGGTTCGTAGGTTTATTTTAAAATTTCATTCCCAAAATAGAAGATTACTATTTCGGGAAACTTTCCATTTTTGGAAACCTACTATTTTTGGAAACTTTCTAAAATTGGAAACTTTCTAAAAACGGAAACTTTCTAACTTTAGAAATTTCTTAAAATCCAAAACCCGCAAATTCAGAAACTTCTATTTTAAGAAACTTTCTAATTTCAAAATTTCGGAAACTTTAATTTAAAACGACTTTATAATTTTATAAAATAGATTTTAAATTAATCTGAAGAAAGACTCAAATAATTGGCCCAATTGTTTTAACTTCTTGGCCCGAGGCCCAAGAATTTGTCCATGTCCAAGACATGACCCAATTGTCCAATTAATTGACATAACCGGTCTGGTTCATTAAAGCTGGTCTAACCAAGTTTCAATTACTACGATGACCACAATTGTCAACCGGTTATTTACTAAACCGGAATTTCTCAATTTATTTGGTCCAACCAAATCAAATTAGAAATTCCTGGTTTAGGCACTAAATCCAATATTTCTTTCGACATTGGATTTCTTATCCCGGTTTAACCAGATTTAATAAAATTATTAGATCTGTTTATTAAACCAGGACGAATTGATTTTAACCAAGTTTTAAACCGAACCGAAACGAATCGGTCACAGACCATCCACGGCCGTGACCTAATCCACACGATCACAACCGACCAGCCGCGTTCAATCCACGATCCACGGACGGCCGAGCCTCACGCGATCGGGATGCAGCTGGACGGGACGATGATCGGACGTGCTCATAACGGGACGAGGCGATGCACAGCCGGGACGCGATCGATCCTTCGATCGGACGATCCGATCCGCCCGCCTAAGCCCACGATCGATTCGATCCAACCGGACGACGCAGTCCATGCGATCCTTACGGATCCATGCGACGCTTGCCTCGCGGTCGATCGAACCGGCCATACCTCTCGGCCGTGATAACCAACCGGCCAAGCCGATCGATCCCTTCTCGGCCGATCGCAAGAAAACGAGTCATATAGCTCGGTTCTGCGATTTCAAACGTTTGTTCAGGATTCAATTCAGTTTCTTAAGTGTTTTTCTTATCAGTAATGGATTCAAAACACTTCTAAACAGAATAAACAACCTAAACATGAATCTAAAACAAGAAATCCTAAGAACCAATGGCTCTGATACCACTTTAGGAACTGTTTAGTTGATCCTGATGTAATTCACAGATTCATATCAACCTAAACATACAGATCTAGGTTCTCTTGAATAGAAACATTACATGATCTCACCTTTTACCTGTTTGTTGCAGCGGAAGGAATTGAACAGGTCAGAGATCAGAGAGATACACCAAGGGATGGATCCTCCAAAGGCTCACACACGCACACCGGGAATTTGGCTGCTAGACCAGCTGAAAGAGGAGGCGCAGAAGAGAGGCTGGGAGGCGCAAAAGCTGAGAAGAATTAGAGAGCTTTTAGGTCAAGTTTTATTCATTAAAACTCCCTTTAGTTCTCATGGGCTTTTGGGCCCAATTCTCAGTTCTGATTAAATCCCTTGGATTTAATCAGGCCCTTTAGTCTCTCCAAGTACCGTAAATGCCTAGCACTTTTACCGTACCTCTGCTAAACCGTTCCTTCGTATTTTCCCGTTAGCTTAGGCGTGTGACCCATATGGGATCATATAATAAAGGCAATAAGTCCAAGACTTATAGATCATGAGCGGACTCTAGCAAGCCATCATGACCCCCAGTATTATATGACTTATGTCTGATCATTGACATACTCTTACTTTCTAGAGACAGTACCGAGATTACTGGACACAATTCCAACAAAATTGTCTGTGAAGAACAAGAGATTGTTTAGGTTATCAATAAGTACTTTCAAGACATTTTCGTTTCCAGGAACTCAAAATGCTACAACATAGTATCGGAAGCTCTAAAGCCGTGCATTACAGAGGAGATGAACAACTCCCTCATCGCAACGCCCTCAGTTGATGAAATTCTATAAACAATCTTTTCGATTCACCCCGATAAGGCTCTTGGACCCGACGGTTTCTCGGCAAGCTTCTTCCAATCAAACTGGTCTTTGATGAACGCCGCCATCTCCGAGGAAATACAGCATATCTTCATTTCAGGATCCATCCCAGAGAGCTTGAACAAAACTCATGTCCGCTTAATACCGAAGATTCTAAACCCACAAAAGGTGGCAGATTACATGCATATAGCATTGTGCAACGTTTATTACAAAGTGATTTCCAAGATCTTGACAGCTAGGCTTCAACCAATTCTGAAGGATATAATCTCAGAAACTCAGTCCGCTTTTGTCCCTGGAAGAGCGATTTCGGACAACGTTTTGATTACACATGAAATGTTGCACTTTCTCAAGACATCAGAAGCCTCGATCCACTGCTCTATGGCCGTCAAAATGGATATGAGCAAAGCTTATGACAGGCTAAAATGGGATTTCATTACTTCAGTCTTTGAAAGAATGGGGTTTCATCCACGGTGGACCAACTGGGTTCTTCAATGCTTGTCAACGGTCTCATATTCATTCTTTGTTAACGGGGCAGCATAAGGACATGTACTACCGCAGCGTGGAATCCGGCAAGGAAATCCGCTCTCCCCTTATATCTTCATTCTCTATGGGGAGGTCTTATCCGGGTTATGCATGAACGCTCAGGATTCTGGTTCACTAGCAGGCATTAGAGTGGCGAGAGGATGCCCTCGTGTCAGTCATCTCCTCTTCGCTGACGACACGATGTTCTTGTGCAAGACTAGTAAGAAAAACTGCACGGATCTGAATTTGATCCTCTCCAAATATGAAAGGGCTTCGGGTCAGATGATTAACTTCCAAAAATCCTCAATCACCTTCTCTTCCAAAACACCCACGGGCCAGAAAGAGCGAGTAAAATCCACTCTGGGAATTACAAAAGAAGGTGGAAAAGGGAAATATCTTGGTCTCCCCGAGAGTTTTGGCTGGAAAAAGAAGGATCTTTTCACTAGCATTTGTTGCTGGAAAACTCACCATGATCAAATCAGTCCTCTCGGCCATCCCAACCTACTCTATGACTTGCTTTAAACTCCCCACCAGTCTATGCAAACGTATCCAATATTCTATAACCAGATTTTGGTGGGATTCAAACACTGGTCAAAAGAAGATGTGTTTTGTCTCGTGGAGGAAATTGGCATCTGCAAAGCGTGAAGGTGGCTTAGGGCTACGGGAAATCCAAAGTTATAACGATTCCCTCCTGGATAAGTTAGGCTGGAGATTTATATTGAATCCAAATGGCCTGTTTGCGAAAGTATTCTTGGAAATATACTAAAAGGACAAACCGTTCCTGAAAGTTACAGCATCATCGAATTGTTCCCACGGGTGGAGAGGAATCCTGATTGGACGGGATCTTCTCCGACCCCATCTTGGGAAAGCAATTGGTAATGTTGTTTCTACGTCAATTTTGTACGATCCATGTATTCATTACCGTGTTTTGTTACTCCTATGGGCCTTCCCACGGTAGAATCAATCGATTTCATTGTCGACAAGCTTATGCGAGCCAACTCAACAGATTGGGACACTGATAAAATCCGAAGCTTACTGCCAGAACTGGAAGCACAAATCCTATGTCTATGACCCAACTCTTTTGGACACAGTGATACGATGGTGTGTTACCATCAAAAGATGGCTCCTACTCCTCTAAATCAGGATACCACTGTGCAGTTGCAGCAAATAGGGAACCTCAGGCTCAGCCACACACCACTCCGGAATTCAACTGGGAAAAAATCATCTGGTCAGGATGTTTCTTCCCAAAATTGAAGATATTTCTTTGGAAGATTATGCAGAACGCACTTCCAATAGGAGAAAATCTTCTCGCAAGGGGTCTTTGAGACAATGCTTGCTGTATCCATTGTGGCGATCCCGAGTTTGCAGAGCATCTCTTTTTCAACTGTCCATTTGCACAACAGGTTTGGCGGTTAGGACCTTTAAAAACCTCTTTTAATCCAGCTTCAATCCGTGATTTCAAATCCGGTGTATTAGCCTCTCTACACTTCATATGCCTTCCTCCAACTGGTTTAAGTACATGATCCCTGCTACCTTGGATCTGTTGGTCTTTATGACTGGCAAGAAACTTCAAGACTTTCGAGAACCGAAACTTTAATCCAACAAAAAACCTTGTCTAAAGCCTTCTCCAATGCTCGGGAATGGGCATTAGTGCAAGCCAAGAGTACCCATCATCACCCTGCACCACCACGGCACACACCATTACCCACTTGCTCAGACTCTGTCCGATGCTACACTGATGCAAGCTGGTACGAGAGCTCAAGATTGCAGGATTAGGCTGGACTTTCAAAGACTCCTCCGACAGTACACTTTTCTCCAGCTCAACCTCATTAAACTTTGTGATTTCCCCCCTAATGGTTGAGGCATGTGCAATTCGTATGGCGTTACTTCATGCAGTAGAGATGGGGTACACAAAGCTGAGTTTATTCTGAGATGCCAAGGAACTTATGAGGTTAATCAATCAAAAGGAGCAGAAAAAGAGCTCTATGGTCTTCTCTTAGACATCCAATCTTTAACTTGTTGTTTTTCTAGAATTTCTTTCGCCTTTGTTCCCAGACAATCCAATGTTAAGGCTCATAACCTTGCAAAGAAGGCTCTGCTTCGTGCTCAAACACTGCCCTTGTCGGCTAGCTAATTTATAATTGTTTCCCTTATTTAATATATGGTAGTTGCTCAAAAAAAAATTCTTATAAATAAGAAATTATGAGCTTCCCTTCTAAGAAAAGGAAATTAGAAAATTTATTATTCTAATAACTGTATTTCTAAAAAAGTCATATATGTTTAAAAGAAGAAATTTATAGATTTTTAATTATATATAAATAGCAATCTCCATATTATCTTTTTAGACTACTTATAATGGTAAGTTTATCAACTGTTGAAACCTACGTTGCATGGAAACGGAAACGAGTACGGGGAAGCGAAACGTTTGGAAACGCGAAAACGGTTATTTTGAAAAAATTAGGAAGCGAAACGTTTTGGAAACGTCTGTTGTAACACCCGTCTCCCGGCTCAACCGGAGACGCGGTATTAGGGTGCCCGCTGAACCGGATTGGTCCAACCGGGACGCCAATTCAACTTGTCCCAGGACCCGGCGCTTCCTTCGTATTCAAATCTACCAATGACGTCACGCAATCGCTCAATCCCGCATCCGGACCTGCAAGAAAACGGGGACATGGAAAAGGGAAAAAGGACTGAGTAATTGTTTCAAAACACAATTACTCAGCGAGGGCGGATTTAAGGAACCCGCGATCCCGGCTTATGCCACACAACTACGAATCACATGTCATAAGCTAATAACACCTTGCAATCAGGCCCGAAGGCTTCACCACGCAATTCTAACGTCCACTCGTGCTTTCACACTCATGGACACCTTCCTTTAGCCCGTAGGCCGACACAATCCCGGCTCAGGGACGCGCACAAACCGCTACGCGCCCTTGACCGCCTTCTCGGCCCGTCGGCCATCCTTCTTGGGGGGCTCGCCAAAACCCCCTTCCAACGATACAAGGGACACGTACCACTGCAATGTACGCGTGCCGCCACTCAACACCCTTTCGGGGGCCCTACCACAATTCTATTTCACACATAGCCTTCATGCACAAACAACGTTTTCAATTTAAGTGATAACCTAGCATTCTACGTTCTTTCAAACAATCGCATTACATGTGTATAACTATCTTACACTACCTAGGAATAATGGTATTAATAGAGGACTATCGTCCGAAATTGAATAGGGTAAGCAAGGGGTAGAACCGATCCTCACCTTGGCCAAAGAAAGGCAAAAGAGTAATTTAGGAACTTCCTCAGCCCGAACGGACATCAGATCTGGAAATAGGACGGAAAATCGAGTGAGATATGCTTTCGTTTCGCTCAAATCGGGCTTAGAATGAGTTAGTTATGATCAATTGAAAATAACAACTCAAACCAGCTTAACCGATCTAATCGAACTAAACCAGGATTTGGAATTGAAATAGAATTGAAATTGGAAACCAAACCAAACCGGATTAAACCAGAAATAGAAATTGGAAATTGGACCAAACCGGGTTAACCGAACCGAATTGGATTGAACCGGGTTAAACCGGGTCAGACCGAACCAAATCGGTCAATCCAGTTGACCCAGCCGGACCGATTCGACTCGGTCGTCGGCGAGTTGACTCGGCGGCGGTCCGGCGGCGGCTACAGCAATGGCGATGACGGAAGACGGCGGCGACTCCCGGCGGCGGACGGCGGTTCCGGTGACCGGCGGCGGCACGGCAGCGCGTGGCGGTGGCGAGTGTGACTTTTGCGAATCTTCTTCTGGCGAGTGCGGGCGCGTCCGGACAGCTATGGAGGCGAGGTTGGCGGCTACGGCTTCGTCTCGCCGAGAGGAACACGATGGTGGTCTCGGATTTCCTAGATTCCTCATGGATAAAAAGGTATGGATGTTTTAGATCTCGGGTTGAAAGGAAACAGATCTGAAAAAGGGCTTACCGGATTTCTTTCGACATCAAACGATGGAGAAGCTGCAGATATGATCTTGGGAGGGGTTGGTGGCGACGAAATGGGAGCAGAGCTTCGCCGAGATCTCCTTTCTTCCCAATTCTCTATGGTGGCCACTTCTTTAAATAGGAGAGGAAGGAAGGGGAACCTAGGGTTTTGGCAAGGGAAGTGGGCTTGGGCCGGGCTTTCTCCTTTCTTTTAAAGAAAATTTTGGGATGGTGGTTTGGGTATGTTACATCTGTACATATATTTATAAAAATAATAAGAATATAATGAACACCAACCCTAAAAAAATTCAACAAAATATTTGAAACAACATAAGTCCAACCATATATTTTTTTTTTTCTTAAATAGAATTTGGAACAACACAAACTTTAGTTGGAAAAAATCTATAAATAATAACATGAATCATTTTTACTTAATTTTGAAACTATCAAATTTAATATGAGAAAATACATGGTAAGGGGTATGGTCGTCTTCTTCTCTGTATTTTTCTGATAGCTTTTTAGGATACAAATATGATTTAGTCAAAGCTTTTCATATTCTTTTTAGAAGTGACGCCTTTTTTTCCTAAACAAATGACAATTTATCAATTAAACCTGTACATTTTTAAACTATTTACAATTAAAATAGAAAACATAATTTCCATACAAAAAATGATGTTTCCAAAAATGGATACGCCGTTTCCATCGCGTTTCCAAAAATGTATATGTGTTCCAATTCACAATTTTTAAAAAACGCGTTTCCACATGTTTTCGTCGCGTTTCCGTTTCTGAAACGTTTCCGAAACGGGAGGAGTTTCCATGCAACATAGGTTGAAATCATTGTTGAAAACCCCAAAAATATGATATGACAAATTTGGTGTTGAATCTTTTCAACACTTTCAAACTCAAAAAAAATGGGCTTCCCTTTAACAAGTGGCAAACTCTGATTGAACGAAAATTAATGAAAGAATCTTGATATATTTTTCCATTCAAATTATGTAAAATCAATTATTTCATAACTAATTAAATTTATGTATATAATATTTATATCAAAATTTATCATTTTTATTCTCTACAAATAGAAACTTGTTTAATTTTATTTGAACAAAAAGTTATTATATAAAATCAAAATTATTTCATAATATTAATTATATCTTAAATATTTAATATTATTTCAATCAATAATTATTATTACTAATATATTATTACAGAAAATAAAAACATAAACATAAATAAAATATGAAATAAAAATAATAAGGTCAATGGTATTGATTTTTTTAAAACAAAACTATTGTAGGGTATCAAAATTAAATGAGTGTTGAATTATGATGTGGAAGAGAAAGATGATGTTAAATGTTAAAAGATAAAAGTAGAGTGTTGTAATTTGTAACCAATGTACATAATCTTTCAAATCTTTATTCTTTGTGCTTCTTCTGTTGAGTAATTTGTCAGTTATGTTAGGGTTTCAAGAGGATTTATAAATCATTGAATCATATATAAATAGTGATTTATCTTACAATGTCTTCGCCTATCTTTATGTTTATTGTGTAATTAATCACTTAATTAGTCTCTGATCTATGGTTTGAAATATTCATCAAAATTGTTTTAAATTGTCTGATAAGACATAGTGAGCAAATTGTCTCTAGCCAACGAAAACTGATGTTAGAAAATTTGTGAACATATCCCATTAATGCTTGTCTAAAACTCTATGTTCAAACGATAGTTTAAAATTCCATATGGTTAGATAAAGTAGCTGATTCCATTGCACTAAGTTGATTATAAATTGGTGTTTTGGGTTAGAGACCTTTATTTGCATCGTTCGGATAATTATATGGTACCCTTGATTTGTTTGACATTTTCTTTGTTTGAATTTACATCATCATTTTAATCATTCTAGTTGTTCCATTTTAATCATTCTAGTTGACCAAAATAAAGTTGTTACACCAAACCAAATCAATTGCTAAAAGCCTAAAACCTTAGGATAGTACTTTTTGTTGTTGTGCACTTGCAATAACTTTATAGGGTTAAAACTTTTGTATCAATACCAGTGTTTTTGGATCTATGTAAATTGATCTAGCAGTAAGGTTTCAGACAACTTAAATGATATGAACTACATATAAGATAACTTCACGAGCCTTTCTTCTCTCTTAAGAGATAAGGCAATGTCCACAGCTTTGTGTGTTATAGTGATGAGGAAGAAAACTCGGCTGTGGAGTTGAGGATCGCGGATTCAGGATATAGTGGGTAGAGATCACAACCAGAAGTAACGGATTTCCTTGTCGTTGTCGTTTGATCGGTCACACCAGACGTGCTTGAGCTACCATTTGTATCAATGCCCCTTATCTTTGAGATGCTCCAGTTTTGTCCATATAAACCAGGATCTGACATAACATGTGTTATTTCGATCTCTCCCTCGAGCATTTGCACAGCCTCTGACATTTTAGGCCTTAAGGAAGGAGATGAATGTGTGCAAGCCAGAGCAACTTTGATCATCCTCACTGCTTCTTTGCTGTTGAAACCATCCTAATCATCGATCCTTCGTGGAGAAATTCAAGCCCTCTTGCAATTCCAACACAGATATTTTGTCTTGTTTCCCAGTTCAGTTTCAAGGAAAGCTTTCCTGGAAATGGATGTAAACCAATGAGAAAGGATGTCCCTTTACATGTGATAACATATATATATACACTTGACGTAAAGGAAAGCTGAATGACTTTGATATACCATAAAGCGCAAGAGCAAGGGAGTTATTTTCCATGTACTCATACACGAGCATCAATTGATTCTTCTCGACACAACATCCATAAAGCTTGACAAGATTTGGATGGTTCAAACCTGAGATCATTCCTATCTCATTCACAAATTCGCGGTTTCCTTGGCATGACTTGGCAGAAAGCTGCTTGACTGCTATGATAGTTCCATCCGACAGCTCTCCCTGCATTATGTTTCTCATATCAATAACCAGAAACAGCCATTTATTCTCAGGTATCTACGACTGAGAAGAACATGGCATATTGTTTTTAGCATACTTTGAATACAGATCCGAAACCTCCTTCTCCAAGTTTGTTGGCTTGATCAAAATCGTTTGTTGCAGCTTTCAGTTGCCTCCAAGTAAAGCAAACGGTTTGCAGACCCTGGGCTCTCAGATCTATGTGACCATATTTAAAAGAGAAAACCATCAATAATGCTTTGAGCATATACGAGGAATGAATCGATTCATATACTCTGTAAACTCTGGTACCTGTTTCTCTTGTGTACTTGTCTCTGCATCTTTTCTGAGCATATAATCCCAAAGCCAACAGAGTAATTGCGAACAAGAGACGCTAAAAGTGTAAATATACATGCATCGTATAAACATATCTATAACAAAGAAGTTTTTGTTTTTGGACCTCCACATTGTGGCTCCAGACCTGAAATTTTGAAAAGTGAATAGTATCATTACGTGGCAGGAACCAGTGACTTGAGAGTGAAACAAGTCAATGTGAAGAAAGTTACAAAAGAATTACAAGTAAATTTTCTGCAGCTTAGACTTGAGATAGTCAAATACTTTGGAGTTTGAACAAGCAGTAAAGGTTACTTACTGCTGTGACACATGGAGATAGCAGAGATAAGAGGGCCATAATTTCCTCTTTCAGGAATGAGGTTTGTCCCTTTACCCGCCCAATACAACTGAATCTCTAAGATATGATCGATCACATTAACAGCTTTCAGTTCTTTCACAACAGGCTTCAGAGTCCCATTAGCCTCCTTGTTGGAGTCGGTTTTAGCACCCCTCCGAAGGGCCCATTCAGATAATAAGATCGGCCCGAAATAGGAAGCATTTATTATGGATAATTACAATATCCATGGAGATAAATAGCAATCTTCGAAGATAATCACAAAAGGAAAATATATATTTTCTTTTTAGGAAAATATATATTTCTTTTTAAGAAATATGACTTTTTATGCCGGCCTAAAACTCTATATAAGAGAAAGAGGGCATTCAGGCTAAAGAAGATGAAAAATACATCTAAAGAGAATACAAACGACTCTTAAAAAGCCGACTTAAATCTCTACATGAGAGGATGAGGGTATTCAGGCTACAAGAGATCGATCTATAGACGACTCTGTAAGCCGACCTAAACCTCGACATGAGAGAATGAGGGTCTTCAGGCTAAAAGAGATTGCAACACGCACAATACAACAAGTCGCTAAGAGACGACTTAACTCCTAAAAGGAACTACGAATGGCTTGATCCCTTTCCGAAGGGTACGTAGGCAGCCTTTTACAAGGTTCAGCTATAAAACATAATTCCCTTTATTCCGATACACCGGGAACGCCAATTTGGCCCTAAACTCGTCATCTCTGCCGAGCTGGATTAAAAGACTTTGAAGAATCCCTTAAGAAAAACCCTAAAATTCTTGCTATCTTCGGATATGCAGAATTGAGATCTTACAATTGGCGCCGACTGTGGGGATTTCTTCAAAGGTCTTTTATACAACACGCTCAACGACAAGATAAAGACAACAAGTCGTGATCGGCACCTTAGTAGTTCATTACTCTATTGTCAACGTTCATAGAACACGTCACGGCTCCTCCAATTATCAAAGATAAGTGTCAAAACTCAAGTTTTAATTCATGATTGTCTTATTATGATATAATAATCAATCACTTTAAATTTCTCATTACTTAAATTCCCCGGTCACGCTAAATCAATATATTACTTTCCATCTTCTTTTTAAAATCCAGAAATCATGATTAGAATCGTTCGACTTAAAACCATTAATAGGAAAATAAATTTGGCTTGTTTTGGTCAAAGATGGCTGATGTCGGTCAAAAATAAATGCACTACAATATGTTTATGAGAATTAATACCTAGAATAAAGTTCTGTATGACGTCATCGTCAAATATTTATTTTGTCTAAAGCTTTGCTTCGCTTGCAGAGGTAGGCGACGAAAACAATCTAAAACCCGGCAGCAGCTCATCAACTCGATACAGAGACAATCTCACAAGCTCGACCATAAGACATGACGAGCTCACCTTGAAAAACCGACATCTCCATACTAATACAACTTTGCTCCTGCAATGTGATTGTATAAGATGAGTAAAACGTTATCACCATGTGCCAAGATCGACCAAAATCTATGGCTAAAGACTTCATCTCTCTTAAGAAGATCTCCAAAAGAGTTCATCGCCGGTGTGGATTTTTGACAACAAAAGTCTCCATCAAAGACAAAAGCAACGATTCTTCCCACCAAAAAGAAACGAGCCTCTCTTACAACAACAAAGCAAGAAAGCAGTATTGACTTTAATCTGATCAGCACGTGAACTAGTCAAACTTGTCAGGCACAATCTCATTAGCCCACGGTGACATGTCGACGATAGCTCAGGAGGTTCTCGGCTGCAACACAATCCATCTCGGAAGACATGCCATCTCACTGATCCAACATCAAGGGTCAAAGAATCATACCACCAGAGTTATTCCAATCCATAAATATTTGATCTCGTCACAGCCATGATCAGACGAGCTCAAACAGAACACACAAGCTCGAAAGCTCATCGCAATTCGCCGTCGTCAACACATCATAGCTGGCATTAGCTCGTCATTAATGTCGAGGCGATGCCGATCTCATTAGCTAAAAGATCATCCCGAACTCGTCAACTCATGATTTCGAGAAGCCATAATCCAATGAGCTCAAACAAAGCAACACTATAGGATGACGAGACCAAAAATCATAGTCGGCGACATCAAGTCTTCAGCTCTTGACAACGCATGACAACGTCTAGAATGACCAATCTCTCCAATCTCAAGTTCAGCAGATGATGTCTTCATCCCTCCTCTGGCCAGTTTTCTTATCTTCGATGATCTCAAGACCAGATCAACATTACTAACCCGGTTCAGCTTAAGTCTCAAGAGGTTCTCTGAACCTGAGAACGGCCACATTAAATCAAAGATTCTTAATTTCCTTGCCGACCACCATAACGGCGGCATTAGTCGACCTCATTGGCTCAAGAGTTTCACGGCGTCAATGTTATACCACCAGTACTGATCTAACATCAAAGATCAAAAAGCCAGGCTCGATAAATCATAACCTCAAGCTCAATAATCTCAGAATTCAGCACGAGTTCCTATTAAGAGCCTTTGTCAGCTCTCCGATCAAACTCGTCAAGTCACCAAAATCACAAACTCGTCATTTTCGGCAACGACGTCACACATACGACTCTCCGATCTCTTGTTAACTCCGCTTTTAAGTCAATCGTGCGAATTTGAATGAGTGGCTCATGGAGCTCGATACTGATCATGGTTCTGGTAGACAGAGCCGACATAGATATTAACGCTACCACTGAACGCTCATGACGGCGACGACTCAAAACCTAGTCAACAATTCGTCCGGCGTAACAACATAACTCGGAGCTTACGAATTTGAGAAACCACGATCACAGATCTCTGATCACGACGACTCCTGCCACAACTCATTTTTCTTCGGTCTCGTTTTCTCGTCAGAGATTTTCCTGAATCAGAGAAAAGAAGACGACGACATCACTACAAAGGATTGGTTTTTGGTTTTACAAAGCCATCATCGGTTCACTAAATGAAGTCAAAATCGATAAAAAAAAAGAAGGGCATTTGAAGATGGGCCAAGATTGCAATCAAGCCCACAAGGAGAAATCAGCAAACAAGAGCCTCATTCATACAAGCTCCACCTAAAAAAGATAAGTTTTACCTTCTATATTCAAAACATTTTTATCGATTGATTTTATGTTATTCACACTTTCGTTTAGTTCTTATATAGAATCGTCTTACGAGCTTGGTCTATGACAACACTCGTAAACGGCACCAACACCAACACGTGCAAACGCGGCACAACAATACAAAGATAAGTTCTATAAACTATATTTGAACTCATCATTCCATTACAAGTCATTGGCCCATCTCGCCAAGTAAGTATTTCATTTTTATCTAATTAACTTTAAGCCGAGTTTAAAAAGCTCGCACAAAAGCCGAGTCTTAACTCGCAACTAAAGACGGGTCTAAGAACTCGCAGAAAGCCGAGCTCCTTAGTTCGCAAAAGACGGGTCTAAGAACTCGCAGAAAGCCGAGCTCCTTAGTTCGCAAAAGTCGGGTCTAAGTAACTCGCAGAAAGCCGAGCTCCTTAGTTCGCAAAAGTCGGGTCTAAGTAACTCGCAGAAAGCCGAGCAAAGACTCGCATTAGCATCATGCTCCCTGGCCAGGAGTGTGGTCTTCCTTGCGCACGAGGTGCACATCGTGGTAAGGAAAAGCCGGGATCCGTCCCGCAAATTCTTCGCGGTGGGTGATAACAAATAAGTCGAGCACAACATCGCATATTCGCCCACCCTTAGAATAAAGCCGAGATCCGTCTCGCAATTATAGATACGGTGGGGCGTAAGCCTTAAAGTAAAGCAGTTCAAACACCGATCTACGTTTTAATCGTCGTTCGCCAAAGATCCATACAAACGGATCAAAGGACAGAACGACCCGATTAACTTAACTACAGAAAAGTTATTCTCCACGACAACATTCAAAGGAATACCGGAAAGTCATGCCAATCTTTTATACTTCATGAACCGAAATGTTTTCTATCACCGATCATCACGCCAAACGCTCGAATCGCCGACTTGGGGGGGGACTTATTGTTGGAGTCGGTTTTAGCACCCCTCCGAAGGGCCCATTCAGATAATAAGATCGGCCCGAAATAGGAAGCATTTATTATGGATAATTACAATATCCATGGAGATAAATAGCAATCTTCGAAGATAATCACAAAAGGAAAATATATATTTTCTTTTTAGGAAAATATATATTTCTTTTTAAGAAATATGACTTTTTATGCCGGCCTAAAACTCTATATAAGAGAAAGAGGGCATTCAGGCTAAAGAAGATGAAAAATAATCTAAAGAGAATACAAACGACTCTTAAAAAGCCGACTTAAATCTCTACATGAGAGGATGAGGGTATTCAGGCTACAAGAGATCGATCTATAGACGACTCTGTAAGCCGACCTAAACCTCGACATGAGAGAATGAGGGTCTTCAGGCTAAAAGAGATTGCAACACGCACAATACAACAAGTCGCTAAGAGACGACTTAACTCCTAAAAGGAACTACGAATGGCTTGATCCCTTTCCGAAGGGTACGTAGGCAGCCTTTTACAAGGTTCAGCTATAAAACCTAATTCCCTTTATTCCGATACACCGGGAACGCCAATTTGGCCCTAAACTCGTCATCTCTGCCGAGCTGGATTAAAAGACTTTGAAGAATCCCTTAAGAAAAACCCTAAAATTCTTGCTATCTTCGGATATGCAGAATTGAGATCTTACACTCCTCTTTGATGTTAAAATCCCTCAAGAACAATTGTCCCTAACAGCGGATAAAAAGGGGAAAGAAAACAAATGAACTTCAATCTTCCATGAATGATGACTGAAAAAAACAATAGTATGTAATCAATAGTAATAGTGTCTCTTTACCTGAACATAGACATCAAATATGCGTCTACCGATACCACTGTATAGTTCTTGGTCTGAAAACTGGATCTCCATAAAATGGAGTTTCACATTGTAGATTCCATTTTCCAAACAAAACGCATAATAAACTAGAGAGAGAGCAGATCGACGTGCAGTCTTATAAAGATCAGGAGAATCTCCAGCCAGTTCTGAATTAGTTGAAATGATGTACTGATTCACCTGTGTTACTGATACACTATTACCATCCGAGAAAAATTCACCTGTGTTACTGAATCCCCACCCTTTAAATTGCTGATTTGTTGCGGCTTTGACACTGCTGTTATCAGCTTGATAAGTAATTTTATGAGAAGATTTTGAAACAACTATGTTGTCTCCACCACAATTTATATGTACGAACCGCTGATCTACAATCCATAATGATATTATAATCGTTAATAGAAACGAGAAAATTAACTAACAGCAGAATATCTGCATTTTGGAGATAAGTTAAAACAGCTTATGTACTTACAGCTCGTGCAGTTGATTGGATCAGAACATGGAAGACGCCCTTTTCTGTATGAAAAGACAACCAAATTGCTAGGCATCTCAAGCAAAGAATATCCAGACCATAACTATTGCTTGATTGTTGAAAGACACAGCAGAAGAGTGTACTTACAAAGTGTTCTTTGAATATGAGCTCCGGTATGTGTTTATGTTACTGATATAGAGAAGTGAAAAGATATGAGCTCCGATATGTGTTAACAGAAAGTGAGCTCCCGTATATGAATGAAAGTGTTAATGGTATATGTATTCTTTACAAAGTGTTTTTTTTCAAACATGAGCTCTGGTATGTGTTAGTATTACTCAACAGAAAGTGAAAACAGAAACTTCAACATGAGCAGGTTATAATAATAAAAAATAGAGAGAAATGATGTATCCTATCAACCAAAGATTTCATGGTCGTACCTCCTTTCCTGGCAGCTAGACCATGAGAAGTCGTTGTAAGAGATATCACTGTGTTGAAATAATCAAAAATAGAAAACAAAGATTAGTTGACATGACAAAAAATATTTCAAGTAAAATAAGACAAAGGAAGGCCTAAACGTACATATCAGATTTGCTATTGAGAAAAACACCAGTTCCCTCTCCAGAAAGACTATTTCCAGTCAAATATCTGAAAGAACATGTAAAAAAGATATGCACTTGATCATGAGACTGTGGTATTCACAGTCGAAGGTCTCCAGCTCTTAGTATCAGACTGTAGTACTTACGTAAATGGTGGTGCTTTTTCTTTATGAACATCACCAGTCAATTGTTAAAGGATAAATCGCTGCATCAAACGTGTATAGAATAAATAAATTTGGTAATTACTTAATTGTGTAACTATTACATATGTTTGCAATCTATTGATTCGCCAAAGTTTCTAAATGGACTCTCTCATACTTGCATGTAATTATCACAAATTGCCCTATTTTTCTCTCTATGACCTTTATTTTGAAACTTAGTCTTTTCACTTCTTTTCACTTGTCCAGATGTCAGAAGGAATTGGACCAGACAAACTCACATTCCTCAAAATCCTGGAACAGGAAGGGAGACTTTAGTTTGAAATTGTCAGATAGAATCATGCCTCAAGACAAAAAAAAAAGATCGATTAAAAATAAATACAGAGTTTTTTTTTTTTTTTTTTTGCATAACTTAAATACAGAGTTTCGATGGCTTTGCTGGATATATTTGGGATGGCGTTAATCCCCGTCGTATAAGTGATAAACCTGCATATGAATAGAACATCAGTCTTGTTGCAATGGTCTTTTTTGCTAAAATATTGAATAATTATAGTTCAACAAGATTTTCTAGGTGGACAACTGCATCAGAAATAGGTCCTTTCAGTCCACTTGCGCATAGATGTTTGTTGATCATAAGAGCATGTCGATCGGAGGTTCTTAACCCAGTCTCTTAAAAAAAATTAATTAAATATTATGGATCCTACGTGGGACCCACGTGAATAGTTAATAAACTATATGTTAAAATCCTTATATAAGGATCGGTTCTTACACTGTTCACGCCACGTGGCGTGTTGTAATTGATCCGTTTTTTTTAATTTTTTTTTGTTCGCAACTGAGAAAAAAAAATATTAATTTTTTTTTTAAGAACCCCTAGTGGGTATCACGAGTGTACATGCTCTAACTAACACAGTTTAGAAGGTGCATAAACACAAAAAAAATAAAGAGAAGTATTGAGGAAGGACATGCTGGGAAAACACGGACGCGACGAGGGCGCAGCGGAATATAGTTTCCCGCACTTATGTGAGTCTGTGATAAAAATATATGAAATGGTGGCAGAGACAATCTAAAAACGAAATGAAAACAAGACACCACAATTTTTACATGGAAAACCTCCTCGATGTAAGAAGGAAAAACATGGGACCGTAGTCCCCTCCAATTCCACTATATCAAATAGCTTTGAGTACAACCACGTCCTCTGTTCCACAGAACAACTACAGAGAGTAAGGCTCAATAAGGAGCAATCTCCAACACAAAGAATCAACAAGAGAGCTATACAAAAGCTCAGAAATATGCAGCTTCAAATGACCTCACGTTCTCTAGGATTCCGGTCACCAAATCCAATCTCCACCGTTCAAATCCTAGATAAACAAGTCAAGAACACCGCTGCACAATTTCAGCTCAAGAAGAGAAGATCTCACCGATGGATTTTTCAAACACTCAAGACATATCCGTCTGAACTACTGCAGCGACCAGTCACGCTAAAACCCTGATATCTGACAAACCAACCGTTGAAACCAACATCCCACCGTTGAATCTGAATACCACTAAGTCAAGAAGCTTCCCTGCAAATTCCAGCCAAATCGGAGCTCGTTTGACTGTCCGATCGTGAACTTGAAAAACAATGGCAAAAACTGTTTTTCTCTCATTTTCTTCTCCTCCTCTCTTCACTCTCTCTGCTTTTTATTTTTCTTTTCTTTGTGGTGTGTGTTGTCTGACCAAAAGCCACTAATCACTCATATAATACATATATAAAATATATATACAATATTCCTCCAATAGGAGGATACCGACAAACTCCCCCTCCGACTAGTTGGAAGAAACAACCATACCGGCTATCTCTCGACAAACTTCAAGCTTCCATCTCGGCAATGACTTAGTCATCATATCAGCTCCATTATCATCCGTATGAACTTTCACAAGTTTCACTACCTTAGAAGCAACCACATCACGTATCCAATGATACCTCTTGTTGATGTGTTTTGAACGCGAATGAAATGTCGAGTTCTTCCCGAGACAAATCGCGCTTTGACAATCACAAAGCAACTCATACTTTTCCTGTTTGAAACCAATATCATCAAGAAAATTCTTCATCCGCAACAACTCCTTACAAGCTTCCGTTGCGGCTATAAACTCAGTTTCAGTAGTAGAAAGTGCAACACACTTTTGTAACCTTGATTGCCATGCCACAGCTCCTCCTGCAAATGTTACCAAGTAACCCGAAGTAGACTTACTCGAATCAACATCCCCAACCATATCAACATATGTGTAACAAACCAACAATGGCTTATCACCTCCAAAGGTAAGCCTCAAACTAGAAGTCCCTCGAAGAAATTTAAAAATCCACTTCATAGCATTCCACTGTTCTCTTCTTGGTTTCGAAAGAAAATGACTAACTGTTCCAACAGCATGAGCTATATCTGGTCGTTTACAAACCATAGCATACATCAAGCTACCAACTGCAGAAGCATATGGAACCCTCGCCATATCTTCCCTCTCTGCCTCTGTACTCGGACTCTGTTAACCGGTTAATCTAAAGTGTGTAGCAAGAGGAGTGCTTACAACTTTAGAGTTGTCCATGTGAAACTTTTGAAGTGCCTTTTCAATATACTTCTCATGAGACAAGTGAATCAGCTTCTCACCTCGGTCTCGAACAATTCTTATACCAAGAATATGTTTCGCTGGACCCAAATATTTCATAGCAAAGGACTTGCTAAGCTGCTTCTTCAACTCTTGAATTCTGCTCAAGTTCCCGCCCACAATCAACATGTCGTCAACATACAGCAACCAGATGATAAAATCATCATCACCAAACACCTGCACAAATACACAATGATTTGAAGTAGTCTCCTTATAACCATGCTCTCCCATAACCGACTTAAACTTCATGTACCACTGCCTCGGTGCTTGCTTCAATCCGTAAAGGCTTTTATTCAAGCGACAAACTAACTCCTCTTTGTCCTTTTTCACAAAGTCTTCTGGTCGTACCATGTAAATCTCCTCCTCCAAATCACCATGAAGGAAAGCCGTCTTTACATCCATCTGCTCAACCTCTAGATCAAGGCTCGCTGCCAATCCAAGTACAACCAGAATGGATGACATCTTCACAACATGAGAAAAGATTTCATCATAACCAATTCCCTTCTTTTGGCTGAGCCCTTTCACAACCAATTTAGCCTTGTATCGAGGTAGCAAACTATTATCTTCATGCTTAATCCTATACACCCACTTATTAAGCAACGCCTTTTCACCCTTTGGCAACTTCACCAACTCATATGTATCGTTCTCATCAAAAGAACCCATCTCCTCTCCCATGGATTCTAACCATTTATCTTTGTGTTCATCCTCCAAAGCTTCACCAAAGCTTTCTGGTTCTCCCCGATCAGTAAGTAACACATACTCACTAGGTTTATACCTTGTCGACGGCGTTGGACCTCTCTTGGATCTTCTAACTGCAGGTAGGTTCTCGGTAGTTGGTGTCTCACCATGATCGTCACCATGATCACCAATACCGTCATCATCATGTGCGGGAGCATCATTTGCACCAGGTGTATCAACATGAACCTCAACCTCATTCTGACCGTGGACTGATGTAGAAGGAAAAACCGATGAATCAATCAGACATTCATTTCTTTGAGCTGGTTTTTCGGACTTTTCAATGTCCTTAATCGTTTGATCTTCCATGAACACAACATCTCTGCTCCTTATGAGCTTCTTCTCAACGGGATCATAAAATATGTATCCAAACTCATCCTGACCATAACCAATGAACACACATTGCCGCGACTTCATCTCATGCTTCGACCTTTCGTCTTTAGGAATGTGCACGAAAGCCTTGCACCCAAAGACCCTTAAATGACCATAAGAAACATCCTTACCGGTCCAAACACTCTGTGGAATGTCACCATCCAATGGAGCACTTGGTGACAAATTCAACACGTGAACAACTGAGCTCAAAGCTTCACCCCAGAAAGTCATCGGTAAGCCTGACTGCAAAATCAAACATCTGATCCTCTCGACAATCGTTCTGTTCATCCTCTCTGCCAATCCATTCAACTGTGGAGTCTTAGGCGGCGTGAACTGATGCCTAATACCATGTTCCCTGCAATAAGCATCAAATGGTCTAGAATACTCACCACCGTTATCACCACCGTTTGCATCCAACAGAAATATGAAGACTTATCACCTCGAGCCATAACCATAGAACCACGTGAGAGCTTCCATTTACCACCACCGAATAAACTATAGAAACCCTCATCATCAAGTCTTCCCGTAGAAATCAAATTCAACTGAATATCTGGGACATGCTTAACTCCCTTAAGCCGAAGTCTTGTACCAAGACTTATCTCCAAGCAAATATCACCAATGCCAACAACCTGAGCCAAACCATCATTACCCATCTCAACTGAACCATAACTACCTGGAGTATAGGTAGTGAACAAATCCCGATGTGATGTAGCATGAGTAGTAGCTCCACTATCAACAACCCAACTGGTGTCTTGGGATGAACCATTAATGGTATCACCCCCAAGAAGAATAAGAAACTGATCCTCGGTGACCGTCACCCGATCTTCACCATCTCCTTGACGATTTCCTTGCTTGCTGTCCTTTTTCAATTTCCAGCAATCTTTCTTCATGTGCCTTTTCTTATGACAGTAGTGGCACTCCAAATTCGCAAATCTATTTCGCAAATCTATTAGATTTGCTTATGCTCCTGTTCTTCTCCTTCTTGGGCTCTAGATATGAAATCCTCCCCCTTGACTCAGTAACCATAACATCTGAACACGAGAAACTAGGATTCGACTGCCTTCTTGTTTCCTCATTCAAGACACTGTTCTTCACTAAATCCATCGAAATAGCACCATTCGACGCGGAGTTACAAAGGGACATCGTAAAAACTTCCCAAGAATCCGGTAATATACCAAGAAGCCATAAACCGTGAATCTCATCTTCAAAATTAATACCCATGTCAGACAGCTTGTTGATTAATCCCTGAAACGCATTCAAGTGATCCGTCATCGGAGTACCATCAACTCAATCAACTTCTTGATCATGAACATCTTATTATTCCCGGTCTTCCGAACATACAACTGCTCCAGCTTCAACCACAAAAAACGAGCATTAGTCTCTGTTTCAACATGATGCAGAACATTATCATCTATCTACTGCCTTATCGAACCACAGACTTGTCGATGCAGCAACTTAAACTAATCATCCGTTTTCTCATCAGGTTTCTTCTCCTGAAAAACAGGCACGTGGAATTCTTTCACGAAAAGAAAATCTTCCATTTTGCCTTTCCATGTATGATAATTAGCACCATTCAAACTGATCATTCTGCCCATATTTTCCATCTCTCACACAAGCAGAACCAATAACCCAAAGTTACCGAAATCCAAAGCTCACAAACCACAAGCTCTGATACCGCTTTGTTGGGAAAACACTGACGCGACAACGGCGCAGCAGAATATAGTTTCCCGCACTTGTATGAGTCTGAGAGAAAAATATATGCAATGGTGGCAGAGACAATCTAAAAATGAAATGAAAACGAGACACCACAATTTTTACGTGGAAAACCTCCTCGATGTGAGAAGGAAAAACCACGGGACCGTAGTCCACTCCAAGTCCACTATATCAAATATCTTTGAATACAACCACGTCCTCTCTATTCCACAGAACAACTATAGAGAGTAAGGCTCAACAAGTAGCAATCTCCAACACAAAGAATCAACAAGAGAGCTATACAAAAGCTCAGAAATATGCAGCTTGAAATGACCTCACGTTCTCTAGGATTCCGGTCACCAATTCCAATCTCCACCGTTCAAATATTAGACAAACAAGTCAAGAACACCGCTGCAAAATTCCAGCCCAAGAAGAGAAGATCTCACTGTTGAATTTCTGAAACATTCAAGACATATCCGTCTGAACCACTGCAGCGACTAGTCACAGATATCTGACAAACCAACCGTTGAAACCAAAATCCCACCGCTGAATTTGAAGGCCACTGAGTCACGAAGCTTCCCTGAAAATTTCAACCAAATCAGAGCTCCTTTGACTGTCCGATCGTGAGCTTGAAGAACACTGACGAAAACTGTTTTTCTCTCCTTTTCTTCTCCTCCTCTCTTCACTCTCTCTACTTTTCTTTTTCTTTTCTTTGTCGTGTGTGTTGTCTGACCAAAAGCCACCAATCACTCATATAATATATATATATATATATATATATATATATAATATTCCTCCAATAGGAGGATACCGACAAGACAAGGGTGTACAACTTTCGAAGCCGAGACCAGTTGCCAATATATGTTGGGTATAGAATTGAATGTTTGATAATCATAAACAAGAGTGGCTACAAGATTATATACAGACGCTATGCGACTAGGGTAAACTAACTATTGTGTAATTACAAGTGTAGTCCCTATATGATATTTCCTTATACACCCCCTCAAGATGGAGGAACCTGGGTGACTCCAACCTTGGTACAAGCTAGCTGAAAAGACTGACGCGTCAGTGGTTTCGTTAAGGCGTCCGCCAACTGATCTTTGATTGAGACGTGAGACACTCGAAGAGCATTGGACTGAATGTGGCCACAGACGAAGCGATAATCAAGTGCAATATGCTTCATACGTGAATGGAAAACCGGATTCGCACTAAAGTACGTAGCACCAATGTTATCACAGTAAATCAGAGGTACCTTGGGTAGACGAATGTGCAAGTCTGTGAGGAGATTGCATAGCCATCAAATTTCGGATGCCTTGTTGGCAACTGCTCTATACTCGGCTTCTGTCGACGATCGGGCTACACCATTCTGTTTCTTAGAGGACCAGGATATAGCATGTCTGCCGAGATAGATGACATATGCATTAGTTGAGATATAATCGTCGATATCCCTGCCCAATCCGCGCCTGAAAAGCCATGCAAAGAGTGATCATTCTTGGAGTTGAGAAAAATGCCATGCGTTGTTGTGCCTACAAGATATCTGAGAACTCTTTTAACAGCTTGCCAATGGTCCGTTGTTGGTGCGTGCATGAACTGGGAGAGTCTATTCACCGCAAAGGAGATATCTGGGCGTGTTAGTGATAGTTACTGAAGGCTGCCGAGAACCATTCTGTATTCTGACGGATTTTGCAAAGGTGTCCCGGAGGTGCATGAGAGCTTAGGCGTCGATTGCATCGGCATAGCAACAGCCTTCGAATCACACATATTTGTCTTGCGGAGAAGATCCAGAATGTACTTACGTTGCATCAAATGGAGCCCATGTTTGGTTCTTGTGACTTCAATCCCAAGAAAGTAAGAGATATCACCTTGATCCTTAAGAGAGAACCGAGTACCTAGAGCTTCAATGATCTGAGAAACAGCTTTGGTGTTGTTACCCGTTACAATGATGTCATCTACATATACTAGTATGTAGACCAGATTATCACCATTGCGGAACACAAACAAGGAGGTGTCGGCCATGCTATTGTCAAAGCGCAGGTAAGTAGGAAGTTGCGTAGTTCAAGGTACCAAGCTCGGGGTGATTGTTTAAGACCGTAGATAGCTTTATGCAAGCGACAGACAAAATCCGGGCGATCCTGATCCACAAACCCGGGAGGTTGAGTCATATAAACTTCTTCATTCAAAGTGCCTTGTAGAAACGCTTGGTTGATGTCTAGCTGACGAATTGGCCAAGATTGAATTGCTGCCTCACCAAGAACAACACGGATTGTAACTGCTTTTATAACCGGGCTGAAAGTGTCCTTATAGTCCAAACCATACTGCTGATGGTAACCCTTAGCAACTAACCGCGCTTTATATTTGTCAAGAGCACCTGTTGGAAGCAACTTCGTTTTGAAGACCCATCGGCTGCCAACTACATTCTGATTTGGCGACGGCGGAACAAGAGACCAAGTGCATTTCTCAATATGACCATTGTATTCAGTGGACATAGCTTGACGCCAGTTAGCATCTTTTAGTGCATGTTTATATGTTGCAGGTTCAGTCGCAAGGAGAAGTGGATTCGCAATAGTGGCTGTGAAAGTGAACCTCTTCTTTGGTTTAACAATGTGGTTTTTGGCTCGGGTAGTCATTTTGTGGTGATTTGGTGGTCATGTTTTTGTATTGGAAGAGGGCCGAGGATTTCGTGGTGGTAATGGAAGTGGAGGTGGTGATGGTTGTGGTATTGAGGGAGAGATTACTGGGTTTGTAACACTTGTGGAAGGTGGTGAAACAGGGAGTTGTTCTGAGCTTGGTGAAGAAATGGTTGGACCAGTGGGTCTTTGAAGTGTGGAGTTTTCTGGTGGTGGTAAAGGGGTGGCTATGGTTTGACTAGAGGGCCCTTGGCCAATTAGTCTTTGTGGATTATTTGGTGGTGGAGTAAGAGTTTCAGAGATGTGTACCTGAAGTGTTGCAGACAAAGACGTCGATGGTGGCTGTCGTTGGTGAGGATCTTCGCGCTGGGGTACTTCAGGTCGAACTATTGATGATGTTGATGGGGAGCTGTAGGAACTTGGTGCTGATTAATCTCTATTAAACGACCTAGCAAGTTCATAGCCCGGATCTCGGGTTTACAATTGTGCTTGAATCTAAAGAGTATCTCGTGTTTACCTCGAATACAGGCAGCGGAAATATGTTCAGGAATGCGAGATCGGGAGCGCCTCAAATGCTGCGCCTCTACTGGTATCCACACGCACACAAACTGGAACGGACGGGATGCTAGTGCCGTTTTGAGATCGGATCTCTCAGAGGGTTTCAGTTTCTTTCTGGTGGCTGTGAATTTGGTCTTCTTCTGTAAAAGTCGACCATATATCATATATATATATTGACTTTTACCATGACCTGATTAATCAAGACTCAAACCGTGGTTAATTAAGTCATAAACCAAATTCTGCAATTTGGTTAGCGATCTGTGTCGATCGACAAACTTTCTGTGTCGATCGACACAACCTCAGAAACTTGTTATCGAATGCACATCATATGTACATTCATTAGATCATTATACTAATGATCAAACCCACATTATTTTTCCAGTTTGCTTAGGTGTGTGACCTTGTAGGATCATATAATACTAGCAATGAGTTCTAAACTCATAGATCATAAGTGGCTTCTAGCAAAGCGTTATGATTACCCAGTATCATACGAATGTCTAATCTCGACAACACAACTATCTCTAGAGTGATTACATGTGTGATTTCAGGACATTCCCAACAATTTCCCACTTGTACTGGAATCATCTATTCCCACAATCCCTTCGTCATTATATCTCGATCTGGCATATGGCAAGATCCGTGTCATCCTTAATAAGCCAAAATCATGTTCATCGAACTCCGATTTATACTGACAAGACAAACGACTGACAATCACCTCGTTTGAGTGTGGCCACACATTTCTCAGTATCAAATCTTCGATGAGCCCTGAGATATTTATCTCCTGTTATATAGGAGGGACAAATCTCATATTGTTTCATCCCTGTTTCTTCACACACTTCATGATACGCCCAATCAATGCCTTTATAATCACCAGTTACGGCTGACGTTTGACAAGGTTAAAGCGGACCAATTCACATGTAAGAAAACATGATGAACTCAGGTCTAAGGACTATACTCTATAGTCGTAATGAAAACTCTCATGACACTTATATAACTATCCTGTAGAGTTTTCATTAGCGGGTCATGTCCGATCATGTGTTCTCCAACACATATCTATGTGATTGACTTTAATACTCCTATTAATTACTCCATGAAACTTAGTCATCAGTCACCTCACATACTAGTCTCACGCGGTTGTTAATGTCCCACTTTAACAACCTTGACCAGGGACCAATCATAATTTATGTCATTTATCATTTATAGGGTTTCATGATCAAGTCACATACTTGATGACCTATAAAATGTCATAAATCGCTTTGGGACTATTATTTAATAGCATGATTAAATAATATTGATGTCAGATTTCAATAACATAATTAAATTATGTTTACACGAACATCTTCTTATAACTAAAATTTACAACAATGACTTCCACTAAAATTAAGATCACATCTTAAGACATCTAATGCCTCTAGCAGTAGTCTGACCCTCATTCGCTCTTGCTCAGCATGCGTCAAAGGACACTACGTCTTGCCAAGAGTAATGCCAAGTGTCATTGGCATGAAGCCCTTCTTGGAATCATGCATACTGGACCTGTGCAAGACCTTATCAATATAAGTATCTTGACACAATCCAATTTAGCTTGTCCAATCTATCTCTATAAATTCATATTCCAAGAATGTATACGGCTTCTCCCATATTTTCATCGAAAACAACTTTCGAGTCAAGTCTTAACAGACTGAAACAATGGAACTTCATTTCCGAGAAGTAGTATGTTATCAAGATACAATACTAGAAACGCAACTGCGCTCCCACTAGTCATCTTGTAAACACACGGTTCCTCTTCGTTCCTGATGAAGTCAAACCTTTTTGACTGTTTCATCAAAACGAAGATTCCAACTCCGAGATGCTTGCTTCAATCCATAAATGGATCGATGAAGCTTGGATACCTTCCTAGTTTCATTAGGATCAATGAAAACTTCAGGTTGTGTCATGTACACATTCTTTTCCAGAATTCCATTAAGGAAAACTGTTTTCACATCCATCTGCCAGATCTCATAACCATTATGACTGGCGGTAGCTAGGAGAATCCGAATAGACCTAAGCATGGCGACTGGGGAATAAGTTTCTTCATAGTCGTTGCCATGAATTTGCTTGAAACCCTTTCCCACCAACCCAGCTTTGAATATCTGAATATTACCATCCACATCAATTTTCTTCTTGAAAATCCATTTACACTTAATGGCTTCTACACCATCGGGTAAATCGACCAAAGTCCACACTTGGTTCTGTGACATGGATCCCATTTCGGTTTCAGCGGCTCTCAGCCACTTTTCGGAGTCAAGGCCCATCATTTCTTCTTCAAAAGTCGCATACTCGTTACTGTCAATGATCAACAGATCATGGCAATTGGTCATGAGAAATCCAAATCTCTCGGGTTCGTGACGAATCCTCTCAGATTTGCGAACTTCAGGCATCACAGGCGTAGGTTCTATAACTCTTTGTAGATCCAACTGCTGCTCTTCCTCATCAGGTTAAGCAGGCGTCTGTGATTTTCGAATTTCTTCGAGTTGTACTTTACTCCCACTGTTCTTTCTGGAAAGAGAATCTTTCTCAAGAAAAACACAGTCAATTGTGTCGTTCTTCGCCTAGCATCGATCGACACAACATTTGCGTCGATCGACACACCCATTAGGCACGTATATTAATGTGTATTAATTTGATCGATGGGAGTAAAAGTAACATGCCTTTGTCTCCTTAGGATAACCAATGAAGTAGCATTCATTGGATTTGGGTGCGAGTTTATCAGAGATTAAACGTTTTACATAATCCTCACAACCCCAAATCTTCATGAAAGACAAATCAGGAACATTTCCAGTCCACATCTCATGTAGTCTCTTTGTAACTGATTTTGACGGAACTCTATTTAGTTTATACGCAGACGTTTCCAGAGCGTATCCCTAGGAGGATAATGGAAGATCTAAGTGACTCATCATTGATCGAACCATATCTAATAAGGTCCGATTCAGGAGGAGTGAGCTGTGAAACAATTCCACAATCTCTCAGATGATCACTAAATTCTTGACTTAAATATTCACCTCCACGATCTTATCGTGGATCTTCAATACTTTTGCCAAGTTGATTATGTACTTCATTCTGGAATTCTTTGAACTCTTCAAAAGATTCTGATTTATGTCTCATTAGATGAACATAACCATATCTACTGAAAACATCAGTAAAGGTAATGAAGTACTGAAAGTTTCCTCTAGCTCTTGTGTTCATTGGGCTGTACACATCGGTATGTATAAGGCCCAATAAGTCACTGGCCCTTTCAATTTGTTTGTTCGCGACTTGTGTCGACCGATACACCTTTTGTGTCGATCGACACTACCTTTTGTTGAAAAGGGGCCTTCGTCATTTTACCCAACAAACAAGATTCGCTTTTCTCATCATGATTCATAATCAAATGAGTCCAAAATTCCATCACAATGGAGCTTCTGAATCCGTTCTCATTTATGTGGCTCAAACGACAATGCCAAAGAAAAAGTTTGATTCGTATCATTTGACTTGAATCTCTTGGTACTAATGTTATATTTAGGCACATTTTGGTATAGAACACAAAGTCCATTCTCTAATGGACTGCTACCATAAAACATATCATTGTAATCAAATTAATAACACTTATTCTTAATTTGAAAGCTGATATCCTTCCATATCCAAACAAGGAATAGAAATAATATTTCTGCTCACAGCAGGTACATAGTAGCAGTTCTTAAGTTCCAAAAACATGCCATAGAAGAAAACAAATGAAATAATCATACGAATGCATCAACTCTTGCTCCATCTCCCACGCGTAGATCCACTTGTCCTTTCTCCAAAATCCTACTTTTGCTTAGGCCCTGCATATTTTGACAAAATATGAGCACCACAGCCGGTATCTAATACCCAATAAGTAGAATCATAAGAAGTAACATTTACTTCTATAACATAAATACATGAAAAAGAAGTCTTGTACGTCTTCTTCAGCTTCTCATAATATTCCAGGAATTTATTGCAGTTTCTTTTCAAATGCCCATAACCATTACAATAATGGCACTTATCATCTTTGGAAGGACCGGTTTTAACCTTAGGAACATGGTTAGACTCGCTTGGATTCACAATCGAGCTCGTCTTGCCATCACCTTTGTTCTTACCAAGTTTCTTAAACTTTTTACCCTTTTGTACCATAAGGACATTTGGGGTGTCCTTCTTGATGTTAGGTTCAGCAGTTTTGAGCATCCCATGCAACTCAGTCAACGTCTTCGTCAAGTTGTTCATGTTATAGTTCATAACAAACTGATCATAGCTTGACGACACTGACTGCAGAATGATGTCAGTAGCCAACTCTTAGCTAATGGGACAATCCAGTTTCCCCAGGTTATCAATATAACCCATCATCTTAATGACATGAGGACTAACTGGTCCGTCCTTTTGTAGCTTGCACTCAATTAGAGACTTAACCGTCTGGTATCTATGAGTTCGTGTCTGCTCCTGAAACATACTTTTCAGGCCATTGATCATCTCTATTGGCGACTCCACGTACTCATATTGCTTCTGCAAGTCCGAGTTCATGGTAGCCAACATGAGACAACACACATCGACTACATCATTAGAATGCTTATCCCAAGCCTCCTTTTCTCACTGCCAGGCATTGGCTCGGTACTTCTTGGGGAGAACTTTCTCAAGGACATAGTCCTTTTTCTCCTGTTTGAGAACAATTCTCAAATTCCGATACCATTCAAGAAAGTTGGATCCATTTAACTTGTCCTTCTCAAGGACGGATCGTAGGGAGAAATTCTTATTAAGGTTTGTGCTAGACATAGCTGAAAACAAGAGAGGTTTAGTTATGATGTTCAAGAAATGAGATATCTTAACTATTAAGAAGACTCGCATTATATTCAAGACAATGTTTCCTCAAATGAATATAATGATCCAAGACCCATACTTCACTGAAACTTGAGTGAGCCACTGGCTATCGCCCAAATTTTAGCTATCTAGGTAAGAAACTCTTTGCTAATTATATCCAATATAACTCTTGGTTGTGGATTGACATCTCATGTCAAATCCACCTAATATCTCTGGGCCCAAAACGATTTTGATGGCCCAGTCAAGTAAACCAATCTCTTAAGTCATGTAATTGTTGATATCTTGCACTGCAAGCTTATCAACACGATTACCTCTTGTCTTACTCATGTAATTGTGGACACCTTGCACTGCAAATCTATCGCACAATGAAACGAGTCTTGACAGTTGACAAGATCGGGAAGACATCAAGTATTACTTGATATTTAGTTGAGGAACGGAACTGTTTAAACTAATATACACATCATATATGTATCTTAGAAATTTATTAAACAACTAATTTTATTAAGTTTTAATTATTATAATAAATGGGTTAAGTCTTTGGTTCGGTTTATGCGATTTCTTGTTCAATAACCAAAATCCCGAATGGTGTGTCGACCGATGCAACTCCTTGTGTCGATCGACACTACCAAACCAACATCATTGCGATAACCGGTCAATCAAATTGAACCGGTTTGATAACCGGTCAGCATCGATCGACATGACATCAACCCAATTCAATCAAACCGAAATTAACCCGTCAAACCGATTTAAACCAATTGCGATAACCGGTCCAATCCAATTGAACCGATTCAACCAATTGAACCGATTTAGCCATTTTAACCAAGCGCGATAATCGGTCCAATCCAATTGAACTGATTAAACCATTCGCAAGGTTCGTGTCGACCGACACAACTTTTGTGTCGATCGACGCGTTAGGGCATCAGGAAATTCGATCTTTATGATCGAGACCTAATATTTTAATTAGGGTTTTCACGGCGTGTCGATCGATACCGGATTGGTGTCGATCGACACAGTGCGAAACCCTTGAATCGTTTTTTCCCCAAAAATCGATTCTAGCATGCCTTTAAATTCATCTTATGAATCCGATTTTAACCATTAAAATACTTAAACATGCATCTAGATTCAAGAACAAAAACCATAAGGCTCTGATACCACTGTAGGAACTTGGTGCTGATTAATCTCTATTAAACAACCTAGCAAGTTCATAGCCCGGATCTCGGGTTTAGAATTGTGCTTGAATCTAAAGAGTATCTCGTGTTTACCTCGAATACAGGCAGCGGAAATATGTTCAGGAACGCGAGATCGGGAGCGCCTCAAATGCTGCGCCTCTACTGGTATCCACACGCACACAAACTGGAACGGACGGGATGCTAGTACCGTTTTGAGATCGGATCTCTCAGAGGGTTTCAGTTTCTTTCTGGTGGCTGTGAATTTGGGCTCTTACTGTTAAAGTCGACCATATATCATATATATTGACTTTTACCATGACCTGATTAACCAAGACTCAAACCGTGCTTAATTAAGTCATAAACCAAATTCTGCAATTTGGTTCGCGATCTGTGTCGATCGACACAACCTCAGAAACTTGTTATCGAATGCACATCATATGTACATTCATTAGATCATTACACTAATGATCAACCCCATATTATATTTCCAGTTTACTTAGGTGTGTGGCCCTGTAGGATCATATAATACTAGCAATGAGTTCTAAACTCATAAATCATAAGTGTCTTCTAGCAAAGCGTTATGATTACTCAGTATCATACGAATGTCTAATCTCGACAACACAACTATCTCTAGAGTGATTACAAGTGTGATTTCAGGACATTCCCAACAGGAGCTTGGTATGACGATTACTTGAGGTGAACGCGCTACTGAGCTTTCAGACGGCAGAGAAGAAACACTTTTAAAGTGATGAAACGAAAACTGTTTTTCATCGAAGACGACGTGGTGTGAAGTATAGACTCTTTGCGTATCAATTTCAAGACAGATATAAGCACTCTGCGATTGAGAATAGCCAACAAACACACAGGGCTTTTACCTCTCTTCCAATTTATGGTTAGTGTAAGGCCTTAACCATGGGAAGCATAAGCTCCCAAAGACCCTGAGTTTCGCATAGTTTGGTTCTACACCAAATAGCTTGCGATATGGAAAATCGTTAGAGATGACCGAGGACGGGAGTCGGTTGATGAGATACACAGCCGTCTGAAATGCATACGGCCAATAGTGCTTTGGCATTCCTGCAGTGGAGAGTAACGACAGACCTGTCTCAACAACATGTTTGTGCTTCCGTTCCAAAACACCATTATGTTCCGGTGTGTGAGGAGGGCTGGTGAGATGAGAAATCCCATGTTTCTGCAGGTATGACCGTAATGCGATATATTCACCACCATTATCAGAAAACAATGTTGTTATCTTGGTTTGAAAATGATTCTCGACAAGGGGTTTAAAGGCTTGGAAAATGGTTTTAACATTGGATTTCTTTTGCATCGGGTAAAGCCATGTATATCTGGAAAAATGATCAACAAAAATGAGGTGATAGCGGCAGTTATCAGATGCAGTGATTGGTGATGACCAAACATCAGAGAAAATGATTTGCAATGGACGAGTAGAGGTGATCGAAGTCTGATGAAAAGAGAGTTTATGACTTTTATTGATCTTGTATTGAGAACAAAAGAGTGTTTTATTGGAAGAATCAGAAACATGCAATGAAAACTTAGAAATAACAGCTTGAAGAGTGGGTGGTGATGGGTGTCCGAGTCGAGAATGCCAAGATAACAAGCTTGTTTTTGAGCTTTGAGGCGCGAGCATAGCATGCGGTTGAGACGCTTGAATTGGCCACTCATAAAGTTCCCCATTAGTTCGACCTTGAAGTAGTGAGATCCCCGTGCGAAGATCCTTCACCTGAAACGTTATTGGGAAAAATTCAATGGAAACTTGATTAGTGTTGCATAATCGGTATACGGATATCAAGTTTCGATGAATATCAGGCACATATAGAACTCGTTTTAAAGCTAAATCACGAGATAAAGAAGGTATAAGAAGGGAACCAGTGTGGGAGATGGTGAGAGGGGACCCATCTCCGATCGTTACTTCGTCACCCCCTTCGTATGGTTGATGGAACGACAGGTTGTCAAGTTTCAATGAATATCAGGCACATATAGAACTCGTTTTAAAGCTAAATCACGAGATAAAGAAGGTAGAAGAAGAGAACCAGTGTGGGAGATGGTGAGAGGGGACCCATCTCTGATCGTTACTTCGTCACCCCCTTCGTATGGTTGATGGAACGACAGGTTGTTAAGGTCGTTGGTGATGTGGTGTGTCGCACCACTTTCGAGGAGCCAATTGTTGGCAGTGTACGGAGACGAGACATCCATATTCGCTCGTGGCTGCCAAGGAGTGAATTGACTGGACAAGGAGGTGCTTCCACGAGTAAGGGACTGCAACTGAGGACAACGCCTCGCACTTTGTCCGTGCGTGATGCATATTTGGCACTTGCCTAGATAAGGCCGAGACTGACGCATCTCAGGTCGCGGAACTTGCTGAGTTGACTGCTATTGCCAGTGCTGCACATTCATGTTATTGTTCCTGTTGTGCTGCTTATTCTTGTTGTATCCTGATGGTCGTTGATAAGCAACATTAGCCGTAAAAGGTACCAGCGTAGACGGAGCGTGATATACTTGTATTTTCATGCATTTAGGCTATTGTTAGGATCATGTTTTACTTCTTTTTAGTTTCCTTTAGCTTCATTTCTTTGGTCATTGGTGTGTTTAGAGTATAGGATCATCTAGGGCTAGGTTTAGGTATTCTAGGCTTGCATTTGGAGTGTTTCTTATGTTTTGTAGGTTCTTGGAGTTGCTAAGGATGTTTGGAAGAGTTTGGAGGCCAAAGGAGTGATTGCAAGTGAAATGGTGATGAAGGACCAAACCGATGAGCTTGAAAGATTGAGTCATATGAAGATATTACGTTGACTTTTAGCTCTGGGATTCTAAATACAAATCATGGTAAATTGAGTTAGCTTTCTAATGGAGGTGGTGTGAAGTCATTCGGAGCTATATGTAAAGAGTTATGCCTGATTTACTGGATGCATCTCAACACAGTCTGCATATCGGGTTGCATATCGACCTGGCAACCCGATACAGCCTCTCGGATTAAATTTTGTGCATCCATATCGGGTGGCGTATCGGGTGGCCATGCCGATACGACCCTTCCCAGAAAAAATCCGAGAGTTCATACCGGGTTGCGTATCGGGTGGCCAGGCCGATACGCGTCCCAGAAATTGTCTTGGATCCGGGTCAACACCCGGTTTGTTCCGGGTTGACCTGGCTCGCACCCTATTGACTATTTAAGCAAAAAAAACTATTTTTTATTGCATCTTAAGCTTTATTTTATGTTCTAAACACTTGGGAAGAACAAGTTTGATTTCTTGGATTAATCTAAGTACTTTTTGGTGATTTCTTTTCTTAATCTTCCTCAAAATCTCTAATCTCTAATGATCAACACTATCCCTATGGATTTTGTTGTTCACATGATAATTAGTGAGTAGTTATTCATAGGGCTTATGGGTTAGGTAGGATTAGGTTGATTAAGGGTGATCAATGGATTTCTAGTGCTTGATTGTTTAAAATCTCATCTGTCAAAGTGTGTTTAATGTCTAATTAGCCTTGATCAAGTTGATTAGAATGCTTAAGATTTCTTGTTCACCATGTGTTCGATGAAATTTCTGTTCATAGCTTTGATAGAACTTTCACATTCTAGCGCATGAGAATGTATGTTTAGAGTGATTGTTAGTTGTTTGGAACTTGTTTGAATGCTCACTAGATTCTAATTCACAAATGAGAATTTGTTCTTGAGTTAGGATTAAGTGAAGAATTAGTATTAAAAGATTAAACTGATTTACTTGGTGTGTTCCATGCTAGGAGGTTAGCTTCTATGAAGTTTGAAATAAGATCCTTGATCATCCCGAGTCACCTGTACGTTGACCTTGACCCTTAGGCCTTATCTTTATCATTGATTGAATCCACTTGTTTATTTGCTTTTTGTTTACTTCTATTTGAATTGTCTTTGTTAGGATTGTTAGAAACAAAAACCAAAACTGTTTGATTTGACTCTAGTGGTTTAGTACTTGCTTATTGGTCTTATCCATCCCAAAAAGGTTCGATACCTCAAAGCTACATCGATAAGCTTGAGGAATTGGTACCTCAAAGGATTGCGAAAATCCCAGTTAACAATTTGGCGCCGTTGCCATTTTGAGATTCTGGATATATCAATTCGTTTTCTATTCCTTTTTAGTTCAAGTCCTTGTTACTAATTTGCTACTTTCTCTCTTTTTGATGTTAGGTGTATGAACTTGCGCAGCAAAGGGACTACAAACTTAGTTGCAAGAGTTGAGGACATCAAAGCACACGAGAGGAGATTAGCAAAGGAACGACGCGCACAAGAGAGAGCTGTTCACTTAGAGAGACTTGGGTTGGAGCCAATTGTTGAGGTTCTACAAGACTTTGTGGGTAGTGAGCAGCCGGTTATGGATAATCATCAGGATCAACAACAGCAGCAAGAGCAACAAAGGCCAGCTAGGGCCATTGGTGATGGAGATGCACCGGATACAAATGCAAACCGGCAAGGGATCATTCCACCACCGGTCAACAACAACAACTTCGAGATCCGGGCTATGGTGATGAACATGGTGCAAAACAACCAGTTCCATGGGCTTGCATCTGAGGATCCATTGCAGCACTTGGACACATTTGACAAGATTTGTGCTACTACAAGGCTCAATGGTGTAACTGACGATGGTTTGAAGATGCGTATATTCTTCTTCTCATTGGCGGATAGAGCTAAGGATTGGGAAAGCACCATCCCTCCGGGAACCATCACCACTTGGGGAGAACTCAAGAAGGCTTTCTTGAAGAAGTTCTTTTCAGCTACTAGGACTGCCCGTTTTCGCAGTGAGCTATCCGGGTTTGTACAACGCAACAATGAGAGCTTTGCTGAAGCTTGGGAGAGGTTAAATAAGCTCACTACTCAGTGCCCCCACCACGGTTTCAGTAAGGAGACACTACTCAGCAACCTCTATCGCGGAGTTCTTCCTAGAATGAGGGCGATGCTAGACTCTTCTAGCAATGGACACTTCCTAGGCAAGGGAGTAGATGCAGCTATGGAGTTGATTGAAAACCTTGCAACAAGCGATGTTAACTACAATGAGGATTATGAGAGGACTAATAGAGGATCATCTTCTTCAGATGAGAAGTATGAGAAAGAAATCAAAGCTTTGAATGAGAAGATGGACAAGATGATCTCCTCTAGCCAAAAGCACATCAGCTTTGTGGGCAACTATGAGGATTCTCAGCCACTCCTCTATAGTGTGGATGAGGATATGACACAAGAGGAGATTAACTTCATTGCAGGACACGGTGGTTTCAACAAGGGCTTCAACCAAAACTATAGAAACCACCCAAACTTCTCATACCGCAACCCCAATGTAGCCAATCCTCAAGACCAAGTCTATCCTCAAGCTCCATCTCAAGGACAAGCTCCACAACAAAAGCCTTTTGTCTCCTACACCAACCAACAAAGGTTTGTCTCTCAGCCTCAACCTCAGGGACAACAAGGCTATGTCCCCAAGCAACAATACCCTCCACCCGGTTTTGGACAACAACAACCACAAGCTTCTTCCTCTTCGGGTTTGGGTAATGAGTTAAAGGGAATGATGCAACAACTCATCCAAGGACAAGCAAGTTCGGCATTGGAGTGAAGAACCTAAAGAATGAGCTGCAACATTTGACTTCTCGCATGATCAATGTTGAGAACACGCACGCTTCCACTTCTAGACCTACTGGTACCTTGCCCGGAAACCCGGAGAAGAACCCAAAAGACTACTGCAATGCAATCTTCTCTACTGTTGATCATGAGAAATCAGACTATGAGCGAGAGGTTGATGAGATAGAAGCACTTCTCTATGGTTATCCGGCTGCACCTGTTCCTCTCAAGGAGATGAAGGCCACTGTAGTTAAGCCTTCCTATGTTGCACCAGCTAAGGTGATGAGTGCTACTGATATTTTAGCTGAAGATATTGTGCCTACTGTCCACACAACACCAAGGGTACTTCCCAAGCTTGGTAATCCGGGTAAATTTACCATCAGTTTTACTTTGGGATACTTGAAGATTAACGATGCATTGTGTGACTCCGGCTCTACTGTGAGTGTGATATCTCTTGACATGGTGGAATCTCTTGGGATTAAGAGCATGGAAAGGTACCCATCGTCTATTACATTTGGAGACTCTTACTCAAAAACTCCAATGGGAATGATCAAGGACTATCCACTGAAGATTGGTGAGTGCACTATCCCAACTGACTTTATTGTCATGAAGATGAAGAAGAGTACCCAACTACCTCTCTTACTTGGTACCTCTTTCCTCAACACCACTGGAGCTTGTCTGGACTTCAAAAAGAAACGTGCTGTGCTGAATAATGTTGATACCAAAGCTTCCTATCCTCTAAGAAGCACATCTCTTCATACTTGTGGTGTTATCCTCTCTCGCAATGAAGATGATGTGCTAGAGGAAGCAAGGCTATTTGCCAATGTTGGCAAGGAAGTTTGGCCTAAACACATTTCTTATGGATCACTGAGTGAGCACATGGGACGTGCTCAAAAGAAGGGAGTGGATAGAGCTATTGGAACTCCTGCCATAACCATAAGGACTGAGTTTGTTGGATCCATCTCTTCGAAGAAGCTGAGCATCGATGAGGAAAAAGCTCCCAAAGAGAAGGCTGTGGATATGGTGACAAAGATGTCTCCAAAGGTTGTAAAGGCTTCGATCAGTCCAAGGTTCCAAGGCGACTCAGTCAATCTCGGTGAGCTGACTTCTCAGGTCCTAGCCATCACTCTCGAGGGCAGGCCACACTCTTCAACCGCCTAAATCTCGGTTTGTGAAAGTCGAGCTTAACGACTTTAAACAAAATCGCACTTGAGAGACATTGTCATGTTTATCCTTGTACATATTGATCTTTTGCTAGTCATCTTTGACGTTTTGCTTTGAGTTTTTATCAGGTTTTGGTTGATAGGTGAAGCTATGGACTCATTGGCGTTAAGAAAGGGTCGAAACATCTTAGACAAAGTGGTCGAAAGGAAAACAGTGAAGCCGTATCGGCCACGATATCGGCTGGCCAGGCCGATACGTGCCTCCTAGAAATAATCCGAGACATCATATCGGCTGGCGTATCGGTTGGCCAGGCCTATACGCTCTCACTGCCCAGGTTCACTCGACCGATACGCCTTCTCTTGAACCAGGTAACACTCCAACTTGTACATACTTGCATTTTAGCTTCTTTTCTTTCTTTTTCTCCTTTTGTTAAGTCTCTCTCTCGAGCTTACTTTCCCACCGAGACGGTGTGAACTAAGTTTGGGGGAGAGGCTAGTTGCTAACCATGTTTTCTTTGTTCCTATTTTCGATTTCCTCACTTTGAGTCTCATGCATTTCATTTATGGCATAGAAAAAACCAAAAAAATTTCAAAAAATTTCAAAAAGAAAGCATGTACTTGCACTTGCATCATAGGATCGAGTCTAGTTGCATCATATAGGCTGCATGCATAAGGAGCAATGATTTAATGTCCTTGTCAGACTGATTGAGTGATGACTTGTTCTTTATGCTAGTTGTTTGAGCTAGTTGATTGTCCTAAGATTGCAATTCAAGAAAGGCTAGAAAGTTAAGACGAACCATGCTAGGATTGCTTGCTTTGAAACTTGATTTGAAACTGAAATATGCTTTGAATTGACACTAGCTCTACCTAAGGGAGAACTTTAATGATGACATCTAATTATCTTACTCATGCTCTGTGTGCTAAACTCATGGATACCCTAAAATATTTGAGCATTCTTATCCTTTCTACCCCTCTCTACTTGCTCAAATAGATTTCCATACCTTTCACCACCCTTCTTTCAAGCCACAAACACTATCTTGAGTGGTAGGCCTATTTGGAATGAGCTAGGTAAAAAGTGTTGAGTATGAGGCGACTAGGAGAAATTTCCATATAGATGCAAGCTCAACATCTTTGGCTTTGCAATAGGCTAGGATCAAAGTTTGGGGGAGGAATTGGGAATGGAAGAAGAGAGTAAAGAAATGGAAGAATGAAAGGTATTTTGGTTGGGATCTTATGTTTGTTGGCAAAGTGTTTTAAAAGAAGAAAAGCTCTTATGTGTTTAAAGAAAAGAAAAGTGTCTCATATTTTGAAATGAAAAGAAGCCAAAGGCTCACCTTAAAGAAAGAAAAGAGACCATTGCTAAAGAAATATTTGAGCTAAGTTAAAAAGAAAAGATTTGCCACTGTTTTGAAAAGTCTTTATTGTTCCTTGGGGAGTTTGATTGGAAAGTGTCTGATTGAGAAAAGGGGATGAGGCAAAAATAGCCTTGGTCAAAGGTAGTATCCATTTAGGTGGGCTAGATTAGGAGAAGAAGTAATTGGGGCATGGGTAGATGGAAATCAACCTAGTATGCACCAATTGCCTCTAACTCTTAGCATTTTACTATAGCTCATTCACTTCTTTATGAGAGAACCTTCATGCTTTTGGAATAAACCCCTCTTTTGATTGAGATCACTTTAATCTCAAAACCTTGTCCTTTGCCAAATGAGTTTGATCACCTTGCATTGAGTAAGATCCACTTGAAAACCTAATGAATGTTAAAGAGCTAGTTGATAGGAATGCTTGTCTAGGTTGAGAATTGAGCTAAGAGTTTTGTCTTGATGAGCATGGCTAAATTTTTGGAGTAAGCCTAACTTGGTTGCATCTTGGTGAAGTTGACTCGAATTGGAACTTGTTGATCTCAGTTTTGTCTTTGGATATGAGCTCCCGCCTTCAAACCTTTCTCCCAACTTGCCTTGATAGTCTTATGCTTGCTTGTGGACAAGCAAGGTTTAAGTTTGGGGGAATTGATATACTTGTATTTTCATGCATTTAGGCTATTGTTAGGATCATGTTTTACTTCTTTTTAGTTTCCTTTAGCTTCATTTCTTTGGTCATTGGTGTGTTCAGAGTATAGGATCATCTAGGGCTAGGTTTAGGCATTCTAGGCTTGCATTTGGAGTGTTTCTTATGTTTTGTAGGTTCTTGGAGTTGCTAAGGATGTTTGGAAGAGTTTGGAGGCCAAAGGAGTGATTGCAAGTGAAATGGTGATGAAGGACCAAACCGATGAGCTTGAAAGATTGAGTCATATGAAGATATTACGTTGACTTTTAGCTCTGGGATTCTAAATACAAATCATGGGAAATTGAGTTAGCTTTCTAATGGAGGTGGTGTGAAGTCATTCGGAGCTATATGTAAAGAGTTATGCCTGATTTACTGGATGCATCTCAACACATTCTGCATATCGACCTGGCAACCCGATACAGCCTCTCGGATTAAATTTTGTGCATCCATATCGGGTGGCGTATCGGGTGGCCAGGCCGATACGACCCTTCCCAGAAAAAATCCGAGAGTTCATACCGGGTTGCGTATCGGGTGGCCAGACCGATACGCGTCCCAGAAATTGCCTTGGATCCGGGTCAACACCCGGTTTGTTCGGGTTGACCCGGCTCGCACCCTATTGACTATTTAAGCCAAAAACCTATTTTTTATTGCATCTTAAGCTTTATTTTATGTTCTAACACTTGGGAAGAACAAGTTTGATTTCTTGGATTAATCTAAGTACTTTTTGGTGATTTCTTTTCTTAATCTTCCTCAAAATCTCTAATCTCTAATGATCAACACTATCCCTATGGATTTTGTTGTTCACATGATGATTAGTGAGTAGTTCTTCATAGGGCTTATGGGTTAGGTATGATTAGGTTGATTAGGGGTGATCAATGGATTTCTAGTGCTTGATTGTTTAAAATCTCATCTGTTAAAGTGTGTTTAATGTCTAATTAGCCTTGATCAAGTTGATTAGAATGCTTAAGATTTCTTGTTCACCATGTGTTCGATGAAATTCCTGTTCATAGCTTTGATAGAACTTTCACATTCTAGCGCATGAGAATATATGTTTAGAGTAATTGTTAGTTGTTTGGAACTTGTTTGAATGCTCACTAGATTCTAATTCACAAATGAGAATTTGTTCTTGAGTTAGGATTAAGTGAAGAATTAGTATTAAGAGATTAAACTGATTTACTTGGTGTGTTCCATGCTAGGAGGTTAGCTTCTATGAAGTTTTAAATAAGATCCTTGATCATCCCGAGTCACTTGTCCGTTGACCTTGACCTTTAGGCCTTATCTTTATCATTGATTGAATCCACTTGTTTATTTGCTTTTTGTTTACTTCTATTTGAATTGTCTTTGTTAGGATTGTTAGAAACAAAAACCAAAACTGTTTGATTTGACTCTAGAGGTTTAGTACTTGCTTATTGGTATTATCCATCCCAAAAAGGTTCGATACCTCAAAGCTACATCGATAAGCTTGAGGAATTGGTATCTCAAAGGATTGCGAAAATCCCAGTTATCAGAGCGGCAGAGAGAAGCTTGCTCTCATGGTTGATTAGTTTCTCGTGAAGCTCCGTCATGGATGGTGGATTGTCCCTGCTTTCAACCTGATCAACGATAGACTTGTATTCTTCTGGCAGTCCTTCAAGAGCAGCTTCAATCTGTTCTTCAAGATCCAGAACTTTGCCCATAATCGCCAGCTGATCAATGCGGGTAACAAGACCCTGGATGTACTCATCAACTGTCTTGGAACCTTTGGTCCAGTATTTGATTTGATCACGGAGCTGTTTGATGTGGCCCCTACTCGGTTTGGCGTAAGTGGCCGCAAGCTTCTGCCATATCTCGGCAGATTTTGTCACCCGAGATACGATAGGTTGAATGGTGGAGGAGATTGCACCAAGCAAGGCGCTGTAAAGGACCTTGTCTTGGCGCTTGTAGACTGCATACGCAGGGTTTGGTATTGTGAGGTTGTTGACGACGATTGTTGATGGCGGTACGACGACGGTATCGTCAAGGAATCCGGCTAGGTCATAACCATCGACAAGAGAATGGATTTGAAGGCTCCACATGAGGTAGTTGGTGTTGGTGTGTTTGGTTACATTGGAGGTTTTGATGTTGAAGATGGTTTGATCATTGATTTGGATCATGTCGGCTGAGTTGGAGGCTGCCATGATATTAAGAAAGAAAATTTTGAGATTTTTAGGGTATCGAAAGCTCTAATACCATATAGAATTAATTGTATGTTTGATAATCATAAAGAAGAGAGGCTACAAGATTATATACAGACGTTATGCGACTAGGGTAAACTAACTATTGTGTAATTATAAGTGTAGTTCCTATATGATATTTCCTTATACTGGGATGGTACCATAAAAGTTATTGTCACTTACCCTACTGCATAATGAGACAATAATAGTTTAGAGCATTTCGAAAGTCCCAGATCAATTCATAGCCAAACAATTCATCCTAGGAAGAAACAAAGCATGTTACAAGGTCGAGGAAGATATTCCACAAAAGAAAAACTGTAAATCAACCAAATTTCAGTTCAATCTAGGTGCCAGTAAAACAACTGCTTCCTAAAAGCTTCCGGCAAAATGTGTCACTGTCCCTGAGGAACTTCATGAATTTACTAATATTTATGTCTTATAAATGATTAGCATTTTAAGTTAAAACAACAGCTTACAAATACTCAAGGTTCACCAGTCTACCCAGAGTGTTAGGCAGGCTTCCTATAAATTGGTTTGACCCAAGTTGCCTACAATATCCAGTTTAAAGATCAAAACTAGAGTTTCTTGTACCCATAAAAGTAAAACCAAAAGATTATTGGAAAATGGTTAATAATAAGAGGCAATGGGTCTTACAATCCTGTTAGGCTGGTTAAATTACCAAGCTCATCAGGAATCAGACCAGAGAACTGGTTGGCTTCAACCCCACTGAAATTTTCATCACATCACCGTAATATCAATTCAAATCAAAAGGCATGTCCAGTGAAGGAAACAATTTGAGACGTACAGGAATGTCAAATTCTTGAAGTCTTGTAAAACAGAAGGTAAGGGCCCGGACAAACTATTCGCGCACAACTAGCTGCGAGAAAAGGCAAAGTTAAGTCGCAAACCATGAAGATGAAGAATAGGCATGGGCGTTCGGGTATTTGGGTTGGGTTTGGGTCGCGTCTATTCGGGTACAGGTATATTCGGGTACAGAAGCTTAGTACCCATACAGGTTCCGACCAAGTTTCGGTTCGGATTCGGGTCGGATCTTTTCGGGTCCGGGTCGGTTCGGGTCCTAAATTATTATACCCGTAAAATATCCGAAATAAACGAGTCCATTTCGGGTTCGGTTCGGTTTCGGATATTTTTGGTTCTTTATGAGTATTTTTTACTCAAAATACCCATAAAAAAATTAACCGAATCAAATTAAGTAAAGAATTTTACATGTTGTTCCACCATATTCTTCATTAGCACCATGCATTAGGTTATCTCTGCTATTTTATGTCATATCCGTGTAAAAACGTATTAGTTAAACATTTATACAACTATCTATATATATATATAACATATTGTAATAAAGTCTTACTAAGTCCAAAGAATAATCTCATACTTGAAGTTTTCCAAATATAAAGTTCATTGACATGAATGATGAAACTAAATGACTAATCCTAATGGCTAATAATGTTAAAGATACCCGTTTGGGCTTCGGGTAAATACTCGTACCCATACCCATACCTACGGGTATGCTAACTAAATACTCAATATGATAAAATGCTTATTTCGTTTCGGTTACAGGTTCGGGTATTCGGGTCCGGATATTTTGTCCAGGCCTAATGAAGAAGCATCCGAGACGAGAGAGGGTGAGAGAGAGCTAACATGAAATTGAGGTGTGGCATTTGAGCCCACTCTATTGGGATTGAGCCCGAAAGGTAATTTTGGCACAGGTCTCTGCAAAGAAGAGCTGAAACACTATAAATTTTTCCCATGGCTCTCTTTCTGGATATTCACTCGCTTCAGGTTTTGTTCCTTTCTCCACTTTTATTTCGTTTTAAAATTGAAACTTGAAAGCTTTACAAAAATAATGAGTGCAGTTTGGTTATAGTTTTTTCTCATACTTATTCATATATCATTGTTTTTATTAGTTTTAACAATGTATAAATCTTTGCTATCGACTATTTTTGGTCTTTTAGAGTGTTTTACATTTTCAGGTACATTGGAGCTTAACTGAACGTTTTAGAAGTATTTAGAACAATTTTGCATTACATAGAGATTTCACAGAGTTCACTGGCTGCGTCTGAATAGTGCATTGGTCGATGCATATGTATATGCAATAGTCAATTCACCCACTTCCAGAATTATGCACTACAAATCTGTATGTTTAGAAAATTACAGTTTTACCCAGAAATATCTCAGATTTACAAAAGACCTAAATCGTATTTTAACTTTATATTAGGATTTTAAGCCATTGTTTAGGTTACGCTTTATTTTACATTAAGCGAGATTTAGAGAGCTTTGAGGGGCTGATCAGATACTCAACAGAGAGAAGATTTCGAACCCATCTTTCTTTATTTCTTTTATGATATTGAGTTTTATATTCATCATCTCTATTGTTATGATTGTCATGTCTGAGTCGTTTACCAGTTAGGATTAAGAATTTTCATTAGGGATTTCATGAAATATTAGGTTAGTTGATTAATTGAGATTCATAACTTCTAGTCCTTCATCTAGTTTGATCTTAAAGCTTAATTTGAACTGGTCACTTAGATTATTGATGTAAGGTTGATTGGTACAACGAAAGTTGGTTAATCTGCTAGAAAGAATCTAGATGAGCAATTTGTCTATTCGCAAAAAAAATTGGCTTAGGAAAATTGTTAACGAAGGAATCTGAGATTAATGCATGTTTAGGATCTCTAGAACTCGCAACGAAAGTTGGTTTGTTAGGTTGCTGAACATAGTTAAGATTCGCAAAAAGTTGGTCTATTATACTTTTATGATTCTAGTTCTCAAACCGTTCTTAATTTGATTCCGATTAATTTATCAGTATGTATTCCTGATTTCCTGAGAACTCCCTTGACCTGATGCTTCGCTTGCTTGATTTATGAACCGTCTGCTTTACATTATGCATTGTTTACAGCATTATTACTGATGTTGCTTAGCTTAATTCGACACTTTATAATCTATCGCAAGAATCTAGAGTCTATGTGGATTCGACCCCTATATACTATAATTGCATATATATGTATTTGCAGTGTAACTCTAGGGATTAAACTATAAGCATATCACTTATATTTCCCCCAAATAATAAAATTTTGTTATTCCAATAAAACTGCAAAATATCATTATAGAGACTAAAATAATTTAGACGCATGTCATCTCAGTAAACATTTAACAAAAAAGGATATGTGAATGAGTCAATATACCTATTTCGATGAAAATACAATCTGGATTTGTCATTAAAGCAATATATGTTAAAGCATCATAAGAATTTGAGATAAAAGATTTTAGACAACAAAATATTATTTTGACTTACAAATTGAACATTCTCAAAAGGGTATTTTGTGCATCACTTCACTTATACCAAAAGAGTGTTAAAAATTTTTAACATGGATAAAACAACTCATTTGAATAATCTTATGATTGTTACATCAATTAATGTTGAGAATGATCAATTTCGGCCACATGAAAGAAAGAAAAAAATGAAGAAATAATTGGTCATGAGTTACAACCTATAAGATCTAACACAATCATAAGCTAAAATCCACAAAGCTCTCATAACTTAACCCATATATTTTTATTATCATCAAAAATATTCAAAAGCCAAGAAAGATATCATTGAGAGTAATCCTCAGTGTCTTGTTTCAAGTTATACGAGTAGCTCCCAAATTTTCCTATCCACTAAACAAAAGCCTAATAAATGGTGATGAGAACCACTTGAAGGATGGCCAAACCGATGGACGATTAACCGGACCTACTTAATTTTTAGCTTCCATAGCAAACACAACCTTACCAAACCCCATGCTCTTCATTCTCTCAATAGCCCAATGCCAATTGTTACACATTGCTTCCCTCGCCGAGAGCTACGCAAAAGCATAACACATTTATCATTCCTCACCACCCAAGAGGCACCACTTCGATTTCTTAACCTTATCTCATGACACTCCTACATCACATTTAATCCGGTCAACCTCTGGCGGTGACCAACGAATGAGCAGTAAGCCACTTCTACTAATACATCCCTTTCTTCTCTCTTATCTAACAGTTGAGCTTGTGACCAACAATTAAGGGCTTCTTGTGCTTTAGCTACCGACTCAAACAAGTTGAACCTAATTCCCTCAAAGATTAGAGTGATTCTATTTTTCCACAAGTGCCACAAAATCCAAGGGAATGAATGACAAACTTCTATTGACACATTCCGATTTTCACTCTTCTCAAGCAAAAATGCACATTTAAAAAAACAGAGTTTTGGTTAAACCCATATTTAGGGGAAGGGATTTCAGACAAGGCCCAAACCTGACGAGCATGTGGGCAGATGAAGAGGATATGAGCTCATCCTAAAACAAACCCCACAAAGTTGACAATATGCATCCACCTTCATCCCCCGACTCGCGATTCTTTCCGCCACATGTAAAGCTCCACTGACCAGTTTCCACATAAAATTCTATCTTCGAAAGAACATCAATTTTCCATATCTTCTCCATCAGAGGGTAAGTCGAAGGTGACATAGCCGCAAGCCTTCTTTCTCCATGTTCAGAGAATGCGACCCCAACTAGTACCCCCGACTTTTATTATATACTCACCACTCTTGTTGTGTTTCCAACACAAAATCCTCAATGCCAGAACCATGATCCATCTTGAGAATTAAATAAATGTCTCTGTCGGGAAACAAGTCCTGTAACGCCATCATCAATCCATTCGTTTGTACAAACTCCCATTGGATCACCTTTTCCAGTCATGTCCCACTAACAACCAAAAACATTCTTCTCCAACCATATGATGGGCAAGTGCCCAAATAAATTTCAAGAAAGACACATTGGTTATAATAATTGGTTATAATATCTGCTTTTGATGAATATGGAGAAAAGACAATGTTGGTCATTACCTAACCTCCAATCTTGTTTTTCAAGTAGAGATTGATTGAAAAATGGATATATTTTAATCACAACCCTCCAATCTCCTTTGTGAGGCAAATTATTTTCTAACTATGTAGTGAATTTTTCATTTATGCTCATCTGCACTTCACCATAAAGCAGCCGCGCAATTGATGTTGTCACAAGTTTTTTTTTTGGCAATTTGAAAAAAATAATCGCGAAGACCGGCATAGCCAGTGCTTGTTTTCAAGACGACCTCCTTCCCTCCAGGAGACAACAATCTAGCAAACCATCCAAAAAATCTAGATTTCATTTCGTCTTGAATGTAAGCAAGAATCTCAGCTTTCAAACCACTAAAACACTCAGGCATGCCAGGGTATGTACTCGCTCCACCTTCGTTTGAAATACACGTCTTCTCCTTTATCACCAAGTGTATTTCATCCCCGACTTTCTCACCAAACGTAATGGAAGACTTATCAAGATTTATCACTGGCCCGATTTTTTTCCATATTGATTCAGAAAGCCTATAAATTGAACACAAGGATCTTCCTCCAATTTGAACATAAGCAAGTCATCATTGGCGGAAAGCAAATGGTGATTCGGCGGACAATCCAGAGAGAAACTAATCCCATTTATCAAACCTGCATGTTCAGATTTATTTATGAGATTATTTATGCCCTCAGTGCACAACACAAATAAGAAAGGGGATAGAGGATCCTCTTGCCAAAATCCACATTCAAGTTCAATCAAACCATGAGTTTGTCTATTGATTAGAACAGTATAGGATACCAATGAATTATAGAACATGACCCACTGAATCTATAATCAAATCCCAACGCTTGCAAGAGATCATTCATGTAACTTCATTCGACTCGATCATAAGCTTTGGACATGTACATTTTGATCGCCAATAATTCCTCCGAAATGATTTTGTGCATTCTCAAGCCATGTATTGCCTCATGAGCAAATCAAAATATTGTCAGAGATCAATCTCTCTATGACAAAGTCATACTGATTTACATATACAATCTCAGCCAAGAACGGCTTAAATATGGACACAAGGATCTTGGAAACCACTTTGTAAAGAACAGAAAAAAAAAACTTATAGGTCTTAAATCTGACCTTCTTACGGATCAAATAGAACTGAGTAAAATTCCATTCTCTCAGGAAGTAACCAACATCAAAAAGATATGCACCTCTAGAATGACTCTTGGGCCAACAATTCCCCAATAACTCTGAAAAAGAGATATATCATACCATCAGCTCTCGGAGCACTTGTGGATTTAATGGCATGCAGAAACTGCACTTCTAAGCACTTGTGGATTTAATGGCAGAAACTGCACTTCTAATCTCTCCTTTGTACATTTTTCACTTGTAAGTCACAACCTGTCGGATTTCAGAATTCCACAAAAAACCGAAATATCCGGCCCATTTTGACTTAGTTTAAAAGTGTAGGTGACAAAAAAAATATATAAAAACATAAGAGAGTTTTAATAATCAAAATAAAAAATCTTAAAACATATCAAATATTCGCGAATTAAAAAAAGACTCACGAATTACTGCAGATTCTCTCATAGTTATGATAATAATAATTAATGTAGAAATGAAAATTAGTATATGTAACAAAATTTAATCAAATAATTTTGGTTGTGAGTAACAATTCTTTTTAGTGTATACTTTTTATTAACTAATTTTTTTGATAAAAACTAGTTTTTGTTTCTAAACTTAAATCATGTATTGTAAATACTAAGTATACAAATACTATGCTCAGTTTTTTTTTAAAATCTCTAGCTTATTATTTTCTTTAAATGAATCTCTATTTCTACGTTGACGATTCGAATTTGTACCAAAGTTTGTCAAACAAAATTTTTAACTATTTTGAATCAAATTAAATATTTTGGTCTTTTATTTATTCAGTTTGACCAACACTAACCAACAATCCTAGAATTAGGCTGGTCCCAAACCAAAAATACAAAGTAATTTAATCGGAAACAAAAACCAAACAAACCGGCCTAAACCGGAAACGAAGAAACATCATCTACAACAACACCTCTGTGGCGACTAGGGATCTTTCGCCTGTAAGAAGATCGCCGCGCAGCACTTACAATCTGACCTGTGGCGAAACGGGAACCACCACCGGAAAGCACTACGACCACTTCCCCACCTTGACAACACCAGAACAGAGAAAGAGAACTAGCACATAAAAGAATCGTCGGACCTATGGAGAACTCACAAACTACACAAGGGAAAGCGCAGCGGAAGAGGGATATGAGGACCCCCGATGAAAGTCACCTTTGAGAAAACATCGGACCTAGCCCAATCACTATCCTTTAGTACACCGGCCTTGCATGGCGACATTTGGCGGGATTGTCACCGAGGCCTATTCACCGCTCGCCGCAACACCCACGCCACTAACACAACTAAAACCGAGCATATCCTAGAGAAGACAAAAGAATGACAAGGAAGAAGAGAAAGACTAACATCTAGGCTTGTCCTCGAAGCCACCGGATGGGAGACTCACCCACCCGGACAGTGGCGGATCCATAAATTATTTTTACCGGGGGCACAATTCTAATGACAAAATTTAGTTTTTTATATATTTATTTTATTTTAAATATCAAATAATTGTAATATTATTAACATTTCATATAAGTTTGTTAATATATCTTTAAAAATAGTATGAACAGTATATTTTATATTTAATACTAATATTTCAGTTATGATATATGTGAAAATGATTAAAAAAAAAACTAGCAAAAGAATAATAGCTACATATTTTAAGTATGTTGAAAATTATAATTTAGAGGCATTAATGAAAAAAAAGGAATTAAAATCCAAGTTGGGAAAGCAACGTAAAATAATATAAACTAAGGATATTTACTATACACTAGATGACTCGCCTGCATCTTGTGCGGGGTTAAAAGAAATGCACAATTTGGGTTGACAAATTTTATTTTTGGGATTAAGAAAAATGTTCCATTTGAATATATAAATAGTTAGTTATATAGATGAAAAGAAGTAAGTTAGTGGATAAAATATATAATTAGATGTCTGGTGAATATCTATTTGTTTCTTTTATATAGTAGAATTGAATTATATTTATATTAAAATTTGGTAACTATTTCAATAGTATTAACTTTTGGTGAGTATTGTGGTGACGTAGAAATCGGATTTGAAAAAAAATACTTGAAATTGATAGATGTCATAAACTAAACAAAAATATAGTATAAATTCAAGAAACATACAAACCATAGCACTAAACATACGTTTCGACAAAATAAAACAAAATTTAAACAGAGGATCAATCATGAGTTAGACCAAATCATACATTTCTGGAGGAGAGGAGTTTGAGGACATGAGCAGAGTCATTTTGCCAGAAAAGTTGAAGTACGATTGCTTGCTTGGCCTTGACGTTGTTTGCCTGCAAAAACTCTCTTAAGCCGCCACTCAAACAAATACGTCGCCTGTCACTATAAGAATGGAATGCAAGCTCAACAAACCATATCTCTCCCGCATCATTGACCATCGATATGGTGTTGCCCGCAACCTTCTCTAACTCATTTGCATCCACAAAGGACTTTGGAAGATACAGCAAAATGATTCAGTATGAATCATGTAACAATATTTATAACAAAAAAATAAAGGAACAACTTACGATTCTGCTTCGTTTGATGTTGTCACTCGTTACGTTTAAAGTAACAAATTTGTCTTCGGTTCCCTAAAAATTATGCTCTTATTAGTCAAAATATTAGAAAGGATGAAGAAAGTGTCTCGGAAATAAGAGAAAAAACATACTCGTGGTTGCTTCTCCTGTCTCCATACGAAGAGTAGTTTCATATGTGATCTCACAGCAATGCAATCCGTAATGTTGTAACATATGAAAATTGGCATCTCCACGATACTCAAAAATTAAAAAAATCACCATCTTTTAATGCATGTGCTTTAAAGAACCGTATCCATCCTTTTGTAAGCCTATCACCAAGAAGTTTAATAGGAAACTCTTTTGGCCTCGCAACAGATGTAAGTTTGCCGACCGTAACATCGGTTTTTCCAACTATATACGTTTTAAAGAACTTTTCTGGGGTAGTCTGCAACACAAAGTTTAAACAATGATAGCCTTAAATAAAAGCTTTAGAGAAAATAAACCCAATAAGAGAAAGAATTGATATTACATATTATACTTTTCTACATTTGTTTGGAATCATAGGCTTGAAAAATCGAGGGTTTGTCATCTTCTGATTTGTTCTGAAAAGCTAACATAATTTTATATAAATCAAAAATCATCAAATACATGTACGAAAAATCAAATGAAATAGACCGCATCTAAAAATAAAGAACGATTTGTAAAGTTGACGAAACTATAAAGTATACTTTACAATATAAACTTGAATTTGTGTTGCAAAATCGATGAGTACTTATTCTTTGATCTCGAATCATCTGTTTATCTAAATATAGATCAGAAAATTCCATGAATATAAACCCTAATTTCAACTATCGCTCTACTCCAAAATTTAAGTTTACCATGTCGAATGAGTTGTTGATTAAACACAAACAACCACTTTATCGTCACAATATTTTGCAGCGCCAAGATTGAACAGAAGAAATTAGTCAATCGTCTGTGAACTTTACCGATTTATGGAAAGATTAGAACGACTCAAAGAATTTGGTATCGTTTCTGTAACGCCCCTTTCCCATTCTCCGCTGACCGTCGAGCTGACCGGTCAACAATCAAACAAGAACATGAACGATCGAACCCGAGCAAGTCGAACGGGAAAAGTTCGTCACAGTACGAAGCCAGAGATAGATCGGTTTGAGAAAAAGGCTCGCACCAATCCGTCTTTGACCTCTCTATCCTCATTTCCATAGTACAAGCAGTACTACTTGCACTACTCTTCCAATGCTCGGTTTTGACTGTTTTCGGGTTTAATATTTTAGAACCTCTCTGTATGATCCTATAAATCCTCATACCTCTACAATAATATTCTCCATTCTATTAGATGAATTTATCATTTCTAATCACTCCGTTCGGACTTACGTAGCTCTGGATTTGAATTTTTGAAGTTTCTTCGGCTTTGTCGGTTTCCATTCCCGACAAGCCGTAAAACACGTTACCGCTCCGTTTCTTCCAATTCTGGTCTTCTAAACATTATTTATGTTGAAACATAAGAATATTTGGCCCGTCTCGGCTTTCGTCTCGAACTTTGGCAAAATTACCATTTTACCCCCGACTTTGGTAAAATGATAATTTTGCCCCTGGTTGACTTTCGGCTGCCCGTTGACCGTATTTTTTATACGGGGTATCACAGTTTCATCTTCATAGATCCAACAATGGGCCATAATTATTTGGGCTTTAATAGTATACCCTCATCCGAATTGTTAGGTTACAACTAAATTAGCCCATATGGAATATTAGATTGAATTTTTTTCTACTGATATAAAACTAAAGCTTCTTTATTTAGACTAAGTTATACTATTTGGAATACTGCAGATTATTGCATTAGTAAATTTCATTAGACAATAGTTATTATTTAGCTAATAGTTTTTGTTTTATAATGTTCTATATAATGCACTTTGGGTTGAACGTATCATTAGTTGTTCGTTGAATATTTATTTGTTTCTTTCATATAGTAGATTTTGATTATATTCATAAACATTTTAGATAACTATTTCGATAATTCTAGCAATAAACGACAATCTGCTCATCTTAGCAATAGTATGTGAATTTGTTTGTGATTATCCGAAATCATAAATAATTATGCAGAATAAAAAATTTATAATAAATAAGATACAAAGTAATGTTTTAGGATATAATAAGGTAAAACCATAGATGGGCATTAAGTCAAAAGAAAATTAAAATGTATTACAAACCAAATAAAAGTTCTAAAATTAAAAGGAGATTCGATAAGGATCATGGCTTAAAATTAACACCCGTGGCTTTGGTCCAGCGAGCCCTAAACAGGAAAAAGGTCTTACAGTCTAAAAAATCAAAATGCAATTATAGTATTGTAATTGTTGAAAAACATACCACTCTTTCATCTGCTTAACCTCTTCCAACTCAGGATCAAATTCAATCTGGGAAATCAGTCCGGAATGTTCTACATAAGGTGTACCTTATAATTAAAATTTAGATACTACTGTTATCATTTTCTGAAAAATCTATATTAAGTAAATGTAAATGTGTAGAAATCATATGTACTTACCAAAAGTAGCATTAACCCTCCAAAACCTCAAGACAACTATAGTTTCATAATTTTCGGATGTATGTCAGTATTCATGAAACTTCATTGCATGAGGACCCTTAGCAAGACATTTTATGTAGGTTCCACTACAATTATAAGATTATAAAATGGTTATTTTAAATACAAAATAGACAAATTATAACGTAAATGGTAAATGTTAATGGAGGCGTAAATTGTTGTAAATCAAGATCAATGTAACAAAAATTTAAATTTAGATTCTTACTTCATTTCCCTAAGACTGAACCAAATCTGCTTCACCGAGTCAGAGGAGATCTGCCTCTTGTTAATCCTCTCCTTATCACATGATTCCAAATGACCCACAAATTTGATGCATCCAATGACATCTACAATACAAATATATGAATAATTAATAAAATATAATCAAAAATAAATAAAAAGATTTTAACAATGAAACATACCAATGATGTGCTTAGATGATATTTTCCGATCTAATATTGCTTCTAATCCAACAAAATCGTAGAAATTATCATCAACAACGTTAAAGCAGTTGGAAATTTGAGTTTGAGAGTTTATAACAATCTGTTTGGCAGTAGTAGTGTTTCTCGAGTCATCTTGACTGTAAATGACTTCAACGTTTTGAACATACTTCCATGAGTCCTCCACAAAATTTTCGCTTATTTAGTGAAAAACATTAGTGGGTATTGTTGCTTCAACCTTGAAACCCTAAACATGGATTTTTTTAAGAAAAAAATGAGTAGATGAATCTAATATTTGAGATTATGTGTTTAAATATTATAAAACTTAAATAGATGAATAAAAATCAAACTTTTTCATCACAGAAGATGGCATGACCTTGAAGACCACTTGGGTGTACGTTTTTGTACCACTTTCTAATGACCTTCAAACGACATTTCCAATCGTTTTTGGTGTTGTTGACGTACCGTAATAGAGTGCAGTTCTCCATTTTTTTTCTGGTTCGATTTTTCAGTTATGGAAGAATTAGATTTGGGAAGAAAGGAAGAGATGGTAAATATAGTAGATTTGGTACCTTTTGGGAAAAAATTACGCAACCGATTATAAATGAAAATATGTAAACATTGATAAATAAGTTGAAGTGGTGGTTGTGGTTTTAATATTGCTTTAAATGAGGTGGTGAAGATTTATTAGGATTGAACGTAAAATTTAAATTTCTTAATTGAGTGTTTGGATATGTCGAAATCATTAATTAGCGATATTAGTTGTTTTTAAAAATTATTTTTAAATAATAAAATTGCACAATTTGGAATAAAACCACGAATATATCTTTAACGTAATATTGTTTTTGTTGTAACAGCACAAATCTATGATTTTGCATTAAATATGATCATTTAATATTATTCTTTATATCAATATTCTCAGAATCTGTTATGATATCTACCATCTCGGACAAAATCTAGAATAAATGTTTCTTGTTTGTAGGTTTTTGTCAAATAAATTTATGATCATAATTGTAAAGATGACAAAATTTTATTTTAAATGCAGATTTTTTTACTTTCCTTCCTTATACATCCCTTCACCATTGTGTATCTTATATTCCAAATTTGTAAAAATGTGTAATTGTTAGACGACAATGAATTTTGTTTAAATTAAATATTGATAGAAGAATATTCATTAGTGAATCTATATGATACATTCCAATTAATGATTTCTATTTTCATATAAATAAACTCCAAAACTAGGCCTGGGCGTTCGGGTACCCGTTCGGGTTCGGTTCGGGTCTTTCGGGTTTTCGGGTTTTCGGGTCTGAGATATAAAACCCATTCGGGTATTTTAGAATTTCGGTTCGGGTTCGGTTCGGTTTCATTCGGGTTCGGTTCGGGTTCGGGTACCCGAAAAACATAAAACAAAAATAAAAATTAGTTATATTTAAATAAAAATTCGTTAAATTTTGATAAATATAACAAAACCCTTCATATATTTTGTTTATTTTTGATAATTTAGTTATTTTAGACTAAAAACAACTAATATATTTAAGTTTCTAATTATAATTTTGGATAATTTTGTTATATTAGGTCTAAATATAATTAATATTTTAGGTATATAATTGTAATTCGGATATTTCGGGTACCCATTCGGTTCTCGGTTCGGGTCGGGTTCGGGTTCGGTTCTTCGGATATAGGAGTTTAGGACCCGTTCGGGTATTTTATCGTTTCGGGTTCGGGTTCGGTTCTACTTTTTCGGTTCGGGTTCGGTTTGGTATTTCGGGTCCGGATATTATGCCCAGCCCTATCCAAAACAATTGAATTATAACAAATAAAAAGTTGAGACAAAAGTCAACCGTCTCATTGAAACATCAACATAAAACTACTAATGATCTACTGAATAATATTTCTAAAAACCTCCCTGTATACAACATTGGTAGTCTTTTCAGCACATTTCCATCTTCATCTGTAATAAGAATCTTCAATCCAGACCTTGATTTCACTCTAGACAAAGCAACATATAACTGACCATGTGAAAACACAGGTTTGAGAAGATACAAACCGACATTCTCAAGTGTTTGACCTTGACTCTTATTGATGGTAATTGCAAATGCCAACGCCACAGGAAATTGTCGCCGACGCATCCTAAATGGAAACTTTGTATTTGATGGTGTCACATACATTCTGTTTAGAAGTATCTTTCGACCAATAACAAATTTATTACCAGTTAAAATCACTACTTCCATGGAATGAGGTTTGAGCTGAGTAATAAGTAACATTGTTCCATTGCAAAGACCACCATTACGATCAATGTTACGCAAGCACATCACCGGAGCACCAACCTTTAGCTTCAAACAATGTTTGGGTAATCAAGACACCTTTATGCTGTTCAAAAACTCAATAGGATAATTGATATCAACATCTATGGTTGCGTCTGGAGGAATAATACTGTCCGAGCTTCGATATGTTACTTCTTTGCCAATAAAAAAACAAAACATGTTAGACAATATTATAGATAAGTTAGATCAATAGGGCTAAAACATTCTAATAAGTAAGATTGTTATATACATGCCAACTTAGAGAGCATATAATCATTAATCTCATCAACATTATCGTTGGTAGGGCTGAGTATAGCTATGTTCTTAAATACTTGACCATCTGTTGAGTTAACAAAGTCCGGACCATAAACTTTGTTAACTATTGTCTCGATTGGTTTCTCACACTCGGTTATTAACAAATCTTCAGGGATATCGATCTCAACGACACCATCATTGAGAACATTAATCTTGCCATCACCTATATTCAGTAACCATTCTGAAAATGTTTTCAACTCTTCAGCATCTTCATCACTAATTCCACCAAGCAATCTCATGTTCTTCGTAAGTGTTAGAACTTTACATGATCCCATAATTCAAAAGAGTTTAAAGCTGCAAAGATTGTTTCCGATCTTCCTCCCCCGAGAACTACTGGAAGAATCTGCCTAAAATCACCACCAAAAACCACAACCTTTCCTCCAAATGGCATATCCTCCTTTTCTCTAATAATATCGCGCAAACTTCGGTCCAAGTTTTCCACACAATGTTTACTCATCATAGGAGCTTCATCCCAAACTAAAACGTTGGCAACTTTCATCAATTCAGCAAGATCGGAACCTGGCTTCATATGGCAACTTGTGAACTCATCTGGATTGATCGGAATTGCAAATCTTGAATGTGATGTTCTCCCTCCTTTCAACAACACCGCATAAATTAGACTCGAAGCAGTATTAATCACAATAAGACCTCTGGAACGAATAGAAGCACTTAATAGACTCCACAGGAATGTTTTGCCCGTACCTCCAAACCCATAGAGAAAAAACATTCCTCCTTTATCATTCACAATTGCATTCAATATAGTTTCATATACTATTCTTTGCTCGTCCATTATCATGGCAAGAAGCGTCTCTTCTTCTTTTCTTTCATCCTCACGGTTATAATTCCTCTCATCATCTATGAGCCAGTTGCCGATGTATTCTTCATAATCTTCTGGTAGTGGCATCTCACGCCATTTTGTAAGCGATCCACCATAACTTTCCAACTTTATTTGTATCCTTGTCAATGCTATGTTTTTCCTTTGATCATCAGTTAGAATCAAATCTGCATGATTAAAACATTTTCAAAGATTTTATTATCATAGATAAGAGGTACTATATCGTATCACAAAAATGAAATAAAAACCAATATAAACAGTGAAAACAAACAACAATAATTTAGTTAAGATTCTTACAGCATACCAGGATTCCGACGTTTCCTTCTTTCATCGATTAGAATGTCTTCGGTTAGATATTACCATGTTGAATTCCACACTAATAAAGGATGGGAAATACTATATGTTATTAACATCTAGACAAAATAATCCAGAAGATAATTTCCATTCGCCCATTCACTTGCTTCCTCAATTGCCAGAATAAATTCTTTAGCATCATCTAGCAAACCCTGAGCATCACATGCATCTTTAAAAGTAGGATAGACAATACCTCCAAATGTTCTTATATTCTCATAGCATTCCGGGCCTTTGCCATAGTTAAGAAGTATTCTTAAATAATACAACTCACCGCAAGCTATACTCACATGAGCAATCCTTCCAATCAAAGAACCAAGTTTTCTCTGCCTTGGTTTCCATGACCTCTCTTTAGATACCCATGTAAACTTAGTTGGGAACTGAGAATAAGTCATATCCTTTGCAAGATTAGGATATTTCCTGCATGCAATCATCCAAGCGATAAACATAGGTTGAATAGCAGTCGTTTTGACCAGCAAAGTCTCAATGGGTTCAAATTCATCAAAGAAGATAATCTGCTGGTTTGGAAGATCAAAACCAAGTTTCTCTACAGCCATTGTACGGTAATGTATAGGGAACACAAAAATACGCCATGTAGCTTCGGGTGGTGAAAGATATCTAGCAATCAAAGCTTGTGAAGAAATGTATTAAAATATGATGGTAAATGTTATACAAAAATCAAAAGTGTTCAAACAAAAGTGTTTAATACCTGCAGTTGTAGTAGTGCTCAATTTCGTCAATAACACCATCTTCGTTCTCTTTTTCAACAGTAGCCGCAACATAATCAGGACCTTTATGAATGTATTTAAACAAATACTTTATGGCTCACGATTGGACACACCACTCGAGATTAATATGTGCACGATACCGAAGCATGAGTTCCTTGTTATATGGAACAACATATCCATTGTCAAGTTGAAATTTTCCCTTTTCGACAAATCTTTTATCATCCCTACATCTGTAGCAACGAAAACCATTTGTATCAATTGTCGTCCTATTGTTACCGGCATTGGATACTTCTTTGAACATCTTCCATTAACCATACAAACACTACTCTTGTTTGCGTTTCCACATGGACCATGCATCATGCATTCTGACACAACGGCGTATAAGTTGGGTTGTGTAACCTTGTTTGGTATTTCTGCACAAATAACCTTGTTTATGTCTTCTGTTCTTGGGAATTTGTAACCTTTCTCCATAAATAGTAGAATATGCACATGCGGCAATCCTCTTTTTTGAAACTCAATAGTGTACATCGTTGTAATATAAGAACAAAAGAAAAATAGTATCAAAATTATAAACTTGACATTCTACCACGCATGACGTTATAATACCAAATATCAAAAAAATATGTAGGGTATTAGGATGAAAAGGTAAATAATGAAGACGTTAAATACATACCTCCAGCAGTCTTTCCAAAGATACCTCCTTTTTCTGGGTCAGTTCCATGATTAATCTGTCAAGTTTAGCTTTAAAGATTCAACAAATCATATCTGGTTTATCCTCGATGGTCAATCTAAATTTATCCAGGAACCTGGTTATCTCCGGCCACTTAGGATTGCATGTAAAAGTAATGAAAAGGTCTGGAAAACCTAAGTATTTGCAGATAGCCATTGCATCCAAATAATGCTGCTGCATATACCTAAAACCACATGTAGAACTTGATGGAATAAATATGCGTTGACCTTGTTTAAGAAGATTAACACCTCCCGCCTCAGCCTTTTTCTGAATTTTCTCGTTGTTTTCTGATCGAAGCTTTTTCTGGTTTTTCCACACATAACGCAACCAGTTGGATTCAATCATCGTATATACGTCAACCAAAAACTGTTGAAACAATCTTCCACATTTGTTTATTGTAGGAGCTTCGCCAAATTTTTCACAAATTCTATATGCAAAAAATTCCCGCATAGAAATTACTTTCCTCTTCCTTCCATCATCATCTGTCAAACCTATAGGAATCTGTAATCTGAAACCATCCTCTCCATATGGAAACGTAATTGGATACTGGAGAGGCAAGTAGGCTGGATGAAGTTCACTTATCCTATGAAATCCCCCATCAGTTGTCTCCAATATAATGTCCCTTTTCTCCATGTTACAAACAAAATCTCCAGGAATAAGTCCAGCCACTTCATCTTTAGTTGGCAAATTGTGAGTCCTTGCATCTTTTGCTCTACTTTCAATGAATCTGATACGGAAACCGGTATCTTGGGTAACATCAAATTGATCACTGGCTGCCCTCAATGAGGCAACATAAGGATTAACCTCATCTAACATATTCTTCAAGATTTTGACAATTTGAATCCTTAGTTTTTTTACATCCCTTTCGTTATCTCCCCTACAAAATATATCAAGAAAATATTTTAAACAATCCTTAATAAAATTAGGAGTAGCATATGTAAAAAAAAAAAAAAAACTCTTACCCGTATGCCGCAATTCTATTAGTAAGTTCATTTAACGTATCATTAATGTATAGCTGCAAAAACTTAGAACACTCTCTAACGTTTGGGAAGAGAGCACCAATTCTATGATAATTTTGGCCATGCATCTTGAAAACATATGGCTCACGTCCATCGTTGACGGTATGATCAATCTTCCCTCCAACTGAGGTGAACGCGAACATCATATTATAAGCACGAATGATTTCCCGAAAATGTTTGGACAATTCACCACCATTCAGAAGCAATTCCAATAACGCCATTGGAGGATTCCTCAGCTTTGGTAGGACGATCTTTCCTTTCTTACAACACATTGTAAAATCCGGATGCATTTGTCTATATCTTTCCTATTCATTCTCCAAACCACATGTATGCTCCACAGTATTGGCACTTATAAGATGAATCTCCATCGTCAAAGTAACCTATTAATAATTTGCAAATAATGTTTTAAAAGATGAGTGTTTTATATGATATGTGAACAACCTAAGATATTAAAACATACCAGTCATATCATCTAAAGCATCTTGGGTATTTACATCATTTTCTATGTGATGAGATGCATCATCCATATCCTCTTCTATTGAATCTACATCGCTTGCATTATCTTCATTATCAGATTAACTAACATCGGCATACTTGTTTGCGAAAGCTGAAATATATTTTTGCCAATATAGTTATACTAATTTCATACTATAAATTTTAGCAAAAACATAGTAACTTACAATTCAATAAATAGTATAACAATGTATATCTTGATTATGGTAATTAATCTCCGTTATCGGGGGAGCATTACACATCGTTCATCAACATTGACTGATGACGGACCAAATGTATTTTGGCTTTTCTCTTTTCCTTTTCTTTGACATGAATTAGCTTACAATTCCATGCAAAATATACAGTTACTGTAAAGGTTTAACTGTGGATGTTTTTTGTAATAGAATAATCTTGAGGCAAAACCTCATGTAACTACCGACTCCATGGTCTGTAAAAATATGGAATTTGAGCTACCACTTGTGCATTGAACATTCTTTCTTCCTGTTTAATTTAATCCATTAAAAATATAAAAAAGATTGCCCTTTCAAAAATGTAAATTCGATTAAAGAGCTAAGAAAATAAAAAGTACCACGACTTTGGCGTGATTTCTGTGAGACACATTATCATTTAAAACATGTGTTCTTCGAGGAAGAATATTGGTAATATCACGCATCGGAGTGATAGATCCAATGTCATTCACGCTCGTACCATTTGTGATACGTGAAGATGCACTCAAAGATTTGGCTGAGGGTCTACCTACTGTTTAATTCAAGTGTAATTATATCAATGAATCATTGCATAATAAGAAAAAATTTCGAATTTTATATCGAACCCAAACCTTTCTGAAGAGGAGGTGATATCGGTTTATTCTCGCATTTTCTCCCACCTTGCACCAAATCGTTTAAATGGTTATCATATAATGTTTACAAACCAAATTATATAATAGAATTAACTCACGTTTCTGTAATGGAGGTGACCCGGAATCATTTTCTTTATCAGAATCGGTACAACCTCTTTTCCTGGTATTTTGAGAATATCTTGATAATCTCCAATATAATTTTCAAATCTTCAAACAATCATATTATGAGTGATATCGCACTCTTGGTGAATAAGACAAACCAAGTAGGTCTATTAGAAATTTAAAAATCAGTTGCGGATTGAATCTACCAAATCTTTCTAATTGCACATTTAATTTTGAAAATAATATTTCATTTCCTTATTTAGTAATAAGATTTTCAACTAATAATTATAAATTGAATTACGATACGGAGTATCCGAATATTATTTATGCTCTTAATTAATGAAAGTTTTTTTTATAAATTTATAGTATACCCAACATCAATTTGGTATATGGATTGCTATGTAGGAAAAAATTATTCTATTAAGGAATTTCGAGGAAAAAAGTAAATGATTTAATAGACAAAAGTAGATGTTTATAAACATAGTTCAAATTATCTTCTACTTCAGTTTTATTCAATTAAGAAGAAACCAGATAACAAAAGTAAACGTATAACAAAAGTATAGAAGAAAATAATCATTTTATTATTTAAATCATTACTATAATAAGAGAAGTGTCTCTCTTGAGACTGACAACTCAGCATTTTCAAGCTTTGTGAGGATGACACCTCAATTACTGAAAAAACTCACAAAACCAACCAAAATAAAACATATACCCACGTCACAATCCACCTGTACAGTATCCCTATCAATGCTTCGTAATTGACCTTTCGGATTCTCCTCGATCCATCTCCATCATTCTTCTCTCAGATAACCCCAAAGTCATTTTAATCGACAATATTGTAGCTTTGCCAAATACATCTGCGCCAATAGAGTCGGGGACCCTGTTTTCATCACTCAAGCCGTTCCTGTGACGATATCCTCTCCTCGGAAATCGTAATCATTTGATGGGTAAGAGAGGACAGCCTGAGAAACAGTCGGATTCGAGACTGCAAATTGTCAGATTGTCCCAATCTCACTGATTTGAAGATTGTTGGATTATAAGTTTTCTTGGATTTTTGTTTTGTTCACTTCAAAAATATTGTGATGCCTTATGGTAGATTGATTCTCCCACATTTTTTGGCAATATTTAGTGTTCCAGGTGATAGGTTTAATCCACTAGAGCAGTTAGTGTTACTCACGAAGAATTGTTGCTTTATAGAGCAACTGCACTTAGAGACCTCAAGTTCAGTAGGTATTAATATTTCTGCTATTGAAGCTTTCCTTTTTCTTTTAGTTTCATTTTGAGTGTTTGCTGAAAGTTAATCTACTTTTGACGGGTTTATAGACCTTGAAGAAACAGATTCAACAGTGGAAGAGTTTGTGGACAATTGCCCCAACCTAACTTCACTATCGCTCTTACGTTTTGGGGTAGATGACAAAATAGTTGAAACTATCATTAAGGTATGGCTCTCCTCCTGTCGTTTCTTTCACTTGCTTTTCATAGAAGACGAAAAAGTAAATATTGGTATGTTTCGTTAGCAAATTGCTTTATGGCTTAAAATTTTTGATGGGTATTATTAGGTGTGAGGAACTTAACTGCAGAGATATTTCACTCGAGACTCTAATATTGCGCAATTGCTATGGTCTAAAGGGGGTAAAAGGAATATAACAACATAACATGTTCTTTTGTTTCTGAGTTTTGTACTGAGTTTTTAACGAGTTTTTGATCTCTATCGTCGGAAATTCAGAGAGAAGTTTTGATGTTTTTGAATTCAGAACTCGAGGCAGACTTCCAATCCATTCTTTACATTTTAAGTTCTTACCCTTCTTCCAACCCTTCGAGAGTATATGCTTTCTTGTGCAGACTGTATGTGAAATATCTGAGGAGTTTGGCCGAGAAGACTGATCTTGGGAGGCTAACAAGTCCTTCCATTATGATATTTGTTGATGAGTCAATGAACATAAGCAGCTATAAGTCGCTTTTCGATGGTATGACAAGTGTTGTTATGTGGGATACTCTGGAACGTTTTTTGGAGGTATTTATCTATTTGTTCCATAAATCTCTTTATACAACTCATTTAGCTCCCAGATTACATGTTGATTTTGTTGCAAACTACAGACTGGCGCTTTTGCTTTGAGAGATACAAACATATTCAAGAGTTTTCTTGTAATGGATCCAAACAATCCAATGTCAGTTAAATCTACGTTACGCTATTGGGGTTGTGCAATACAAGCAAGATCTCATACTTTTGCAGCGTTTGCTATTTCGTCTTCTTCCAATCCGACAATTGAGTCAAACAAAATCCCAAAAGTTGAGTTTGTGCTGCTGCCCTTTGCTTCTACATCGGTTACATTCACTAAGAATGGTCTGGATTGGGAAAAGATTCTGTTGGACCAAGCAAATTCGAGTGTCGGGGAACTGCTTTCTAGAACAGCAAGCCAAGGAAGCAGCTTAACACCACAATAACGTTTGAGACAACAAAGAAATCAGTGACTTTGTCATGTCGGGGTTTGAAAAATCCGAAATCAAACTACGCCAGGTAAAAGAACTTCTCATCTATAATGGCATAATGTGGTTTCCTGAAAAGATCTTTTGTTCATATGAAATTAAGAACTGCGAATGATTTTGTGTTTTCTTGATGAAACTGCAGTACAAAGGAGGCTTTGAGCTCTTGATTGTAGCGGGGGACCAAAGACGAGTGATTCGCTTACCGTCTGAGATTCAAGGAAAGATTGGAGAAGCCAAGTTTCGAGACAGAAGTCTCATCATCACAATGCGGTAATACATTTTAGAAGAACAAATTTGTTCTTTTTTGTACATCAAAGATGTGTAGTTGTCACCAAAATTAAAACAAAACAAAATTTTAAAAAGAACTCAAGAATTCAAACATTTGGGACGATCTTGAGACGAATAAACGAGTTTCTTATTACAACTCTGATACTTTGGAAAATAGCAGCAGTTATAACACTGCCACTGATACGATCAGAGCTTGTTGTAGACTTCTTCAAAGGACAACTTCCCGTCACTTTCATATGAATTCGCATCGGTGGATGCATTTACATTTTAGAATTGTAAGTTTAGTTTCATCGTTAGTTCATTTCAAGTCTCCATTTGTTTTTTTTGTTTTGTCAACACAATTCTTTGTTTTTCTTAAGTATTTAAATATATGTATGTGTCCAACCGTTTGAATTGCACAATATTTTCATGGAGTGAGATCCGACTTGTCACCAGACCTAAATATTTGTTTATGTTAAGGATAAGCCTTGACCAGTATTTTGATTTTAAGTACATGATTTTGATTTAAATTTCCATGAACATTTGCTTGAACTTTGCGTTTAATATAAGTCTTCCTGCCTCGCTATTTATTCTTTTATCATAATTCATTTCTAATTTGCCCAATTATAATCATGATACTTAAACTATAAAGTAAAAATATCATAAGCCAAAAATATTTAAAAAAACTTTTACAAAAAATATTTTGTATATTTTATTAGCTCATTGATACATAGCATCGTCGAAACGAACCCACTTAAAATATTTACTAGACTATGACCGGCCATCATATTAGCAAATAAACGTATTTCTAAACTTAATGCACGAAAACAATAAGAAATTAGCTTAAGGAATAGTAAAAAAGGTGCTAACGGTTGTGGGACACTTAAATTATTACATTACAACATTTATATATTTTATAAAAAACACATAATTTTTTTTTAAAGTCACGCTGCGTAGCGCGGACCCATACCTAGTATGCTTTAGTAATGAAACAATAAAAGTATACAAATGTGAACTTCAAAGAAAATGCAACACAATATCTGCTATATATGAAAAATTGTCTTCAATACTTTATTGCATTCGTGCTTAATCTTCTTTCCGTGTCAACTGTAAGAATCACCGATTGGTAACATTATGGAATTTCGAGGAAAAAAAAGTAAATGATTCAATAGACAAAAGTAGATGTTCATAAACATGATTCAAATTATGTTCTACTTCAGTTTTATTCAATTAAGAAGAAACCAGATAACAAAAGTAAACGTATAACAAAAGTAAAGAAGAAAATAATCATTTTATTATTCAAATATGCTTTAGTAATGAAACAATAAAAGTATACAAATGTGAACTATAAAGAAAATGCAACACAATATCTACTATATATGAAAAATTGTCTTCAATACTTTATTGCCTTAGTGCTTAATCTTCTTTCCGTGTCAACTATAAGAATCACCGATTGGTAACATTCAAAACTTCAATTTTATTCTATTAAGAAGAATCCATAAGCAAAAGTAAAGGATTAAATGGACAAATCAAGAAGAAAATAATTATTTTATTATTCAAATATGCTTTAGTAATGCAAAAAGTATACAAATGTGAATTCAAAAGAACATACAAAACAATATCTACTATAAAGGAAAAATCGTCTTGAATACTTCATTGACTTCTTGCTTAAACTTCTTTCCGTGTGAAATGTAACAAACACCGATTGGTGAGTAGTTATCTAGCAAATAAAGATAAGTGGCAAAGAAAGATTAGTCCATACCTGCAAATGAATAAAAGAATCATTAAAATGTAAATACAAATAAAATAGTTACCTATCATTTAGCTTGCTATGTTACATACCTGCAAATGAATAAAAACCTCAAAACAAAATAATAAGCATGATAATGTGAAGTGATATAGTTACCTATCGTTTGGGTTGGTATGTTACATATCTACAAAATGATCAAAACCACATAATAAAATTATAAGCATGTTAATAGCAAGTGAGAAAGATACCTTATTGTTTAGCATGGTAGGTTTCATACCTACAAAATCATCGAAACAACAGAAACAAAATTAGAACAATAGAAACAATAAAAACAAAAGAATGGTTCGAGATCTGTGTTATATGAGTCTGGTAGAGGCTCTATTTATAAGGATCATCATATTTAGGGTTGCACTTGGTTTTCAAAATCTTCTAATAGAAGATTAGTATATTCTTTGGGAAATTTTTTTCTTCAAATTTGACATTTAATGTCGATATTTATTAGTTGTTACATTTTAGGCTCGACATTAGTTTGAATTTGAAAAGTAAGGAAAAATAATAATAATAATAAACTGTAATCTAAATTTATCGGAAGAAATTAAAATTAAATTTCGTAAGTTTAGGAAACCACATTTAATTTTTAAAATTAGATTAATTCTTTTGATTTTTTAATCCAAAAGTTTCCAAAAAGAATTTTGATTTATTTTTAATGTCAAAAATGCTCTCGACCAATTAAAACATTTCATTAATGACATGTTGATTGGTCAAGATTCATCCACATCATCGATTTTAATAATCGCACTTCGCAAATAATATATAGTAGATATGGAAAGGAGTTATTTACTTCTACAGGCACTTATAAGAGTCTTTATTACTCAATAGAGCACCAACGTGTTTTAGGGTACTTTGCCCCTATGTTTTTACCCATTTAGCCCTATTTTTTATTTATCCTCTAACTAAAGTAACTAAACCATTTACTTCAGTTATACAATTTAATACAAATTAAACTCCAGAGAGAGAAAGAGATATCAGTTCGTCGTTGACGATCGATGTCGTCGAAGATGAAGCATCTTCTACGGAAGCTCCACATCGGAGGAAGTAGTGGCGTCGGCGGCGGATTTGGAGACCATCACAGGTTAGACGAGACCTGTATCTTCGTCTGGCTTTGGTTAACGGTCGATGTCGAAGATGAAGCATCTTCTTGGGCATTTAATCTGAATCCGGATCAAGGAGAGAACGATACAGCTTTGTGGATCAGTGAACCAACGACGACCGGAATCGAACCGGTTCAGGTAACTCCGGCGATAAACAACGGTAACTTCAATTCCAATTCCAAATCCGATTCTCATCAAATTTCCAAGCTTGAGAAGAACGAGAGCTCGATTGCAAACTCTAGACAACAAAACCCGTCTCTTGTGGAGCGAGATTTGAATTTCTAGAGCTCTGGGTTGAATCAAAACGGGAACTTTCAAGATGGGTCGTCGAGGATGAAGAAATCGAATGAAACCCGGAGTTTTATGGCGGAGGAGAGCAGCAAGAGGAGATCTCCGGTTTCGAAAGGGAGTAACAACGACGAATCCTCAAACGGAAGGTGACCAGTCTAAAGTGGATCCCACAGTTCTTCTCGTTGTTTATACGGCCTTAGCTTTTGGAAGCTCCTTGCTCCGTCCCGACGCCGGCAATAATGGCTCTAGCGAGTTGCAGACTGCAATCGTCAGACTGCAAAGGTAAAGGCTTGAATTGTTTGGTTCCGCCTCCATGGCCTAGAAGCCGTGACGAGGTACTAAGGCTACTAAAGTCATATAATTTTAGCTGGAAAATTAAGATAACATCTCTTGAGGTTTGCTTAGTTAGTATTTAGAATTGATTTGCTTAAGATTAAGATAACATCTCTTGTGGCTAATTTGTCTATCTAGAGTTCATATAAGGATCTGAATTTCTCGTCTCAAAATTTGAGTTTGGATTGTTTTTTGCTATCACTACTACAAGACTTTTGCTTGACCAACTCATTCGCTGTTGACCATAAATCACGGTTGAGTTATCTCAGAGGAGAAGCTGATGTGGTAACCTACGAAACATGTTTTGAACGAAAAATGAAACTTCATTTTACTAATGCTCTTTCTCTGTTATACAGGTTCGTAAACGTTACAGAGAAAGAAGACTTTGTGGACTTCTTTCTTAACAACTTCAAGTGGGCAGTGTTTGGTGGATGGTTTTGGGTTTGCAGATAAGAGGGCTTAAGAAGATCAGTGAGCTTGAGAATCTGATGGATGGTTTTTTGGGTTTGCAGATAAAAGAATCCTTATTCATATATGATCAGTGGATATGTTAAGATGTGTGATTTAGATAGTATTTCCAATGTAAAAGCGTTAGGACTTTAGCAACACTGTTAATCGAAGATGGTCCAGAACGGTTCTAGAAGCAGTACCCTTAAGGGACATTGTTTAGCAACACTAATATGCGCCGTTAGTGTTTCTTTTATTTTAATTTTTTTATTGTATATACTATTACGCATGGATAGCCATTAATGGATACATTGTTATATAATAAAGTTTGTGGATGTTTTCTGTGTACATTAAAGTATGTCCACACATTTTTGAATAAAAAATCTACCATTTGTCATAGTTTTGTACACATATTACTTGACTCCTCTTTTAGTTCTCTTCTTTTTCCATGGATATGACATGTGTGTATATGATATCGGAGACTTGTAATTGTGGAAAACTCCTCTTTTAGTTCTTTTCTTTTTCCATGGATATGAGATGTGTGTATATGATATCGGAGACTTGTAATTGTGGAAAACCATTTGAATAATTTTCTAACAATATCATATATTGCTGAAATTGTGGACATCATTTGGTGGACATAAAATTTATCTTTTAGTCTATTTGGATACTTCTTGTTTTTCATCATTTAAATTGTCAATTTTAAAGAAAATATGAATTTTGTGGACAATCATCTAAGTAACATCATAGTTTGAAGTCAATGTCCACCAAACGATCCACAAACCTAAATGATATCAATGTTATAACAATTTGATTTTTCGTAGACAATCATTTGAGTTTTTTTAAACGATATTATATGTTGTTAAAATTGTGGACATCGTTTGGTGGACATAAAATTTATTTTAGTCCATTTGAATACTTCTTGTTTTCATCACTTAAATTGCCAGATTTTAAAGAAAATACTAATTTTCGTGGACAACCATATGAATAACATCATAGTTTGATGTGTACACTAAATCATTTCCGGGGATATCCACTAAACCAAACGTCCATTAACTCATATTCACACCTGAAGCGTCCACAAACCATTAATTCATCCACAAACCATTAGTACGGTTGATGCTTTAAGATGCAATATGTTATGTACATTTATATTTTTTTCATATACTATTTTTTAACAGATATGATTGATACATATGTTTTTATGATGTATTGTCCATCATATAAGAAATATTTTCTAATTTGTATGCATTGACGAGAGTTACTGCTAAACGGTGTTCACATAGATTTATAAAATGACATTCACGTTGGTTGTAAAATGGTGTCCATGTCTGCACAGTCCATATTCACATAAATTACATTCAATCTATATATATTTATTTTTTACTTGTCCATATCGATGTGTATATATGTACATTTGTATGTGGATATATGTTTAGTATATCATTCAAACTTTAGCTTTTCAACATCCACAAGATTTGATTCAAATTGTACTAAAATATATCAATATGGATCTCATAATATAGAGAAAAAGAAATCATAACTTATAATACAAAAATTATTTAATTTGTGTATCTCATAAAACCTAGAAATGGAGAGAAAGTTGAAGGGGGAGAAAGAAATGAGAAAAAAATAAATTAGAAGAATAAAAAATAAATTTTGTTCTGGACAACATAGGACACTTGTCAAAATCGTAGCCTATCTCACTTAAATCAACTCAAGATCCAACGTCTACGGATCCATTTAGCTTTTAGTTACTATATTCCCAACCAAAATCAGTATACTTAGAGGGCAAGTTAGGAAATACAGCCTCTGAAAAAGTGTATAGTACCTAAGGTGCTTGATTGTGTAATAAACACTATGGAAAGTGCCCATAGTGTAAACACCTCTATGGAAAGGCTATAAAAGACAAAAAAAAACAAAAAAGAATTGAGGCCGAAATGAAACAACGAAAGGGGCCTAGGGGATTTGAAACCAAGTTCACCGGGGGCATTGTTGAGAATTAACCGATTGGACTGCAGAATTTCTCAAGTATCTAATGAAGTTAACAATCTATTTATAAATTAACCGGAGGCACCTGCCCCCTAACCTCTACCTAGATCTGCCATGCACCACCCCTCCGGGCAGAGACATAATTACTTTGTATCCAGGAATATCCATTAGCCAGAAAAAGCTCAATTAGTAAGTAAAAAGTGTGGAAGTGCAGTCTCTCACAACGCTAGTGAAAATCCGGCGTTGGAGAGAGGAAAACATAAAAAAAGGAGAACGGCTAGGGCAAACTTGCCTTTCGTATAGAGAAGGGAGAGAAAGTGTCGCTAGCTTCTCTCCTCTTTCTAAGTTGGGTCTATAGTTTGTCAAACAAACTTAATGATTCGTTAAAACTTGACTCGCGTTATTAGGACTAATTTGTGAAAATCTTGGCAAAGTTGGATATGTATTTGCCTATTTGGCTAATAAATTGGAAAACTTTTAGCCGAAACAAGTTAGGATATTTTTACCTTTTGATACATATATATATAGCATATACGCAATATAAATGATTAAAAAATCGTGCGTGGTTGAACTCACATCGTCTGGAGATATTGAAGCTTAGCCAACTCAGGCGGAAGTTTTCGCGGAAGGCTAAGGGTCTTTAGACCATGTACATCAAAGGTGTTTAGCACAGTTTCTTAGACAAAACAGAATAAAAAAAATAAATTTTTTAAGAATCCCTTAAAGTTTTTTTTTTTTTTTTTCATTTTTTCTCCCCAAACTTTCCAAAAAAAATATATATATTAAAAAAGATTTAAAAACCTCCAAAGGGGGTTCATTTACATGCTCTTAGGTCTCTGTTTTCGTTCAAATGAATAAAACATATCATAAGATAATGATTAAGACCAGACAAGACAGGACGATTAATAACACTCACATGGTTATTATATGACAAATTGTTTTGTTGTTGAAGTTACAATCACAACGAATGGTGTTGTTTCTAATCTCCGGATTCGAAATAGCATCGGGCATCATATAGGGCTCCTAAATCGCAAGGGTCTCTATAACTTAGGTTCAGTCCCTTGATACCAAGTGTAGTAGCTATCTTTTCTAGAGCATTCACTGTGCATAATATTTTATATATATAAGCAAGTATAGCCTAAAGAACCATGATTTTCATATAAAAAATGAATGGCGATTATTCTCTTACACTCCTCTGGATGGAGAACTGGTGAAACAGATGTTGTTGAGATTGCTAAAAAACTTGCGATGATGGTAAAGAAGAGAAGAATAACTGAGAAGACGATCAACATATCGAGATAAATTATATATAGTGATTCTTTGTATGTGCACTTGTTTCGTTAGTGACAAGATTATCATCAGAAAGAGACTCGATGGCTATTTATATAATGAAAATATATATGGATATGTTATATGGTTAGGGTTTTCATTTGGTCGTCGTTGACTAGAGATTAGATCAGATTATAATTTACCAAATTAATGTTTTTCCGTTGATTAGGTCTAATGCAATCAAACTATGTATTGAATTTGAGTAAAATATTTTTCAAAAATAATTGAAGAGGTATTTGATGTGTCAGTCACGGCGTAGTACAAGTGGTAGTACAAGACGTGACTCAGGACGTGAATATGTTTGATTGATGAGATATGAACGAATCTTTATGATGTGATTCGGTTTATTGGTTGTGTGCTGAGCTGGATAAAGATCTTGGAGTGAAGATTGCAGCTTGGAGTTGTTTACTTATTCTTTGAATAAGTTTCAAAAAAAAAGGAAAAGTTCCAAAAAGGTGAAATAGGAAATATCAAAACAAAAAGGATATTTGCTATAACTTTATTTAGGTAAACTTGAGGAGCAAGTTTAGCCTATATAAAGAGGAGAGACATGGCCTTATGGAGAGGCAAGAGCTGAGAGAATAAAAACTCAAGAGGGCTTTTGTATCTTTGGGAAAAGTCTAGGTTCTAGGGGGAGCTTAGCTCAGGTGTTTGATCCTGAAGAATTCTTGTATTGGGTAGAGCGATAGATCAATATGGTTTGGTCTATTCGTCTGTAATTGGTGGGATTACTTTCTATTCAAGTGAATTCGAAAGCTGGACGAGGTCCCGGGGAGTAGGAAAAACCGAACCCCGTTAACAAACTTTGTGTGTCTTACTTTCTGCTTTATATACTGCCTCACCTGCACTTTCAATTGGTATCAGAGCGGGTGCTTGATAGAGATTCAGTCTTGTTTCGAGCAGATCTAAGGTGAGGATCAGAAGGTAGCTCAGGAAGTAGCACAGAGTTCGGTTCGATGGAGTCTCATAAGGACGGAACGTCTATGACCAGACCACCACGGCTTTACTCTTCAAATTATGGATATTGGAAGGTACGGATGCAAGCTTTCATTAGTGGTCTTGATGAGGATTGTTGGAATTCGATTAAGACTGGTTGGAATCCCCCGATGATGGTTAATGATAAAGGAGTTGAAGTTCTTAAGCCTAGAGATCAATGGAATGCTGAAGAGAAGAAGGAATCAAGTTGCAATTCTAAGACCAAGACTGCAATTTATAATGCAATTGATGCAAGTTACTTCAAGTTGATTTCTCAATGTGTGTCAGCTCAAAAGGCATGGAAAACATTGGAGAACATGTTTGAAGGTACCACAAGTGTCAAGAGGACTAAGCTGGATATGTTAGCATCTAAATTTGAGAATCTAAGGATGGATGAAGGAGAAACCGTGGCTCAATTTAGTGCTAAGTTGTGTGACATATCTAATGAGTCATTCGCTCTTGGAAAGACTTACAAGGACAAGAAGCTTGTGAAGAAGCTGAAGAGATCTCTTCCATCAAAGTTTGAGTCAAAGATCTCTGCTGTTGAAGAAGCTCATAATCTGGATGAGATGGCGTTTGATGAGTTTGTTGGGATCCTTCAAGCTTTTGAGTTGAATAAAGCGTATGAAGAACTAGCTCAGAAGAAGGATGTTGATGTTGGAGTTGCTCTACAAGTTTCATCTTTTGAAGATTCTATGGCGATGCTGTCAAGACAGTTTTCTAAGTATTTTAAGATGAAGGAAGACAAGAAAAGTAAAAGAGAGAAGTTGGACAGCTCATCATCGAAGATACAATGCTATGAATGTCATGGATTTGGTCATGTTTGCCGTGATTGTGCAAATTTACAACATAATAAGAAGAAGAGGAACGTCAAGGATGATTCTGGAAGTGATTCAGATGACGGTGAAGAAATAAAGAACTTTGTGGCATTCACAACCTTTGAGTCTAGTTCTGCTACGAAGTCTGCAACAGGATCCGCATCAGCGTCTGCGACGGAACCTGCATCAGCGTCTGCAACAGGGTGTGCAATTGATAGTGACAATGATGAAAGTGATGACGATCCTGTAAGTGATGATGATGATTTTGCTGAGAATTACAAAGCCTTGTATGAGCATTGGTGTAAGATGGTTGAGGAGAATGCATCATTGACCAAGGAGAAAGTTAAGCTAGAAGCTGAAGTTGCTGAAGTACGAAAGTATGCAACAGAGAAAGAAGAAGAAGCACAGCAAGCCAGAGCTCAACTTGAAAAGACTCAGAAAGGTGTGAGGATGCTGAATAATGGCACAAAGAAGTTGGATCATCTTCTCACCATTGGCAAAAGTGAATGATGTGGCCTTGGATTCAATGGAGAATCTTCAAAAGCTAATAGTGTTTTTGTGTCTGGTGGAAAGACGAATGTTGCATCAACAGCTGCTACAAAGACTGTCACTGTTATGAAGTCTGCAACTGGTACGTCGACTGGTACGACAGCTAGTACGAGAGCTGGTACAGGAACTGCTACAGCGACTGCAACAAGGAAAATCCCGGAAGTGAAGAGTGCACCTAAACGAATTTGGCGTCCTGTCTGTCATCATTGTGGAGTTGTTGGGCATATTAGGCCAAGATGCTTCAAGTTATTGAAGGAGAAGAAACGAATGGAGCAAGCTCGTGGAGAGAGATTTCATGGTCCAATATGTTATCATTGTGAAGGTAAAGGACATGTTCAAAGGGCTAATTATGGAGGGACAAGGCCCATGAAGATTTGGAGGAAGAAAGTTAATCACTTCAGAGATAGTGCAGTAGGATTTCATCCTCAATGTGGAGGAGGACGGTTCATGTGTTAGTTTTTGACCATGATGTGACTCAAGTAAGGCGAGATTGGTGTTGCTAGCTTTGATGATGTTGGATGTTGCTAGTGACGAAGCCTTTGATGCTAAGGTTGTTGAGATCACATACATAGTCAAAAAGGGGGAGATTGAAGAGGTATTTGATGTGTCAGTCACAGCGTAGTACAAGTGGTAGTACAAGACGTGACTCAGAACGTGAATATGTTTGATTGATGAGATATGAACGAATCTTTATGATGTGATTCGGTTTATTGGTTGTGTGCTGAGATGGATAAAGATCTTGGAGTGAAGATTGCAGCTTGGAGTTGTTTACTTATTCTTTGAATAAGTTTCAAGAAAAAAGGAAAAGTTTCAAAAAGGTGAAATAGGAAATATCAAAACAAAAAGGATATTTGCTATAACTTTATTTATGTAAACTTGAGGAGCAAGTTTAGCCTATATAAAGAGGAGAGGCGTGGCCTTATGGAGAGGCAAGAGGTGAGAGAATAAAAACTCAAGAGGGCTTTTGTATCTTTGGGAAAAGTCTAGGTTCTAGGGGGAGCTTAGCTCAGGTGTTTGATCCTGAAGAATTCTTGTATTGGGTAGAGCGATAGATCAATATGGTTTGTTCTATTCGTCTGTAATTGGTGGGATTACTTTCTATTCAAGTGAATTCGAAAGCTGGACGAGGTCCCGGGGAGTAGGAAAAACCGAACCCCGTTAACAAACTTTGTGTGTCTTACTTTCTGCTTTATATACTGCCTCACCTGCACTTTCAATAATGTCGATGTCGAAGTTAATTAATGCTTAATGTTTCTGGTCCCATAACGTATTCGGTTCAACCAAGTGGTTATTGTCTAGTTGTTCATATTTGGTGGAGGAATAGCCTTGTTGGATTAGGCCAGGGATCGATTTCCTCAAGAGTGAAATTATTTAATTACTTTTACTTAGTCACCTAGTCGCGCTTTAAATTTGGGGGAAAAAATTATCAACGCATATCCGAATGAAGGATAGTTTTCCGCTACCACATATCGACCGACTTGTTGAGGCAATAGCCGGAAATGAATTGCTATCATTCATGGATGCGTTCTCAGGATATAATCAGATCCTCATGAACCCGGACGACAGAGAAAAGACGGCCTTCATCACTGAACGCGGTACGTATTGCTATATAGTCATGCCCTTTGGCCTCAAAAACGCCGGCGCCACTTACCAGCGGCTGGTAAACCGGATGTTTGCAGGACAACTCGGCGCAACTATGAAGGTTTAAATCGACGACATGCTAGTCAAATCTTTGATTGCCTCTCAGCATGTCGGCCATTTAAAGGAATGTTTCAACATCCTTAACCGGTACGGCATGAAGCTTAATCCAACTAAGTGTACGTTCGGAGTGACATCAGGAGAGTTCCTTGGATACGTGGTAACTCAGAGAGGAATAGAAGCTAATCCAAAGCAGATCACAGCCATAATCGACTTGCCATCTCCCAAGAACACTCGAGAGGTACAACGCCTCACTGGCCGCATAGCCGCCTTGAACAGGTTTATATCCCGGTCAACGGATAAATGTCTGCCTTTTTACGAGCTCCTACGAGGGAACAAAAGATTCGTGTGGTACGATAAGTGTCAAGAGGCATTCATCCAACTCAAGGACTACTTGTCGAACCCGCCGATACTGTCTAAACCCGAGAATGGTGAGACATTGTTGCTTTACATCGCCGTCTCAACGACATCAGTGAGTGGCGTACTAGTTCGGGAAGATCGAGGGGAACAAAAGCCAATCTTCTACGTCAGCAAAACGATGAACGGAGCCGAAACCAGGTATCTTGTAATGGAAAAACTGGCTTTCGCAGTCGTCATCTCGGCGCGAAAGCTGTGACCATATTTTCAGTCACATCCGATTGCCGTATTAAGCAGTCAACCTCTTCGAACGATCCTTCATAGCCCGGGACAGTCTGGCCGTCTAGCCAAGTGGGCAATAGAGTTAAGTGAGTACGACATCGAGTTCAGGAACAGGACAACCGCCAAGTCGCAGGTGATAGCTGATTTCCTTGTCGAATTATCGCCTGAATTAGATGTCGGTACCGAGATAGAAGATAAAAATTGGAAATTGTTCGTTGACGGGGCTTCATCTAAAAAAGGAGCCGGGATAGGGATACGTCTCATATCACCAACCGGCGAGATACTAGAGCAGTCATTCAAACTGGGTTTCACGGCGTCTAACAACACAGCCGAGTACGAAGCTTTGTTAGCCGGTCTCAGACTAGCCATGGAAATCGGAGTACGACATCTCTTGGCCCATTGTGATTCCATGCTTGTAGCCAAACAGGATCAACGGAGACTACGAAGCTAAAAACGAACGAATGGAGACTTACCGAAAGACGGCATTGGAACTCACCAGTTCCTTCGAATTCTTCGATATTTTCCAGATACCAAGGAAGGAGAATGGCCCGGCAGATGCACTCGCGTCGCTGGCATCTAATCCCAATCTCTGTCGGCGGATCCCGGTAGAAACGATCCATGAACCAAGCATCCCGCCCCCTGAGAGCAATCAAGAAGAACCTAAAGAAATAATCCCGAGTGGTGAAGATGACATGTGCTACAACATTCAAGCAAAGGGCACAGACCTCATCGCTGTCCTAACCGGCAACAATAAAGACTGGCGACTTCCGATACGAGCATACCTGACAGAAGGAAAGCTCCCAGAAGATAAATGGGAAGCACGACGACTTAAAGTCAAGAGCGCGCGATACACTATACATGACGGTATCCTCTACAAGTATTCTGCTAACAAGATCCTCCTCAGATGCATAAACGGAGACGAAATAAGTCGGGTTCTCGAAGAAACGCACTTTGGAGCATGCGGAAATCACTCCGGAGGCAGGTCTCTCGCCCTCAAAATCAAGTTGAACGGTCACTATTGGCCGACTATGATAACCGATTGCGAGACCTATTCTAACAAGTGTGAAAAGTGTCAGCGACATGCGCCATTCATACATCGACCTACAGAGTTGCTCAGGACATCAACCACGGCTTACCCGTTCATGAGATGGGCAATGGACATCGTTGGACCGTTACCATTATCCAATCAAAGACGTTTCCTGCTCATCATGACCGACTACTTCACAAAGTGGGTAGAGGCCAAGGCTTACGTCGCAATCCACGATGTCCAGGTTCAAAATTTCGTCTGGAAATACATAATATGTCGTTTCGGGCTACCTTATGAGATCGTCACAGATAACGGATCACAATTCATCTCGAAAGTATTCGAAGGATTCTGCAAGAAGTGGGATATACGCCTTAGCAAGTCAACACCAAGGTATCCTCAGGGGAATGGCCAAGCCGAAGCTACGAATAAAACCATCATCGCCGGCATCAAAAAGCGCCTTGAAAGCAAAAAAGGGGTTTGGGCAGACGAGTTAGACGGCGTCCTCTGGTCACATAGAACTACGCCTCGCAGCGCAACAGGAGCCACCCCATTCTCCTTAGCCTTTGGCGTAGAAGCAATGGTACCGGCAGAAGCTAACATTTACACTCTTCGCCGCTCTCTCATGCCGCACCATACTGAAATCAATGAAAAGATGCTAATCCAAGCTCTCGACACCTTAGAGGAAGAGCGGGATCGAGCCCTACTCAGGATTCAAAACTATCAACAGCTCGCAGCTCGGTACTACAACCAGAAAGTCAAGGAAAGACACTTTCAAGTCGGCGACTACGTCCTTCGCAAGGTTTACGAAAACACCAAAGAGTGGAGAGCAGGCAAACTCGGGGCAAAATGGGAAGGACCCTACAAAGTCACGAAAGTCGTCAAGCCGGGAGTCTACGAACTTGAGTCCATGAAAGGCGAGGCCTTACCGCGATCCTGGAATTCGGCGAGTCTGAAAGAGTACTTCTAAGACGGCAAGTCTAAAAAAATAAAAAAATAAAAAAATAAAATTATGTATTATGAACTACGAGTGACTTGATTCTTCCTCGGGAGATACGTAGGCAGCCTTTACCGGCACAATCACAAATCTAATAAAATCCTTATTTTTCAGATAATTTACCGTCTTGAAAGTCAAGCAAAGCCCAAAAACAGATAAGTCCTTTCATTAATATTCAAATATTTGATGATACTAACAAAGCCGAGTATTAACTCGCAAAAAGCCGAGTATTAACTTGCAAAAAGCCGAGTATTAACTCGCAAAAAGCCGAGTATTAACTCGCAAAAAAAGTCGAGTATTAACTCGCAAAAAGCCGAGTATTAACTCGCAAAAAGCCGAGTTTTAACTCGCAGAAAGACGAGCAAATGACTCGCATCAATAGCATCATGCCTCCTGGCCAGGGGTGTGGTCTTCCTTGCGCACGAGGTGCACATCGTGGTAAGGAAAAGCCGGGATCCGTCCCGCAGATTCTTCGCGGAAGGAGATAACAAATAAGTCGAGCATAAAAGACTCGCACATTCTCCCGCCCTTAGAACAAAGCCGAGCATTTATAAGTCTCGCAAACCGCCTTACGGCGAAAGTCGCTAAATCGTTTAAATTTGACGACAAGCTTAATACGAGATTAGTCCGACTACCTAAAGTCGCTAAATCGTTTAAACTTGACGACAAGCTTAATACGAGATTAGTCCGACTACCTAAAGTCGCTAAATCGTTTAAGTTCGACGACAAGCTTAATACGAGATTAGTCCGACTACCTAAAGTCGCTAAATCGTTTAAACTTAACGACAAGCTTAATACGAGATTAGTCCGACTACCTAAAGTCGCTAAATCATTTAAGTTCGACAACAAGCTCAATACAAGATTAGTCCGACTACCTAAAAGTCGCTAAATCGTTTAAGTTTGACGGCAAGCTTAATACGAGATTAGTCCGACTACTTTTAAGTTTGATGGTGAGTTTCTAAGTACAAAAGTTTCGAACTGGCTACGAGCACGAAACCGACTAGACTCACTAAATAACAAACCCAAAACAAGATTAGTTCGATTATTCAAAAATCGCTACTTGGTTACAATTACCCAGAATATTTTTAATGCGGGAACGCGACTTAATGGTGAAAATCAAAGATTGATCCAAATCTAAAACCGCCATTTGATTAAGTTAAAGGCTTAAATACAAAATTAAACCAAAGGTTTACAAAAGCAAAAATAAACTTTAAAGAAAATAGGGCTTCCTCAGGTAGCTTCAGCCGACAACTTCTTAGCTTCACCAGGTTCGCTCTTCTCAATGTTCTGATCCTGTACCGAAGGAGCGCCTTCCAAAGCCGCGACCTCTGAACGGACGGACGAGACAAGACCAGCAGGGACCGCCTCTGGAATTATCCCATGATTTGTTCCAAATTGGTCGACATCCGACGGAACAGGGGGAGGAGAGTCATGGGAACGATCGAGAAGAGGATGACGTAATGGAGAGAGAACAAGTGTGAGCTCCTCCTTCGTCACGACATTCATGTCGTCTAGCTCCGCGTCAGCCGCAACCTCGTCCGCGGCAACCTTGTCCAAAACGGCCTGAGGAATTGGCACGCCCTGCTCGCTAAGTGTGACCAGACACTTCTTAAGCCCAGAAATCTGAGCCTGCTTAACTTGAAGCGCAACATCACCCTCTTGGTCCTTGATGTAACGCTGAATGAAGTCAAAATGAGTCTGCGCCTTCGTCCTAACCGCGGCCTCGACTCTTTCCCTTTCTTTGCCGACCAGGTCAAGACAAGATTTTTGCAGCTTCTTCTTCTCCGACTTAAACTGGAGAAAGTCGGCCTTCGATTTCTCCTCAGCCTGCTTGAGCTTACCCTCGAGAACCAGCTTGTTCTCTTCCAATACATTCTTCTCCCCTTTGATCTTTTTGAGAAGGTCGTCCCGCTTGGTGACCGCGTCAGCCAGCTTCTTTTGGGCCCAGGAACTCTCCAAGGCCACACGATTGGAGGCCGCAATCATCTGAAAAATAGCAAGAGGAACGTTATCTCGGCAAGCAATATAAAAAAAAAAAAAGGGAGGGCTTAAAACTTACGGTAGCTTCAGCATGCTTCAACCGGACGATGGCATTCGAGTGAGGCAAATCCTCCAAGACCGGCCAGTCCGACTCGTTTCCCCTCACACACGTTAACATGTCGAAACAGGACCTCACTCGCGTACTGATAGGCGAAATTATGAACAGAAGGGCTAACTTCCACTTCATTCACTTCACGCCTCGGACGTACCAGGACGAGCTCCTTGTTGGATTCGAAATGTTTTAAGCCACCAGACGAATCAGAGACGGTCCCCTTAAAACTGTAGAGACGCTTCCACGGATCTTTCTGCTTAACGGGCTCTCCAGAAGCCGCCACCACAGCGGAAGCACTCTCAGCCGGCTTACTCATCTTGGACACCTTTAATAGCTTATCTATTTGATGTTGAGATCTTACAACATGGTTATTATATGACAAATTGTTTTGTTGTTGAAGTTACAATCACAACGAATGGTGTTGTTTCTAATCTCCGGATTCGAAATAGCATCGGGCATCATATAGGGCTCCTAAATCGCAAGGGTCTCTATAACTTAGGTTCAGTCCCTTGATACCAAGTGTAGTAGCTATCTTTTCTAGAGCATTCACTGTGCATAATATTTTATATATATAAGCAAGTATAGCCTAAAGAACCATGATTTTCATATAAAAAATGAATGGCGATTATTCTCTTACACTCCTCTGGATGGAGAACTGGTGAAACAGATGTTGTTGAGATTGCTAAAAAACTTGCGATGATGGTAAAGAAGAGAAGAATAACTGAGAAGACGATCAACATATCGAGATAAATTATATATAGTGATTCTTTGTATGTGCACTTGTTTCGTTAGTGACAAGATTATCATCAGAAAGAGACTCGATGGCTATTTATATAATGAATATATATGGATATGTTATATGGTTAGGGTTTTCATTTGGTCGTCGTTGACTAGAGATTAGATCAGATTATAATTTACCAAATTAATGTTTTTCCGTTGATTAGGTCTAATGCAATCAAACTATGTATTGAATTTGAGTAAAATATTTTTCAAAAATAATGTCGATGTAATGTTTCTGGTCCCATAACGTATTTGGTTCAACCAAGTGGTTATTGTCTAGTTGTTCATATTTGGTGGAGGAATAGCCTTGTTGGATTAGGCCAGGGATCGATTTCCTCAAGAGTGAAATTATTTAATTACTTTTACTTAGTCACCTAGTCGCGCTTTAAATTTGGGGAAAAAAATTATCAACGCATATCCGAATGCAAGGTCTCGTGAGACTAGTCTTTGGACGTAGAAAGCGTTTAAGATCCTCACGGTAATAAAAAACGTATTTGGTTCATCAAATTTAAGAGGAACCGCCATATCAGACTGGTTGGACCTTAGACGGAGCGCACAAATACTTTTCATCTATTCTTTTCTTGGTATGATAGCTGGTAGCCTAGACATTTGGGTATTCGGATCAGCATCAAATAGAAACCGTTCGGTTCCAAGTCCGACTGGTATATGTATTCATAGAGTTTCGGTTCGTTTATGGGTCGGTTTTGTTCTTAATGTTGAGAACCGATAAATACCATAATTTTTTTAGTGTTCCGATTCAAACATTTATTACCAGAAAATCTGAAAAATATTCGAAAACACGAAATATACCCGAAAACCTGAGAAAATACCTAAAACAATATATCTGAAAATGAAAATATATTTAAAACCCCCAGAAACTAAAAATAATTGAAATACCAAAATAAAACATATAATACCCAAAAATAACTATTATATTTAATATTTTTGGGTCATTCAGATACTCGAATAAGTCTCAGTTAGAAATCAAAACGAACCGATATATGTGGGTGATACACATAAGGATCCACTACAAGAAAACAACCGGGAACCGACGGACATAACCGTCGGTCTTCCGTCGGAAAAGGCATTTTCCGATGGAATTCCGACTGGACCATTCCATCGGTTCCATGGCGTCGGAAAAAAATATCTGTCGGAAAACCGTCAATATTTTCCGACGGTTTTCCGACGGACCTAATTCCGACGGGTTATCGACGATTTATCGACGATCAACCGACGGTTAACCGACAGTATACCGATATGTAGATAACCGACGGTAAACCGATGGTTAATTACCGACGGTTATCAACCGACGGTGATAACCGACGGTAATCCGTGGGATTTAACCGACAGTAATCTGACGGTTTATAACTGACGGTAAACCGACGGTATTAACTGACGGTTTTCCGACGGTCGTAGAAATAATTATTTTTAAAAATATTTATTTTAAATTTTATTTATATATTATTTTATAATAAATTATTTATTTAATAATTTTATATACGAAATAATTTATAAAATTATTAATTTTATTAATTAAAAGTATTTATTAAAATTACATAATATTGGGATCCCCAACGGGTCCCAGTCCCGTTCCCCCCTCCTTAACCAAACCCGTCCCTGTTCTTGATGCTCCTGTTCCTACTCCCGGTTCCGCTACATGGTCAGTCCCGTCTGATCCTTCTCCTGGAGCAGGTCCGCCAAACCGGATGTAGTTCATGATCCGTGCTTGCATCTCCGCCATCTTTCTTTCATTTTTCGCCCTTTCCTCTTGCATCCGAGCTTCAAAACTCATCTTCAGAGCTGCAATTTCCACATCTTTCTCACACAAAGCTTCGGTGAAGACGTCGCTCTCAGGTCGGAAGCGGGAATGCGGTGTCGAGGCTCCCTCTCCCATGTTTCCTAAAGCGAAAACACGGCCCTTCCTGCGCTGCGTTTCCTGCAAAGTATACTAACAAATATTAGTTTAACAATTCAAGTAATCAAGAGTTACGTAAATTTTGAGTAAACAGACTAACTTACCTCAAGAAAGAACTCGTTGATCCTTTGTGACGGTACCTCCTCCGTTGAACCGACTTCCTCAGACAGTTGAGTCTGCACCTCGTCAACCCACCTCTTTGCTGATTCGACGATTCTCCGAGCGAGCGGATCTTGGATCTGGCCCGTAAACTTGTTAGTATGGCCCTCCTCGGTTAGCTCAACAAAATTCGGGTCCTTCCCTGTCCTTTTATTCTTCACATTTTAAAAACGGTCAACCGAATCCAATTAATTACATTATTGAACATATTAAAAACGATACTTACAAATTCAATCTTCTGTTGTGCGGTGCTCTTTGCTCCCGCGTTACGAGTCGCCATTCCCAAACCGTTTCTATGACTCTTGCGGTTCTGGGAATGCGTCGAAGAATCCACTGCTGTAGTTGAAACACCCCGTCCCGGCCATAGGCCTAGACGGACGTTGCGTTCCAGTGGTCAGGCCAAACCGTGGCCTGAACCTCCCTAAATCCAGTCCTATTTAAAATTTTCCCGAAGGAACAAGTATTCTTCGGATCCTCCTTTTGACTTATAGTCTTAGATCCTTCATACTTATTAATTACGCAGCGGAATACTACTTTAACCATTATCTCGTTCTTCTAAAGAACGACCCATTCGAGAACCTCTTATAACTTTACTTAGCTTTCTCAAAACTATTTCGAGGTTCCCATTCCAAATAACCTTTCTAACAACCTAAGCCTTTAACTTAGATCCTTTCATTCTCCTATTCAGTTCTAGCCATTCTTTAGAACAATAGAATAATACTCGAAACATGTACCTTAACCTTCGGTGAATCCGGTGTGAAGCTAACTCCGCGTTTAGCTTGACTCGTTTGTTCATCGAACTCATAGAACACACCCCCTTTGTACTTAGTCATTCAACCAACCATCCCCACATGACCGAGTACAAACGAGGTCTTCACGTTCTTTCCTTTGACCACCATTCCTTTCCGGGTTCATCTTTGTCTCCTTTTTCACGCATGATCATAAGGCTGATCCGCGTCCCGACCGTTCCTGGATCCGCGACCGTATCGCGATCCGCGATCATACGCGTTCGTCCGTATGTTCATCTATACGTTCGTCATGGACGTCCGTAAGGCCATCCGTGTGACCATCACGGTCGTCCGTGAACAGACGCGACTGTTCGTGAACGGACACGACCTTTCGTGAACGGACACGACCCTTCGTTCGCGTCCCGCGGTCGTCCGTAACGACCCGCGGTCATTCGCCATCATCCACGGTCGTTCGTATCGTCCTACGGACGTACGTTTCTGACCCGCGGTCGTCCGTGTACGGACACAACCGTCCGTGACGGTTACGGTCGTCTGTCGCGACCCGCGGTCGTCCGTACGCGACCCACGGTCGTCCGTACGCGACCCGCAGTCGTCCGTGATCGTCCCACGGTCGTCCGTGAACGGACACGACTGTCCGCGAACGGACACGACCGTACGTGAACGGTCACGGTCGTCCGTACGTGACCCGCGGTGGTTCGCGATCGACCTGCGGTCGTCCGTACGCGACCCGCGTTCGCCCGAGCACCATCCGCGTTCGTCCGTGCACGTCCGTGTTCGTCGTCCGTGATCGACCCGCGGTCGTCCGTGAACGACCCACGGATGGTTTTCGGGAATTTTCTTCAAATCTTCAATCCGATCTTCATGAGTTTCTGGGCTTTATTCCCTTGATTTCCCAGACTTAATTTGCCTTAGAAACCTTCCCAAATCATCCTTAGAAACCGCTTAGAATCCCTTGTAGAAACCGGCCATAAAATCCTTCTTTCTCCCTTGATTCATGTCGGTTTCTTCCTTGTTGATTATGAGTTTGCACCCACGGCTTCTGCCCTTCTTTAGGCATGGAGATATTGATGTTTTACCATCAGAACTCGTCCCCAAACTTGTTCTCCAATGGCCGGCCAATCACTTTGTTAAACCGGCCATAAATCCCTCTTTTCTCTTCATTTTTGTGTGGCTTTTGCCTTAGGAGTTTCTGGGATTTTTCCCCAGGAGATAGGTGCACGAAAATGGCCTCCTTATGGTCTATTTATAGCCCCAAAGTCGTGCCATAACTGCCCATGGAGAAGGGTGCATTGGTTGGCCGAATGGACACAACTTTTCCTTGGTGTCCATTCGCCTTGGTGCCCCTTGGTCAGCTAGTGTCACTAGCTGGCCAGCTGACCCAACACTTGAACACTCAAGCTAGATGGGTTGAGCTGGTTGCTAGCTGACCTAGCTGACCAGCTGGACTGTTCAGCTCCTTTGAGCTGAACACTTCCCTTTCAGCTGCTTTTCTTTAAGCTAAGCTTCTTCCCCGCTGAGCTTGACCTTCTTCTGTCTATGAAACTCTCTCATTGATCTTCTTGATCATGTACTCGGTCTTATGGTTCCATAGACAGCCAAACGTTTAGGGTGTATCCCGGTTCGGGGATGTTACAGTAGTGGGCTGGGACCAATGACGGATGAACCCGGCAAACAGTGTTGGGTTCACTCCCTACGGGTCTTCCGCTACGACCCACTTCTGCTTAAACTCGTTGAGGACGTGAGTGTAGTGGGACCGTGCCTTCTTGTGGAAAGCCTTCTCCACGATGGATGTATGGTTCTTGTCCCAAGTGTACTCTTGCTTTAAAAAAATTGATTAACGTTAGCATAGATTAAAAAACTAGAAATTTGATAGAAACCGAATAGAGATACACATACTGCAAATGCTTGAAACCAGTTATGCTGCTCGGACCTGGGCATCTTCGCATAAAGCGTGTACGGATGACGGAGCATGCTACACATCATTCCTAAAATGCACTTGGTGATCTTCGAAGACGTTATATTGAACATGTAACAAGTTAATTTAAAAAATTTATAAATTAAACGGACGTTTAATTTGCAAATTTTATAAAAATAAAATTGTTAAAGTAGAAACAACTTACCAATAGGTTCTCGGGTTGTTAAACGGATCCGGATGTAGTCTTCAATGTCTCCCGCCCTGGCTGCTCGACCAACAACTCTATCTCCGGTGCAATCGTCGGCGGGGCATCGTCGTCCGGTGTAGCCGGGACCTGGGACATAGAATTGCTTCCGGAAGGGGTTGGTTGTTGTGGTACCGGCTGCGTCGGTCTAACCTGAGTCGACCGAGATCGGCGCGGAGGTGCCGATCGCGTCGGAGCAGGCTGAGGCTGAGGCTGAGAAGACGTTGCCAGAGGAGGATGAGAAGTGCTCCCCAGAAGCTATTCATCTGTCTGGGACAAGAATTCCTCGAAACCTCTGTAATCCCTAAAATACGTGAAAATAGTTCGTCATTTATTTTATAAAACAATTACCTAAATCATAATATCATAAAGTTTTTAATTAACTTAATAGTTATCAAAACGTTTTCATAATTTAAAATACAAAACCGTTTTTAAAATATATAATAAACGTTTTTAAATCATAAAATTTTCAAAAACTTTATTTAAACTTTTAAAAATTATAAAAATATTTTCATAATCAGTATAAAATACTTAAAAATACAAACCGTTTTGAAAATATATGAAAAAGCTTTTAAATCAATTTTTTAAAAAAACTTTATTTAAAATTTTAAAAATTATAAAAAAGCTTTCATAATTAGTATAAAATCCTTAAAAAATACAAAAACGTTTTTAAATTTTATGAAATACGTTTTTAATATTTTGAAAATTTATAAAATACTTTTTAAAACAAAAAAAAAACTTAATAAAAAGTTTATTACATATATATAAAAAAGGAAATGTTGAAAAAAAAATATATATACATACCTACCCAAAATAACCAAAACAATCACCTAAAAAACACCCTAAATAGGATCTAAAACGTTTATAATCAATCCTTATACACTACATGCAACCTAAATCCAAACATCTAACAACTTAAAACAACTAAATTTTACGTTTTCGATCGGTTAAAAAGGGAGCTTACATGGTTATGATGCTTTGGACGGTTGGATTTGGCGAGTTGTGGCCGGAATAGTGGTCGGAAAGTAGAGAGAAGGTGGAGCTTTCGCGGTAGAGAGAGAGAGAGAAAACGCATAGAAAATGGGAAGAAGAAGAAGTTTAATCGGTAAAGTATCTTAGGAACCGACGGATTTCCGACGGCATTTAATGATCCGTCGGTTCCTAAGCGGTCCAATTATTTGGCGGTAAGAATGAAAACGATTGAGCGCAAAATCGAAATAATTTGTAAAAATTAGGATCCGACGGATTTCCGACGAGTCATTAACTGTCGTCGAAAATCCGTCGGTTCTTAAAAAATGGGATTGGCAGGTTTCGAACTTGGGACCTGTGGAATGTGTTTTAGGAGCCTCAACCAATATGCAATATGTTACTCATTGTAAGATAATTACATCTAAAACTATATAAGGCAATTTTTTGGTGTTGAAAACCACCATTTTAAATTTCATAACTGAACAACAAAGCATTACATTTTATTTAAAGAACTACAACATTTCATAATTAAGAGAACATATCAGACGGATCAGTTATTATAATTGGGGAACTGGTTCTCGAACCAATTCCCTGCGTCCGTCTGCCTCCAATGGCGGATCATACGGTTCCAGGACCGTGCGGGAATCCATTCCGGTTTATCTTTGCCATTTTCCCATAGTGACTTCAAACGGCGCATTTTTGTCTGGAAAAATCGCCTAGTGGTCTTATGGAATTCCCGCCAAACGGATAAAGATTATCAGGACCAAAAGTGTAGTGATCCTGTTAAGATAATTTAAAAATTAGAAAAGCACAATGACTTCACAAGTACTTAATAAAACGATTAACTGCGTACCAAAAATTGTTTGAACCATGCATCCTTAAGATCGTCGGGAACCGTATAGTACGTGACATAACTCCCCGACCACTGTTTCTCGATGATTTCGCTGATGGCGTACAAAATGCTTGCATGGTAACCGAACCAAATAGAACGGTTTTCTCGGGACGGGTTAAGAACGAGAAGATGTCCTCAACCCCGCTTACGGATTTCCCACAAATAAGAATCGCGGTTCTCAGGGGACATATAGACAAAATCCATTTATGTTAAGTGTTTGAGTTTTTGTAAAGTTGTAGATTGTGGAAAAAATGGAAAGAATGGTCACATTCTTATACAAACATTTCCGACGGATTTTCCGACGGCATCCATCAGAAATTACCGGAAGAGACGTCTCCATGAAACACATAGTGAAGAGTCAGAATTAATAGGCATGCGTAATTGCAGCCTTTGACCGGTTTCCGATGGATTTCCGACAGATTCCCGCCAGGATATGTTTAGGGTTTGTTTAGGATTTAGGGTTTGTAAATTATTTAACCCTTATACCCAAATATGTCATTGTATTCACTACATATAGGATCAAATGCCTTGCGTAGTAATAAATGTATATTCCATAAGTTGATATCAAGAACCATTCAGTCTATCCATAAACGACATTGTACATTAAGAAGTTATTTCATCTGTCACACATCGTATTTCTGAAATAATGTATAACATTTGTCTTGTGATTATGGAGGTCAGACAATGTTCATAGAAACACAAACATTAGCATCTAAGAGTTTTCTCAATTTCAGGGTTCAGGGTTTGATACGCTAAACCCTATATATTTTGTCCTGTCGGTTTGCCGTCGGAAATTTTTGACGGATTTCTGACGGAAATAATCTCCTGTCGGAAAGCCGTCGGAAATTTTTGTATACTCTTTAAAAATTGGTGTCGCTTGTACTCGAACCCGCGAGCAAATAGTTTTTAAAGTAGAGTTAGGACCATTTAAGCTGGTTGTGACGTTACCGTTTTCTTGTAACTTTTATTTGTTATTGATAACATATATATCCACATGTAAAAAATGTCTTCTAATTTGTGACTTTTATTCCCCTAATAGTAAAAATGAAGATAAAAATTACAACAAGACACAAAAACTATAACAATTTTTAGTTTGTTTTTAAATATTTGAAAACAAATATTTCATTCTGCATCGTTTTCTGAATCGTAGTCCGTTGAAATCGAATATGTGTCGTCGTCGAATTCCCCCCTCTCTTCTTCGGAATCTGAATGGAGAACAACATTTCCGAAATGACTAAAATCAACGACGAGATTAACCTCAAGGGATTTTTTAACTGGTGCTATGTAATCACTTTGCCTTGCTTGTAGTGGTTCTTGTTCTTCAACCCCTTGAACTCTTCCTCACGGGTAAATTTTTGTAACTGTGACCCATGGATCATTCTTGTATGTTAGTCGAGGGTAAGGGATGTAACTCACCTAAAATTAAGTAGAAGAAATTAGCATATGATGCTATGAAAACATAATCGAAGATGGAAAATACCTTAAGGTTAAAACCTACGTATTTACCTAATCTGCTTGATATGCAATAAGGAACGGGTCATATTTTTGAAGCTTTCTAGTCGAATGTATAGACGTCACACCAAACTCATCTATTGATACACCTTTCCCAATAATAGGGTTGTACCAATCACACAAAAAAACCACGCATCTCACGCCGAGCTTTCTTATGTATTTCACTTCAAATATTTCTTTAAGAACACCGTAGTACACAACTTCGTTGGATGTAGATGAAACTTTGTGGTCGGCCATTTTTCTCGAGGACCCTTCTTTATGCACTTTGAAGGCATATCCCCTTGTGCAATATCGTGGATAAGACTTTGTGTTGTAGTGGAGGCCGTTGACTATGTCTATTAACCAATCTTCCGGTGTGCGACCATATTTGACTTCAGTTTTCACCTAAATAGATAACATGTAAAACGTTTTACTAGATGAACAAATTTATTGGTTTTGGGTGATATGAAGATAAAAAACTCACATAATATTGTAACCCAGCGCAGAAGTATGTGCCTTTACACTCTTCACACTCTTCCTCGGTCAATTCAGGATGTTGATGTTGGAGTGACTCCATGTATAACATATAAAAGTCAACCGACTGTGATAAAAATATTATTATGAAATTTAAATGCATGATTTAAACAAATTAAACTATACATAGCTCTCGTACGCAAATACTTCCTCGCAGTTGTTTAGAATATATTTCTGAAGGTGTGTGTGCTCTTGGGTCGTTAGTTGTCGCTTTTCTACTTTACCGCTTAACCGACCAACTTGTTTAAAAATGCTGGGAACCGTTGACGGATAAAATTGTCTCTCGCCTCTATCATCGTTTTTAGCCGGGCGCCGAGTCTTTGTGCGTACTTGTGAAGGGAAATAATAGCCGGCAAATATCGCCGCTTCCACGTTGTGGTACTGAGCAGCAATTAAACCCTCAACTTTAGCTGGGTTCTTAACCTTTTTCTTAAGGTGGAACATATAACGCTCGAAGGGATACATCCACCGATATTGTACTGGACCACCTAGTCTAGCTTCTCCCGGGAGATGAATGTGTAAATGCTCCATAACATCAAAGAAAGACGGTGGAAATATCTTCTCTAGATTGCACAGGATTTTAGGAATGTTATCCTCCAAACATCAAATGTCGTCTGCTGTAAGCGACCTCATGCATATATCCCTGAAAAAAGCACCTACCGCGGAAATTGCTTTGTGAACATCTTTGGGGAGGAGATGAGAAAATACAAATGGAAGTAGTTGTTGCAACACCACATGACAATCATGACTCTTCATCCCAATAAACTTATCCCCATCAGTGTCCAAACAATTACGCAAGTGTTATGCGTAACCGTCAGGGAAATTAACTGGCCGCGTAATCCACTCAAAAAACTCTTCCTTTGATTTCTGATCTACCCCATACGCTGGAATTGGAGGTTTACCGTTCTTCTAAATATGAAGTTCAGGCCTGTTACAAATTTCAGGCAAATCAAGCCTAGACTTCACATTATCTTTCGTCTTCCCTTGCACGTTGAGAACTGTGTTCATGATGTTAACGAAATTTTTTTTCTCAATGTGCATGACATCAAGATTATGCCTTAGTAGCTGGTCCTTCCAATATGGTAAATCCCAGAAGATGCTCAGCTTGTGCCAGTTGTGGGACAAACCAGCTGCGTATACATTCTCATGTCCATTTCCACCACATTCACGTGTTCTTAGTGCACCACAGGTTTCTAAGAGGCCCAAAGTAACTGACCCACTGTCTTGGAGAATAAGATCATCAAACACTTTCCTCTTCTTCGTAAAAAGTGTAGTGTTTTCCGGTATGGATGATCATGCGGTAGAAATCTCCTATGACAATCAAACCAACACGATTTGCTTCCGTTCTTCAGCTGAAATGCATCGGTCTTTTCCTGACAATACGGACATGCTAACCTTCCATGCGTTGTCCATCCTGATAACATACCATAAGCCGGAAAATCGCTTATGGTTCACATTAATGCAGCCCTCATCTAAAAAATTTCCTTGCATGAGACAGCATAGGCTACAACACCGGGCAGCCATAACATTTGCAATTCATGTATCAATGGCTGCAAGAATACATCAAGTGATCTTCTAGGATGCTCTGGACCGGGAACGAGTACGAAGAGGAAAAGAAACTCTTGCCGCATACACATAGATGGCGGTAGGTTATAAGGAGTTAAAATAACTGGCCACAACGAATATGGTTTCTCATGCCTTCCAAACTGGTTGAAACCACATGTGCATAATTCGAGGTACACGTTACGTGTCTCGTATGCAAAATCTGGATATACGCTCTGAAAATGTCGCCACGCTTCAGCATCAGACGGATGTGCAATTTCTGCTCCTCTTCTATGCTCAGCATGACATCTCATTTCCCCTGCAGTTCGCTCCGATTGGTATAAGTGCCTCAGCCTATCGGTTAACGGCATATACCACATTCTCTTGAATGGAGCCCTAGCTCCTCCCCTTGTATCCTCATATCGCGGCTTCTTACATAACTTACATTCCAAGCGGTATTCGTCTTCTCACCAATATATCATACAGTTGTAGGTGCAAACATCTATCATCTGATACGGTAATCCAAGCCCTTTAACAAGTTTCTCGACCTCATTGTATGAACCTGGGGCAAGGTTATCTTCAGGAAGAATATATTTCATGAATTCGCAAATAGCTTCCACACATGGCTCTGCCAAATTATAGTCCGTCTTTATTCCCATTAGTCTAGTTGCATATGATAATGGCGAATGTCCCTCTTTGCAACCATCATAAAGTCACTACAAGAAAAATCTCTATTCTTAGCACACGAAAAACGCCATCGTATGTATATGATAGCGTTTTTGAAAATGCTATTTATGCCCCAGCTATAATAGGTCGGCCATATATGATAGCGTTTTTTGTCTGTGCTATAATATTGTTCACTATAATAGCGTTTTTGAAATTGCTATGTCTGCCCCAGCTATAATAGGTCGACCATATATGATAGCGTTTTTTCCGTGCTATAATATCTTGCATCTATGATAGCGATAGTTTTTCTTGCTATAGTTGAATCTATATATAATAGCTTTTGATAGCTGAGCCGGAGCCGTATTAAATTATTATTATATTTTTTATATCGAATTTATATAAAAAATTATATTTAAAATGATTTTATTAATAAACCAAAACATTGTTTACACAAAAATTATTAACAAAACTATCTAAGTTAACATTAAAAACTATTCAAGTCTTTCTTCATTGCTTCTTCTTCCTTTCTCTTCTTTCATCCTTCCAACTCCTGCAGGTAAATCTCCTTGTTCTTCTTTGCATCTGTTGAAAAAGTTACAGAATATGCATTCATCCATTATACTATAAGAAAACTAATGTGTATATAAAGACTGAAAATGAAGAATAACTTTGTTTGGATTAAGGTTTAAACCTGTGACAACAACAAGATTTGCAGCCAGAGATTGAATCACCAACGCTGCACATGGTGTACCTCCTCCTTGACAATGTAGCTGAACCTTTTCCTGCTTTAGCCTCCACAACTTCTGTGCCTCCATCTTGAGTACGCTTGGCGAGGGCGGTGAGTACGTCACCTGAAAAGTTAGCTTGAGGAGTGGCCTACATTGTTTACAAAGCAGAGTGACTTAGTCGAACAAAGGTAAACAACGGTAGTAATAAAATAATAATGCAAAAACTTGATCCTTTTACAGGAATAGTTGATATTTAATAATTATAAGTTGAGTATCAAATGCAAATAGGAAAGGTTACCCATCATTAGATACGATGTTATATTAGCTTCAACTATGAAAGCAACCCGAACATGACTAGAACCTGAACCAGAGCTTTCTGTCCCTAAATTACCTCCATGTTGACACCATCACCAGACATGTAGGTAGAGCCGAAACCAACACGAGATGCATCCATGTTGACATCGTGTATCTTTACGATGTGTATCTTTACGATGTGTATCTTTACGATGCTTATCAAATATCCGTTCCATAATACAGTAAGCACACCCTGCCTCTTCCAAAATTCTCTATTTCCAATTTGTTTGCCATCTAGCTTCAACTGAAATGCCGCACAAATTGAAAGAAGCATTTTGAATCAAACAGAAACTGAAATGGTGCAAATTATGTCTTTCAACAAGATTTTGCAGCCTCTAAAACAAAACTTACATCATTTAGACGACCAACGTAGCTGAGGACATGAGCCATGTGCCATCGAGTAGAGCAAAGCGATTTCCTTCCAACCACAGGTCTGTCAAGAATGAAAGAGTCCCAAGGAACTCCAGTTCTGAAAAGTCGGAAATAATATTGAAGGAAACATCAAGGGTAAAACCTAAATAAAATCTACAACACATACATAATACATTCAAAGTGTTCTTATATCTATATGACTATATATATGTGAGTTATCAAACTAAGCCATAGATAGTTACCAAAACGTAAATGTTAAGTGATATATACAAAAATCTATAAAAAGGACATGCAGAAACCCACCTCTCTCAAGTGAGAGATTTTTCTAAGCTGATTGAAACCCATATCAAGGTGTTTCAAGTTGGAACATCTCCAAAGGTTATCTACCTTTGCAAGCTTGTTCCGACTGATATCAAGCGACTCAACAGCTGGGAGAAGTTCCAACGACTCATCCATGAGCAAGAGACAGTTACAAGCGCATGAAACGAAAGACAACTTATTCCACTGTGGTGAATCCTTTATCTCTGCGATTCTATTAGCAAAGACATGTCGTAGCGCATCCTGCATTTGGTGTAAACCTGGTAAACATTAGTCAGGGACACTTACAAAATGGTTCAAAGACA